>OX381595.1:20743709-21401209 GCA_947458855.1 Monopis laevigella | reverse complement strand
AACAACTGCATGAAGAGAATAAAAACCATGATATAAGAATATACACCGATGGCAGCAAAATTGAGGGAAAAGTAGGTGCGGCATTATCAGTCTGGAGAAACGAAGCCGAAATTAGGACCATCAAATTAAAATTGCCATCGCACTGCACAGTCTACCAGGCAGAGTTGCTGGCCATATGTAGGGCAACGAGGATAATGCTCCAACGCAAAGAAAGTACATACGGCATATACAGTGATTCCCGTTCAGCACTAGAAACGATTATAAACCCCTCAAGCCCCCATCCACTAGCGATGGAAACGAGATCTAATATTAAACGCTGCCAAGCCCTGAATAAGAAAATATCCTTGTTCTGGATAAAAGCCCACGCAGGGTTGGAGGGGAACGAACGCGCTGACCAGCTGGCTAAGGAGGCAGCCTTAAAACTTAAAAAGAAAGCCGACTATGAAGGATGCCCGATTTCATTTGTCAAGCGACAAATCCGCTTGCAGTCGCTTGACGAATGGAATCGGCGCTACAGAGAGGGAGAGACGGCACCAGTAACTAAAATATTTTTTCCTGACGCCATTCAGGCACATAAGATTTTAAAAAAGATAGAGTTGAACCCTACATTAACTCAAATATTGACGGGACACGGCGGGTTCTCTGAGTACTTAAATCGTTTTCGGTGCAAAGACAGCCCGGCGTGTATCTGCGACCAAAACAAGAAGGAGGACATAATTCATATTATAACAGAGTGTGACGCCTATAGTAGGGAACGAAATGAAATAGAGATCAAAATTGACATAGATATTAGCAGGGACAATATATATGCAATTATGGAAAACAGTAAAAATAGAGATACCTTCCTAGACTATTGCCAACAGTTGGCAAGTAAAGTAATTAAAAGAAATAAAACTAAGTAATATAATTTAAATAAACTGTAAATATAAATTTAAGAACAAACAAAATTGTATAATTGAATACAAATGTACGTTAATTATAACTGCAAATTTAGGACCACGGGGCACTTACTTGTGTCTATATAATGTATAGTCAGAGATAAGTGTCCCAACAAAAAGTTGATTTATTGTAAGCCCGAGAATGCTAAAAACGTATTAAATTGTATAAAAAGGTCCCTGAATGTCATATCAGGGGAGATAGAAAGGGGGAGATGTTTTGCACGTATACCGCTGGGTCACCTTCCCAGAGGGAGTCGGGCATAACCACCGTAACTCGGGGCGGTGGTACCCATAAAGGGTTTTACTCCTCCTACCGCAAAAAAAAAAAAAAAAAAAAAACCTAACCTAACCTAACCTAACCTAACCTAACCTAACCTAACCTAACCTAACCTAACCTAACCTAACCTAACCTAACCTAACCTAACCTAACCTAACCTAACCTAACCTAACCTAACCTAACCTAACCTAACCTAACCTAACCTAACCTAACCTAACCTAACCTAACCTAACCTAACCTAACCTAACCTAACCTAACCTAACCTAACCTAACCTAACCTAACCTAACCTAACCTAACCTAACCTAACCTAACCTAACCTAACCTAACCTAACCTAACCTAACCTAACCTAACCTAACCTAACCTAACCTAACCTAACCTAACCTAACCTAACCTAACCTAACCTAACCTAACCTAACCTAACCTAACCTAACCTAACCTAACCTAACCTAACCTAACCTAACCTAACCTAACCTAACCTAACCTAACCTAACCTAACCTAACCTAACCTAACTACTGTGTAATTGACATTTAGCTTGGAAATATATTGCCATTGTATTATATTATATTATATTAATCATAATCATAAGAAAACTATCTAATTTATAAAACTGTATAGTGGTATAAAATAGAGTATAAAGACAAATAATTTATTCACATTGTACAAAACTCGCACTTGCTAGTTGAAATTAAATTTAATATTGACATTAATAACATTATTGACAAATTGATTAGTCTTTTGACGTCAATTTTAGCATTAAGTATTTATATTTATTTATTTTCGTTTTTAATTGCAATTTTTTTTTATTATTTTTTTTAATTTTTATTTTTGTTTTTATTTTTTATTTTTTTATTGTTTATTGTGTTTTATCCTGTTCATTGTTTATGAAAGATTTCAATATTTATAACCTTGTTTAATTATACTATTTATAACAACGAGGCACGAGTCGTCGTCTCTACCTGACAACCATTCCTATTGTGAAGCGGTAGTAACGCAGCGACATCGACCACCACCAAAGTAAGTGGGTATATAATGTTTGGTTATCGTACGCCGGTAAAAATGATCTCCTCCTCTCCCCACGATAGGACGACCTCCCCAAGGAGAGAGGAAAGTATGACTGAGACAATAGAGGCAGGTCCCTCGATAAAAGACAACTCTCCGACCCCCCCAATGCCTCCAGTCAGGAAAAGCATTGGGGAGATCGAGGCTAGGATTAAGACCCCGACACCACCTGCATCCAAGGGGCCCACCACGTCAAGACAAACTAAGTTGAAAATTGTCAGTAAGGTACCAGAAAAATCACCAAAAACTGAAAAATCGTATAAAAACAAAACCGCAGAAGCGAAAGGTTGCTTAATGAAAGCGAAACTTCACCTAAACAACAGCCGAAATTTAAAGACCGAACTAAAATCTGGTATCCTGGAGGCGGTAGAGAGACTATATGCCTTAGTGAAGGAGTTGGAAGACGGACGGACAACCGGAGAGGAAAAAATACCTAAGGAATTAAAGAAAACTAGAATGCAAGAACCTGATATAGAGCAAATAATGTTGATAGAGCGGGAAGATAAACTAATGAAAACGCTGGAATTACACGAGAAATTATTAAAAGAGAACAAAGCAGACATGGAGAAACTAAGAGAAATGCTAGAAAGTGAACATAAAATACAAAACGAAAATAAAACATATGCTAATGCCGTAGCTGGAACGATAAAAAAGCCGTCAGAGCCCACCCTGCACTCAATAACGGTTACATCAATGGATGACCAGGAAACTGGAGACCAGGTTCTGGAAAAAGTGAAGACAGTAATAAATGCAAAGGTGGAGGGGCTGAAAATTGATAAAATTCGGAAAGCAAAGGATAGAAAAATAGTAATTGGATGCGAAACGGTTGAAGAAATAAAAAAGATAAAAGCAAAAATAGAGAACGGAGGAAAACAACTAATAGTGGAGGAAATGAAGAACAAAGACCCCCTACTGATACTTTACAGTGTCCTACAATGTAACTCGGACGAAGATATACTAAAAGCTATTCGTACCCAAAATAAGCACCTATTGAAGGACATTGGAAAAGAAGATGATAGAATGGAGGTGAGATATCGCAAAAAGGCCAGAAACACTCTAATGGCACACATAGTTCTGCGGGTCTCACCTCAAATCTGGAACGTGCTGACTGCGGCAGGGAAGCTGCATATTGACATACAGAGAGTAAGGGTGGCGGACCAGTCCCCGTTAGTACAGTGTACACACTGTCTCGGCTACGGACATGGGAAGCGTTTTTGCCCAGACCCAATGGATGTAGATGTGTGCAGGTACTGCGGCGGCCAGCATTTGATGAGCAGTTGTAATGAGTGGTTGACGGGAGGTAAACCACAATGTGTTAACTGTCAAAGGGCCAATATAAAAAATACAAACCACGGTGCCTTTAGCCAAGAATGCACCATCAGGCAAAAGTGGGACACTATCGCGAGATCCACTGTTACCTATTGCTGAGGTGGTCCCAAGCAGAAAAGGCCTTCACCACATCGCTGCATCCACCATAGAATATAAGGTTGTCCAAGCAAACCTTCAGAGGAGCGAACTTGCGACCGCCGAGCTCATGGTGGAGGCAGTGAAGAGGAAATGGGCATTCGCGTTAATACAAGAGCCATACATTGGATGTACGGGCCGAGTGAAGAATTATCCGGGGGTCAGAGTTGTGCAATGCGGTCGAAATTCCGGTGAGGTAAACAAGTCCGCCATTGCACTGTTCGACGATCAGATCGATATCACGCCGAATCCGGTTCTGACCACGCCAAACTTCACAGTAGCGATTCTCAGGACAGGTGCATGGAAGATCGGGGTGGTATCGATCTACCTCGAAGGTGATAGGGGACTTGACACATACATCGAATGGATGGGTAAAATCATAGAACAAATTGGGACCAAGAACGTATTATTGGGTGGCGACGTGAATGCCTGGAACGTGTGGTGGGGAAGTACGAGAGTGGATAACAGAGGAGAAATGATAGCCGGGGTTTTAGATGAGCTTGATCTTCATATACTCAACCGGGGATCTGAGCCCACTTTCGACACCATTCGGGGAGGCAAAAGGTACACTAGCTGCGTCGACATAACATGCTGCTCTACTGACATGCTTGGACGTGTGAGTAACTGGAAGGTCGATGGAGATATAACTACCTCGGACCACAGGGCAATTTTGTTCGACCTAAATTTAAAAAAAGGCAGAAGCATAGACATTAAAAGAACGACCAGACAGTACAACTCAAAAAAGGCAAATTGGGGTCAGTTTCATGAGAAACTAACCCAAATTTGGGAAGAAAGAAACATAAATTTAGAGGAAATAAATAAAATTAATAGTAAAGCGAATTTAGAAAATATGGTCACAGAAATACACAACACTATCGATCAAGCCTGTAAAGAATGTATACCAAAAATCGGAAATAAGAAAAGAACAGGATTGCCTTGGTGGACCGAAGAACTCACAAAAATGAAAAAAGTTTTAAAAACAAAAAAACGCAGAATAGCATGCGCCGCGTTCACACGCAGAGCGTGGGTAGTGAAACAGTACCTAGATGCGAAGGAAACCTATCGGATGGAGGTACGCCGGGCTCAGACAACCAGTTGGAAACATTTCTGTGGTAAGCAGGATCGAGAGAGCATGTGGGATGGAATTTACAGGGTGATGAGCCGCACCACAGTCCGTGAAGAGGACCTACCACTGATAAGGGATGGTCGTGTGTTGGGGACCAAGGAGTCGGCTGGTCTACTCGCTGACACTTTTTTTCCTCGGGATGAAACTCAAAATGACAATGCGGACCATGAAGTTATAAGGCAAAAAGCCAATAAGGTAAACGAAATGGTGCATGGTGAATCATGTGACCCATCATTTACATTAGAAGAAATGAAATGGGCAGCTTCTAGTTTTAATCCGAGGAAGGCGCCTGGTCTGGATGGCTTCACGGCGGACATCTGTTGTGCGGCTGTTACTCCGAACTCGGATGCATTCTTAATGCTATTCAATAAATGCTTAGAGCTCTCCTGTTTCCCCATCACATGGAAGGAAGCCGTAGTGGTGGCACTCCGTAAACCGGCGAAAGAGGACTACACACATCCCAAGTCGTATAGACCTATCGGCTTACTATCAATATTGGGCAAAATGTTAGAAAAAATGTTGATTAGAAGGATCAACTGGCACATTCTGCCAAAGATGAGCAACCGTCAATTCGGCTTCGTGCCGCAAAAAAGTACCGAGGACTCCCTCTATGTCCTGATGCAACACATTAGGAACGAACTTAAAGCTCGCAAACTAATTGTACTCGTATCTCTAGACATAGAGGGAGCCTTCGATAGTGCCTGGTGGCCAGCAATCCGCTGCCGCCTAGCTGAAGCCGGATGCCCGGTAAATTTGAGAAGACTCGTAGATAGCTATCTGACCGAACGAACCGTGAAGGTTAGATATGCGGGGGTAGAATGTGTCAGGAAAACTTCACAAGGGTGTGTGCAGGGCTCAATTGGAGGCCCCACTTTTTGGAACCTCCTACTGGACCCTTTGTTAAAAGAGTTGGAGGCTAGAGGCGACTACTGCCAGGCGTTCGCGGATGATATAGTTCTGATTTACTCCGGAGAGACAGCTACTGAGATCCAGAGCCAGGCCAATGTCTCCCTCGAGCATGTTCGGAGGTGGGGAGTCAGAAATAAGCTCGAATTTGCTCCACATAAGACCAAGGCAATGGTAATAACAAATAAGCTTAAGTATGACTCTCCATTGCTGACGATGGGCGGGGTGGACATTGGACTGTCCCAGGAAATTAAAATCCTAGGCCTCACAATAGATAATAAATTAACATTTAATAAACATGTCGCAAACATCTGCAAAAAGACTATAAAAATCTACAAACACCTAAGCAGGGCTGCAAAAATTCAGTGGGGTCTAGGCCCGGAGATAGTCAGAACTATATACACAGCGGTTGTGGAACCTACAATCATGTACGCGGCCTGTGCCTGGGCGCCGGCGACGAGCAAATTAGGAGTTCAAAAAATGCTTAACGTCACTCAAAGGGGCTTTGCGCAAAAAATTGTTAAGTCTTACAGGACGGTCTCTCTAAACTCGGCACTATTGCTGGCCGGGCTACTACCATTAGACATCAGGATCCGAGAAGCAGCTACTCTTTACGAAGTTAGGAAAGGCCACACCCGAGGAATGATAGGGGATCGGGAGGTCGAGAGGCCGATCCCTTTTACGGAAATGCCCCATCCAGCAGAAATTATTGGACTGGAGTTCACCTGCGTAGAGGACGGTGAGGCATTAATCAGACAGGATACCGGAGGCCGAAAAATTTTCACTGACGGTAGCAAAATTGAAGGGCAAGTCGGCGCAGCGATATCTGTTTGGGATGGTAATGCGGAGACTAAGTCCAGGAAATTTAAGTTGGATCGCTGTTGCACCGTCTTCCAGGCGGAATTGCTGGCCCTCTTAAAAGCAACGCAAGTGGCACTGGAGGATAAAACGTCGGAATGCAGTATTTACAGTGACTCTAGATCGGCCTTGGAGTCAGTGGTGCGGAGCGCATCCCTTCATCCTCTCGCAGCTAACATTAGAGCTAATATTATACAAGCGGGAAACCATCATATTAACATCAAACTCTGCTGGATTAAGGCTCATGTAGGATTGGAGGGGAATGAGAGGGCGGATGAGCTTGCGAAAGGAGCAGCAAGAAAACTAAAATCAAGGCCGAGCTATGACAGTTGCCCGATATCATTCGTGAAGCGACAAATACGTTTGGAGTCGCTCGACGAGTGGAACCGGCGCTACCTGGAATGCAGCACGGCTTCAACGACAAAAGTATTCTTCCCCGACGCTATCTTAGCTTACCCTCTCATTCAGAAACTGGACCTGGATCCAGTGACTGTGCAGGTATTGACGGGACACGGGGGATTCTCCGAGTATCTGAACCGGTTCAAGTGCAAGGGGAGTCCGGCGTGTCCCTGCGATCCTACCATTGACGAAAGTGCGCTGCACGTCGTCATAGAATGCCCAATATATGGAAGAAAAAGATTTGAGGTAGAAATGGAAATGGGAATGGTAATTCGGAGAGAGACGATGAGTGCACTAATGGCGGATAAGAATACGCGAGACATCTTATTAGGGTTTTGCAAAATTATAGCAATGAAAGTAGGAAAGAAAAATAAAGGATAGAAGCCTTCACTACAGCATATGAAATTATATTTATATAAGAGATATGCCACTAGTGAATTTAGGAAAGCTAATAGGTGTGATGAAAGGAAAAGAAGGAAATAAATAAATGAAAATGAAATGAAATAAAGAGTAATGTATAGTAATATAAAAGTAAGTAGTATAATAGTTGGTTAATAATTGATAAAAATGATAATAGTGATAAGGGTAATTTTAATGTTAAATAATGATGAACATATTAAATGATAAGAAAGATATTATGTACTAAATATCTCTGACTTTCCCCACGTCAGAGGATACAACGAAAAGGGGTGCGGGTTTTTAGTGGGTCAAATCCCACACTCTCCGGAGGAATTATGACTTGGATAGCCAATGCATAACTCTTCCGGGGGATAGTCTTTTTGAAGATTTTCCCGCACCTCTACAAAAAAAAAAAAAAAAAAAAAAAAAAAAAAAAACCTAACCTAACCTAACCTAACCTAACCTAACCTAACCTAACCTAACCTAACCTAACCTAACCTAACCTAACCTAACCTAACCTAACCTAACCTAACCTAACCTAACCTAACCTAACCGGTAAATCCCACGAAAAAGGCACCAGTAAAGGCTGCGTACAAGGGTCTATTGCCGGACCTATCCTCTGGAACCTTCTCCTGGACCCACTTCTGAAAACTCTACAACAAAGAGGTGATTATAATCAAGCATTTGCCGATGATGTGGTTCTGGTGTTTGACGGCGACACGGCCGAGCAAATACAAGGACAAGCCAATGCCACCCTCGAGCATGTACGGCGGTGGGGTGTCAAAAATAAGCTTACATTCGCGGCTCACAAAACGAGTGCAATGTTGATAACCAAAAAGCTTAAATTTGACACACCACGGCTTAGCATGGGCGGGGTTGACATCGGAATGTCAAATGAGATCAAGATCCTGGGGCTCATTATTGATAAAAATTTAACATTCAATGCTCACATCGTAAGTGTATGTAAAAAGGCATTGAATGTCTATAAACAGCTTTCACGAGCCGCCAGGATTAGTTGGGGTCTCCACCCAGAAGTTATTCGTATAATATATAGAGCAGCTGTGGAACCCATAATATTGTATGCAGCAGGCGCGTGGTCGACGTCAACCACAAAATTATGTGTCCAAAAACATTTGAACGCAGTCCAGAGAGGTTTCGCCCAAAAGCTATGTAAGGCATACCGTACAGTTTCTTTAAACTCGGCACTGTTACTGTCGGGGTTATTGCCCCTAGACTTGAGAATACAGGAGGTAGCCGCTCTGTATGAAGCCAGGAGGGGTGTGACTCAGGCAGAGCTGAGAGTCGAGGAAATAGAGCAACGGGTTGCTTTTGTAGACTTCCCACACCCGGCAACCCATATGAGCCTGCAATTCATAAATCTGGAAGACCAACAACAGTTCGATAACCATCATAAGCAAGAAGTCCAAATATATACTGATGGCAGTAGAATTGAGGGCAGAGTGGGAGCGGCGTTTTCAGTCTGGAAAAATGAAACTGAAACCCGGCCACACAAACTTAGACTGTCAGCGTACTGCACGGTCTATCAGGCGGAATTGCTGGCCATATGTGAAGCCACTAGGTTAATACTCCAAAGCGGAGATAAGAGCTATGGGATTTACAGTGACTCTCGTTCAGCACTGGAGACAATTATTAATACTACCAGCACTCATTCCCTCGCAGTTGAAACGCGAGAAAACATTAAACGCTGCGCATTCCAAAATAAAGAAATATCTTTATTCTGGATCAAAGCCCATGTTGGTCTAGAAGGAAATGAGCGTGCTGATGAACTAGCAAAACAGGCCGCGCTCAAACTTAAAACCAGGCCGGACTACAGCAAGTGCCCTATTTCATCTATAAAAAGACATCTAAGAAATAAGACTATAGATAAGTGGAATCGACGTTATAGTGAAGGCGAAACGGCCACAGTGACAAAAATTTATTTCCCAGACGTATCTAAGGCACATAGAGTACTGAACCAGATGCGGTTGGACTCGGTCACAACACAGGTGCTGACAGGGCACGGCGGGTTCTCCGAGTACTTGAGCCGTTTCCGGTGCAAGGAGAACCCGGGGTGCATCTGCGATCCCAGCAAATGCGAGAGCATAATGCACATAGTAACAGAGTGTCCAATCTACGGTAAGGAGCGCTTGGAAACAGAAATGGAAATTAATATGAAAATAGATATAAGTAATATTAGGTATATAATGGAGAGTAGCCAGAGGGAAAGGTTTATGAAATATTGTACGGTATTAGCAAACAGGGTAATTGTTAGGAATAAAATGTGATTTGACTGTGATAACTTAATATAATTGTATGTTTTATTTTATTCTTTTGGGTATTAATTATTATCATTGATATGACGCTCTTGCTTGTGCTTATACAGATGTATATTCAGAGATAAGAGTGTCCTTAGTTATATTAAATTATTTGTATCTTAATTATTATATATAGTCATTAATAATCTTGTCTTATAATTTTTTGTGTAATTGATATATATATATATATTTTTATCTATTGTTTAAAACATAGATGTTTCCAAAATGAATTGTAATGTAGCCACAGACTCTGACCTCAACATCAGAGGGAAAATGAAAAGGGGTGCGGTTTTTTAGTGGGTACAATCCCACACTCTCCGGAGGAATTATGACTTGGGTAGCCAATGCATAACTCCTCCGGGGGTAAGTCTTTTGAAGATTTTCCCGCACCTCTACAAAAAAAAAAAAAAAAAAAAAAAAAAAAACCTAACCTAACCTAACCTAACCTAACCTAACCTAACCTAACCTAACCTAACCACACACCCGCACCCGCCTATGCTATTTGTTTCTATGTGACATAAATATTTCAAAAGTTATAAGCAAAATAGTGAAAAAGTTAAATAAAAACTACTTCAGTACGAAATTCCTCGCGATTTATCGCGACAACATAGTGTTTTCGATACATTAAAAAGTGCGCCTCGTTTAGCTCTTCACGAGTACGCTACTTCTTGATTTTTCCCGTGCGAGCGCGCCATGTTATAACATAAAAAACAAAAACCACGTGGCCACGAGGTCGGAGTTCCAGACCAGCTCAGCGAACACCGATTACGGCATTGGACGCAGCTCACCGAGGACAGCAAGACACAACTTGCAGAATAAAAATTAGTTAAGTTTTTCGGAAGTTACATAAACTTTTCAAAACTCCCAATTTTCAAAATTTTATATTTTTAAAAAACGATCGGTGACACATTGTTTTTATTATATAAATAAATAGATATTAATTAGGACTAATAGCGATATAATTTTGGAATAAATCTGTTGAGTAGTTATTAAGATATGAATTTTTGAAAAAATTTTTAGACCACGTGGTACCCTAGGCACCCTTTTCTTGAAAACTAAAATAGTGTGTAAAAATATAAGAAATCTGTGAGATCGATATTGTGAAAAAATTTTTTGAAAAAACTCTACTTTGTTATTTTTATTGTAATTTTACTGTGTTAATTTGTGTTTTTCTTTATTATAAAATCGATCTTTGCAATATCTAAGATTCTTACTACACAGTTGGACAGAGCTCGGAAAGCTCGACATAACGAGCCCAAACTCGGGCAGAATCCGTCAAAAAACACCGGACTTGTGATAAGGGTAGCCATTTTTAGCCGCCATTTTGAAAAATTAGATTCTTGATATCTCGGCAACGCGAAGTCCTATAAAGCCACGACTTTTTATAACGACAACGGCGTCACCTCGTCTGTCGATTGAGTGGGTAAAATCTCTATGTAGAGTCAAAACATTTTGTGATTGTTTTTCCCACGTAGGTGATAGACTAGACGGGGGCGACAGTTCCGGTTTGAGCCGCGTAACGATACGACCAAAACTGCCGGAGATACATCACTTTAAACTAGCTGAATGACATTTCAGACGCCATCTTGAAAATCTTTCATTCGCTGTATCACCGGAAGGGAAAGTCCGATCGGGACGCGGTTTTCTTTGGACGGATGGGCTGCAAAAGGGCTCTTACATAAGGTAGAGGACGACTCTATGTAGAGTCATAAATTTTAAAAATTGTGTACCTGACTTACCTGCTTCTTATAGCATTAATATATTAATAGACAACCCGCTCTGGGTGAAATTAAGACCAATACTCTACTTAAATTAATTTAAATTGCTTATATAACTTATACAAACCTTTATTTTTACCCTGTTTAATTGTTATTTTGTGTGTTTTTAAAAATTGTAAATTAGTAATTAATATAGACCCTAGGACCGGTTTCCTTGTCACGACGCGTCGTATCTCTCTGAAGAGCGCTGGACCTTCCGCATTACGGCGAGTCTGCAGTAAACCTGAAAACAGAAATAACATTAGTAAAACTTGGAATTAAATTGAATTAGCTTTATCTTTGATTTATTACATTATTTTTAATTCTTCACATTATTTCGAAAATTATTATTATTATAATTATTACTCTTACTCTTATTAATTAATCGTTACACAACTTATACAAACCTTTTGATTTTGTCCTGTTTTGTATTTATAAAATTGGAAATTAGCTGTTAGGAGTTGTTTCTTGGTGGCGTATCTTCCCGAGAATACCGGAACACAGGAACGCTAAAATCCGCTCACAGTGTGCTTACAGCGAATCTGAAGTCATAAAAACAATATTAGCAGGATAATATTAAGATAAATTAAGACAGCATGTTCGGACACCGAACGCCTGTAAAAATGACATCTTCCTCTAGAGGAAACTCATCACAAGGTACGACAGAGAGGGCAGGACCCTCATCGGATGACTTTCCTTCGATGCCACCAGTTCGACGGAGCATCGGAGAAATAGAGGCGCGTATCAGGACTCCAACACCACCTCCAGTCAATAAGGTCTGCCATGCGAAACCAAAGACTGTGGTTGCGGCTGAAAAGTCTCCGAGGCTGGATCAGCGAAAGACAAAAATCGCCGAGGCCAGAGCTAGCTTATTGAGAGCGAAGCAGCTCGTTAATACTAGCCGGATTAAAGCTGAACTAAAAACCGGCATTTTAGAAGCCATAGACAGCTCTTACGTAATGTTGAAGGAAGTGGAAACAGAAATATTAAATTTAAAGGGAACAAAAGAGAGACCTACAAAAACAAACGAGCAAAATACAACTATAGAAAGAAAGCAAGAAAGGGAAGACTATATGCTACAACAGATGGAGGAGCACAGTAAATTGTTAAAGGAGAGTAAGGAAGAGATGGAGAAATTGCATGGTTCCATTAGGAAATATTATGAACTCACCAAAGAGGGGGTTTCCTACGCATGCGTAGCGTCAGGATCACCTAAACATCTGGTGGGGAACCCCTCGAGGCCCTTGACAGCACAAAGAACCTTGCACTCTGTGGTGGTTACCTCGAAGAATGAAGAGGAGACTGGAGAAGAAGTGCTAAGTAGAATCAGAAATGTGGTAGACGCCAAAACGGAAGGGATAACCGTAGAGAACATCAGAAAAGCAAAAGACAGAAAGATAATATTAGGTTGTAAGACTGAGAAGGAAAGAGATAAGATTAAAGAAAGACTCAAGAAAGCTGAACAGTATCTCAAGGTAGAGGACATGAAAAATAAAGATCCTATGATAATAATGAAAGAAGTGATGCAGTACAATAGTGATGAAGACATCTTTACTGCCTTGAAAAACCAAAACAAGGAGATCTTCAAGGAATTACAGCCTGATGAAATGAGGATGGAAATAGCATTCAAAAAACGCGCCAGGAACCCGCTCACAAATCATATTATAATCAGAGTGACCCCCACAATACATCAACGACTAACAGCAGCCGGATCAGTCCACATAGATCTGCAACGGGTGAAAGTGATGGACCAATCACCTCTGATGCAATGCATGCTATGTTTGGGATACGGACACACCAAGCGGCACTGTAAAGAAACCCAAGAAATATGTAGTCACTGTGGGGGTGCTCATATGAGGGAGAAGTGCCCGGAGTGGCTCTCTGGTGGAAAAGCAACGTGCACCAACTGCAGCCAGGCAAAGATTGATAACAACAACCACAATGCGTTTAGCCAAGACTGTCCTATCAGGAATAAATGGGATGCAATAGCCAGGAGCGCCATAGCTTATTGCTAAGGTTTCCGCAGGTAACAATACAATCTCGACGGAAACAGGATATCTGATAGCACAGGCAAATCTGCAGAGAATGGAACTGGCTACGCAGGAACTGCTTATTGAGGCAAGCCGAAGAAAAATGGCGTTCGCTCTGCTCCAGGAGCCATATGTGGGGAGCGTGAAAAGAATGAGGGACTATCGGGGAGTAAAAATATTCCAGTTCACAGGAGACAGGGAAAAAACTGTGAAAGCAGCGATAGCAGTATTCGATGAAGACCTGGACGTAATACAATGTCCAAGTCATACAACACCGAACATCGCCGTATTAAAAATAAGAACAACTGCCTGGGAGATCATAGTCATATCGTTCTACTTCGAGCCGGACTTACCAATAGACCCATACCTGGAGCAGCTGACGGATATTGTTGAAAAGTTTGGTTCGGGAAAAAATTACATCATGGGAGGAGATGCCAACTCTAAAAGTACTTGGTGGGGAAGTTTAAAAATAGACCAAAGAGGCGAGAATTTAGCAGGAGTAATTGGAGAACTGGGCTTAGAGGTACTAAACCAGGGAGATACCCCTACATTCCACACTGTTAGGGGGAATAAACTGTACACCAGCCATGTAGATCTTACGGCTTGCTCAGCGAACCTCCTCAATCTAATAAAAGATTGGAGAGTAGAAGAAGGATTGACGGGGTCGGACCACAACGGCATTACCTTTAAGATTAGGCTAACTAAAGCAAAGGGCGTTGATATTAGAAGAACTACAAGAGTATACAACACCAAAAAAGCCAATTGGAACACGTTTCATGAGAAACTTGCCCAACTGCTACAAGACTCTAATATTGACAAGGATGAAATTAGAACGATCACCGATAAATCTGAATTGGCAAGCAATATTGAATTATTTGTGAAGCTAATTAGAAATACATGTGATATTAGTTTACCAAAAAAGAAAGTAAATTCCAAAATTAACATGCCGTGGTGGTCCGAACAACTCGGAAACCTGAAAAAAGAACTGCTTACCAAAAAAAGGAGAATCCGCTGCGCCGCACCAATCCGCCGTCCAAAAGTAATACAGGAGTACCTGAAAACGAAAGAAAAGTATGAAAAAGAAGCAAAGAAAGCCAAAATAGAAAGCTGGAAGGAGTTCTGTGGAAAGCAGGATGGAGAGGGAATGTGGGAGGGCATATATAGAGTCATAGGAAGAACTACCAAAAGGCATGAGGACCTGCCCTTGACTAAGGAGGGCAGAGAACAAAATCCAATGGAGTCAGCACGCCTGCTCGCGGAGATATTCTATCCACAAGACGTGCAGGATAATGATAGCGAAGCCCATAAAGCAATCAGAGAAAATGCGGACAGAGTCAACGAGCTGGGTCATAATGATAACTATGATCCACCGTTTACAATGAACGAATTGGAAACTGCATTCAGCAGCTTTAATATCAAGAAGGCTCCGGGGGCAGACGGGCTGACAGCTGATATATGCAAAGAAGCCATCCGGCATGACCCGGAACTCTTTCTACTAATTGCTAACAAATGCCTCGAGTTGGGTCTCTTCCCTAAGATCTGGAAGGAGGCAGTAGTTGTTGCGCTCAGGAAACCAGGAAAGGAGAACTATTCGGACCCCAAATCCTACAGACCAATTGGTCTCCTACCGGTTCTCGGGAAGATATTGGAAAAAATGATGATTAGAAGAATAAGATGGCATACCCTGCCAACAATGAGCAAACGTCAATACGGGTTTATGCCCCAGAGCAGCACCGAGGACTCCCTCTATGATATGATAAAACATATTAAAAAAGAGCTTAAAGCTAAAAAACTGATAACTGTAATATCACTAGACATAGAGGGAGCCTTCGATAACGCCTGGTGGCCTGCCATTCGTTGTAGGCTGGCTGAAACACCCTGTCCAAAGAACGTGAGGAGATTGGTGGACAGCTATCTATCTGATAGGAGTGTTAGAGTGCGTTACTCTGGTACAGAGTGGACCACCTTGACCTCGAAAGGATGCGTGCAGGGTTCGATAGGGGGTCCCACTTTTTGGAATATTTTATTGGACCCACTGTTGAAGGAGCTCGAGCGACGCGGGGATTACTGCCAGGCCTTTGCTGATGACATTGTCCTGATTTTTTCGGGTGACACTGCAGAGGGAGTTCAAGGTCGGGCCAATGCCTCCCTCGGGCATGTTCGAAGGTGGGGCGTCGAGAACAAGCTTAAGTTTGCGCCCCATAAAACTCACGCGATGGTGGTCACAAATAAGCTAAAATACGATGCCCCACGTCTGAGCATGGGCGGGGTGGACATTGGTCTGGCAAAGGAGGTCAAGATTCTGGGACTTACCATAGACCAGAAACTTACCTTCAATCAACACGTGGCCATCGTATGCCGGAAAGCTCTCAACATGTATAAGCAGCTAGGTAGAGCAGCTAAGGTCACGTGGGGACTTGAGCCCGAAATAGTCAGGACGATTTATACGGCGGTGGTTGAACCAGTAATCATGTACGCGGCGAGCGCATGGGCTCCAGCAACAGAAAAGCTAGGCGTGCGCAAACAGCTGAACTTTGTGCAGCGAGGATTTGCGCAGAAAATTATCAGGGCGTATCGGACGGTTTCTCTGAACTCGGCACTGGTACTCGCCGGATTGCTCCCCTTGGACATAAGGATTAGGGAAGCCGCCTATCTTTATGAGGCAAGGAGGGGCCAGTCCTGGCGAGGGCCAGTTGACCGAGAAATTGAGAGGCCGGCCATAATTACCAGCATGCCACATCCTGCTCAACAAACGGCGCTGGAATACACCAAGGTGGCGGACGGTGAGGCATTGGCCCAGCAAGACTTCGGAGGTCTAAAAATTTTCACAGACGGAAGCAGAATCGAGGGGCAGGTCGGAGCAGCGCTATCCATATGGAATGACACTGCAGAGACCAAAACCCGAAAATTCAAGCTGGACCGATGCTGCACCGTCTTTCAGGCAGAATTATTGGCCCTAGCTAAGGCAACGCAGATAGCCCTGGAGGACGACCAACAGACGTGGAGCATTTTCTGCGATTCAATGTCTGCACTGGACGCTGTGGTCGGGTCCATCTCCCTTCATCCCCTGGCCGTAAATACCAGAGACAACATTAGACGAGCCAGAAATCTTAATAAAACGGTCAGATTGTTCTGGATTAAGGCCCATGAGGGAATGGAGGGTAATGAGAGGGCCGATGTGCTCGCGAAGGAGGCTGCACTAAAAATGAAAACGCGACCGTGTTATGACAGGTGCCCGGTCTCATTCGTGAAGAAACAAATCCGTCTGGAGTCTCTTCACGAATGGAATCGGAGATACTTGGAGAGCGACACGGCCGCGACAACCAAAGTGTTTTTCCCCGACGCGGTCGCAGCCTACCCTATCATCCGGAAGATGAGACTGGATCCGCTCACGGTGCAGGCGATGACGGGTCACGGCGGATTCTCCGAGTATTTGAACCGTTTCAAACGCAAGGAGAGTCCGGCGTGCCCCTGCGATCCTCAAGTGGGCGAAAGCGCCCTGCACGTGATTACGGAATGTCCAGTGTTCGGTAGGGAGAGGTACGACTGCGAAATGCAAATAGATTGTGTAATTAGCATAAGAAATATAAATTATATTATAAATAGAAAAGAAGAAAGAGAGAAATTTCTCGAATTTTGTAAAAAAGTTTTAGCATTAGTAATAAAAAGAAATAAGCTAATAGAATAAAATTAAATCCGCCTATAAACTATAAGGTCCTAAAGCTAATACGTAGTGAATAATAATTGTATGTAGTGAATTTGTCCAATGACGATCTTACTTGTGACTATAATAAGTATAGTCAGAGAAAAGAGCGTCGATTTATTATATTGTTTGTTAATGTAAATATGTAATGTAATGTGTATAAATATTTATTGTACGTTAATTAAATTAAACAGAGGTATAAAGTCTCTGACCACCATGTCAGAGGATATGGAAGGGGGGGGGAGTTTTAGTCGGTAAACTTGCAGAGATGTGTCTAGCGTCATGATTCTATGAATTACTATGACCCTAGACTCATCTCCCCGGAAGGAATCCGACATATCCATTGCGTACGGGCGCGGTGGAATCCTCAAACGGATTTCTCCCCCTCCACGAAAAAAAAAAAAAAAAAAAAAAAAAAAAAAAAACCTAACCTAACCTAACCTAACCTAACCTAACCTAACCTAACCTAACCTAACCTAACCTAACCTAACCTTTTTTTTTTTTTTTTTTTTTTTTTTTACGTGGGGAATCCTCATGGATACCCAGCCATCGCGGGGGCGACAGCCAGGTTATGTCAGACTCTTACTGACTAAACCCCACGGTGTTCCTCCGGCCGCCATAAAGGCAGGGCCACGGGTACGCTTGCGCATTCGTCCGCGACCCCGCCGGCGTGAGCCCGCTTGCGCGAGCACCGTCTCGAGTGGAGGAGGGCCCTCGATATACCCCCCTCTCAACTCCCCCAGGAATAAAGACGCCCGGTAACACCACGGACGCCTTTCCTCACGTGGCCCTCGACGCGACGAATGCCCCCGCATCCGCCGCCCCAGGCCCCACAGGGCGGGGGAAACGAGCACCATGTCCCCCGCCGCCCCGTTCCTCCTCGGCCCCCGAATGAACGGCGGCCGGGGTTGTGGCCCCATCCCAACCAACTCCGCCTCCACAGAGAAGTGCCGGGAGGGGCCCCACTTGGGACCGTTAGCTTCAGCGGAGGTGACCAGCCTCCGCCTACTAGAGCCCCCCCACCACGACAAGGTGGCCCCATGGGGGGGAACCTAACCTAACCTAACCTAACCTAACCTAACCTAACCTAACCTAACCTAACCTAACCTAACCTAACCTAACCTAACCTAACCTAACCTAACCTTTTTTTTTTTTTTTTTTTTTTTTGTTGACGGAGTGTGAATGCATTACGCATACCCCCCTAGCAGGGGTTATGTGGGACTCTCCCCTCTCCGTCGCCTCGCTAAGGGGAGGGAGGGAGGGGCATACGCACTAAACACACTCCGGGAATTTTCCGTCTTGACTAGTTGTTGTTGGGGGCCATGGGTTCGTCATAGACATTCTAACCACGACGCCCCTTTAGTCTGTTTCCTCTCGTACTTGCTAGATGTTCGTCTTGGGTAGTGAGTGATGTTCACTACCCATTCCCTCTGATGGGCCTTACTCCTTTGTATCGGCCCGGTGTTTCGGTTGTGAGTCCATGCGTGGTGCACGGACTCATACCTCTCTCTTTGTTGTTCCCTCTCTTGTCGCCCGGCAAGCCGCCCAATTTGGGTACAGACGCTGCCGGGCCTCCGTCGAAGTGACCATTAGGCCTCCGTCATGTCTGTTTGCCAGCCGCCCAATCTGGGTCAGACGCTGACAGGTAACTCCTCCACATTTTACCGTCGTTTTGTGCCAGCCGCCCAGTATGGGTCAGACGCCGACACCGCCCAGCAAGCCGCCCAATCTGGGAACAGCCGCTGCCAGGCCCCTCACTTTTTACCTCAAGGTGATGTTTCCATCGTCCTTCTACGTGTCAGCCGCCCAATATGGGACAGACGCTGACACCAGCCGGCAAGCCGCCCAATCTGGGTACAGACGCTGCCGGCCTCCGTCTTTACTTCAGAAGTTGCGTCGTTACACGTCCTCTTCTGAAGTCTTTCCGTCGGGAAAGGCCACTCGCGCTTGCGCGGGGCCTTACTGATCTCAGTTGTTTAACCGGGGTTACCCACGGTTTATCTCAATTGTTTTCTCCGTCGTTTACGTCCTTCGTGGTTTTAACCTGCATTGAGCAGGTTCATCTCAATTGTTGTGGGGCCATTAGCTTCGGCGGTGGTGACCAGCCACCGCTTACTAGAGCCCCCCCACCACGACATGGTGGCCCCATGGGGGGGAACCTAACCTAACCTAACCTAACCTAACCTTTTTTTTTTTTTTTTTTTTTTTTTTTTTTTTTTTTTTTTTTTTTTTTTTTTGACGGAGTGGAAATGCATTACGCATACCCCCGAAGGGGGGGTTATGTGGGACTCTCTCCTCGTCTTCGCCTCTCCGGGGAGAGGGAGGGAGAAGCATACCCACTAAAACCAACTCCGGTTCAGATCTTCTGGACTAATGTTGCAGGGGGGGGCCGTGTGTTCGTCATAGACATTTCTATCCACGATGCCCCCCCTTAGTCGGTGTTCTTCGGTGACATTTTTACTGGTTCAGTGCAGCAAATAGTCTGCGCCTTCTTTGCGCTCTTCGGCGGCGCATTGGTGGCGCATCGACGTCCTCTTCCCTCTCTCTTTCAGAGGTTTCTTTTGCCAACATCACTACTTCGGAGAACGCGCTTAGGGCGTTCCAATTGCTTTCGCTTTGGAGAATCGTATTTATAATACTCCTCAGCGAGAGGTCTCCTCCAGTTGTATTAATTAAGTCAACTCTTTGCACGCTCCATTTTCCGCATTCCGCAATTGTATGTTGTGCTGTATCGTCTGGTGCACCGCAATCCAGACAGGCCGGAGTAGGTTCCCTGCCGATCCTATGCAAGTAGTGGCCGAAGCACCCATGCCCGGTCATTACTTGCGAAAGCCGGTAGGTTACTGGCCCATGCTCTCTGTCGAGCCATCCGTCCAGTGTTGGTAGGATTGCTTCTATGGTGCGAGTTCCATAGGGGGAATCCTCCAACATCTCCTTCCATTTTGTTCTTAATCGTTCTCCGGCCAGCCTGTTCAGTCGCTCAAACTCGACTGGGTCAGGGCATACTCCCCGCGCTCTTACATCTGCTTTATGTTCATACCTCTCAGCCATCACACAGGCTTCGAGCTCCCACGGAGGTGTGCAGGCGAGAAGGCATGAAGCCGAGTGCGCCGTCGTTCTGTACGCCCTGATGATGCGCTGAGCAACCACTCTCTGCGGCCGCCGGAGAAGGGGTTTTATTTTTGCCGTCAGGCAATTTGCCCATACTGGGGCTCCGTATAGGGCCATGCTTCGTATTACCCCCGCAAATAGTCTGCGACATGTGGTCCCAGGTCCGCCCACGTTGGGAAGCAGCCGTCCCAGTGCCGAGGCCGCGCTAACGATGCGGGGGGCAAGTCTTGCGAAATGTTCTTGAAAATCCCATCTTCGATCCAGGGTAAGTCCCAGATATTTAATGTGGGGTTTAACCTGGATCGATCCTCCTCCGATTGGGATTTGTCGCCCGTGTAATGGCCAATTTCTTCCGCCAAACACTATTGCCTCAGATTTGTTCAAGGCTATCTCCAGTCCCAGCCTACGTATTCTTTTGATGGTCATTTTTGTGGCTATCTCGGTCCTTCTTAGAGTCTCCCTCGGTTCTCTTCCTCGTACCGCCACCATAGTGTCATCAGCGTAACATATGGTGGTCATACGAGGCAGTTGGACTCCGCGCAGCATCCAGTCGAATCCGAGGTTCCACAAGATGGGACCGAGGACTGATCCCTGGGGTACTCCGCAGGTCATGTCCCGCGATCTTCTTTGTTGTCCCTGCTCTACGTATAAGACCTTCCGCTCCGTGAGGTAGTTTTCGAGGATTTTTATTAGGTACCGCGGTAGATTGTGGTAACGGAAGGCCTCTCTTATTATCGGGTACGGTAGGGTTCCGATCGCGTTGGCAATATCCAAAGATACTGCCACTACTCCCTCTCCACGTCCAGTGGCGTATTCAGCGAATTCCCTAAGGGATGTCAGGGCGTCAATAGTAGAGAATCCTGCCCTGAAGCCGAATTGCTTGTCACTGATATCTGGGCCTGGGTTGCCCAAGTGGTCAGTAATCCGGCGGGCCAGAATTCTCTCCAGCATTTTTCCCGTTTCGTCGAGGAGTACCAGGGGGCGGTATCCTGAAGGGGAGTCGGGTGGGCGGCTCTCTTTCCTTATGAGGCACAGCCTTCCTTCTTTCCATTGACTTGGGAAGGTGCCTTCTCTGAGACAGTCATCGAATAGGTCCTTCAGTCGGCTGCCCAAATGGTTGAGGGCCAGCGCGAGTACTTTCCCCGGTACTCCATCCGGTCCAGGTGCTTTTTTGCACGTCTTTAGCCGTTCTATTGATAGTTGCATCTCTGTTTCTGTGACCAGCGGGATCGGTTCCTCAGGGTCCTCCGGTTCCGGCAGAACGGTTGTGTTCGGAGGGGTGATGTGTTGCGTTCTGGGGAACAGGACGGTGACGACTCTGTTCAGGAGTTCCGGCTGCATGGTTTCCATTGAGGGGGCGTGTTTAAGCTTGTTTCGTACAAGCTTGTACGGCCTCCCCCAAGGGTCCCTGTCTAAGGTTGCCAGGAACTCTTCCCTCGCCTCGTTTTTCCTCTGAACAATTTCCCGTGCCAGGTCTTGTTTTGCCGTCCGGAGGGTCCTGTGGAGCACTTCTTCTTCTTCTGCAGTGTGTCTTCTGCGTCGGCATCTGGTGTAAGCTCGGCGAGCGCGGTTACATGCGTGGCGGAGGGTAGCAATTTCCTCAGACCACCAGTAGACTTGTCTTTTGGAGGGTATCCTCCTCGCCCGAGGCATGGCCGCGTCGCACACTGCAGTGAGCGCCGTACGGAAGAGGGCAGCATTTGTATTAATGTCCGAGTGTGAAGATGGAGGGGTCGCCCATGCTTCAATCATGGCAGCCTCCTCCGCCATATCATTGTCAAGTCCGGTAAGTTTCCATCTGGGAAACAGGTCATACCTCCCTCGTTGATTGCTAGAGTGTCTGTTCCCCGATGTGAGTGTCATTAGAATGTAACGATGATCGGAAAGGGTCTCGGTGTTTTCCAGCACGCGCCAATCGTGGACGCGTGACGCGATTCCATTGCTTGCCATCGATATGTCCACAATTGACCCGCCGTTTCTTCGTACACATGTGTTGACTCCTCCCCGATTCAGTACAGTCAAGTCCGTGTTTAGGATCCAATCGTTCAGGGCCGCTCCTTTGGGATCGGTTCGGGGGCAGCCCCATGTCACGCTCTTGGCGTTTAGATCCCCCAGAACCAGCAGGTGTGAGGGAGCGGCCCTTCTGATCTCCTCGCCGATTTTATCGAGGTATCTCTCGAAGGCATGCAATGGTTGGTTTGGGGAAAAGTACACTCCTAAGAGCGTGAGGTTTCCCATCTCAGCCATAGCGTAACCAGGTCCTCTTCTGGTGCCGATGAGTGGGGTGTCACATTGCATTTTCGTCACTATTGCGACGCTTCCATCTGTTGCTCCCACCCAGTTTGGCTGGGGAGAGACAAAATATGGCTCTGCGACCACAGCCACATCTAAGTCCCACTCTGCCATAGTCTGCAATAGCAAGTCTTGTGCCCGGCCAGAGTGGTTTCCGTTCGTCTGGAGGATGTTTAGATGTGGTTGTGTCCACATCTAAATATCCATTCTTTGTCCCTCCGTAGCTAGTTGAGAAGCAGGGGCTCGTTGCTTGGCAGTCTGCTCTTTTCCGCGGACCGGTGGAGGTAGACAACGTTGTCCCCCCATAGCGTGTTCGGAAGGTTTTTGCGCTAAATGGCATACAGCACAGAAGGGCGTTATTTCTTTGCAGTCGGCTCTGCGGTGGCCAGGGCGGCTGCATCGTAGGCATAAGTCACTCCGGTCTATAGGTGAGGGGCAAAACACACCAGTGTGTCCAGTGCCCATGCACTTGTAGCAGCGGATGCGGGGAGTTTCCCGCCCTATAACTTTGGCAGCCGACCATCCCACTAAGAGGCGTCCTGACTTAAGGATGACATTAGCCGTCGTGACCGGGCAGCGCACAATGCACGAGCCAGTCCCGTCAGATTGGGTGCCGATTCTGCCAGCCTTGATCTGGGAGGGTTCGCATCCGCCTGTTTTGGCAATGGCACTCTCGATCGCTTCCGGTGTGACAGATTCGTCCAGGCCAAATATCCTAATTTCCGCCATTTTTGTTGGCCTGTACACGTTGGCCACGTCACCCAGCAGATCAGCCATCTTTTTCTGCAGCATATCTGCAGCCCTTACGTTATTGTCACCGGGTATCTCAATGATCCGGGCGCCAGCAGCAGTTTTACGTACCTTTACATGCTCTAGCCCCACGTCGGCTAGATGCAGATGTGTAGTGGTTTTCATCATGACGGAGGCATATGTTGCGTCCGCATCCGGCTTAAGTGCCACCACAATGGCAGCCGTTCGTGGGGCTTTAAGCGTCTTGGGCGTCTCAGGCTTCTTGTTAGGTGCCGTCTGGTTGGTGTTCAGCTTGCTTGGTTTACCCTTCTTCTTTACCACTTCTGTCCACGAGGGTTGAGTTACGGACGTGGAGGGCCTTGGTTCCTCGGCTGAGACTGGTTTTCCAGGTGTTGGGCCCTGCTTAGGTTTGGCAGCCGGCTGCGGAAGTGGTTGCACCGGTTGGGGGTCTTTAAGACGAGAATCGAGTTCGCGATCGCGTTTGCGATCTGCTGCCAGAGGTGGGCGCAAGGGGTGACTGGTAGGTGCCAGTCCGGCCTCTGCGATCCGGGCGTCAACCATATTGCCCATAGTTATGACAAGGTCTCTCTTCAGGTCTTCCCTCAGCTCTTTTAGAGCATCAGCAAGCGCTTCCGGGAGGGTCTTCTCCGCCTCATCAGCGGTGACGGTCCTCAGGTTGTTATCCTCCCTTTTCCTGTTTGAGAAGGCCGCTCGGAGGGCCTTCACCTCAGCTTGACCGTGCGCAAGTTCCTCTCGCATGCGTTTATTGTCTGCTCTAAGCCTTGTCAATTCTGTGGTACCTTCCTTGTCGTCCTCCATGTCTTCCAAGGCCCGCTCGATGTCTGCGCAGGCTTGGTTCATCTTACTCCGGACGCGGCCGTTCAGGTTGGTGGACTTGGTGACTTCCTCCGTGAGAGTTTGAGCAGCTTTCTTTATCATTAAGATGAAGTTTCCCGCATTTATCGCGTCCTGGTCTCGTGCCTCGTCCTCCTTCCATTCTCCAGACACCAGGAATTGCGCTTTAGCAGCCGCCACTCCCGTGTAATGGGAAGTCTTTTTACCTCTACGGGCAGTATTTACCTTCTGGATGGGGGCAGGCTCTTCTTCGTCCTCCGACTGTGGCAACGGTCGAGTTCTTTTGCCCTTTACTACCTTCGTCCCTGGCTCAGGAGATTCCGCTGCCGAATCCTGAGCCTCGCCTTCGGTGTCCATGTCCGAATTATCCGTTGCCTCCAGGCTTCCTCTTGCTCTTGCTTTCCTCATTGTAGATCATTTACACTTCAACACATTCACTTGTTCGCTTATCTCTGGAATAAGGGAACACCGCGGGAACAGGAACAAGTTCCTGGAACAGGAACACGTTCCAGGAACACCACGGGAACGGGAACAGAATAACGTTCCCAGCAACACACGCGCCCGACCAGTTCCGAGTCTCAGGCTCTACTAACCTAACCTAACCTAACCTAACCTAACCTAACCTAACCTAACCTAACCTAACCTAACCTAACCTAACCTAACCTAACCTAACCTTTTTTTTTTTTTTTTTTTTTTTTTTTACGTGGGGAATCCTCATGGATACCCAGCCATCGCGGGGGCGACAGCCAGGTTATGTCAGACTCTTACTGACTAAACCCCACGGTGTTCCTCCGGCCGCCATAATGGCAGGGCCACGGGTACGCTTGCGCATTCGTCCGCGACCCCGCCGGCGTGAGCCCGCTTTCGCGGACACCGTCTCGAGTGGAGGAGGGCCCTCGATATACCCCCCTCTCAACTCCCCCAGGAATAAAGACGCCCGGTAACACCACGGACGCCTTTCCTCACGTGGCCCTCGACGCGACGAATGCCCCCGCATCCGCCGCCCCAGGCCCCACAGGACGGGGGGAACGAGCACCATGTCCCCCGCCGCCCCGTTCCTCCTCGGCCACCGAATGAACGGCGGCCGGGGTTGTGGCCCCATCCCAGCCAACTCCGCCTCCACAGAGAAGTGCCGGGAGGGGCCCCTCTTGGGACCGTTAGCTTCGGCGGTGGTGACCAGCCACCGCTTACTAGAGCCCCCCCACCACGACAAGGTGGCCCCATGGGGGGGAACCTAACCTAACCTAACCTAACCTAACCTAACCTAACCTAACCTAACCTAACCTAACCTAACCCCCCCCCATGGGGCCACCTTGTCGTGGTGGGGGGGCTCTAGTAGGCGGTGGCTGGTCACCACCGCCGAAGCTAACGGCCCCACAATTGAGATGAACCAGGTCAGTCCTGGTTAACCCCAACTACAACCACTCCTCAACCAAATTCATCTTTCACACCAACTTCTATTTTTTGGTCAAGGGGCAAGTGTAACCCATTAGCACAAACCCCTTGACAACATAGCAACCAGCTTCTTACAGGGGAGGTTTTAGCACGTACCCACTGGGCCACCTTCCCAGTGGAAGTCGGGCATAACCACCACATACGGGTGTGGTGGTATCCATAAAGGATTTCCTCCCCTACGAAAAAAAAAAAAAAAAAAAAAAAAAAAAAAACCTAACCTAACCTAACCTAACCTAACCTAACCTAACCTAACCTAACCTTTTTTTTTTTTTTTTTTTTTTTATTTTAGCGTGGGGAAATCCTCAATGGATACCCAGCCTTCGCGAGGGCGAGAGGCCGGGTTATCCCGGACTCTTACCGGCTAAAACCCCACGGTGTTCCTTCAGCCGCCGTATGGTGGGGTAACGGGTGTGCTTGCGCATTCGTCTGCGACCCCACCGGCGTCAGCCCACTTTTCAGCGGGCACCGTCTCATGTTGAAGAGGGAGGAGAGAGTTCCCTCTTCCTTCCGCCAAAGAGGCGCACGGGAATCACAGCGCGCGCCTCCTCTTGGGCTCGTTTAAGGTGATAGGTGACAGTCACCCTCACAACTGTCACCCGAGCCGAGGTCAGGTAGGATGCAGGGAAAGGCCGGAAGCTCTTCTCCTGCGCCTGGTTCTGCGTCGGCGGTACGAGGGGGCATTTTCGTCCAACTCCCTCGCCCGTTCCGCCGCCTCCTTCTGCGTCATGACATATTCGCAGAAGGAGAGAACTGCCTGCCACGATCTCCGACTACCCACCATCGCTTTGACAACAGCGGGCAGAGAGAGGTCGTGTCCCACTTCGGCGACAAGATCACGGCGCCGCGCATCCCAGGCGGCGCATTCCTCCAGGGTATGCTGCGCCGTGTCCTCGACACATGCCCCGCACTCGTGGCAACCGGTCGTCGCTTCCCTTCCGGCTATAATGCACAGATACTTCCCGAAACAACCATGTCCCGAGAGTATCTGTGTGAGCCGAAAAGTGAGAGCTCCATGCCTTCTGTTCAGCCACTGTTCTAAAACAGGCCGAACAGCCTCGACAGTCTTGCGTCCAGCATTGGGAGAAGCTAAGCGGTTCTCCCATTGCTGAAGGAGGAGCTGTCGAGATTGAAATTCCCGCTCGCGAAGCGTCCTGGCGACTGCTCTCTGCCAATAGTTGGCAGACCAAATTCCTGCCTCTAGATCCCATGGCGGGGATCTTGCCAGAACGCACGCCGCCTCGTACGAAATAGTGCGGTACCCTCGGATAACCCTGACGGCCATAGCCCTCTGCGGCCTTCGCAAATAGACCGCATTACGCTCTGTCAGGGAATCTGCCCATATTGGGGCCCCGTAAAGGGCCATGGACCGTACCACACCCAAGTACAAGCGGCGACTCGCAGCGTCCGGTCCCTTCAGGTTAGGCATCAGCCTCGCTAATGCGGCAGCTGCACCCATCAATCTAGGGGCCAGACGCTTAAAATGCTCGCGGAAATTCCATCGGCTGTCCAGGACGAGTCCCAAATACTTCATAGTGGACTCGACCTGGATGCGAAGCTCTCCTATGGGGATGGTCAAGTTCGGAGGCGGCGCTCGTCTAGGCTTATGGAAACACAAGGCCTCCGTCTTCTGCAGCGCCACTTCCAAACCGAGCGCCCTTATTCTCTCGACAACCATTGCCACCCCTTCAGTAGCAAGACGGGAAGCCTCCTCATAATCGTTCCCGCAGGCCATGACCAGAGTATCGTCTGCATAACAGGTCATACTCAGGCCCGGGGGAAGCGAACCCCGCAGCACCCAGTCGTATCCAATGTTCCACAGGAGAGGGCCGAGGACCGACCCCTGTGGGACACCGCACGACATCCCCCTCTTTTCCATCCTGTACCGCCCCTGGTACACGACGTACCTCTCGCTCAGATAGGACGCTATTATCCGCCTCAGGTAGGGAGGCATTTTGTGGTATCGTAATGCCTCCCCGATACAGGCCCAGGGCATGGTGTTAAAGGCGTTTGCGATGTCTAAAGACACCGCCAGTACCACTCCGCCCCGGGCAAGGACTTCATCCGAGAAGGTCTTGACATTACTAATTGCGTCAATTGTCGACCGACCTTCCCGGAACCCGTACTGTATCTGCGATAGGTCGGGTCCTTGCGAGCTCAGGTGCGCCGCTAGACGGCCGGCGATTATTCTTTCGAACAATTTGCCGACCTCGTCCAAAAGCACTATGGGGCGATACGCAGAGGGTGATTCTGCAGGGCGACCATCTTTTTTTATGAGGACCAGTTTGCCTGTCTTCCACTGGGTGGGAAATTGTCCTGACTGGAGGCACTGATCAAATAGAACCACCAGTCGGGCCCCAAGAGTATCCAAGGCCAAGGCGCAGGCCTGGCCAGGAATGCCATCCGGTCCCGGCGCAGTGTTTTTACCCCGGAGCTTTCTTACAGCCTGGCCAAACTCCTCCGGCGTCAATGCCGGTACCTCGGCTTCGGTGTCCAGGTCGTCGAGGGACTGGGGGGCCATAACCGGGGGAATGTGGTCTGCTCGGTTTGGAAACAGAGCAGACACCACCTCCCCCAGCAGCGTAGGTTCGAGACTCTGGGTCACCGGAGGCGCCCAGGCGCGGAGCTTGCCACGCACTAAAAGGTATGGACGCCCCCATGGGTCTAGACTCAGGGTCGCGAGCAGCTCCTCTCTCGCCTGGGTCTTGGCCTTGCTGATGGCCAGCTGTAGAGCCTTTTTCCTCTCTCTGTAAGCATCGTACAACTGGGCCTCTGCGGTATCATCACGGGCTCGCCGTCTTCGGTGTCTTGTATACCGGCGTCGAGCTGCACTGCATTCGGCACGAAGTGCGCCAATTTGCTCCGACCACCAGTACACTTTGCGTTTAGGGTGGTGGGGCTTCACCCGAGGCATCGACGCATCGCAGATCTGCGTCAGTGCATCTCGGAACCACGAGGCCCCTACCTCGACTTCAGCGAACGTTCCGCTCGGGCATGCCCATGCCTGAACCACAGAGGCTTCCATCAGCAAACCTTTTTTTTTTTTTTTTTTTTTTTTTGTACGTGGGGGAATCTTCCGGAATTCAAGATACCTCTCTCACTGCGTGGGGCAGGAGAAGGGTTATGTGGGATTCCTACCCACTAAACCCCCACGGTGTTTCTCTGCTTGCCAGAGTGGCGGAGACGCAAGTACGTTCGCACATTCTTTTGTGTCTCCGCCGGCATCAGCTCACTATGAGCGGCCTCCGTCGTGTGTGAGAGGGGGAGAGCAATGTGGAATAGTCACCCCACCAACGAGTAATTGTAAGAAGGCACCCGGAAACACTGCGAGCGCCTTCACGCCACGGGGCTCATTTGGGCGCCGGGCGGATCCGCACCCGCCGCCATGAGCCCTCCTATGGTGGTAGAAGGTCGTTTCTAACGACCCTTCTTCTAGTTCTGCGGCGGCGAGAGGGCGGAGCGTCTTCTTCCATTTCGCGCTCTCTCTCAGCCGCCTCCTTCTTTTTCAATACGTCCTCGCAAAAGGCTAGCACGGCATTCCACGACCTGTCGTTACCGACTATAGTTTTAACTACAGTCGGCAAAGAGAGATCACTGCCGATGACGGCGGTAAGGTCACGGCGCTGCTCCTCCCAGGCCGGGCATTCCTCCAGCGTATGCTTGGCGGTATCTTCATTACAACTGCATTGGTGACACCGCGGATTCGGCTCTCTTCCGGCAATATGGCACAGGTATTTTCCAAAGCAACCGTGCCCAGAAAGCACCTGTGTCAGCCGGAATGTGAGGGCGCCATGTCGCCTCTCCAGCCAATCGTTGAGGACAGGACGGACAGCCTCTATCGTGCTCAGGCCAGCCGTAGGATGGCCCAATCTTTCACTCCACTCCTCCACTAGAGCCGATCGGAGATAACGTCTCTGACGCTCAATCGCCCGGGGTGGTAGTATTGCGCCCTCATCGCGACTCTCGGCACGCCATGCATTCAAGGACGCTTGAGCTTGCGCTTCCAAGGTCCAGGGTGGCGATCCTGCCAGCACGCATGCCGCCTCAAAGGACACGGTACGGTATCCTCTAATCGCTCGGACCGCCATTGCCCTTTGCGGCCGACGTAATAGGGTCACGTTTTTAGGCGAGAGAGCGTCCCACCAAATAGGGGCCCCGTAGAGGGCCATTGATTTAATAACGCCTTGATAGAGGCTGCGAACACCGGAATTCGGCCCACCTAGGTTGGGGAGCAGCCGTCCCAGAGCGGCGGCAGTTTTCATGAGCCGGGGAGTCAGCTGTCGGAAGTGGGCATCGAACCTCCAGCGCCCATCCAGGACAAGACCTAGGTATCTCATCTCAGACCCAACCGTGATACGAGTACCATTGATTACTATTTGGGACCCCGGAGGTGGCGCATGTCGAGCCCCGTGAAAACATAGAGCCTCGGTTTTATTAAGGGCCACCTGGAGTCCCAACATCGCTATGCGCTGTATCACTAACTCCACGCCAACAGTGACAAGGCAAGCAGCATCGCCATAGTTCTTGCCTCGGGCCGTTACCAGGGTGTCATCTGCATAGCAGTTGACATCAAGGCCTGGAAGAAGAGCGCCCCGAAGTACCCAGTCATATCCGATATTCCACAGGAGCGGTCCTAAGACAGATCCCTGTGGAACACCGCACGTTGTCTCCCTCTGTAGTAGTTCGTTCCGCCCCATACAGATGATCTGCCTCCGCTGAAGATAGGCCTCGACCATCCTTGATAGGTAGAGAGGTACTCCGTGGTATTTTAGTGCCTCTATAATGCACTCCCAGGGCAAATTGAAGGCATTGGAGATGTCTAACGACACCGCCATCACTACACCGCCACGGGAAACTTGCTCTTTCGAGAGGGCTTTGACGCGTTGTATCGCGTCAATCGTCGATCGCCCCCCCCGGAACCCATGCTGATGTTCGGATAGGTCTGGACCTACACCAATCAGATGTTCTACGATACGCGCGGCAATTACTCGTTCGAAGAGTTTGCTCACCTCGTCAAGCAGTACTATGGGGCGGTATGCCGAAGGCGATTCCTCAGGGCGCCCCTCCTTACGCAGTAGAACTACACGGCCTGTCTTCCACACCATCGGAAAACATCCGGAGGTCAAGCAAGCATTAAAGAGACCGCGTAAGCGGGTCTCCATTTCCTCAACCTGCAGAACCGCAACCCACACGCGGCCTGGAATCCCGTCAGGTCCAGGCGCAGTGTTTTTTATACGGAGTCTACGAATAGCAGCTCCAAGCTCCTCCTCTGAAACATCCGGCACCGCTGAGTCCGTGTCATTATCTTGGTCTGCTGCTGCCATTGGCGGTGGTGTGTGATCTGCTCTAATAGGAAATAGGGTGGAGATCACCACTTCCAGCAACTGCGGCTCCATCCTCTCGGAGATCGGAGGCGCCCAAGGTCGTATTTTATTCTTGACCAGCTTATAGGGGCGTCCCTAGGGTTCACGGTTTAACGTCTCCAGTAGCTGGTCTCGTGCCAGGGCCTTGGATTTTAGTATAGCTACCTTTAGAATCCTCTTGGCCTCCCTATGTTCCCCGCACAGGCGATTTTCGGCGCTGGTTAGCTCACCGCCGCGTACGCCGCGTCTACTCCGTTTATTAGTATACTGGCGTCTCGCTGCCACGCAATTTTTCCGCAGTTCAGCAATCTCGCGAGACCACCAGTACACCTGACGCTTAGGTGGTTGAGGTTTGGCACGCGGCATGGCGGCATCACAGATATTTGTCATTGCATCCCGGAACCAGTTAGCTTCCTCATCTACATCCGCACTTCTGGCTCCATTGCAGCTCCAGGCCTGAACTACGGCGGCTTCCATAAGCGCGTCCCTGCTGAGTTGCGACAAAGCCCATCTGGGGTAATGACGGTCAATTTGGTGAATTGGAGTCTGGGCATGTGATGGAGCGGAGACCTCAAACCTTATATATCGATGGTCCGACAAAGTCTCCACTCCTACCAGAACTCTCCAGTCCTGGACTCGCCTCGAGATGGTGGGACTCGCAAAAGTGATGTCCACCACAGAACCACCCCGCTGCCTTACACATGTTTCCACTGTACCCTGATTGAGGATAGAGAGGTCGGCAGAAATTGCCCATTCTTCAAGGACTCCACCGCGGGCATCTGTAACACGAGACCCCCATGCACGCGACTTTGCGTTAAAGTCTCCCATTACTATTAAAGGCAGCGGATGGAATCTGTGCAGGACCTCCCCCAAGCCGTCGAGAAAGACCTCGAAGTCAGCCAGAACTCTATTTGGGGAGAAGTATACGCCTACCAGTAGAATACCCCCCCACAGGGCAGCTACGTAACCACTTCCTCTGGCTTTTAGCTCGTAGGGTGGTGAGTTTTTTCCGAGTATAATTGCTACTGAGCTTTCAGTGTCGCCGAGCCAATTATCTCTGGAGGGAACGAAGTAGGGTTCCGCTACTACTGCTGCATGTATCAACCACTCCGCCGAGCCCTGCAGGAGAAGATCCTGAGCACCGGCGCAGTGATTTAAATTCGCTTGTAGGAGGCGAAGCATAATCCTATTATATTTGCATCGCTTCCTCCTCGACGACTGGCGCAGCCTGGGCGGGGGTTCCCGCACTCTGCGTCATTTGCGTTGGCGATCCCGTCTGGGCCTCCGCCCTGCCGATCGCTCTCCTTTTCGTAGTCTTCTTAAGGTAGGCGCAAGATTTCGCGCCCACTCTGTGCTCCGATTTTTGACCTGTAGCCGCACACAGTGTACAGTGCGGTTTAGCGATGCATTTGGCCGCTATATGACCAGCTTGGCCGCAACGGTAACACTCACGGCTACGGTCCACGGTCGATGCGCAGCGCGCGCTTACGTGACCGACCTCAAGACACCGGTAGCATCGCAGCGGCCTGCTTTCCAGACGGAATACTCTGGCTGACACCCAGCCGACTAGCAGGCGTCCGTTTGCGACCACTTTGTTGGCGGCAGCCACTGGACAGCTCACCCGCACAGTGCCGGTGCCAGAAACGCCGAAACGTATTTCTCCTGTGGTCACTGATTGCTCTAAGCAGTCCCCGTCTTTAGCGACAACCGCTTTCACGTCGTTTATGGTGACTGATTCGTCCAAGCCTGAAATTCTAAATGCGGCGCATTTAATTAAACGCAAAAAAAAAAAAAAAAAAAACCAATGGTGGGAGAATCTCTGGGTTATTTAGCCGGTAGGACAGGGCACTCAGCCTTGTGAGTCCGGCATATCCGCCCTGGTCCCCCCGGGCCTGGCGGAATACGTACGTAAATGTATTTTTCCCAGCGTTAACAAAAAAAAAAAAAAAGGTTAGGTAGGCACCGACAAAACAAGCGAATCGAAAGCGGGATGAATTCCTCGTCGATTCGGAGGAGCGACCAGATCTAGACTTCGACAGCGCCAGGAGCGGGTTAGAAGGAGATTCTTCATCTTCTGATGAAAGGTCTGCTGATACATTGCTTAAAGAGGCAAGGGAGGTAGCTGAGGCGGTTAAAGCTATTGCTTTGAAGTCCAGCAACATTAACAACACATGGAAATCAAGGACCCCCTCCTTTCGGGAGATCCACCGTTCAAAACTTGGCAATATTGCCTCCAGGGTTACAAGGCCGGATGTGGCTGCTTCGAGGTCAGTCTTCCACCTCGAAGTTAGAGCAGCCTGTGCAGAGTCCCGCAGCCCCTCCACTTCCCTATGGTCTGGAAACTGATCGTGTGCCCTCAGATTCGCACGAAACCTGTATACTTCTGCGAGAGCCTCCGCCTGTAGTTCCCATGGCGGGTCACACGCCAGCAGAGTGGCGGCCGCCCAGGATACCGTGCGGTAGCCTCTGCAAGAACGCAAAGCAATGACCCTCTGCGGTCTGCGCAGAAGAATACTGTTCGCGCCCGTGAGGGCATCCACCCATACGGGAGCCCCGTATAGGGCCATGCTCCGGATGATACCGCAGTATAGACGCCTACACAGGGACTGCGGGCCTCCCTTGTTAGGTAGGAGTCTTCCCAAAGCTGCCGCAGCACCCACCAGTTTGGGAGCTAGTCTAGCGAAGTGCGCCACGAACTTCCACTTACCGTCGAGAGTGAGACCAAGATATTTCATCTCGGCGCCAATCTCGACGTTCTCCCCCATAATGGAGATCTTTGCTCCTCGTGGTGCACCTCTTTTGCGCAAGCCGTGGAAGAGGATTGCCTCCGTTTTAAGTACTGCGACTGTAAGTCCCAGTAGCTGGATCCTGTCCACGACCAGCGTTGCCACGACCTGACCGAGTCGTGCAGCCTCCTTATAGTTCCGGCCACGGGCGGTGACTAGAGTATCATCCGCATAGCAAATGAGGCCCGCCCCCGGGGGAAGTGGACCGCGCAGCAGCTAGTCAAATCCGACGTTCCACAGCACCGGACCCAGTACGGATCCCTGTGGAACGCCGCATCCAACGCGCCGGTGGTAGAGCTTCCCGTCCGCACCCTCCCATCGGACTATCCTGTCCGCTGTTGTATCTTCGTCGGCAGTCAGGGCGTCGACTGTTGAGCGACCTGCCCTGAATCCGTACTGAGCCTCTGACAGATCCGGCCCGACTTTTTCCAAATGTCGGCCGAGGCGATTGGTGAGGATCTTTTCCAGCAACTTGCCCACCTCGTCTAGCAGCACTATAGGCCTGTAGGCCCCAGGGGAGCCCAGAGGGCGGCCCTCCTTTGGTATGAGGGCAAGTCGGCCCTCCTTCCAAATTTTTGGAAAAAGACCGACGCGGAGGCACTCGTCAAATACCTCCCGAAGCCAGTCCATCATTTCGCCTGCCGCTACAAAAAGGACCTTTCCAGGCACCCCGTCGCACCCTGGCGCTGTCCGCCGGCCTATGAGCCGATTGAGAGCAACCTGCATTCCTCCGTATCCCACTGGAGGGGCCTCTTCATTCGACTGATCTAACTCTAAACGAGAGGAGGGCGTCATAACAGGGGGAGAGTGCCCCACGGGATCCGGGAACAGCTCCTCTACAATCCTTCTCATGGTACCCGGCTCCAATAACTCCGTCGGGGAAGCTGCTCCCGTGCCGAGGCCTTTGCCTTACTAATGGCTACCTGGAACGCCTTCTTTTTTTCTGCGTAGGCTATCTTGAGCTGATCCTCTGCAGCATTTTCCACGTCGTCTGCACGACGACGGCGGCGGCAGCGGACAAATGCTCTTCTAGCCGCATTCGCCTGTCCTCTGAGATCGGCGATGTCCGCCGACCACCAGTATACATTTCGGCGCGGGGCTAGCCGTCGAGCCCTTGGCATGGCCGCGTCGCACACCGCCGTGAGTGCGGTGCGAACTCGAATTGCCAGCGCATCGGCGTCTGTGTTCTCAGTGGACGCTTCGCGATGTTGCCATCGCACCAATATTGCGGCTTCCTTGGCCAACTCTCGGTCCAATTGAGTCAGGGTCCAGCGTGGGAAATGGCTGGGTCCTCTTGGAGGCACTATTGGTCTAGAGGCGGAGACCTCAAACCGGATATATTGGTGATCCGACAAGGTCTCCACATGTTGCTCCACCCTCCAGTTGTGCACTTTGTGTGCAATAGCTGGGGTGGCGAACGAGATGTCCACCACAGACCCCCCCTGCTGCCGGACGCATGTGTGCGCTGTTCCCTTGTTTAGGAGGGACAATCCAGTTTGGAGAGCCCAGGTCTGGATTGCCATCCCGCGAGCGTCACACCTAGGGTTCCCCCATGCGCGTGACTTGGCATTGAGGTCGGCAAGAAAAATAATATGCCTAGGACCCAGCCGCCCTACTACCGCCCTAACGGAGTCGAGGAATGCCTCAAACTCGGCCAGAGTCCGATTCTTGTGAGACTAGGCGCGATACACCATCAACTCAGTCTGAGCTTGTAAGACTAGGCGCGATACACCGTCAATCCAATCTGAGCTTGTGAGACTAGGCGCGATACACCATCAACTCAATCTGATCTTGTGAGACTAGGCGCGATACACCATCAGTCCAATCTGAGCTTGTAAGACTAGGCGCCATACACTATCAATCCAATCTGAGCTTGTGAGGCTAGGCGCGATACACCATCAACTCAATCATCATTCAAATCAAGAAGCTTAGATTGGGTTGATGGTGTACCGCGCCCAGTCTCACAAGTTCAGATTGGATTGATGGTGTATCGCGCCTAGTCTCACAAGCTCAGATTGGACTGATGGTGTATCGCGCCTAGTCTCACAAGATCAGATTGAGTTGATGGTGTATCGCGCCTAGTCTCACAAGCTCAGATTGGATTGACGGTGTATCGCGCCTAGTCTTACAAGCTTTGATTGATGGTGTATCCCGCCTAGTCTCACAAGCTCTGATTGGATTGATTGTGTATCGCGCCTAGTCCCATAAGCTCAGATTGAGTTGATGGTGTATCGCGCCTAGTCTCACAAGCTCAGATTGGATTGATGGTGTATCGCGCCTAGTCTCACAAGCTCAGATTGGATTGTAACAATGCATCTTATTATTAAAATATAACATGCATATATTACTACAAATTGGTTCAAAATAAATATCTAATCGATTATTTCAATCAAACCATACGCATCCCATCACTAGAATGTCTTTTGCGCGCGTTTGCTAAGATCGTTAGCGGTTATTTAAGACCTACCTGACACTTTTCTAAATCATAGGCCGAACTGGTTGTTCTTTTAACAATATTCTTAATTTTTTTTATATTATTAAAATTGTAATGTTGTAATATAATTTAATATATAATAAAGTTGTTAAGTGTTGTAGTTCCCGTACTAAGGGTAAGTTAAGTTGTGCAAATACTATTAGATTTTAGTTAGGCTGTGTTAGTTAAGTTTCATAATGTATTAGTCTGTAAATAGTGTTAATATTAGTATCATATTTAGTTATAAGATTATAAAAGTTTAAGTAATAATAATTATTAGGTTTAAAATATAATTCAGTATAATTTTGCATGAACAAAGTTCCTGTTTCTTTTCTTAATTAATTTACTTTATTTAGCCTATTAGCCCCTTTGTAACCGTCACTGCCTAGTACATGCTTGCCTGCCAATTACCTAGATAGCTAGTTTATAATTTAAATATTCGCCTCCTCGCTTCGTTAATTGGCCAAAATTCTCAAATCAGGCAGTGAATTTAAATTAATGCTATGGAACGGTTAATTCCAGGAACTACGTCTATACTTAAACCTGAACGCTCAGCGACGACGCCAAGTTGTGTCCTCCGCACTGACCTGACATCACGGCAAGTTGAAAACGCGACGCCGAGTTTCAGAACGCGACGTCAAGTCTTCAGGACCGACGCCGTGAAACGATTCCAGGGGAGTGCGGTATTTGATATCAAATACGGAGTACCTTTGACCTATACTCACGACCCTCTTACTTACTTTAGCTCACTTTTAATTATTCCCTTTTCTTAACTTTTTCTCATATTTATAATTCTTGCTTACTTTCTTATATTCTTTATCATAAACCTTGTAATTTAATCTTTGCTATTTTTTTAATATTACATCATCTCCGATTTGCAGACGACATTGTATTGTTCGAAGAGAACCCTCACAAACTTTAAGAAATGATACAAGACCTAAATAGAGAAAGTGAGAAAGTCGGCCTGGCAGTGAACACAAGCAAAACAAAGCTACTATCAAATTCAATCCCATACGAAAATAAACTTAATAACCAACCTCTCGAATATGTAGAAGAGTACATTTATCTAGGGCAAATTATCTCTCCAATTGATATAACCACCAAAGAGATCAAAAGAAGAATAGCAAATGGATGGAAAAGATATTGGTCACTGAGGGAGATCATGAAAACAACAGATTTCAGCAAAAAGGTAAAGAGCAAAGTGTTTAACACCTGTATTCTACCCTGCCTTACCTATGGTTGTGAAACTTGGGCACTTTCTAACCAGCACAGGGACATGCTAGCACACTGCCAAAGAGCCATGGAAAGAAGCATGCTGAGAATAAGAAAATTAGACAAGCAAAGAAACAAAGACATAAGAGCTAGAACAGGTGTGACAGACATTCTCACTAAGATAGACCAAATGAAATGGAGATGGACGGGTCATATGCTACGGAGCCCTCATGATAAATGGAGCAAAATATTGACGGAATGGTACCCTAGAGACGGAAAACGAAGAAGAGGCCGACAACAAAAAAGATGGGAGGACGAACTCAAATTAACAGTAGGCTGCAACTGGAGAAGAGTCGCAAAGGATAGAGAACAATGGAAAGGGTTAGAGGAGGCCTTTGCCAAGAGGCACACCGAACTCCGGTAGTGAAAATATATTAAAGATCACAGATCATCAGAGTTTCGGAATATAAAGGCTATATTTTTTTTTTATTTTTTTTTTTTAATAAACCTGTAAACTTGAATTTTTGCATTTTACTTTCTTTCCTAATCTTACCAGAAAGTCTAAATGTGACAGGATTGATAGTGTATAGCGCCTAGTCTCACAAGCTAAGATTGGGTTGATGGTGTATCGCGCCTAGTCTCTCAAGCTCAGATTGGGTTGATGGTGTATCGCGCCTAGTCTCACAAGCTCAGATTGAGTTGATGGTGAATCCCTAACCTAGCCTAGTCTCACAAGCTCAGATTAGATAGATGGTGTATCGCGCCTAGTCTCACAAGCTTAGATTGGGTTGATGGTGTATCGCGCCTAGTCTCTCAAGATCAGATTGGGTTGATGGTGTATCGCGCCTAGTCCCATGAGCTCAGATTGAGTTGATGGTGTATCGCGCCTAGTCTCACAAGCTCAGATTGGATTGATGGCGTATCGCGCCTAGTCTCACAAGCTCAGATTGAGTTGATGGTGTATCGCGCCTAGTCTCACAAGCTAAGTTTGGGTTGATGGTGTATCGCGCCTAGTCTCTCAAGCTCAGATTGGGTTGATGGTGTATCGCGCCTAGTCTCACAAGCTCAGATTGAGTTGATGGTGCATCCCGCCTAGTCTCACAAGCTCAGATTAGATTGATGGTGTATCGCGCCTAGTCTCACAAGCTCAGATTGGGTTGATGGTGTATCGCGCCTAGTCTCTCAAGATCAGATTGGGTTGATGGTGTATCGCGCCTAGTCTCACAAAAACAGATTGAGTTGATGGTGTATCGCGCCTAGTCTCACAAGCTTTGATTGATAGTGTATCCCTCTTAGTCTCACAAGCTCTGATTGGATTGATGGTGTATCGCGCCTAGTCCCAGAAGCTCAGATTGGGTTGATGGTGTATCGCGCCTAGTCTCACAAGCTCAGATTGGATTGATAGTGTATCGCGCCTAGTCTCACAAGCTCAGATTGGGTTGATGGTGTATCGCGCCCAGTCTCTCAGGCTCAGATTGGGTTGATGGTGTATCGCGCCTAGTCTCTCAAGCTCTGATTGGGTTGATGGTGTATCCCGCCTAGTCTCACAAGCTCAGATTGGATTGATGGTGTATCGCGCCTAGTCTCACAAGCCCAGATTGGGTTGATGGTGTATCGCGCCTAGTCTCACAAGCTAAGTTTGGGTTGATGGTGTATCGCGCCTAGTCTCTCAAGCTCAGATTATGTTGATGGTGTATCGCGCCTAGTCTCACAAGCTCAGATTGAGTTGATGGTGCATCCCGCCTAGTCTCACAAGCTTAGATTAGATTGATGGTGTATCGCGCCTAGTCTCACAAGCTCAGATTGGGTTGATGGTGTATCGCACCTAGTCTCTCAAGATCAGATTGGGTTGATGGTGTATCGTGCCTAGTCTCACAAAAACAGATTGAGTTGATGGTGTATCGCGCCTAGTCTCACAAGCTTTGATTGATAGTGTATCCCTCCTAGTCTCACAAGCTCTGATTGGATTGATGGTGTATCGCGCCTAGTCCCAGAAGCTCAGATTGGGTTGATGGTGTATCGCGCCTAGTCTCACAAGCTCAGATTGATGGTGTATCCCGCCTAGTCTCACAAGCTCAGATTGAGTTGATGGTGTATCGGGCCTAGTCTCATAAGTTCATATTGGGTTGATAGAGTATCGCGCCTAGTCTCACAAGCTGAGATTGGATTGATGGTGTATCGCGCCTCGTCTCACAAGCTCAGATTGAGTTGATGATGTATCGGGCCTAGTCTCACAAGCTCTGATTGATGGTGTATCCCGCCTAGTCTCACAAGCTCAGATTGGGTTGATGGTGTATCGCGCCCAGTCTCACAAGCTCAGATTGGATTGATGGTGTATCGCGCCCAGTCTCACAAATTGAGATTGGATTGACGGTGTATCGCGCCTAGTCTCAGAAGCTTAGATTGGGTTGATGGTGTATCGCGCCCAGTCTCACAAGTTCAGATTGGATTGATGGTGTATCGAGCCTAGTCTCACAAGCTCAGATTGGATTGACGGTGTATCGCGCCTAGTTTTACAAGCTCTGATTGAGTTGATGGTGTATCGCGCCTAGTCTCACAAGCTCAGATTGATGGTGTATCCCGCCTAGTCTCACAAGATCAGATTGGATTGACGGTGTATCGCGCCTAGTCTTACAAGCTCTGATTGGGTTGATGGTGTATCGCGCCTAGTCTCACAAGCTCAGATTGAGTTGATGGTGTATCGCGCCTAGCCTCACAAGCTCAGATTGGATTGATAGTGTATGGCGTCTAGTCTCACAAGCTTAGATTGGGTTGATGGTGTATCGCGCCTAGTCTCTCAAGATCAGATTGGGTTGATGGTGTATCGCGCCTAGTCCCATGAGCTCAGATTGAGTTGATGGTGTATCGCGCCTAGTCTCACAAGCTCAGATTGGATTGATGGCGTATCGCGCCTAGTCTCACAAGCTCAGATTGAGTTGATGGTGTATCGCGCCTAGTCTCACAAGCTAAGTTTGGGTTGATGGTGTATCGCGCCTAGTCTCTCAAGCTCAGATTGGGTTGATGGTGTATCGCGCCTAGTCTCACAAGCTCAGATTGAGTTGATGGTGCATCCCGCCTAGTCTCACAAGCTCAGATTAGATTGATGGTGTATCGCGCCTAGTCTCACAAGCTCAGATTGGGTTGATGGTGTATCGCGCCTAGTCTCTCAAGATCAGATTGGGTTGATGGTGTATCGCGCCTAGTCTCACAAAAACAGATTGAGTTGATGGTGTATCGCGCCTAGTCTCACAAGCTTTGATTGATAGTGTATCCCTCTTAGTCTCACAAGCTCTGATTGGATTGATGGTGTATCGCGCCTAGTCCCAGAAGCTCAGATTGGGTTGATGGTGTATCGCGCCTAGTCTCACAAGCTCAGATTGGATTGATAGTGTATCGCGCCTAGTCTTACAAGCTCAGATTGGGTTGATGGTGTATCGCGCCCAGTCTCTCAGGCTCAAATTGGGTTGATGGTGTATCGCGCCTAGTCTCTCAAGCTCTGATTGGGTTGATGGTGTATCCCGCCTAGTCTCACAAGCTCAGATTGGATTGATGGTGTATCGCGCCTAGTCTCACAAGCCCAGATTGGGTTGATGGTGTATCGCGCCTAGTCACACAAGCTAAGTTTGGGTTGATGGTGTATCGCGCCTAGTCTCTCAAGCTCAGATTATGTTGATGGTGTATCGCGCCTAGTCTCACAAGCTCAGATTGAGTTGATGGTGCATCCCGCCTAGTCTCACAAGCTTAGATTAGATTGATGGTGTATCGCGCCTAGTCTCACAAGCTCAGATTGGGTTGATGGTGTATCGCACCTAGTCTCTTAAGATCAGATTGGGTTGATGGTGTATCGTGCCTAGTCTCACAAAAACAGATTGAGTTGATGGTGTATCGCGCCTAGTCTCACAAGCTTTGATTGATAGTGTATCCCTCCTAGTCTCACAAGCTCTGATTGGATTGATGGTGTATCGCGCCTAGTCCCAGAAGCTCAGATTGGGTTGATGGTGTATCGCGCCTAGTCTCACAAGCTCAGATTGATGGTGTATCCCGCCTAGTCTCACAAGCTCAGATTGAGTTGATGGTGTATCGGGCCTAGTCTCATAAGTTCATATTGGGTTGATAGAGTATCGCGCCTAGTCTCACAAGCTGAGATTGGATTGATGGTGTATCGCGCCTCGTCTCACAAGCTCAGATTGAGTTGATGATGTATCGGGCCTAGTCTCACAAGCTCTGATTGATGGTGTATCCCGCCTAGTCTCACAAGCTCAGATTGGGTTGATGGTGTATCGCGCCCAGTCTCACAAGCTCAGATTGGATTGATGGTGTATCGCGCCCAGTCTCACAAATTGAGATTGGATTGACGGTGTATCGCGCCTAGTCTCAGAAGCTTAGATTGGGTTGATGGTGTATCGCGCCCAGTCTCACAAGTTCAGATTGGATTGATGGTGTATCGAGCCTAGTCTCACAAGCTCAGATTGGATTGACGGTGTATCGCGCCTAGTTTTACAAGCTCTGATTGAGTTGATGGTGTATCGCGCCTAGTCTCACAAGCTCAGATTGATGGTGTATCCCGCCTAGTCTCACAAGATCAGATTGGATTGACGGTGTATCGCGCCTAGTCTTACAAGCTCTGATTGGGTTGATGGTGTATCGCGCCTAGTCTCACAAGCTCAGATTGAGTTGATGGTGTATCGCGCCTAGCCTCACAAGCTCAGATTGGATTGATAGTGTATGGCGTCTAGTCTCACAAGCTTAGATTGGGTTGATGGTGTATCGCGCCTAGTCTCTCAAGATCAGATTGGGTTGATGGTGTATCGCGCCTAGTCCCATGAGCTCAGATTGAGTTGATGGTGTATCGCGCCTAGTCTCACAAGCTCAGATTGGATTGATGGCGTATCGCGCCTAGTCTCACAAGCTCAGATTGAGTTGATGGTGTATCGCGCCTAGTCTCACAAGCTAAGTTTGGGTTGATGGTGTATCGCGCCTAGTCTCTCAAGCTCAGATTGGGTTGATGGTGTATCGCGCCTAGTCTCACAAGCTCAGATTGAGTTGATGGTGCATCCCGCCTAGTCTCACAAGCTCAGATTAGATTGATGGTGTATCGCGCCTAGTCTCACAAGCTCAGATTGGGTTGATGGTGTATCGCGCCTAGTCTCTCAAGATCAGATTGGGTTGATGGTGTATCGCGCCTAGTCTCACAAAAACAGATTGAGTTGATGGTGTATCGCGCCTAGTCTCACAAGCTTTGATTGATAGTGTATCCCTCTTAGTCTCACAAGCTCTGATTGGATTGATGGTGTATCGCGCCTAGTCCCAGAAGCTCAGATTGGGTTGATGGTGTATCGCGCCTAGTCTCACAAGCTCAGATTGGATTGATAGTGTATCGCGCCTAGTCTCACAAACTCAGATTGGGTTGATGGTGTATCGCGCCCAGTCTCTCAGGCTCAGATTGGGTTGATGGTGTATCGCGCCTAGTCTCTCAAGCTCTGATTGGGTTGATGGTGTATCCCGCCTAGTCTCACAAGCTCAGATTGGATTGATGGTGTATCGCGCCTAGTCTCACAAGCCCAGATTGGGTTGATGGTGTATCGCGCCTAGTCTCACAAGCTAAGTTTGGGTTGATGGTGTATCGCGCCTAGTCTCTCAAGCTCAGATTATGTTGATGGTGTATTGCGCCTAGTCTCACAAGCTCAGATTGAGTTGATGGTGCATCCCGCCTAGTCTCACAAGCTTAGATTAGATTGATGGTGTATCGCGCCTAGTCTCACAAGCTTAGATTGGGTTGATGGTGTATCGCACCTAGTCTCTCAAGAACAGATTGAGTTGATGGTGTATCGCGCCTAGTCTCACAAGCTTTGATTGATAGTGTATCCCTCCTAGTCTCACAAGCTCTGATTGGATTGATGGTGTATCGCGCCTAGTCCCAGAAGCTCAGATTGGGTTGATGGTGTATCGCGCCTAGTCTCACAAGCTCTGATTGATGGTGTATCCCGCCTAGTCTCACAAGCTCAGATTGGGTTGATGGTGTATCGCGCCCAGTCTCACAAGCTCAGATTGGATTGATGGTGTATCGCGCCCAGTCTCACAAATTGAGATTGGATTGACGGTGTATCGCGCCTAGTCTCAGAAGCTTAGATTGGGTTGATGGTGTATCGCGCCCAGTCTCACAAGTTCAGATTGGTTTGATGGTGTATCGCGCCTAGTCTCACAAGCCCAGATTGGGTTGATGGTGTATCGCGCCTAGTCTCACAAGCTAAGTTTGGGTTGATGGTGTATCGCGCCTAGTCTCTCAAGCTCAGATTATGTTGATGGTGTATTGCGCCTAGTCTCACAAGCTCAGATTGAGTTGATGGTGCATCCCGCCTAGTCTCACAAGCTTAGATTAGATTGATGGTGTATCGCGCCTAGTCTCACAAGCTTAGATTGGGTTGATGGTGTATCGCACCTAGTCTCTCAAGAACAGATTGAGTTGATGGTGTATCGCGCCTAGTCTCACAAGCTTTGATTGATAGTGTATCCCTCCTAGTCTCACAAGCTCTGATTGGATTGATGGTGTATCGCGCCTAGTCCCAGAAGCTCAGATTGGGTTGATGGTGTATCGCGCCTAGTCTCACAAGCTCAGATTGATGGTGTATCCCGCCTAGTCTCACAAGCTCAGATTGAGTTGATGGTGTATCGGGCCTAGTCTCATAAGTTCATATTGGGTTGATAGAGTATCGCGCCTAGTCTCACAAGCTGAGATTGGATTGATGGTGTATCGCGCCTCGTCTCACAAGCTCAGATTGAGTTGATGATGTATCGGGCCTAGTCTCACAAGCTCTGATTGATGGTGTATCCCGCCTAGTCTCACAAGCTCAGATTGGGTTGATGGTGTATCGCGCCCAGTCTCACAAGCTCAGATTGGATTGATGGTGTATCGCGCCCAGTCTCACAAATTGAGATTGGATTGACGGTGTATCGCGCCTAGTCTCAGAAGCTTAGATTGGGTTGATGGTGTATCGCGCCCAGTCTCACAAGTTCAGATTGGTTTGATGGTGTATCGAGCCTAGTCTCACAAGCTCAGATTGGATTGACGGTGTATCGCGCCTAGTTTTACAAGCTCTGATTGAGTTGATGGTGTATCGCGCCTAGTCTCACAAGCTCAGATTGATGGTGTATCCCGCCTAGTCTCACAAGATCAGATTGGATTGACGGTGTATCGCGCCTAGTCTTACAAGCTCTGATTGGGTTGATAGAGTATCGCGCCTAGTCTCACAAGCTCAGATTGAGTTGATGGTGTATCGCGCCTAGCCTCACAAGCTCAGATTGGATTGATAGTGTATGGCGCCTAGTCTCACAAGCTCAGATTGGGTTGATGGTGTATCGCGCCTAGTCTCACAAGCTCAGATTGAGTTGATGGTGTAACGCGCCTAGTCTCACAAGCTTTGATTGATGGTGTATCCCGCCTAGTCTCACAAGCTCTGATTGGATTGATGGTGTATCGCGCCTAGTCCCATAAGCTCAGATTGTGTTGATGGTGTATCGCGCCTAGTCTCACAAGCTCAGATTGGATTGATGGTGTATCGCGCCTAGTCTCACAAGCTTAGATTGAGTTGATGGTGTATTGCGCCTAGTCTCACAGGCACAGATTGGATTGATAGTGTATCGCGCCTAGTCTCACAAACTAAGATTGGGTTGATGGTGTATCGCGCCTAGTCTCTCAAGCTCAGATTGGGTTGATTGTGTATCGCGCCTAGTCTCACAAGCTCAGATTGAGTTGATGGTGTATCCCGCCTAGTCTCACAAGCTCAGATTGGGTTGATGGTATATCGCGCCTAGTCTCTCAAGATTAGATTGGGTTGATGGTGTATCGCGCCTAGTCTCACAAGAACAGATTGAGTTGATGGTGTATCGCGCCTAGTCTCACAAGCTTTGATTGATAGTGTATCGCTCCTAGTCTCACAAGCTCTGATTGGATTGATGGTGTATCACGCCTAGTCCCATAAGCTCAGATTGGGTTGATGGTGTATCGCGACTAGTCTCACAAGCTCAGATTGGATTGATAGTGTATCGCACCTAGTCTCACAAGCTCAGATTGAGTTGATGGTGTATCGCGCCTAGTCTCTCAAGCTCAGATTGGGTTGATGGTGTATCGCGCCTAGTCTCTCAAGCTCAGATTGGGTTGATGGTGTATCGCGCCTAGTCTCACAAGCTTAGATTGAGTTGATGGTGTATCGGGCCTAGTTTCACAAGCTCCGATTGATGGTGTATCCCGCATAGTCTCACAAGCTCAGATTGGATTGATGGTGTATCGCGCCTAGTCTTACAAGCTCAGATTGGGTTGATGGTATATCGCGCCTAGTCTCACAAGCTTAGATTGGATTGATAGTGTATCGCGCCTACTCTCACAAGCTCAGATTGGGTTGATGGTATATCGCGCCTAGTCTCACAAGCTTAGATTGGATTGATAGTTGTAACGTTGTTTACGACTATAGCCTCTACCTCAAATTTAAATACTTTAATATTAATACACATTTTAAATAAATAAAATAATTATGTAAATAACATAGGGAATTGTTTATCGAAGCTTCAAGTGACATTTGATGTTTTTTTCTTTTGTTTGGCTTTTGTATTATCTGTGGTAACCCTGATATCAAAACTTAATAAATAAATCAGTCATTTTACCTTATATATCCTTTTTAAAGACACTTCCATACAATAAATTAATTTAGGAAAGCAAATTAATCGAGTTGATTGATTTTTTTTAACTCGATTGGCTGGATAACCAATCGAGGCACACTAAAATATCCCTCTCAGGATGACAGCTCGCCTCATTAAGATAGTTTTATGAAGCTGAATTTTTTGTACCAAAGCCCAGCAGTAAAGCAAAATAGAAAACAACACTGCCAACATTAATGATCTGTGCTTTTGCTAGTATTCTGTTGAAACATTAAAAAAAATAACTATTTGTATCTACCGACTGGTTTATTTAAATTTGGGATAAAACTTTACATATAAATAAAATTAAAACAAAGTTAATCTATTTGAATTCAATAATTATATTCAGTTTTCGCCCATTATTATCTGCCAGGAATATCAGGTTTAGTTTTGTGGTCAAATTGTATTTAATATTATTAAATAGATTTCTATAAGTTTTGTTAATTTCCATCAGCAGCGTGGATGAATTTGAGCTGAGATAGCCATTGAATCGTGCTATTAGCTCTCGTCGCTTTTTGTGCAACCGAGGACCTGATAATCCTGCCAGGGGGGCAGGTTTTCTCGGTAAAAAATTAAGGTATGACGCTTCAGATATTTATCACGATTTGATTCGACTTCTACATCATTATTTTATTATTAACCTCTAGAGTTTCGAATACTCTACGGGCTGCTAGTGCCGAGGACGTAGTCTGCGCGAGGATATTGTTCTGGGAGTGACCGCCTAATGGTAAATTACACAGTCACAATGCGTGATTCCGAACTGGAATCAGTGTCCCGTCTCCGCCTAGTCTATTGAAGAAAGTCTAGCCCTAGAGATTATTCTTTTAGGTCCCTCTGACCAATATTTCAATTTAGTTAATTTGTCTGTTGATCTTCTTTTAATCTATTTGCTACACTATTCACATTTAGATTCCATAACTTGGTCGGTGATATAGTGTGCAATTATTTCATTTACATATAGGTTTCTTAATTTAAACCCTATCAAGAGGAGCATGTATGCCTCAGCATTTAATCTTTTGCATTTAATTACTTGGGAGGGATTTTTGGCCATGGGAGGGTGTTGAGGGTTAATAACTAGCCAACCTAACGCCTTACAGTATGTGGAGTTGGTAGAGGCCTTGGAGTTGGTGGAGGCCATGGAGATGGCAGAGGCTGTGTGTGTGGAGCCTCAGTTTGCGACCGCCGCCCCGGACGCCTGCTCAGCTCAGCGCTATCTACACCTTTTAGTTAGGAATTAAACGAACTTACCTTGTGAAGTTCCAATTCTAATTGTACGAGCTGCATAGTCTCGAAATGATAAATAAGACATGTAGTAATCGAATTTACGAGCCAACGATGCACGAGTTCAGAGCCTTAAACAAGCGCTTTAAAAAAAAAAAAACCGTCCTTATGTCAATCCCCGCCTGTCAACTTCATATCGTGTAGAGCTGCAACATAAGTTTAAGTGCCTGAGGAGTCTAGTCTAGCTGAGAACACGCAAACTTTATTTCACGACATTAACATACTGGGAGAGTGTTGTAAACATTTGGGGGGGGGCGGGTTATATGTTATCATTTCGAGACTATGCAGCTCGTACAATTAGAATTGGAACTTCACAAGGTAAGTTCGTTTAATTCCTAATTGTACTTCGCTGCATAGTCTCTTCAATGATAAATAAGACATGTAGATGTTTAGAGAGTAGTGAAATAACAGACAGATGAATAGTACCTAATATAATATAAATTAAATCAAATGTTTATAAGTATCAAATTGGATACTTGAAAATTTATTATAATATATACTCATATAAATAAATATATATATTAATGAGGACTTATCTTTATAAAATTGAGGAAACACCTTGTATGATTTATTCCATCAAACTATATCTTACACTATTACTGAACACCCAGACGTTCAGCTGAAAAATCGTATAACCATGTGCTAACTGCTGTAAGACTAGTCACATCTATCTAGCTACTAAATAGACTTAATCCACCAGCTAAATATCCACGATGCTAGCAATTTTTGGGCATTATGTGTGTAATTAATGTCTTACATTTTATTATTATGGCACTTTAATATAAATACATCTAAGTTTTAACTAATTTTATTTCAGTTGTACTATTTAATAGGACATTAAAGTTTATATTGTAAAGTATATTTAGGCTTTTCTTACAAAACTACACTTCGGTTGTGAACACCTATTCTAGATATTTTAATGAGATTTGGGATTCTAATACGAATATTTTCTTGGAACCTAATTTAAATATTTTATTACGGAATAAAATAATGAGCCTTGGTACATTGTGACATGTAATTTCTTTGAAAGATCCTATAGTTAAAAAATGCAATCCCACTCAATGACTAAAGTATAATTACGGATTAGTCCAACCCGACCCGTTAGACTCTGTAAAATATGTAATAAAAAGAAATCTGTGGAGTAAGTTGCTCCTTCTTCATACATTTCATACAAAATATATTAGTCCCAAATATTTTATGAATAGTTCGTAATAATCTAAATTTAATTTGGTGCAACTATACTACTACTTTAAATAAATGTTGTATTGCCTTGTTGTTTTGTTAATATTGGCCATCATGATTTTATATTTGGTCTGGATGGCTCGTTACATTGTAACAGTTCATTACAGGAGTAACACACTCTTAAACTGTAACAAACAGGTAAATACACTCCAAGAAGTGGTTATAGCGGGAATACAATAATATGCGACTATCATTTGGGAAAAAAATATAATAATAGCAAAGATGGCATAAGTTTTGATTAACTAAGTACTAAGTTTTAGATGTCTCAGTTTGGTAACACATTTATACCTACCGACTGTTTAGAGATAAATCTAATTTTAAACTTTTGTTATTAAAATAAAATAGGAATGCAAAAAAATAGATAAAAATAAACTAAGTAGTTTATTAAACAAATGTTTTTTACGCCCCTAATGCTGTAGCATTGCTACACCTGCCCAGTGATAGAATTCAAATATAGAAATTAGATCCCACATACCATTAATTATTTTAAGTGTTTTGTTTCCATCTTACAATTTGATGTTTCAATGTATGAGAGTTACTATGTAAATCTAGAATACATTCTAGATCTTACTATTTTGGATCTAAAATATAGACTAAATCAGAATAATTGTAAGTTTAATAATCTCAAAATAAATATATATAGTATAGTGTCTCAAGAGACATTTCATTTATATTTTTTACAATTATTGTAAAAGAATTATGGGACTACCATTATTCTAAAAGGTGGAAGCTTTTATAATTTCTTTATTCCCAAATTAAATGTAAAGATTTAACTTTCATGGATGGGTAACTAAGAAGCATATATTATTTAACTCAATGAACTTCTATAACAATACTGAGACATTATTTTTATGATCAGTTATAAAAATTAACATCTTCTAAATTGAATTGTTCCAAAAATATAAATAAATTAACTTGTTATAATTAGAATGAATCTAGTAATTTTTACTCTAACAAAAGCTAGCTAGCAGGAAATGACTAAAGTTTTAATTTAGTATGCTCATTTTGTACAATAATTTATTTAGATAAATAAAATAAATAAATCTACTCTCCTTGACGAATTACTCGTAAGAAATACAGTAAGTATATTTGAGAGAAAAAAAAAATTGCCGTTTAGTAGGTTCACCACATATAAAAATTATATTTAATTTGAAAAAATACGTGCATTAACATAATATATAATTTAATCAAAATTCTTGGATTACATGTGATCTGTAACCACTGCTGCTTAAGTAATTTTAAGCGCAAGCTGTAAATATGTTAGCATACCTATTAACCTGTGTTAGTTACGGTTCAAGATTCGCAAGAGGGCGGATTTGCCCCAACAATGAGGATGGCTTTTCCTCGGCATTTGGAGCATATACACTGGAGGTTGCTGTAGTCTGGAATGAAAGCTACTAATCTGGTTCACTTCCAGGCCATTGCAGTAAAGTTTACAACTTTATTTATGCTATTATTAGGCTTTGAATATTTGCAATTACCAGTCATTCTTCAGACTTCTCAACCGCCACTAAGGCTTTTCTTCAAAGATCATAAGATTCTTTTATTGATTTAAAACCATCGCCAAGCTTACATTTCCTTACAATACAGATTCCTGGTTATAATGGCTACCGGCATGTCTAATGCAGTTTTTAATAAAACGTTTACACTTATTTTTAGTAATATTTAATCAGTGGTTTGTCTAGATTAACCACCACATCTGTGACTACCGCTTGGATCTCAGGTTTGAGTATATTGCATCAATCATTTTACATTAGGTATTTTCCGGAGGTAAACCAAGATGGTTTTATAGAAGTTTCGTAATGGAATATTATTAAAAGGTAAATAAATACCTGAATCATAAATATTGCAAATATATACTTTTATTTCTATGATATTACTTTTTTAATGTAAATATATACTTTTATTGATGTTGTTATTGTGATTTTGAAGGTAATAACCGATTTTTCATTTCATTTCCATTTCTATCTTTTTCCATTTTATAAACGTTTCATAATGGAATAATATTAAAAGATAAATAAATACCTGAATCATAAATATTGCAAATATATACTTTTATTTCTATGATATTACTTTTTATTGTAAATATATAATTTTATTTATGTTGTTATTGTAATTTTGAAGGCAATAACCGTCTTTTCATTTCATTTCTAAATTTCATAGTGAAATCATTTTAGTAAGTATTACCTAAGTCTTGAGTAGCGTAAATATTTCTTTGTATAAATAATTAAGTTTTTTTTTTTTAATATAATTTTGTGAGATTTAATAAGCTTTAGTAAAAAACATTCAAATAATAATGCATAAATATAAGTATTATTGTATTATAGGCAAGTAACACATAAATTAAATTAGTAAATATCTAATTCTGTAAGGTTAAATAACCTTTTGTAATAAAAAAATGTTTAAATTATAACACCTAAATAGGTATTATTATATTATAGGCTAAATAACCCATAATTTGGATATTTAAATACCATTCTGTAAGGTTAAATAACCTTTAGTAATAAAAATAGTTTAAATAATAACACCTGAATAGGAGTATTATTATTATATGTTAGGCTAAAAAACGCATACAATACCATTCTGTAAGGTAACCTTTAGTAATAAAAATAATTCAATTATTAACACCTGAATAGGAGTATTATTAGGTATATTATAGGCTAAATAACCCATAAATTGGATAGTTAAATACCTATTACTGTATTAACTTTAAAACAATAATCTAATCCAATATTACTTAAATAGGTGAATTACAATATAGAGGATTCATAAAAAATATAATTAATTAGTAAAGTTGTCTGCCACCTTAGTAGGTGACATAAAAATCGAGATTTTCCTATTTAAAGTAGGTAGGTACCTGAATAGGTGTTATTATTACATAAAAGGATAAGAAACACCTACATTGTACCTGTATTAACCTCAAAAGAATATATAAAGGGAATTATAAAAGAGAAATTATTGTAATTTATTAAATTTGTCAGTCACCTTGTAGGTGGCATAAAAAAACAATATTTTTTATAATAAAATAAATACCTGATTAGGTGTGGTTTTATTATATTATAGGTTAACCCATAAAATAGGATTTAGTAAGTAATTATCTAAATCTGAGACGTTAAATAACAGACCCACGTGTACGTGTGTAGGTGACGTAAAAATATATATATTTTTTTTTAAAGAAAAGGATTCATGTAAAACAACAAAAAACATACCTTTATGTTTAATTTCTTGTCGTACGTTTGGTTTTCCCTTGGATATCCATAAAAGAACTCCTCAGGCCAACGAAAACTTTAGAATTTGTTGTTCGGGCCAATACGCCAGTAATGGCATCGCCCGTCGGAAAACATCTGTTTTTATCCCATGTTTTACATAAATCTTCTTACAAATCACTAAATTACATTTTTTCTTCACTATTTCAATTAAATAAGATATTTAATATCTTGTGATAAAAAATCGATGTGAACGGTGGCTGCACGAAAAACGATATGAAGTTGACAGGCGGGGATTGACATAAGGACGGTTTTTTTTTTTAAAGCGCTTGTTTAAGGCTCTGAACTCGTGCATCGTTGGCTCGTAAATTCGATTACTACATGTCTTATTTATCATTGAAGAGACTATGCAGCGAAGTACAATTCCTAGTATTTATGTTGCGGACCTACGGTCTAGAAAACTTAAATAATTATCTTTTTTTGATGTAATACTAGTTGCCAACCCAGACCATCACAGGGACCCAAATTTAGAACTTAAATGTCAAGTTTATGGTGTTGTCTATTTATAGTGTTGTTTCATTCCACCACACCCCCCAGAGTAGACGGTTACATAGTGTATCGCGCCTAGTCTCACAAGCTCAGATTGGATTCAAAATTTCAAAATTCAAAATTCAAAATAATTTATTTCCATAGGTCACTGCATGGTGACACTTGAACACGTCATTTCCAATTCAAAATACAAGCAAATACAATAATTGGCTCATCAGAACACGGGGAAAAGTAAAAGTAAGACATCCATGCATTAATAAAACAAGATAGAAAATAAAGTTAAGCTTAGTGAGAACCTGGCTATGCCACAATAATAATAACATCAACATAAAATTAATAAAAAAAATAATAAAAAAAAATAATAATAACAATAATAAAAAATAATAAAATATTAATAATAAATTTAACTAAATCAAATTAGTTTAAATTATATACAATAACAATGTCACAACTGTAATATTATACCTACTTTAATAAATAAATGATAATTTCAAAATTAAATTTAGAATGAGCAAATGAAAATAAAATACAACAAGAATAAATTAATTATCTGCTGTAAAGAGGCATTGTCATACTAAGACCTAAGAGAATTGAATTAAATTATGATATCATTATTTTACAATATGTCATTTCCGAATAAATAATAAAAAGCTGCTGTAAAAAGGCATTGTCATACTACATACTAAAAGTATTATAATAATAATAAAAAATAAAAAAAAAGGCAGCAACAATCACAAAAAAAATGTTACAGCAACTTACTAAAATTATATATATACACACATACAAACATACGCGCACACAACATATATACATATAAATATTCATTCTACAAATGTCATTACAATAATTAAAAAATACACAAATGATAATTTCATTACAATATTAATTATATATTAAAATGCTGCTGTAAAAGGGCATTTGTCAAATCATAACTAAATTATGTCGATGACCAGGCATTTTTATCCCTAACATAATCATCTACTTTATAGTACGCTTTTTTTATAAGAATTTCTTTAATTTTGGCCTTAAAATTACTCATAGGCAAAATTAAAAGTTGTGCTGGTAATTTATTATACATCCGAACACCAAGACCCATAAAAGAATTAATGGTTTTTTGTAGGCGGTATTTGGGTAAAGCAAGTTTATCTTTATTACGGGTATTACATGTGTGTATGTCACTATTCTTTTGGAATTGATAAATGTGATTATGAACATACAATATGTTTTCTAATATATATTGAGAAGCCACCGTTAAAATATTATATTCCCAAAATTTATTTCTTAGAGATTCACGGGGCCCTAAATTATAAATAGATCGCATTGCTCTTTTTTGTAGTATAAAAATAGACTGTATATCTGCGGCCATTCCCCATATTTGGATACCATACGACATGACGCTATGAAAATAACTAAAATAAACTAGCGTTGCTGTACTAATATGTTAGTTGTCTAACTTTTCTGACAGCATAAGCCGCGGAACTTAACTTACTCGCTAAAGATATCAGATGTGATCCCCACTGTAGACTTTTATCGATCTTTAACCCTAAAAAGGTGGTAGAATCTTCCAGAACTAAATGTTCTCCATTTAAAATTATGTTCCCTTGTATTAACTTGGTGTTTGGAAGAGAAAATCTTATGCATTTGGTTTTCTTTGCATTTAGCAGCAAGTTATTTGTCGTAAACCAATCCAAAACTTGTGAGAGAGCATTATTTACAAAATCGTATGATTGAAGTTTTCTGTTAGTTTTAAAGATTAAAGATGTATCATCAGCAAAAAGAACAATATCACATAGATCGTGTACAAAAAAAGGAAGATCATTAATATATATTAGAAAGAGAAAGGGTCCCAGTATCGATCCCTGCGGGACACCCATCATTACGGCAGAGCCGGTAGATGTTATATGATTTATGGAAACCCTTTGAATCCTAGCTGATAAATATGAAGCAATCAATTTTAAAGATAAGCCTTTAATACCATAATGATTTAGTTTTGTTAATAATATTTCGTGTTTTACACAATCGAACGCCTTCGATAAGTCGCAAAAAACACCTACAATATCATGCGATTCATCCCAAGCTTCATAAATATGCTTAATGAGAGCTACTCCAGCATCGGTTGTAGATCGTCCTTTGGTAAAACCAAATTGCCGATCATGTAGAAGCTTATTTTTATTAAAATATAACAAAATTTGATTTAATATAATTTTCTCAAAAACTTTACTAAAGGCGGGTAAAATAGATATAGGTCTAAAGTTTGACGGATTCGATTTGTCTCCAGATTTAAACAAGGGAATAATCTTGCTATTTTTCAATAGTTCTGGAAACACCCCTACATCGACACATTCATTAAATATAACTGCAAGATGATGAGCAACAGATTCCATTATCGATCCCAAAATTTTAACAGAAATTCCCCAAAGGTCTTCCGTTTTTTTTCTATTAAGAGATTTAAATGTTTTCAATATATCCTCCGCGGTAATGTGACAGAATTTAAAAACTTGGGTACATACCGGGACATTTTTATTCAGAAAAGTTAGTGCTAGAGTCGGTGAAGAATCCAGCGACCTTGTAGCTTCCACAGGTATGTGAGCGAAAAAATTGACGGTGTATCGCGCCTAGTCTTACAAGCTCTGATTGGGTTGATGGTGTATCGCGCCTAGCCTCACAAGCTCAGATTGGATTGATAGTGTATGGCGCCTAGTCTCACAAGCTCAGATTGGGTTGATGGTGTATCGCGCCTAGTCTCTCAAGCTTAGATTGGGTTGATGGTGTATCGCGCCTAGTCTCACAAGCTCAGATTGAGTTGATGGTGTATCGCGCCTAGTCTCACAAGCTTTGATTGATGGTGTATCCCGCCTAGTCTCACAAGCTCTGATTGGATTGATGGTGTATCGCGCCTAGTCCTATAAGCTCAGATTGAGTTGATCGTGTATCGCGCCTAGTCTCACAAGCTCAGATTGGGTTGATGGTGTATCGCGCCTAGTCTCACAACCTTAGATTGGGTTGATGGTGTATCGCGTTCAGTCTCACAAGCTCAGATTGGATTGATGGTGTATCGCGCCCAGTCTCACAAGCTCAGATTGGATTGACGGTGTATCGCGCCTAGTCTCACAAGCTTAGATTGGGTTGATGGTGTATTGCGCCTAGTCTCACAAGCTCAGATTGGGTTGATGGTGTATCGCGCCTAGTCTCACAAGCTTTGATTGATGGTGTATCCCGCCTAGTCTCACAAGATCAGATTGGATTGATGGTGTATCGCGCTTAGTCTCACAAACTAAGATTGGGTTGATGGTGTATAGCGCCTAGTCTCTCAAGCTCAGATTGGGTTGATGGTGTATCGCGCCTAGTCTCACAAGCTCAAAATGGGTTGATGGTGTATCGCGCCTACTCTCTCAAGCTCAGATTGGGTTGATAGTGTATCGCGCCTAGTCTCACAAGCTCAGATTGGGTTGATGGTGTATCGCGCCTAGTCTTTCAAGATCAGATTGGGTTGATGGTGTATCGCGCCTAGTCTCATAAGTTCAGATTGGGTTGATAGAGTATCGCGCCTAGTCTCACAAGCTGAGATTGGATTGACGGTGTATCGCACCTAGTCTTACAAGCTCAGATTGAGTTGATGGTGTATCGCGCCTAGTCTCACATGCTCAGATTGGATTGACGGTGTATCGCGCCTAGTCTTACAAGCTCAGATTGAGTTGATGGTGTATCGCGCCTAGTCTCACAAGCTTAGATTGATGGTGTATCCCGCCTAGTCTCACAAGCTCAGATTGGATTGACGGTGTATCGCGCCTAGTCTTACAAGCTCAGATTGAGTTGATGGTGTATCGCGCCTAGTCTCACAAGATCAGATTGATGGTGTATCGCGCCTAGTCTCACAAGCTCAGATTGGGTTGATAATGTATCGCGCCTAGTCTCATAAGCTTAGATTGGGCTGATGGTGTATCGCGCCTAGTCTCACAAGCTCAGATTGGGTTGATGGTGTATCTCGCCTAGTCTCACAAGCTCAGATTGGGTGGATAGTGTATCGCGCCTAGTCTCACAAGCTAAGATTGGGTTGATGGTGTATCGCACCTAGTCACACAAGCTCAGATTGGGTTGATGGTGTATCGCGCCTAGTCTCACAAGCTCAGATTGGGTTGATGGTGTATCTCGCCTAGTCTCACAAGCTCAGATTGGGTGGATAGTGTATCGCGCCTAGTCTCACAAGCTAAGATTGGGTTGATGGTGTATCGCGCCTAGTCTCACAAGCTCAGATTGGGTTGATGGTGTTTCGCGTTCAGTCTCACAACCTCAGATTGGATTGATGGTGTATCGCGCCCAGTCTTACAAGCTCAGATTGGATTGACGGTGTATCGCGCCTAGTCTCACAAGCTTAGATTGGGTTGATGGTGTATCGCGCCCAGTCTCACAAGTTCAGATTGGGTTGATGGTGTATCGCGCCTAGTCTCTCAAGCTCTGATTGGATTGATAGTGTATCGCGCCTAGTCCCATAAGCTCTGATTGGATTGATGGTGTATCGCGCCTAGTCCCATAAGCTCAGATTGGGTTGATGGTGTATCGCGCCTAGTCTCTAAAGCTCAGATTGGGTTAATAGTGTATCGCGCCTAGTCTAACAAGAACAGATTGAGTTGATGGTGTATCGCGCCTAGTCTCACAAGCTTTGATTGATGGTGTATCCCGCCTAGTCTCACATGCTCAGATTGGATTGATGGTGTATCGCGCCTAGTCTCACAAGCTAAGATTGGGTTGATGGTGTATAGCGCCTAGTCTCTCAAGCTTAGATTGGGTTGATGGTGTATCGCGCCTAGTCTCACAAGCTCAGATTGGATTAATGGTGTATCGCGCCTAGTCTTACAAGCTCAGATTGGGTCGATGGTGTATCGCGCCTAGTCTCACAAGCTCAGATTGGATTGACGGTGTATCGCGCCTAGTCTTACAAGCTCAGATTGAGTTGATGGTGTATCGCGCCTAGTCTCACAAGCTCAGATTGATGGTGTATCGCGCCTAGTCTCACAATCTCAGATTGGGTTGATAATGTATCGCGCCTAGTCTCACAAGCTCAGATTGGGTTGATGGTGTATCTCGCCTAGTCTCACAAGCTCAGATTGGGTGTACCGCGCCTAGTCTCACAAGCTCAGATTGGATTGATGGTGTATCGCGCCTAGTCTCACAAGCTCAGATTGGATTGATGGTGTATCGCGCCTAGTCTCACAAGCTCAGATTGTATTGACGGTGTATCGCGCCTAGTCTCACAAGCTTAGATTGGGTTAATGGTGTATCGCGCCCAGTCTCACAAGTTCAGATTGGGTTGATGGTGTATCGCGCCTAGTCTCTCAAGCTCAGATTGGGTTGATGGTGTATCGCGCCTAGTCTCTCAAGATCAGATTGGGTTGATCGTGTATCGCGCCTAGTCTCACAAGAACAGATTGAGTTGATGGTGTATCGCGCCTAGTCTCACAAGCTTTGATTGATAGTGTATCCCTCCTAGTCTCACAAGCTCTGATTGGATTGATGGTGTATCGCGCCATGTCCCATAAGCTCTGATTGGATTGATGGTGTATCGCGCCTAGTCCCATAAGCTCAGATTGGGTTGATGGTGTATCGCGCCTAGTCTCTCAAGCTCAGATTGGGTTAATGTTGTATCTCGCCTAGTCTAACAAGAACAGATTGAGTTAATGGTGTATCGCGCCTAGTCTCACAAGCTTTGATTGAAGGTGTATCCCGCCTAGTCTCACATGCTCAGATTGGATTGATGGTATATCGCGCCTAGTCTCACAAGCTAATATTGGGTTGATGGTGTATAGCGCCTAGTCTCTCAAGCTCAGATTGGGTTGATGGTGTATCGCGCCTAGTCTCACAAGCTCAGATTGGATTGACGGTGTATCGCGCCTAGTCTTACAAGCTCAGATTGAGTTGATGGTGTATCGCGCCTAGTCTCACAAGCTTAGATTGATGGAAAAAAAGAAAAAAAAAAAGAAAAGTCAACAGCTGTTTTGTTGTTCGTGGATTTTAATTAATAATTAAAATAGTTTAAATGTAGTAATACCAAAGTAAATACTATAATCATTTTAGGAAAACTATAAAATAAATAGTTATTTTGGTTGTGAGTGAAGACTCAGGATTATAAAACGCAAAAAGGTATTTATGTTCGGCGTTCCAATTTGACAGTTTGTTCCTGGTGAAATGATTTGAATTTCAAATATTTCATTTCTTTAGTTTGTTTGAACTTGATATTACTTATAAATAACTACGGTTTTGTTAAACTTGTATTCATTTATGTGGTTATTATGTATCTATAACAATATTTTTATATCCTTTCACCTGCCATCCATATTACATTTACCTAGGTAGGTACATTATTTATTATTTATTCTTAATTAACAAACAAGCAACCTTTTCTCACTCCTGAATACTAGTGTATAGACTTAAATATTAAAGGTAACAGACCCCATAAGTCTGCCAAACACATAATTTTATTAATGGTACATTCTATATTGCTTTTTAATTTTTATCTATTAAAGAAATTATTTTATGTGTTGAATGGCAAATATGGAATATTTAACATATTATAATTCTAAGCCTATTACATGCCCACTGACATTAGACATTACATTGATTTTAAGTGTCAATTTTATATTATTAAGATAATTATTATATTGATGCATATTTTGATTGTTAACAGGTTATTAACAACGTTGTAGACTCATGATGATAAATTTATGGTTACAGTTACCTATGTATTGTTATTTTTTTGTGTGATTTAGTTACTGTGTGTAGATTCCATTTTCAGGGCTGACCATGCCTCCTACCACAAGAAGAGCTACTGCGGTAGAATTGGAACATAAAATTAAAAACTGCTCTGGCTGAATTAAAAAATTCCAAAAATCTCTGTGACCAACTTTTGAAAGAGCGAGACGATAGTGAGGCTGAGTTATTAAACATAAACAGCAAAATTAAAGACTTAAAAAAAGAACTCAGTGAAATCCACACCCAGTATAAGGATGTATGTAGTGAGCGGGATCAGGTGCAGGAGCAGCTCTCTAATGTTGGCTGTACAGTGATTACTATGTGCAGGCATTGGACCGGATTAGCCATCTCGAGCTGCAGCTTAATGAAGCTCTTAGGACCATTGAAAAGTTTAAAGAGGAGAAGGAGAGGTGCCAAAGTGAACAAACCTTATGTTTGTATGATGAATTGATTGATAAGGACTTAACAGTTAATAGTGTGACTACTATTAATAATGGATATTTTAGTAATAGAAAATACATTAAGCTGTTGAAGTTTATAAAAAAGTATAGGAATAAGTTAAATAATAACTTTATTAGATCTAGGAATATTTCATTAAAAGCGGACTTCCGTAGGCTTATGTTGGAAGCTAAACAAATATAAAAATAGTGACTATATAAACTACTTACAACAATTACATGATAGTGACAGATTAAAGTCTGAAACTGAGATAAACAACTTACACTTATGTCTCTCTAACTTAACAGAGAAATACCAATTGTCACAGAATGACCTTACGGAACAAATTAAGAATATGGATGAAATTCTACAATTAAGCAAATATAATGCAGAGAGATTTGACTCATTTATTAATAAAAAAATAAAAACTGTTGCTCCTGCGAAAATCAGATACATTTATTGAATACTGGATCATCCATGGCCTTCTCCAGCGCCACCCTTCCTAGGGACTTAACTAACAACACCTTACTGCTCACAGATAGTATTGGTACGGGAATGGGTAAAATTTTTAATTTCCATTTAGATCATTCTGTGACTAACTACTGTATGCCAGGCAATAGTTTTATGAATATTGTAAAATCCATTTCCTCTAAATTTTACAATTCATTTAGTAATATAGTTATTATGGTAGGAAATGGATTAAACACAAGCAAAGGAGATTTGTTGGACAGTGTGGATCTTTTGTCTCAGACTTTTGTCTTACTTTTGGAGTAAGAAATGTTACATTATGTACATTCCTTTATTCAAAGGGATATACTGTCCGACAAAATAAACATTTACATTATCTAAATAATTGTATTTATAATATGACTCGCTACAATAATCTGTTTACTCCTTTTGATATAAACATATTTGTTAAAAATGTTAATGGGAGACAGGATGGCATGAAACTACCCATGAAGGTACAAAGAAATATTGCTACATTGGTAGCTAATAATATTTTATTAAGCATTGACTCCACATCATCATGTAGTAGTGGTACTAATAATGTTGTGGTACAACCAATTTTAAACTCTTAGATTTGACAATAGAGAAGGACATTTGCAAAATTAATTTAATTCACCAAAATATTCAAAGCTTCTCTAGCAAGGTTCTTGACATAGAATTATTTATTGAAAAATATAACTTGGATATAATGTGTTTTACAGAATCCTGGCTTAAGTCCGATAAAATGTGTTTCAATGTAAATAACTTTTTAGTTGCTAGTTTTTTTAATATAAACTCCTGTGAAGGAGGTGGGTCTATAATTTTAATTAAAAATACTTTAAAGTATAAAGAGCGCAAGGATATTGTAAAACTATCTGTTGAACGTGTTTGTGAGATTTCATGTGCAGAGATGGACTCATATATTATTCTATGCATCTATAGACCCCCAGCATCGTCTTTAAATTCTTTTATAGATATTATGGAGGATGTACTCTCAAAAATATATGATTTAAATAAACAAATTTTTCTATGTGGGGATTTTAATATTGACATTTTGTTAGATACATGTGACAAACAAAAGCTCGTTTCTCTTTTTACTTCCTTTAATTTAAATAACATATTTACTGAACCGACTAGGATTACTTCATATAGTCAGACTTGCATTGATAATATATTCACAAATTGTCCCGTTCCAGACCACTCTGTTATTACTGGTGTACGCTCGGATCATAAATGTCTAATGATCAGCTTTCAAGCACAAGTAAAACCAAAAAATAAAATAATTAAATATAGACTTCTTACTGATAATAAACTAAAATTTTTTAATAATAACATTATACAAAAAACTAATAATTTCAAATATAAAATTAATAAACCTGATACAACCTACTCAAATCTACATAATTTAATAACTCTAGAATTTGATAAAGTATGCAAGACAAAGTCTAAGAAAATAAATAATAAATTGAATTTTGCTATCTGGGCAACCAGAGGCATTAGAAAAAGCAGAGATACTTTATATGTGTTTGCACATAAAACAAAATTTAGTGAATTTAAAATTGGTTTATTCGAAGTTATAAAATACAAAAAAATGCTTCGTCAACCAGCCGTGACTACTTCGTCTGAGGTACTGTGTGTAACTGGCTCGAAGCGCCGCCGACGCACTCCGTGTAGCTGTGGAGCGCCCCTCTCATACTTGAGGAGGTAACTGCGACGCGCGAACATCCTGGCCCCCTTGAAAGCCCTTGGTGCTTTCAAAGCTTTTTGGTAGAACGACGACTTTGTTCAAAGCTCGTCGTATGATTCCTTTGCAAATATAAATGTCAGCCACCCGTGCAATACCATCGGCTCCGAGATTTAGACCCTATTTATTGCTGCGCCATTTAGTCCGCTGCTGCATCCCGGATAAATATTCCTTGCGCCATCTCTCCCAAAAATGTTGCCGCAGTTGTTCGATCAGCTGGTATCTGCTTGGCCTTATTTGACTGACTGGTAAAGACGGCATGGACATGAGGGGTCGTCCGATCAGAAAGTGACCTGGGGTTAGAGGATTAAGGTCTGTGGGATCGGAAGATAAGGGAGAGAATAGACGAGAGTTATGGATTGCTTCTATTTGAGTGAATAGAGTGGCTAACTCTTCGAAAGTTAAAGACGCCTTGCCTGCTATACGTTGTAGGTGAAATTTTGCCCTCTTTACGCCAGCCTCAAACAACCCACCAAAATTCGATGAGTAGGCTGGATTAAATTTAAATTGTTTGCCTTCACTATTGCCGAATTCATAAATAGACTGACGACTGGACCGCACTATCCTACTTAATTCATTATTTGCGCCTACAAAATTGGTGCCATTGTCGCAATAAATTATAGAAGGTTTGCCGCGGCGTGAGACAAACCTGCGAAGACATAAAATAAACGCTTCCGTACTTAGGTCACTTACTACTTCTAAGTGAATGGCTTTGCTAGTAAGACATACGAATATGCACAAATAACATTTTGTTATGCGGTTACCACGACCCTTTCTGCTTGATATCATGAATGGTCCGGCAAAATCAGTCCTGCACGCATTGAAAGGAAAGCTAGGTACAATTCTATCGAAAGGTAAGTTGCCCATAATGGGCTGAATAGTCTTACCTCTAAACCGTGTACATATTACACATTGTTTAGTCACAGAACGAACTAAATTTTGACCTCCTATAGGCCAATAGGTATCGCGAATGGAAGATAAAAGTAATTGTGGACCAGCATAAAATAATCGAATGTGTTCTTCGATTATAATTAATTTTGTACATAAATGTTTACCGTGTAATATTATAGGATGCTTTTTATTAAATTCATAGTTAGAATTATTTATCAATAAATAGATTTAATGGTAATAAATCTGATTTATGATGTAGCTTTTTATTTAAAGTAATACATTTAATTTCTTCCTTAAAACTATCTAACTGACATAGTTTCATTATAGTTAAAAGTGATTTATTTAATTCTGTTAAGTCCAATTCATTATTATTTTTTTATTTTTTATAACAGTTCTTTTGAGACGATTAAAATTAGAAAATCTAGTAAAATTAATAATTGGATGAAGATCTATAATATTCATATTCACTGTTTTTAATTCAGGTAAATCTAACAATATATTTTTATTATTTTGTGATGGCCATGAGCTACGCTCGTACTCCCTTAAATAGGGAGGACCTTTCCACCATAAAGTAGAACTTTGCAAATTCTGGGGTTCAATACCCCTAGAAGCTAAATCTGCAGGGTGTAAGTGAGTAGGCACATGGTTCCGGGCAGAACCAATCGTAAGCTCATTGATTTCATAAACGCGATTACTCACAAACTGTTTTAATGACTTTGGGTGAGTCTTAATCCAACCAAGTACTATTGTGGAATCACACCAAAATATACGTTCCCTAATATTGCATTTTATAGACCTTGTAACCTTACCCACTAGGCGAGCTCCAAGCAGGGCTCCACATATCTCTAGACGCGGAATGGATATAGGTTTTATGGGTGCGACCCGTGATTTGGCGCACAATAATGCAACCCTTACATTATTATTATTATCATAGGAGCGTAAATATATGCAGGCGCCATAGGCGTCCTGGGATGCATCTACAAAACAATGCATTTCGATTAAAACAGGTTTATTACATAATACAAATCTAGGTGTATTAAAGATAAAATATTTAAGTTATTAGCTAAAGAGTTCCATTTATTTATAATATTTATTGAAAACAAGCCGAATTTAACACATTCATAACACCATCATAAATATATTTGATAGCTTCTTCAGTGTCGCCACCTGTAGTGAGATCATCGACGTAGATGTCATGCTCTAAAGCATTGGCAATTATAGGGTCAGCGGTCTCACGTGCTAGCTGAAGTAAGCATCTTGTTGCTAAATAAGGTGCAGACGCTGTCCCATAAGTTTCAGTGTTTAGCTGCAAGACCTTAAGAGGCTGATTAGTATGATCTCTCCATAGCATGACCTGTAAATGGCGCTGAGATCTATCTAAATTTATTTGCCTATACATTTTTTGTATGTCACCAGTGAGTACATACCTATGAATACGAAAACGAAATAAAATTGATATTAAATCATCTTGAGCCACAGGTCCAATTAACATAATATCATTTAAAGACTTCCCTGACAATGTCTTTGCGGAAGCATCAAACACAACTCTTAATTTTGTAGTATCACTTTTTTCTCTATGAACTGCATGGTGTGGTAAATCATAAGCAAAAATAGACCTTACCACCTCAGTCAAATGGTTCATATTAGAATACTCTTTAATAAAATTTGTATATTGTAGTTTTAGATTTATATTTTTATTTAATTTCTTTTCTAAATTTAAAAAACGACACATGGCAGCCTTGTTAGAGTCACCGAGAGTTTCCTCGGGTACTTCTTTTAATGGCAACTTAACACTAAATCTACCACTAGGTAGTCTGCATGTGTTTTCTAAAAAATGCCTTTCGCATAACTTCTCTTTAGTAGTTAAATGAATTATATCGCAAGAAAGTTCTTCGAGTTCCCAAAATTTCTTTAGATTCTCGTTAATTTGTTGATTAAAGTTGCAATAATGTTTAGGTTTATGTGTTACAATGTTACTACTTATAGGTCCACTTATTAACCAACCAAGTTGGGACTCGTGTAGTATAGTTTTAGTTGTACCGATTTTAGTTCTTTTTGTGCCCACTATGTCCCAAAATACGTCAGCTCCTAATAAAAGATCAATTTGTGACTGTTTATAAAAAGTAGGGTCGGCAAGCTCGATATTTTTAGGTAAATTTAAATTATTAATATCAATTAAGTAGCTAGGTAAAGTTCCTGTAATTTCTGGTACAACTAAACCTTTAATTTTAATTTTAAATTGATTAACACATGATTGCAAGTTCAAAATACATTTTTTATTAATATTAAACGACATATTATTAATGCCTGATACAGGTGTAGGTTCGACAATATTAGGCGAACAATTTAATTTATTAATAAGATTTTCTGTTACAAAAGTAGACTGACTTCCGGTGTCGAGCAGGGCACGAGCAATGCAGGTAACATTATTATTCGGGTTTATTATTTTAACTTTAGCAGTGCAAAGTAATACCTGATTAACGGAAACAGCCGACATGGTGACAGAAGAAGAAGGTAAGTTTTCTATGTTATTACTAGTAGGTGTAGAACCATCACGGTGCAAGAGTGTATTATGTTGTAGCAGCACAACTGACAAAGTGAAAGAAACAAGTGAACGTCCTGAAAAGGACGAGTTCCGCAACAGTAAAGAAACAATTGAACGTCCTGAAAAGGACGGTTATTCGTAAATGTTCTCAAAAGAACATAAAATTATTGTGTGGGTAGTTCATAATTTTCTCTCGCAAAGAAGATCCATCTCGTGATTGATGTGGTAGCGCCGTGCACCAAGTTGAGGATTCAGCGTCGCCGTGTCGTTTTGAGACCGCTCGATCGCCCCTACAGCCGCCGATTCACCCGCAGCGTAGTTGGCGTTCACAGCTGCACACAGCATCACATGGCTCCTCTCGTCTCGACGGCCGCCCGGTAAAAGAGCGCGCGCGCGATGAGTCGTCACTATCCCCCCTTACGGGAGACGGGTAATTGTTACGAGGTCGTAACCTCCTTCAATAGTAGCTGTTCGCTACCCGTAACTACGGATAGGTCTTTGCGTGACCTTTTTACTGGTCGACGGATTCAAGGGGCTCTGTGGAGAGTCCGTGATGCTGGTCTTTCACGTGAAGCAATCGTGCTAGCCGTCCGAGTCGCTTTCGCTTCCCGAACTGCTATCACTCTCGCTCGTGAGAGGTACCAGGTCGCGCGCATATCGCCGTTTGGCATCCGGTGGTCTCGCATGCATAGGCGTCAGGTCCCGAATGTGCGGGTGGCCTGATGCATCTGCACGCGAGAACATACGGGTGGTCAAACGAACGACGAAGTCGTGCAGTGTTTCCATCCGGAGGTCTCGTCGCAGCGAGTTATTGCGCATATAAAATGGTGCGCCGGTTATGAGGCGCAGGCTTTTACTTTGTTGGGCCTCTAATTGCGCCCTATGTTTATTCCCACATAACGCGTACCAGGCTGGTGCCGCGTATGTGAGAATAGGCCGTATATATAGCTTGTAAATGGCCGCTTTGGTGTGTAATGGTCATCCGGATGACAACACTGGACGCAGCCGACAGCGCGCGACCGCCGCTTTAGCTCGCGTCATTGTGACGTGCGGCTTCATTTTCAATTTGTGGTCAATTTTGACTCCGAGGTACATCACGGTTTTGGACCAGTCAACGGACTGTCCACAAAGCTGGAGCGGGGGAGGGGGGGGGGGGGTACGGCCCACTCCCCGGTCCTCTCTGCGGATGATCATTGCCTGTGTCTTTTTTACGTTTACACGTAGGCGCCAGCTCGATTTACTTCCCAGTCGGGAAGTAAATCGAGCTGTCTCTGCATGTAGACAGCCGCCATTTTCGCGTTTAAAGAAAACGAGAAATAGGCAGCGTCGTCCGCGTACAGAGCCAGCTCCACGTCCTTCTCGGCCAGCGGGATATCATCGGTATAGCAGCAGTAGAGAAAAGAAAGAAAGGCAGCTTCCCTGCGCTACGCCCGCTGCGATGGGGTGATTTTTGGAGCAAAGACCTTCAACAGTAACGTGGTAGCTACGGCCCTCCAGAAAAGAGGCTATGACTCGTACTACGCGACGGGGTATATCAGTTAGCAAGATTTTGAACAGAAGCCCGTTATGCCAGACTTTGTCGAATGCTTTTTCCATGTCGAGGAGAACCGCACAGGAGAAGATTCGCCTATCAGATGTAACGGAACGTTACTTTGTATGTTACAGAATTTGAGACAGTCTACGAAATGGAACGGATAGTTTAGAATTTAAAATTACCCTTTGCAAAAGTGCAAAATGCAAAAGAGGCAGGTAGTTTAAATAAATGCATTTTACAAGTCGAAGTAACGTATTACTTAAAAATCAGATAAATAGGCCGCGGTCAGAGTACCGCAGGCCATTTGATAAATTGCTAACATCGCGAGTGTGTGTTTGTAATAATTTGTTCGTTACAAAAACATATAATAGTGACGCACAAAGTTCGGAGTTCCAACATTAATTTGGTGAGTTAATTATACAGTACTTTCATAGGGACGTTTTTAGGGTTCAATAGAATTATATAAAGATTGTACTGTGTCCGTGCGTCTGTCTAGCACAGCACCCCAGCCTCCGTCCTGCAGTTTTACGCAATGCACAATTATTGTTGCTGCCCTGCCAAAAACTGGAGACAGCGAGAGCTGGAAGCAGTATGCTTAGGCTTCCCTTCAAATGTTTCCAGGAATCAATTCCGAGGTAGAAAAATCTCTACGGCAGAACCTGGCCTGGAACCTTTTTTTCCTGAAGCCCTGTCTGCTACCGTCTTCAGACATCCCAGCTGGTCATAGCCTGGATTCTTCTTCCGGAACCTGGACACCGTCTGCTCGGCAGATCACGGCCTGCCATAGCCGGCCATAGCCGACCGCTGCCCGGAGCCTGGCCTGCCACTGAAGGACGTTGGATGCTGCCCTCCCCGATCGTCGCTTAATCAGGGCAGTAGCATTCTTCCCATGACATAATCTGGATGTTGATAGAACCCATTCTTTTATATCTCTTTCGCTCTTTATAAATTTTAAATAGTTAGGTTTCTTTTAATATATATTTATTTTTTTATTGTATGTACGTTGTTTCATTACCTTACAGCCAATTTATACCTGTAGGTAGGACTTCGTCACATAAATTGGCGCCCAACGTGGTTTTTATAGCTACATTTTTAGCATAAATTCGTCAACATCCAGGTTATATTATTTTTTATTGTGTATTGTGTCGTTTTTGTAAAACGTTTTCTTTGTTTTTTTTTGTGTGTATTTTTATTGTGTATTTTTTTTGTAATCCCCGTGTGGTGGCCGGGATCGAATAGCACCAACCCAATCACGAGACAGGGTGTCGTATAAGGCGACTAACGTCAGGGCGGACTCCTAGCCCATAAAGATAGCCGACAACGATATATTGTCGTGCACCCCGGTTCGAATCCGAGGCAAACCGGGGTAGCTTGTAAATATTTTTTTTTGTTTTTTTTAGTGTTTTTTTTTCCTTGTAAATATTTTAATTGTGTTTTTCATTTTTTTTTCTTTTAAATATTTTTTTTTTTTTAATTTTTGATTTTTTTTTGTTGGTAATTTTTTTTTAAAGAAAAAAAATACACAACAAAATTTACATTATTTGTGTGTTATTTTTTAAGTGATTTTTTTAATTATTATTCTTATTTTTTTTTTTTTTTTTCTAATTTTTTTATTTTTGTTTTAAATAAAGAATACGTTATATTCATTATTTGTAACAGGACGGATTAGTTTTTGTAAACTCTCTATGAAAGTAACTGTGCTCACAAAATGTCGTTACCTATTAAATATTTAAGTCTTCAAAAACCGGAACTAACGTACGAAATTATTATTAGAGGAAGTGTACCTACTGATAGTGTGCAGGAACTGCGTAAGCAGATAGTGAAACTCTCGCAAGTTTTACCTGCTGAGGATATTTTAGAATCGGGGATTGATTTTTGTGATGATATTCATGGACTTAATGAGAGCCTTTCGAAAGTACAGTCAAACTTAAATAGTTTACTATTAAAAATAGATAAAAATCTTTTAGATCGTACTGTCAACCTGCTTAATCAGGTTCACCATCGATTAAATCGTATGGATCCATCGACCCAGGAGGCAGTAAATCAGTTTAAAGATAGTGAAAGTCGTTATAAAAAATTTAGAAAACAAATAACGGATTTTTCACATAACTTAAGTTCATCAGAAACATCTGTTACTTCAGACATTAATAATATTGATGGTGAGCTTTCTAGTGTTTCAATTCCTTGCGATCGTAACATTGTTTTGGAACTTGCTAAATTAAAATATAATGGGAAGACGTGTGTACGTTCCTTTATTCAGCGCGTTACTGAGTTCGCAGCAGCAAGAAATATTCCTAGCACGAATATTTTGTCGTTTGCAACTGAAATATTTACCGATGACGCGTTACATTGGTTTAGAAGTATTCGGCATAAGTTTAATAGTTGGAACGAATTATGTATTTTGCTTCGCGAGGATTTCGATAAGCATGATTATGATTTTAGATTAATGTCGGAGATTAGGTCTAGAACGCAGGGTGAAGAAGAAAATATAACAATTTATTTGTCAATTTTATCCGGCATGTTTTCTCGTTTATCGAAACCATTATCCGATAGCGAACAGTTTGAAATAGTGATTCATAATATTATTTTTTATTGTGTATTGTGTCGTTTTTGTAAAACGTTTTCTTTGTTTTTTTTTGTGTGTATTTTTATTGTGTATTTTTTTTGTAATCCCCGTGTGGTGGCCGGGATCGAATAGCACCAACCCAATCACGAGACAGGGTGTCGTATAAGGCGACTAACGTCAGGGCGGACTCCTAGCCCATAAAGATAGCCGACAACGATATATTGTCGTGCACCCCGGTTCGAATCCGAGGCAAACCGGGGTAGCTTGTAAATATTTTTTTTTGTTTTTTTTAGTTTTTTTTTTCCTTGTAAATATTTTAATTGTGTTTTTCATTTTTTTTTCTTTTAAATATTTTTTTTTTTTTAATTTTTGATTTTTTTTTGTTGGTAATTTTTTTTTAAAGAAAAAAAATACACAACAAAATTTACATTATTTGTGTGTTATTTTTTAAGTGATTTTTTTAATTATTATTCTTATTTTTTTTTTTTTTTTCTAATTTTTTTATTTTTGTTTTAAATAAAGAATACGTTATATTCATTATTTGTAACAGGACGGATTAGTTTTTGTAAACTCTCTATGAAAGTAACTGTGCTCACAAAATGTCGTTACCTATTAAATATTTAAGTCTTCAAAAACCGGAACTAACGTACGAAATTATTATTAGAGGAAGTGTACCTACTGATAGTGTGCAGGAACTGCGTAAGCAGATAGTGAAACTCTCGCAAGTTTTACCTGCTGAGGATATTTTAGAATCGGGGATTGATTTTTGTGATGATATTCATGGACTTAATGAGAGCCTTTCGAAAGTACAGTCAAACTTAAATAGTTTACTATTAAAAATAGATAAAAATCTTTTAGATCGTACTGTCAACCTGCTTAATCAGGTTCACCATCGATTAAATCGTATGGATCCATCGACCCAGGAGGCAGTAAATCAGTTTAAAGATAGTGAAAGTCGTTATAAAAAATTTAGAAAACAAATAACGGATTTTTCACATAACTTAAGTTCATCAGAAACATCTGTTACTTCAGACATTAATAATATTGATGGTGAGCTTTCTAGTGTTTCAATTCCTTGCGATCGTAACATTGTTTTGGAACTTGCTAAATTAAAATATAATGGGAAGACGTGTGTACGTTCCTTTATTCAGCGCGTTACTGAGTTCGCAGCAGCAAGAAATATTCCTAGCGCGAATATTTTGTCGTTTGCAACTGAAATATTTACCGATGACGCGTTACATTGGTTTAGAAGTATTCGGCATAAGTTTAATAGTTGGAACGAATTATGTATTTTGCTTCGCGAGGATTTCGATAAGCATGATTATGATTTTAGATTAATGTCGGAGATTAGGTCTAGAACGCAGGGTGAAGAAGAAAATATAACAATTTATTTGTCAATTTTATCCGGCATGTTTTCTCGTTTATCGAAACCATTATCCGATAGCGAACAGTTTGAAATAGTGATTCATAATATTAGACCGTGTTATGCATCGGTACTCGCTACTAGTACTAGCATTACAAATATTAATGAACTTAGAATAATCTGCAAAAATTATGAAAAATTTCAATCTCGCATTTCTGATTTTAGGGAACCTCCTAAAGCTCACGGTAACCTTCTTGCACCTGAATTTGCATATAAAAAAACTTCAGGTCATATTTATAATTTTAGTAATAAAAATAATAATTTTTCTAATACATCATTTAATAATAGTTATTCTTTTAGAAACGGACGGTTTCCAAAGAATTTTAATTCACAAAATAATTATCCTAGTAATCAGAATTTTAATAATGGTAATAATAAAAATTTAAAAAGTAATAATAATAATGGCAGAGATTTTAATAAAAATAAAAACTATCAATGCTCAGCCACGTCAAATATAGTTAAGGGTAGGTTTTGCCCGCGTTGCCGCTCAGAGTCCCACAATCTGACACAGTGTACCGTTGAAAGAAAGTTATTTTGTTTTAAGTGTGGTCTTGATGGAGTAACATTTTATAATTGCACTAATTGTAATAAAGCTCAAGAAAATTCAAAAAACTGATTAGGCAGGATTGTAGTAGTAACTTTGATGTTAATGATTGGGAAATGTGGTTACATAAAGTTAATATTTTTTTTACTACTCATTTTACTTCTTCAATCCTGAATTTTAAAACTAATGGTGATGAAAGACCGTATGTGTATGTGAATATATTAGACATGAAAGTTTATGGTTTATTAGATTCTGGATCAGCTGTCACTATTTTAGGAAATAATTCTCATTTATCATTAATAAATAGAGGTTTTAGGTTAACAAGTGATAACCCACTTAATATTACTGCTGCTGGTGGTCAGAGACTTAATACCATAGGATATATTCTTCTTCCTATTTCATTTGAAAATAAGTTTTACATAATTAAAGCTTATGTAATACCAGAAGTGGATACCTCTCTTATTTTAGGTATAGACTTCTGGCGCGTTTTTAATTTATGTCCAAAAATTTTAAAAAATATTACGTCAGAAAAAGATTGTTCATCACATACAGATTTACATTTGATTAATACTAATAAATTTCTAAATTCATATGATAATTTAGATAGTTCACAACAATTAATTGTGAATAATATCATTGAACAATTTAAAAATATTTCTTTAGAACGTAAGGGATTAGGTCGTACTAATGCAATAGTTCATCGAATAGACACCGGTGACTCGCCCCCCATTAAACAAAGATATTATAGGTTGTCACCAGAAAAGCAGCGGATTCTGGTAGAACAAGTAGATGAAATGCTTAGTTTTAATGTAATTGAACCGTGCGAAAGCGCTTGGTCATCACCAGTTCTTATAGTAAAAAAAAAGAACGGTCAACCTAGATTTTGTTTAGATAGTAGGAAGTTAAACTCTATTACTAAACGCGACGCTTATAATCTGCCTTACGTGTCTGAAATATTAGATAGCTTACGCGATGCAAAGTTCTTATCCTGTATTGATTTAAGTAAAGCTTTCTGGCAAATTCCGATTGTAGAACAGGATAGAGATAAGACTGCTTTTTATGTCCCAGGACGCGGTACGTTTCGTTTTATGACCACAGCTTTTGGTCTAACAAACGCACCAGCTACTCAGCAAAGATTAGTGGATAGTTTGTTCGGTTTAGAGTTTGAGTATAAAGTATTCTGTTACCTTGACGATATAGTAATCGTTTCTAGCTCTTTCGATGAACACGTGTCACTCTTATTGCGCGTATTGAAGAAGTTAGAACAAGCAAATTTAACTATAAACTCAGATAAATGTATTTTTTTTTGTAAAAGTCTCAAATACTTAGGTTATGTAGTAGATGCTAACGGCTTACGGACAGATCCCGAAAAAGTAGAAGCAATCTTAAATTTTCCTACGCCGAAAAATAAAAAGGAGGTCAAAAGATTCTTAGGTACAGCGACTTGGTATCGTAGGTTTGTGCCAAACTTCAGTACAATAGCAGGTCCTTTAAATAAACTCACTTCGAATAAAAAAAATGCACCACCTTTTGTTTGGTCATCTGAGGCTGATAATTCTTTTAATAAACTAAAAGAGTCTCTAATATCTGCCCCAATTCTGTCGTGTCCTGATTATAGTTTGCCATTCGAAGTGCATACCGATGCTAGTAATTACGGTATAGGCGCTATGCTCACGCAAAATATTAATGGTAAAGAACACCCCATAGCTTATATGAGTCGTTCATTAAATAACTCGGAGCGCAATTATAGTATTACTGAACGGGAAACTCTTGCGGTGGTAGTAGCGTTAGAACACTGGCGATGTTACCTGGAAAACGGGAGTGTTACAACTATTTATACTGACCACTCTGCATTAAAATGGTTTTTATCACTTAATAATCCAACAGGTAGATTAGCTCGTTGGAGAGTGCGTCTGTCTTCATTTAATTTAAATATAAAGCATCGTAAAGGTTCGGATAATGTCATACCTGACGCGTTGTCTAGATCAGTACCGGTTGCTGCCATTTCTACATCCAATTTTTATTTAAAATCAAATGATAAATATTATAATGATATATATAATGGTTGTTTAAATAATCCAGAAAAATTTGTTAATTTTTTAATTAAAAATAATACTCTATATAGATTATCAAACAATAAATGTGAACTCACTTCTGAATTCTCTTGGAAAGAAGTAGTTCCAGAGGAGTTACGCGAAGAAATTATTAGAGAAAATCATTCAGAACCAACTGCTGGACATTTAGGTAATTTTAAAACGTACAAACGATTATGTCTTAAGTATTATTGGCCAGGAATGTACAAAGATGTAGTAAAAATTGTGTCATCTTGCGACACTTGTTTAGCATATAAACATTCAAATCATATGACTTTAGGTGAAATGGGAAGACCAAAACAGTGTAGTAGACCATTTCAAATGCTGTCAATTGATTTAGTAGGCCCCTTACCTGTCACAAGAAAACGAAATACTTTTATACTAGTAGTTACATGTTGTTTTTCTAAGTATTGTTTGATTTTTCCCATTAGAGAAGCAAGAGCTGATATAATAGCTAATATTCTGGAAGAACAAGTTTTCTTGATTCACGGAGTACCCCAAACAATCATGATGGACAATGGTACTCAATTTATTAGTAAAAACTTAGATAGCTTATTTTCTAAATATAAGATACCTAACGTTTATTTTATACCTAAATATACGCCGCAAATAAATACGGTGGAAAGATATAATAAATCCATTGTGACATGTATTTCTACTTTTGTTGAAAATGATCATAGGTCTTGGGATATAAATATTAATAAAATCAAGTTTGCAATTAATAGTTCGGTCAATGAATCTACCGGCTATTCTCCCAATTTTTTAGTTTATGGTCGTGAACTCGTTTCATGTGGTTCTCACTTCACTTCACTTCACTTGGGCGATGAGATAGCATTTTTACCTCGTGATATATATGCGGAAAATATTGGTTGTTTAACAAAGATTTTTGAGGAAGTGCAGGTCTCTTTATATCGCGCACACCTTAAAAATGCTTCCCATTATAACTTGCGACGCAAGTTCGCTGAATTCAAAGTCGGTGACATAGTCTGGAAGAAGACTTACTTTCAGAGCGATAAGGAGAAGTATTTTACTAAAAAGTTAGCACCAAAATTTGTTAAGTGTCGAATTACCTATAAAAAGTCTCCATTAGTTTATGTGTTAGAGGACATGAATGGAAAAGATCTTGGTACTTGGCATATAAAGGATTTTAAGAGTACAAATCATAAATAAATAAAACATTTTTATAGTTACATTACTCATTTACTTTAACTTTTATACTTGAGACTAGTATGAATAGTTTGATTATTACATCATCTTATTCCCACAGTATATTAGGACGCCACAGTAATAATAATATGAATGTTACTGCGGCCAAGGCTGAATGATTGAGGTATGACAGGCATAGTGGAAGGTTAGTATGAGTGTGTAAAATTAGTTCTCATGTGGCGAACTAAGGATTTTTTTATTCATGAAATAAAATGATTAAAAAAAAATCCTTGGGGGACGCGCGGGGTAATGTAACGGAACGTTACTTTGTATGTTACAGAATTTGAGACAGTCTACGAAATGGAACGGATAGTTTAGAATTTAAAATTACCCTTTGCAAAAGTGCAAAATGCAAAAGAGGCAGGTAGTTTAAATAAATGCATTTTACAAGTCGAAGTAACGTATTACTTAAAAATCAGATAAATAGGCCGCGGTCAGAGTACCGCAGGCCATTTGATAAATTGCTAACATCGCGAGTGTGTTTGTAATAATTTGTTCGTTAAAAAAACATATAATAGTGACGCACAAAGTTCGGAGTTCCAACATTAATTTGGTGAGTTAATTATACAGTACTTTCATAGGGACGTTTTTAGGGTTCAATAGAATTATATAAAGATTGTACTGTGTCCGTGCGTCTGTCTAGCACTGCACCCCAGCCTCCGTCCTGCAGTTTTACGCAATGCACAATTATTGTTGCTGCCCTGCCAAAAACTGGAGACAGCGAGAGCTGGAAGCAGTATGCTTAGGCTTCCCTTCAAATGTTTCCAGGAATCAATTCCGAGGTAGAAAAATCTCTACGGCAGAACCTGGCCTGGAACCTTTTTTCCTGAAGCCCTGTCTGCTACCGTCTTCAGACATCCCAGCTGGTCATAGCCTGGATTCTTCTTCCGGAGCCTGGACACCGTCTGCTCGGCAGATCACGGCCTGCCATAGCCGGCCATAGCCGACCGCTGCCCGGAGCCTGGCCTGCCACTGAAGGACGTTGGATGCTGCCCTCCCCGATCGTCGCTTAATCAGGGCAGTAGCATTCTTCCCATGACATAATCTGGATGTTGATAGAACCCATTCTTTTATATCTCTTTCGCTCTTTATAAATTTTAAATAGTTAGGTTTCTTTTAATATATATTTATTTTTTTATTGTATGTACGTTGTTTCATTACCTTACAGCCAATTTATACCTGTAGGTAGGACTTCGTCACACAGACGCCATCGTCATCCTGTGCAGGATTCTCGTCAACTGGAGAGTCGTCGAGTGCTCGCTACGAAAGCCAAATTGTTCGTCGCGAGGAGAAAAATGAGGCACGATATGTCGCAAAAGTAGCTTCTCAAAGACTTTGGAAATCGCCGGTAATAAAGTTATCGGACGATAGCTTTCTGGGAGCTTGATATTCTTCCGAGGTTTAGGTATCATAATGATGCGCCCCTCCTTCCACAATGTCGGGAAGTGGCCCGTGCGCATAATGCCATTAAATAGGCGGGTGTAGGCTGCGATTGTTCGCGGTGGCATGCACCTGATGGCCATATTATTAATGCCATCGGCCCCGGGGGCCTTCCGTGGTTGTACGCGGCTGAAGGCACGCGCTACCATACCAGGAGAGAATATCACAAGGGGTTCCGTCTCGGGTATCGCGCCGTGGAGGCCGGCCTCCACTACGCGATCTACCTCTGCGACATGTTCGATGGATTTAGGTGGGTTAGGACGAAACTGTCCTTCTAGGCATTCGGCAAAAATCCGGGCACGATCTTCCGTTCGAAACCTCGAGGCTCCGTCACTATCGAGGAGGGGTTGAATCGTTGGTGGCGCACCGGACATCGAGGAGCACAGCCGGTGAACTCCCTGTAGGTCACCGGTTGCATCCTGGATCCGAGCATCCCAGCGGTCGGCGTGAAGCTTGTCGAGGGCCTTCCTCACTCGGGCCGCGAGCGCGTTTAGGTCGGTCTTCACCGACGGGCAGCGAGTGCGCTGCCACAGTTTCCGCAGGTCCCTCTTACTTTTCAGTAAGTCCCTGATGTTCTGGGGAAGGGGTGGTGAGCCCCTTCGCGGGGGGGACTCCGTGGAGGCCCCCTCTAGGGACTTGCCACACGTCCGCCGGCGTCGAGATGGGGAAGGTCGGCGTGTGAACGTCGAGCAACCTTGTAAATTTTTCCCAGTTAACGCGTTTACGTGGCACTGGAAGAGAGGCCTTGATAGGGAGGGTGGACAAAGTGACTAGGACCGGGAGGTGGTCGGAGTCGAGGTCATAGAGAACTTCCTGCTCCGGGGAACAGGGCAGGTTTCGGTGAACTAGTATGTCCAGCACGTCCGGCGAGTGCGCGCTCTGCACAGGCAAATACGTCGGGCCGTACGGGCCGGACACACAGAACCCCGCCCGCTCCGATTCCCGCAGCAGGAGGTTCCCCGCCGGGTTTGTTTGGCCGGAGTTCCAAGCTGGGTGTTTACAGTTGAGGTCGCCGGTGACGAGGATCGGGACTTGCGTATCCAGCAGTTGACGCAGTCCCCTCGTATCAAGCTTCGCCTGCGGCGGCTTATAAATGGCATATAGGTGCAGCTCTCTGTCACCTATATGCAGCGCCACACCCAACGTGTAAAGGGATTGGAGTGACAGGATTGGGAGGGGTTGATGGATAATGTTCCTACGTACCAAGACCATTAGCCCACGATAGGCGCGGCCCTGGTCCGTAAGTTCATCTTTCCGGTAGGCGATGTAGTTGGGAATATTGAAGGGAATCGAGGAGGAGAGGAGGGTCTCGCTAATCAGCGCCACGTCTACTCTCTGATCTCTGAGGAAAATCTGCAAGGTGCGACGTTGCTCTCGCAGTCCGCGGGCATTCCAGTGCACCACGCGCAAGTAGGCGTGAGGCGCCTTACTCGTCTCTGCTAACAGTAAGTCCGGCGAGTCCGGACATAATGGCAGATTGAGGTTCCTTCCCGGCCTCGATAGCTCGTAATATATCGAGGAGGAGCGTGGCTACAGCCTTCACTGGAATGATTTCCAGTGCTCTTTGCGCCACGTATGGTATCGCTGATGGCGGAGGGGCTGAGGGCTCCCCCCTGGGAGCGGTGGAGTCCGGTCCGGCTCGAGCCTTTCGGCTTTTACTTTTCCGGCCCCCTCGCTTTTTGCGCTTGGGAACGGAATTCCGCGGCGTTGGGTCGTTGGTCTGGGGTTGGAGCGTGGTGGGCAGAGAAGAGCCTCCCGCCACCTGCCCCGTCCTCACCGGGTCCGAAACTGGGGCCCTGCCGGTGGTCGACAGGGCTATGGTTCCCGCCGATTTGTTTCGCAACTCACGGCGAAAGACGGGGCAGGAGGTATTATTGGCGGTGTGATCGCCACCGCAATTGGCGCAGCTAGGTGCATCCTACCGAGAGCGGGGGCACTCTTTAGCCGGGTGTCCTCCTCCACACCTGACACAAGCTTGCGGCCTGTGGCACATGTGTGAAGAGTGCCGAAATTGCTGGCACCTATGACATTGCGAGGGGCCCTTCTTTCCCCTCCAGGCTTCAATGATGACTTCCTTCATATCCAGCAGCTCGGTAACGCTGAATATTCCAGGAGTGAGGTCTGCGGTTCGTCGCAGCTGGGCGAAGAATATGCACCCGGGACGCCCGGCCCGACCCTGGATTTGTTTGACAAATTCAGGGTCGTATCCGAGCTCCCGGAGTGCTTCTTGGATATGCGGCTCCTCTGTGTTAACCGGCAGACCTCTAATCGCAACCTTCAGGCTGCGCTCTGCCGGGAGTGAATAGGAGAACCACGATAGGTTCTCGTCTTTTTCGATTTTAGTCAGGTACCGTTGAACCTCTCGGAACTCGGTATCGCTGCGCGGCAAAAAACGAATGCCGTTCCCAAACGGCCGTACGTTGACTGGATGCCCTAGCTTGGCTTTGAGCACCCTAAAATGAAATGCCCAGTTGGGCAGGCTTTCCACGATGAATGGGGAAAAGCGCGGTAGGGAAACCCGTTTTATACCCGCGGGGGAGATAGTGGCGTTAACCGTCTCGCCTGCGGCCGCGTTCGTAGCTGAGGGCTTCGAACCTATGGCCGCGGCGTATGAGACGGGGGTACCTGATAATTCTACATCCATGCCGCCTAAACTTCGCGGTCGGGCCCCCTCGAAGGTAGGCTCAGCGGCGGCAGAGTGGCCGGCAACGGGTGCAGTGGTGGTGGCGAGGCGGGCGCCGTCGGTGGCTGCAGGGCGGGTGAAGCTCTGCACAGGGCCGGCGGGGCGGTTGGTGGGGCCGGGGCGGGAGCCCTCGGTTGCTGCGGCGGGCCCGGAGCGGATGCTCACGGGCTGGGCGGCGGCTGCGGCGGGGCCCGCGCGAGCGGGGCCCTCCGATTGGGTAGCAGGGCCTGGGCGAGAAGTGCCCGGACGCTGCACGGCGATGCTGGAGCGTGCGGCGGCCGCAGGTTGAGGTGCGGCGCCAGCGCGGGCGGCGGCCAACGGCTGCACAGCTGCTCCGGGACGGGTGGTGGCTCCCGGAATCACGAAGCTCGGTTGAGCTGCGGCGCCGGGGCGGGATGGTGCGCCTGGGCGGGTGAGTGCGGGCCTAGCCGTGGGCGGGCGCCCAGCGGGATGTAGCGCTGGGCGTCGGTGGTCAGGCGGGCGGCAAGGCCGGGCGGGTGGTAGCCCCGGGTTGGGCAGAGGCGACCGGGCGGGTCCGGTGCGGGCCGCATCGCTGTGGCGAGCGGCGCCGGCACGGGCGACGGTGGCGGGGCGAGCGGCGCTCGCGTCCGGTTCTTGTTTCGGCGCCACAACCCGTGCGCGCCTTGGGTCGCGCTGCGGGAGTGGTGCCTGTTGGAAGTTGGCAATGTCAATTGCTTATCATCCAATGCCGAGACGAACCTCTAAAGAAATTGTATAAGAGAATACTCTATTGATTAAAAATTATAAGTAGTCTATGGTGTTAAAAACTTGAATTGTGTAATATGTGCTTGAAGAAAATAAAAGATTAAATATTAATAAAAGTATTTTATTTACAAAATATATAACAGTGGTAGCAGAGCGTGGTTCAATAAATACTGTGAAATAAAATTACGAGTTTTGGGCGGCTGATTGCACGGATTTTCGCAGCTGACGAAATCGTGCCACGAGGTTGAAGGTTAGTGTAAAATAAAAATGAACGAAAGAATTTCACACTCAATAAAGCCGTTTGCCGGCGATGGATATAGCGCCTGGGCGTTTAGGATCAAAAGCATCCTTAAAGAAAATGACTGTTTAGAGGCGGTGATCTCTGAGAGTTACGCTTTGAGCAAAAAGGATGCAACTCAAGAAAAGCTTGAGGCGAAAGCTCAAGCTATACTGATAGGGGCTGTAGCGGACTCGCACCTAGAATATATTAAAAGGCCAACAGCCTTTAAGATGTTTCAAAGTCTAGAAGAAAATTTCAAAAAAAAAGGAACCCGGAGTAAATTATTTTTACGACGAAAACTTGGTGAGATGAAATTTACAGGAGCTCGGCTAATAGAGCATTTTACGGAAATGGAAGAAATTTTCACTATGCTACAGGAGGCGGAAGGGAAACTATCCGATGAAGAGAAGTCCAATTATATACTGCTTTCCATGCCGAACCAGTATGAGCAAGTGGTGACCGTTCTGGAAACCATAGGCAATATAACATTAGAAAATATTAAAGAGAGATTGCTAGGCGAGGAGGAGAAGTTAAAGGCCAGCATGGAAAGGGAACCCTATGCCTTAGCATGTTTTAGGTGTGGAGAAAAGGGCCATAAGCAGTACCAGTGTGGCAAGCAGTGGAACGGACCCAGGGCTATACAGAATGCAGGACAACCACGAGATACACGGTATGTGAGAGGAAGAGCACAAGGTTATAATAAAACAAGAGCACAAGGATATACTAGAGGACAAGCACATGGATTTAATAGAGGACAAGCACAAGGATATGAAAGAGGACAAGGATACAACAGAGGACAGGGAATATATCGTGGAAATTTTAGAGCAAGAGGTGGAGATCAGGCAAATTATTTTCGGGGAGAGAGGACGTCATATGCAGCTGACCTTAGTGAAGATAGCGTACAGGAAGAAGAAAGTGAAGTGAATAAGTGTGATCATGATGGGTCTTTAAAAGTTATGTGGTGTGTTGATTCAGGATGTTCGGACCACTTAGTGAATACTAAAAAATATTTTTGTCAGTATATAGACTTAAGTAAACCTAGAATAATAAGTTCAGCTAAAAATAATGTATTGTTAAGTGCTATAGGTGTTGGAAATATAAGTGCTATATGCTACATAGATAACCAGCCAGTCTATCATGAAATAAAGAATGTTTATTATGTTCCTGAATTGAGAGATAACCTATTGTCAGTTTCTAAAATGGAAAACAGTAACTTAAAACTAATCTTTTCAAACAACTCCTTAAAAGTATTCAATTATAATGGTAAGTTAATTTTAAAAACATATAGAACGGGTTCATTATATAAGGTCAGTATGGATATTGATAAATCATATTGCAACTTATCAGTAAATAACACCAGTAATATTGACATATTTGATTTATGGCACAGACGTTTTGGTCATTTGTGTAGTTCACATTTAAATTTAATTACAAAAAATAATATGGTAGATGGCATTAGTGATATTCAGAATAAAACCTTTAATATTTTATGTGAGCAATGTATTATGGGGAAAATGACCAGACACCCATTTAATAGGGTTGGTTATAGGGCTACTCAACCACTTCAATTAGTACATAGCGATGTCTGTGGTCCTATTACTCCTAATACTTGGGATGGATATAATTACTTTATTACATTCATCGATGATTGTACTCATTTTGTTGTAACTTACCTATTAAAATCAAAGTCAGAGGGCTTTCAGTGTTTTAAAAGGTATTATAATTATGCAACCCGGCACTTTAATGTTAATTTATTAAATTTACGAACTGACAATGGTCGCGAATATGTTAACAGGGACTTTCAGGAATTTTGTAATGACAAAGGTATTTCCTTACAGTATACTGTTGCTTATAATCCGGAGATGAATGGGATAGCAGAGCGAATGAATAGGACAGTAATGGATAAAGTAAGAACAATATTAATAGATTCAAGTATGCCTAAAAGGTTTTGGGGGGAAGCAGTTTTGTCAATAACTTATGTAACAAATAGAAGCCCAACTATGTTAAAAAACAAGACGCCTATTGAGCTATGGTATAGAAGGAAACCAAATGTAAGTAATTTGCGAGTGTTTGGGAGTATAGCATACAACCATGTACCTACTCAGCTTCGACGTAAGCTGGATCCTAAAGGTAAGAAGATGATAATGGTAGGATATAGTACGAGTGGATATAGGTTATGGGATGATGATAAGCAGGTAGTTGTGTCAGCAAGGAATGTGATATTTGTTGAGAGACCTAAAAAAATGGAAGAGCAGGTAAATATTATTAATAGTGAAATGTATGTAAATAATGAGGAAAGTGATAATAATAAAAAGATTGATAATGAAAGTAATGATGAGGTACAAAGTGAAAGTGAACTAAATGTAGAATTAATGGGTAAGCGAGTAAGAAAGAAACCAAAGTGGCATGAGGATTATGTGGCAGAGGATTCGGTAAATTCTGATGAGTTTCAGGATGCAATGTATGCTTTTAATGTTGGATGTGAGTATGATGATGTACCTAAAACCTTTGAAGAAATAAATATGAGAGATGATCGAAAACAGTGGATTAGCGCAGTCAAAGATGAAATAGATATTTTAGAAGAGAGTGAGACATGGAAGATTGTTCATAAACCTGAGGAAATAAGATTGTTAGATTGTAAATGGATATTTACTAAAAAGAATGTTGGAAGTGAGAAAATATGTAAAGCAAGGCTAGTAGTTAGAGGTTACCAGCAGAAGGAAGAACTGGATGATGTGTACTCACCGGTATTGAGATTACAGACATTAAGAATTGTTTTATCAATAGCTACATATAGAAATTACTTTATTCACCAAATGGATGTGAAAGGGGCATTTTTGTATGGGCGTATAGATGAGGAAGTTTATCTAAGGCCACCTCAAGGAGTGAATATTAAGAATGGTTGTGTATTAAAATTAACAAAGTCTTTATATGGATTAAAGAAATCTCCAAAATACTGGTATGAAAAATTCAATGAAACTATAATAAAATTTGGATTTAAAAGATCTGTAAATGATTATTGTTTGTACATAAGTGATGATATATACATTCTATTATATGTAGATGACTTGCTTATTTTAGGAAATAATATAGAAAAAATAAATATTGTTAAAAAAATATTAAATACTCAATTTCGAATGAAAGATTTGGGAGATAACAACTTAACCTATTTAGGTATATTTATTAAAAAGGAGGAAGATTATTTATATATAGATCAGTCCAAGTATTTAGAAAGTGTGTTAATAAAATTTGGAATGGATGAGTGTAAAGGTACTAAGTTACCTATGGATGTGAATTTTGTGATGAAAGAGAATAGTATAATAGATGAAAGCTATGAGAAAATGTGCAGAAGTATGATAGGATCTTTAATGTATGCGACTGTAGGGTCAAGACCAGACTTAGCAACATCTGTCTACTACTTAAGTAGATATCAGTCTAAGCCATCAGAGGATTTATGGAAAGCCTTAAAGAGAGTGTTAAGATATGTGAGGGGTACAGTTCATTATAAATTGGTTTATAAGAGATATGAAAATTCAGAACCTTTGCTAGGGATGTGGACAGAAAGTCAAAATCTGGTTATATGTTTAAAGTTTATAATAATACAGTAATATGGAAATCAAGAAAACAAGCAAATGTAACTTTAAATACTACTGAGGCTGAATTTGTTGCATTGTGTGAATGTGTAGTAGAGGGATGTTGGATTATAAAATTATTGAGTGAACTGTTAATAAAAATAGATAAAGTATGTGTATATGAAGACAATCAAAGTACGATAAAGTCAGCTATGAATCCTGATCAAAAGCGGTTAAAACATATGGATGTGAAGTATAATTTTTTGAAACAGAAAATAGAAGAGGGTTTGTTTGATATTAAATATATTTCAACAAAATTACAATTGGCAGATATATTCACCAAACCAATATGTAAAAACTCATTTAAATTATTTGTAAGAGAGATAGGGTTGGTAGGTGTTGAAAGAGAAAGTTTGTGAAGACTGAACTGTGGTTTAGTTTGATTACATGTTAGGTAATGACAGTAATTGAAATATAGTTATAGTTTTAATTAGGGAGTTATGATATAAATGTTATAATAGATAAGCATTAACATTGAGGAAGAGTGTTGGAAGTTGGCAATGTCAATTGCTTATCATCCAATGCCGAGACGAACCTCTAAAGAAATTGTATAAGAGAATACTCTATTGATTAAAAATTATAAGTGTTAAAAACTTGAATTGTGTAATATGTGCTTGAAGAAAATAAAAGATTAAATATTAATAAAAGTATTTTATTTACAAAATATATAACAGTGCCGGTAGGTCCGGGGTGGTCTCCTCCAGTTCCACTCGGAGGGCGCGCGGCGACGGCAGCACCCCGGTGGAGTGGCTGCGGTGCAGGCGCGGGTCCGAGCGGCGGCGCGGAGTCGGCTGGATGTCGGGGTCGGCGGGGAGAGCGGGGGCCGCGGGATGGCGTTCGCGGCGCTCCCTCTTCTCCTCCGGCGAGGGCGAGGTGCCGCTGTAGCGGCTGCGGGGCCTCTTGATACCCGCGGTCAGCTTGTCAATGACTAGCTGCACCCGCGGGTCTATCGGCGACTGCTGTGGTCTTGTGGAATCCTCGGGGTCTTCGGGTTCGTCGTCTGCGGGCTGCGAGCTGGCAACCGCGGTCACGAACTCCGCGAGGACTTCCGGCGACAGTCCCGATGCGCGGACACTTTCCAAAAGGAAAGATTCCTGCGCATCAGAGTCACCGGACACGATGGGCGGAGGCGATGGCGAAGCAGGTGGCGGCGGTCGGCCGCCCGAAGCCTCGGTCATCCTCGGCGATCTTCGGTTGAGGTTGGAGAGGGGGTAGTCAGCTGCGCGGCGATTGCTTCACTTTTTGAAGAGAGGTCGCGGAGTGGGGATAAAAATCCCCGATCGCCCGTGTGCGGAAATGCAAAACTACAGCAATTCCGCGCACACGCCGTGCTCGACTATATGCGACACCCGCGCCATCGAGTACTGCAGAGGGGAGGCTACGTCATCGGCATTAAGGCGGGGACGTTTCTTATTGGAAAACTATTTTAAATTATTATGTTTTGTTTACATTTGTTTTTAATAATTTCCTTTTATAAAATCATATATAAATACGGAAAATAAATAAGTACATTCATTCAGTCACTAACAACCAAGAGTTTCACTACTAAACCTACAAGTACACAAGATCCCTAAAGTGGTGACCCCGAAGAACAAACAAGCCCTGCTGAAAAATGACGGAAGAAAACCAAGAAGTAGAAGTCTCTGCAATTTCGCTCTCAATGCGGATACCACCATTCTGGAGAGATAAACCTCGTCTATGGTTCATCAGTTTCGAGGCAGCAACAAGCGAACTCAAGAAAAGCCAGACGCAGCTAGCTCAGATGGTCGTCGCCAAGCTCGTAAAGCAAGACATCGAGCAAATAGCAGATTTGCTGTACAACCCGCCCAAAGCCGAGCAGTATGAAGTTATAAAGAAGCGCCTCATAACCACATATGAAGAGTCAGATAATAGACAATTTTAAAAACTACTATCAGAGATGGAGTTAGGGACACAAAAGCCGTCGCAACTTCTACGTAGAATGAAGAATTTAGCACGGGAGAAAATACCTGGCGCAACCCTGCGACTTATGTGGAGCAATCACCTTCCAGCACACATAAGATCAGTACTCGCCGTCAGTGAATCAATAAACCCAGACACTAAGCTCGACGAAATCTCTCTGCTAGCTGACACAATAGCAGAGACAAGCTGCTCGCAGGTATCTACAATAGCCACTTCACTGCCAGGATCGCAAATAGAGGAGACATTGAACATTACGAGCCAGTTAAAAAAATTGACAATGGAGATCGCCGAACTCAAATCAAGACCTCAGTACTATAATCGGGCAACCACAGTCGAAAACACAAAACATTGTTCCCGTTGCAACTCAAGATCTCGTGCACGACAAAACTCGCAATCACCATCGCGTTGCCGGTACGGCTCGCCATTACCGTATTGCTACTATCACCAGCGATTTGGAACGAAAGCAGTCAAATGCACACCGCCGTGTTCTTTCAAGAAACCCCAGGAAAAATTGTCGGGAACTTGGCGTCTCCGAAGCATCACACCGCCTATTTATTAACGACAAGTTAAACAAATTAGTATTCTTGGTAGACACGGGTGCAAATATATCCGTCATACCAAGAAGAAAAGGCATGCAAACCCAACCATTATCCTTCTGCCTTTACGCCGCCAACAACACAATTATCCCAACATATGGAGAAAAAACACTAGAATTGGACCTCAACCTGCGCCGAAGATTCAAATGGAAGTTTATCGTCGCAGCCGTATCCAAACCAATTCTAGGTGCGGATTTCCTCAAACATCATCAGCTCATAGTCGATGTCAGGAATAAAAAATTGATTGATGGGACAACAAACCTTTCATCACTTTGGCCACTTTCGTTCAACCATCCGACATACCTACAATCCGCAGTATTGACATGGGGAAGTCTTATCATGACGTATTGGCAGAATTTCCTGGAATCACAAGATTAACTTCGATGCAGCTGAGCTCTAAACACGAAGTCAAACATTTCAACGAAACAACCGGACCTCCACTTCATTGTCGAGCACGTCCGGTGCCACCACATCGCTATGAACAAGTCAGGAAAGAGTTCGAAAACATGATCCAGCAAGGATTATGTCGACCTAGCAAGAGTCCATGGGCATCACCCCTACACATCGTGCCAAAAAAGAACGGAGACCTGCGTGTATGTGGCGACTACCGAAGACTGAACGCAATCACCAAGCCCGACCACTATCCCATACCAAGAATCAAGGATTTTACGTACCAGCTGTCCAAAACCAATATTTTCTCAACAATCGACCTCAATCGAGCCTACCAACAACTTAGTGTACGAGAAGAAGATATCGAGAAGACAGCCATCATAACACCAATGGGACTGTTCGAATTTCCACGCATGTGTCCAGGACTAAAGAATGCCGGTCAAACATTCCAACGATACATCCATGAAGTTCTGCGTGGTCTGGATTTTGTATTCCCATTTATTGATGACGTATTAGTTGCATCATCAAACGAAGAAGAGCACAGAGAACATGTACGCATAGTATTACGACGATTAGAAGATAGCGGCATTACTATAAACCCTGCAAAATGCCACTTCGGACAAGAATCAGTCAAATTCCTTGGCTACACAGTTTCTGAAGATGGAATCAAGCCTCCAGAAGAAAAAGTCAAAGTTATCACAGAATATCCGAAACCAAAAACTGTAGAAGATTTAAGACGTTTTCTCGGCATGATCAACTTTTATTGAGAACACGTCCCGAAAGCGGACTGCATTACAAGCGCCACTTAATGCCTACATACACAACGCCAAGAAGAAAGACAAGACCGTCATTGAATGGAATAGTGAATCTAATGAAGCATTCGAAGCCTGCAAAGCTAGCATATCAAAGGCAACTCTGCTCGCTCATCCATCACATAAAGCTGCATTAGCAATCTTCTGTGACGCGTCAGACAATTATGCTGGAGCCGCACTTCATCAATTTGTGAAAGAAGAATGGCAACCACTAGGCTATTTTTCCAAGAAGTTCAATGATGCCCAACGAAACTACAGCACGTTCGATCGAGAGCTACTTTCAATATACCTATCAATCATCCACTTCAGAAAAATAATCGAAGGACGTGACGTCATCGTGTTCACAGATCACAAACCACTCACTTACATTCTCCAAAAGCCACCATCAGTCACAGAAACACCGCGGCGCGCAAGACAATTGATGTTTATCAGCGAATTCACAACAGACATTCGTCACATTAGCGGCAAAAACAACGTCGTTGCCGACGCCCTAAGTCGCATCGAAAGTATTTTTTGCCCATCTATGCTAGATTTCGTGCAAATAGCACATGAGCAAGAAAGAGACAGAACCATACAAGAGCTGGCACAACGAAGCAATATAACTTTGAAGAAAGTAACACTGCCGCAATCAGCAACACAAATTTACTGCGAAACATCATCGTCCAATTTTCGACCATACCTACTAGAATCATTCAGACGAACAGCATTCGACGCCGTGCATAATATCAGTCATCCAGGAGTCAGATCAAGTCGAAAGCTAATGTCACAGAAATATTTCTGGCCTTCAATGAACATTGACGTTGGAAATTGGGCTAAATAATGTGTTCGATGTCAAGAATGCAAGATACAGCGTCACACGAGGAGCTCCCTAATGTCATTCCCACCTGCTGATCGATTTCAACACATTCACATCGATATCGTCGGGCCACTTCCTACATCATCTCAAGGTCATCGTTACTTGATTACAATCATCGATCGACTAACAAGTTGGCCAGAAGCGATACCTACCGAAGATATCACAGCCGAAACCGTCGCAAAAGTTGTATATGAAAATTGGATCACTCGTTTCGGTTGCCCAGAAACGCTGACCAGTGATCAAGGTCGTCAATTCGAAAGTGAACTATTTGCCAAACTAATGAACACCATGGGGATCAACAAGACTCGTACGACACCTTATCATCCACAAGCAAACGGCATGGTCGAGCGATGGCACAGAACGCTCAAGACTGCATTGAAAACCAAACTATCGGAAAGAACAGAATGGATGACCGAACTGCCCACGGTTTTATTCGGACTACGAGCTGCCGTACGATCCGATACCGGCGTCAGTGCGGCAGATCTAACGTGCGGCAGATCTAACATACGGCCACAAACTTCGGCTGCCTGGTGATTTCTTCGCTATACAACAACCTGAACGAGATATGGACCACAATTACGTCAGTCAATTACGGAACACCATAAACGCACTCAAACCATCTCAGGCACAAGCACACGAGAACAATCTGCCAATATTTGTGCACCCAGCCTTACATACATGTGAACAAGTATTTATAAGAAACGATGCAGTAAAAAAACCATTGCAACAACCCTATGAAGGCCCGTACGCAGTGATCAAACGGAATGACAAAACTTTCATTCTACAATTACCCACACGCAAAGCAACTATTTCTATCGACCGTCTCAAACCTGCGTACATCGTCAACGACTACCAGTCTGCATCCAGCAGCAGCGCTCACTTTTCAAGCAACATCAATCATTCTTCAAGTAACAACACAGACAGAACAAGCAGACCAACGGAACCAGCATCTATCTTAAAATCAAGTACCACGGTTACCAGATCTGGACGCATAAGCAAACTGCCGGTACGCTTCGCTTGAGGGGGAGCACTGTAGCAGCACAACTGACAAAGTGAAAGAAACAAGTGAACGTCCTGAAAAGGACGAGTTCCGCAACAGTAAAGAAACAATTGAACGTCCTGAAAAGGACGAGTTCCGCAACAGTAAAGAAACAATTAAACGTCCTGAAAAGGACGGTTATTCGTAAATGTTCTCAAAAGAACATAAAATTATTGTGTGGGTAGTTCATAATTTTCTCTCGCAAAGAAGATCCATCTCGTGATTGATGTGGTAGCGCCGTGCACCAAGTTGAGGATTCAGCGTCGCCGTGTCGTTTTGAGACCGCTCGATCGCCCCTACAGCCGCCGATGCACACAGCATCACATGGCTCCTCTCGTCTCGACGGCCGCTCGGTAAAAGAGCGCGCGCACACGCCGTGCTCGACTATATGCGACACCCGCGCCATCGAGTACTGCAGAGGGGAGGCTACGTCATAGGCATTAAGGCGGGGACGTTTCTTATTGGAAAACTATTTTAAATTATTATGTTTTGTTTACATTTGTTTTTAATAATTTCCTTTTATAAAATCATATATAAATACGGAAAATAAATAAGTACATTCATTGAGTCACTACCAACCAAGAGTTTCACTACTAAACCTACAAGTACACAAGATCCCTAAAATGTCTACCCGAACAGATGCGACATGAACCCCTCAGTTTACAATGCTCAGGATTGTGGTTACCTTTCAGGCAAACAGAGCACAGACCAAACCTGGAGGCTGTAGACTATCGGTCTCGCATTGACATGTTCTTAAAATCTGCACATTGGAAAACAAAATGATTCTGTTGACACACTAAACATGAATTATTTTTAGGTGTTTTATTAAAAGACGTAACAAAGGATCTATTAGGTTTATTATAATTTATATTTTTTATATTATTATTGTTTTTATTAGAATTATTTTTATTGTTATTATTAAAATTATCGAATCGATTACATTGTGTGGTTTCTAAAATATTAGCTCGATTATTTAAGAACATATAAAATTCATCTAAAGTAGGTAAGTCCGATAAGTTGTAGTGAAGACATCTAACTTTGCCGAAACCATGAATATAATAAGCGAATCCCACATATCGGTAGGTTGACCTAAGGTATTGAGAGCTCTTAAATTTTTAGAGATATTATCCACAACATAGCGCAAAGCCTTATAAGATTCTCGCTGCAAAGGTTCTAAACCAAAGAGTGCCTTTAAATGATTATTAACTAATATTCTTTTATTATCATATCTGTTACATAACAGATCCCATGCCACCCGATAGTTAGCAGAAGTAAATTCCAACGATTTTATCACGACAACAGCACCTCCCCCGAGTAAAGAACGTAAATAGTGAAATTTATTAATTGTAGGTATGGAACTATTCGAGTTGATTAACGAATCAAAAGTATCTCGAAATTCCAACCATTTCAAGTAGTTTCCGTCAAACGAAGGAAGATTAATTGTCGGCAATTTAATAGAATTAAAATTATTATGAGAATAGCTATCATTACGTGCATCGGTATCGTGCTCAATACGAGGAGTGCACGCGTCTATCATATCCTGAATGACAGATATAAATTGAATATCCAAATTATCTCTTGAATGAATTTGGTCATCTAAATCTTCTGACAAAATTTCTATTTCAGTTTGGACATTATCAAAATTAGAACTTAAATGTTGACATTTGTCCAACCACAAAGATAATTCTTTAATTTGAACTTTAGTTAGGTTTTTAGGTTCAATTTGTGCAAGAAAATTTATATGATCCTTCATTTTAGTTAAACGACCTTTAATACTACTACGTTTGCGAATAAGTTTAGGTAAAATATTTTCTTTATCATCACTGCCTGAGTCAGACATTATTATAAGTAGATACGAGTAGGCAAATAAGTAAAAATATACCTAATAGGTATCTACCTATATGTAGATAAGTTATTAAATGAATGTAGTAGGTAGGTACAAATAATGAAGTAAGTAAATAAAATGTTTAAATCAAACCAAAACCCAATAGATGATTGGGCGTGCGATCCGGCGTAACAGCTCTCGACGCTGCCAGCAGTCTCAGCAGCAGCAAGCAGTCAGCACTGCAGCCCGCGCGACGTGACCGCAGTATAGTTTTAGGCAGGCCTCAATTTATGGCTGAAATATTTATAAAAAGAAACTAAATATCTAGCAATGATAACAGGCAAAATAAGCAGTAAATAGTGCATAAGAAGGTAGATAGATAGACATGTATTAAGCAACTAAGCAAAGAATTTGGCAATGATTGAGTGCAACTAATAACAAAATGCGAAATACCTAGGTAAATAATAGGCAAATATTAATGCATGGACTAGACTGCACCCTACCGGTTCTATGTCGCAATGATAGCAATGAAAAACTAAAGCTTATAATAGCTTTAAATAGTATTAGTATATGTAAGTACATATAAACAATCAAGCGATGTAAATAGTAAGAATAGGTAAGCTTGACGATAGGTTCGTGACCTTTGTAAATATTTTATTAAAACTGAAAAAAGGTATAAAATTATTTCATGAAGCGCCGTTTCAAGCAAAGTACATTTGTAGGTACTTAAATAAAATATATTTAGCAATTTAGTAAGCAAAAGAAAAATAAAAATAGACTATACTATACCTATAACTAAAATAAGTATTAAAAATGTAACTTTCATCAAATGAATAAGGCGCAATTGCAAAAATAGCATAAATTGCAAATAGGTTTATTAGGTAGGTTCCGTTAAATTAGAGGTAACCTATTAAATAAAAATCTTAAATAAATATTACTTGTTATTGCAAATGTAGCATAAAATTGCAAGTATATTTATAGGTAACCTTTTAAATAAAAAATAATATTTTAAATAAATAATAGCTGCAATTGCAAAATGTAGCATAAAGTTGCAAAGAGGATATAGGTCCCGTTATATATGTAACCTAATTAAAATAATAAAAAATACCTCAAATAAAATTGGTGGGTAGTCACGGCAGGCAATGACTTGGCGATAAATATCTAGGTACGCAGCACTTTACGATGTTTGCGAATTATTTATCAAAGTAGTCATCACCACACTATTCACTAAAATAAAAGATTAGGCAGGAATATGGTACATAAAGGTTAAGTTAGGAACAGGTTTACTTCCCTCGGAATAGACCTTCCAGAAATGTTTCGTCCATCAGGCTCCAGCAGTAGTTATCCATAAAATTCCATAACGTCCAATATGTCATTAGGTTATTCCTGATTTAACTTCGTCTTCGAAACAAAAGACCTCGGCGCTTCGGAATGCACAATAGGCTAGGTCCCGACGCAACACGTAGGTAGTTATCGAAGATCTCCGAAGATTTGCAAATTTTTCAAAAGTCTTGTCTACGGTCGCCACTTATTTTATGTATGCACATAAAACAAAATTTAGTGAATTTAAAATTGGTTTATTCGAAGTTATAAAATACAAAAAAATGCTTCGTCAACCAGCCGTGACTACTTCGTCTGAGGTACTGTGTGTCACTGGCTCGAAGCGCCGCCGACGCACTCCGTGTAGCTGCGGAGCGCCCCTCTCATACTTGAGGAGGTAACTGCGACGCGCGAACAATATGATTTATATGACAGGAGATCCTTTACTTTAGATCAAAATTTTCATAACTATGTTAGAACTTACTCTAAAATATTATTTAGTGTTTAAGTTATCAACACTAATAATATAATATAATAAAAACACGGACACACTTCGTAATGTTTATTTCAGAAGTAATTACAAACTAATTAGGATCTAAGGTAATTTAATCTAAGTACTGAACAACGTACGCTCCGCGGTCTCTCGATTTCAGACTACCCGTAGCGCTCGGCGCGAGAGTCAAGTCGCCCGCGCGCGACGGCGGGCTGGCTTACGTATTAGCGGTCGGTACAGTCGCCAGCGATGTAAACTGCTGAGCTTAACTTTTTGCGTAAATTGTAAGGAGTGTTATGAGTTACTTTGTTAGTATTCATGTATGGTATGTGTCTCCTACATCACCCCCCTCCAGTCCGTTCCTACGGGCGATAAAAATCAGGGAAATAAACGCGACGTCCTGATTGCGTGACTCTAACTGGAGATCTAATTCTAGTGTCTTTTTGATGTGTTGTTCGCAATGTGGTATGCTGGTGCTGGGCATCATCCAATATGTAAGCTGGTTTGAGGCGGTCGATGGAGACGGTGACTAACCTACCTTTAATTCTTAGTTTAAAAACTTTATCACTCCTGTCTACGACTTCGTGGGGCCCAGTGTAAGCTGGTTGTAGTGGGCTTCGCACCATATCTTCTCTAAGAAAGACGTGACTAGTAGTGGTTAAGTCCTTAAATACGAAGATCTTCGTGTCGATATGGCGTGATGCTGGAGCAGGCTGTAGTTTTTGTGCGAAAGAACGCAGACGGTCGGTGAACTGTAACATATCAGGAATATCGCCTTCTACATTTCGTTGCAAGAACTCACCAGGTAGTCTTAGCGTTTCGCCATATACAAGTTCCGCTGATGAGCTTTTTAGGTCTTCTTTGAATGAATTCCTGATACCCAGGAGCACTAAGGGAAGTATTTCTGTCCAGTTTTCAGTAGCGTGACACTTTATAGCAGATTTTAGTTGTCTGTGAAAACGTTCGACAAGACCATTACTTTCAGGGTGATAACTGAAAGTGAAAGTCTTTGATGGCCTGCACTTTTTCGTCCAATGGCTGGGTACCCTGTGCTGAAATATGGTATCCGAGAAATGTTACCTCAGGCACGCCAAAGACGCATTTATTGGTATCATTCGACTTCCGGCTAGCGTCAAGTAAACAGTGCAGTGGGTGAACTCGTACAAATAAATTGCTAAAATAAGCTAAAGCCAAGAAATAAGAATACTTACAAGACCTAAATTAGACGGCGCGTTTTATGATATTGAAAAAGCATATTGTATCAGCACGTAAGTGATAAAAACATCATATTTAACATAAAGCAAACCTAGTGAAGCTAAATATAAACACATAACTATAGCTAAAACAAGAATATAAACATTACAAAAACAAACGTATTAAGTAATAACTTCCGTACAAATTGAACACAGATTATTATTATACAAACTGACATTTTGTTTTTATAAATTGAGAGGCATTGCGAGCATAGACAAGAAAGTAAGAGTGTTCCGATAGTGTTCTACGGTCAAAATCAAGTTGAAACTAGCTGTATATTTTTATTTATTTTTTATTATTTTTGCCAAATGTCTAAATCACCGATGAAGAAAACAAATCTGAAACCTGTTGACAAACTGATTCATGCACATTCTGATTCAGATTTGCATGATCAACCGGCGAGTATAACCACTAGAAGTCAACGGTCCCGTGCAACAGGCATAGTTGATAGCAATGTAGATTTTAAAAAATTTAGAGAGGAAATGACTCAAATGATTTCCAAAATTATAGACACACAAAATGCTAAGTTAGAATCAATTAAACTGCAAATTACTGACAGAATCGATTTCTTCGGCTCCCAAATACAGGATTACCAATGTAAGCTTGAAAAATTGGAGAATGAGAATAAAAATAAGGCCAAAGAGTTGCAAATTATGGGTGACAGGATAGACGAGCTCGAACGGAATAATAAAAAATCAAGTATTGAGATCCGCAACCTACCTAGGAACCAAAGGGAGTCACGAGAGGATTTATATAGTATAATTCACAAAATTAGCCACACATTAAGCGTGAGCTCTGAGGATGGCATAATTCGTGACGCGTATCGTCTGCCCATGAAAGTCGAAGTCTAACCCGACTATAGTGATAGAGTTTGTTAACACTCTTTCTAAGGATAAGTTCATGGATGCAGCAAAGAGACATAATAAAAAGAATCCCTCAAACAAATTACATTCTGCAATGCTGGGACTGGAAGGACCGGCAACCCCATTTTATATTTCGGAACATCTCACAGCCAAAGCAAGGAGACTTCATTTTCTTGCGAGAGACCTAGCTCGATCAGAAGATTATAAGTTCTGCTGGACTGCTCATGGAAAGGTATATTTGAGGAAGCGGGAAGGAGCACCATATATACTTTTGAAAAGTGAAACCCAACTTGCTACACTTACGAAAGTGAATAAAATATGACTGCAGAGTCAGACTAATATTCTCTGCGTATTTTGTTCACTTACATACACCACTTTTTTTGTTAATATTATTTTTAAGTTACATACACAATATACACAACATACACATAAATATTCATTCATGTACTTTTTTACACTATACATAATGTTATCCTTGAAGGTCTTGTATTATAATTACCACTTTACATATTACAGTTTTGGTTTAAATATTATTCATACTATACTTACTTATAATCCACCTAAAATTGCGTTCTTTTCACTTATTATCTATGATCAAATCATAACACGACATCACTCATATATACATAATTATATAGAATCTAGTCTTTCTCGAGAATTCTGGTATTTTTCTGCTTTAAAGGCGTTGATATGAACGACTTAGTCAATGAAATTGACAATATAGCTATAGCCGAATCTGCCCTGAGTGATGTCAAAGATTGTAAGTCTTTTCTACCTAAGAATACAAATTCTCTAAAAATAATAAATCAAAATATTAGGAGTATTGGTAGGAATATGCCTGAATTCTTTGTTCTTTTACACCAACTTGAAATTGATTTTGATATAATGGTTCTCACTGAATTTTGGTTGTCATGTAGCCCACTAATTCCCGTAATAAATGGGTATGAAATGTTTTGCACTGCAAACAATATTTTACAGAATGATGGGATTGTAGTTTATATCAAGACAGATCTTCGCGCAATTGTTTCTGAGCCCACGTTTCGGGAAGGTAATTGCCTGTCAATAGATACTAAGGACGGTTTTTCCTTGATCGCAATATATAGATCTCCCTCTTTTAGAAACCTTGATATTTTTTTTCAATCTCTAGATCATGTCCTTAGTAATCTTAAATCAGCAACTGATGCTGCTATCGTGGGAGATATTAACATAAATATAAACCCGATCAACACCAATGACAACAACTCAACAAACTATTTGAGTTTGATTGCTTTTTATGGTCTTCTCCCAGCTCATACCCTAAACACCAGGGATGAGGCGTGCCTCGATCATGTCATTCTAAGAACCAAAAAGCCGGCAACGACTGTTATTGCACGTTCTTCGGTTACGGATCATCAGGCTGTCCTACTTTTTCTCAATATTAAACCAATAAGAGACTACTCATCATTTAAAAATCATGTTACAATTAATACTGAGAGCCTCAAACGGGATATTGATGAAATAGATTTTAAGCCACTATTTGATTCAACTGATCCTAACTTTGTTGCGCACTATCTGGTATCTTCTTTGAAAAATGCGATAAAGGCAAATTCTGTTACCCGCGTATTGTCAAATCGGAAAAGAATTTTAAAACCCTGGATTACCCCAGGACTATTAAGATGTATTAGAAACAAAGATAAGTTGCACTTTAAATCTAAACAAAATCCGGATAACCTTATCTTTAAATCAACATACATAAGGTACAGAAACTTCTGTAACATTTTGTTAAAAAAACTAAGAAGAGAGTACGAAAGCCACCAACTAAAAGAATCGGGTAATAATTGCAAGAGGCTATGGAAGGCTATAAAAACTATCACACACACTAATAAATTAAAGAACTCTGCCACGGAACTGTTAAAAATTTATGGCACGACAAAAGAATCTATTAATACAATTAATGACTTCTTTGCTAATGTTGGCAAGAACCTGGCAATAAAGGTGGCTAACGGAAAGAATTCCCAATTTGGTGGTGGTATAGTTAATGCAACTGCAAGTTCTTTCGTTTTGCTTGGGACTGACGAAGCTGAAATTGAAAGTTTAATAATGGGTTTGCGAAATGATTGTGCTGTGGGTTATGATAATATATCTAATAAAATTATTAAAGAGTCAAAACATGTACTTATCCCTCTGCTTACATATCTATGTAACTTGTGTGTTGATAGGGGAGTGTTTCCTAAATGTCTTAAGCTGTCATTAATACATCCCATTCACAAGGGTGGGGATAGAGGCTGTGTCAATAACTGTAGGCCGATATCTATTTTGCCTGCTTTCTCCAAGATTCTAGAACGAGTGATCAATCGAAGGCTTATTGATTATCTGGAAAAGCAACAACTCTTGGCTACTACTCAATTTGGTTTCCGTTCTAATAAATCAACCAATGACGCTGTGCATGAGCTGACGGATAGTATAGTCGATAACATTAATAAAGGCAAAAAAACGTTATCAATATTTTTTAGATCTAGCTAAGGCCTTTGACACTGTCTCGGTCCCCATCCTTCTGAACAAACTGCACACATTGGGTATTCGGGGCTCCCAGCTTGAGTTGTTCAGGGATTATTTGAGTGACAGATACCAGTGTTGCACGGTAGGTGGCTCCATTAGTGAGCCCCGGCCTGTTACTTATGGGGTCCCTCAGGGTAGCATTTTAGGTCCAACATTATTTCTCATTTATATTAATGATCTCTGTCTACTCGTACCTCCCAATGGAAAAATAATTTCATATGCTGATGACACGGCTCTGCTTTTCTCTGGTGATACCTGGGAGGATGCCTATCATGCTGCCCAAAGTGGTATGAATATGGTTACACAATGGTTGAGGGAAAATATGCTGACCCTTAACGCAGAAAAAAACAAATATTTGACCTTCTCCATTGGCAAATCCTTACAACCACCTTTGGAGTTTTCTATTACAGCCCACACATGCTCTGATCCCTATTGTAATGAGTGTTCTTGTATACCTCTAGAAAGACCAAGTGTTGTTAGGTACTTGGGCATTATCCTCGACTGTCATCTAAATTTTAAGCAACATATCAGCACCCTGGCTTTACGTATAAGAAAATTAATATACATCTTCAAAAATTTAAGACATGTTGCTGAAGCTAAAGTTATGAAAATGGTATATTATGCTCTATGTAAGTCCCTTATTACATATTGTGTGACGGTTTGGGGTGGTGCTCCAAAGAGTATTATGATGCCTTTAGAAATTGCACAAAGAGCTGTGCTTAAGGTTAGCACTTTTAGACCTTTTCGTTTTCCAACTTTTCAACTATATCAGTCATGTGGTGTGCTTACCGTACGCCAGCTCTTTGTACTTTATACAATTCTTAAAAAGCATTCCCATCTTAATTTTAATAACCGACTTGCTGAGAATAAGAGACGACATGACATTATATGCGAATCTTTGATCTGTAGTAGCAAATTTTCACACAGGTTTTACTGTTTTCTTGGTGGATACATTTATAATAACTTAAATAAAATTCTATCATTTTACTCATGCACTAAATTTAAGTTAAATAAGATCGTGACCAAGTGGTTTCTGACACAGACATATTATGATACTGAGCAATTATTGCATGTTATTTCCTAAGGAATCATTGTGCACTCAGTTATTGTTCTGTTTAGTCACAGCCTTAATAATAACATTCATAAAATTTGTATATGCATATTTTTATGACACACACACACACACACACACACAAACACACACACACACACACACACACACACACACATAACACATATACACACCCTCTCTTCTAATGTAATTTAGTTTATATTCAAATTGTTATTGTGTCACTGACGTCTAGAGAGGACAATCAGAATCAGTTATTATAATGTTTTTTGTTTTCTTAATACTTAATTCTTGTTTATTAGTGTCACCTGGAAGGAAACTGATACCTGTCATACAGGTTACCCTAGTACGGGTATCAGGACAACCTAAAAGTATTGTGAAACATAATTTTTTTGATGCAATAAAGATTTTTATTATTTTTATTTTTTATTGATAACTATTCCATAATGTTTCATCCGAGTAAAAAGCTGACGCAGGTGATCTTCGTGTTCCTCTTCATTCTGAGAAAAAACTAAAAAATCGTCGAGATAGCAGTAACAAAATTCAAGGCCTCTGGTCATTTCGTCTGCGAATCTCTGGAAGGTTTGACCAGCATTTCTAAGCCCGAATGTCATGTAAGGAAATTCAAATAACCCGAAGGGTGTTGCGATTGCGGTTTTCATAATATCCGCTTCATGAACCGGAATTTGGTTAAAAGCCTTTACCAAATCAATTGTCGAAAATACCCTGGACCCGGAGATGCAATGTGCGAAGTCGTGAAAATGTCTTATGGGATACCTGTCAGGGATAGTCCTAGCGTTAAGCATCCTATAGTCACCGCACGGACGCCAGCTGTTATCCTTCTTGGGTGCAAGGTGCAGCGGGGAGGACCAAGGACTATCAGAAGGTCGAGCAGTGCCGTTATTAATCATATCTTCGAATTCACGCTTCGCAACCCGTAGCTTGTCGGGAGCTAGTCGTCGAGGGTGACAGGATACTGGAGGGCCTGAGGTGGTGCGAATGTAGTGTACTGTTTTGTGTGGAGTGTGTCTTACCGTACCGCCAGGTGTACTTATCTCTGGAAAGTTTTTTAATATATTATGAAATCTACTGTTTCCATATATAATTTTGATAGAGGATATATTTACGCTTTCTATAATATTCACTTTAGCTGACAATGTTGTTATATTATCTATTAAACGGTGATTCCTGACATCTACGATTAAATTAAAAAATGATAAAACATCTACGCCTATAATTGCTTTATTTACATCTGCCACTATAAATTTCCAAGAAAAGTCTCGACGAAGCCCTAAATTTTATTTAAATTGCTTGTAGCCGTATGTTTCGATGATCGCCCCATTAGCCGCGCTGAGTTGGTAGTTTGCCTTAGCCCGCCGTTCATGTAGACAGGCACGTGGGTAGACGCTTACGTCACTTCCGGTGTCCACCAGGAACTTGATTTTCGATCGGCGGTCAGTGACGAAAAGGCGACCGGCTGAGGTGGAGCAATCGTTTGTCGCCATTATCGATTGCTCGGTGCGTTTTCCGCGTCAAAATCACATGGTTGTTGACATGTCCGAGCCTGATTGCCAAACTTCATGTGGTACCAGCACATCGGGTACCTTCTGTGGCTAGACTGCGATCGCGTATTGGATCTTTGTCGTGATGATGATCGCCGACGTGATCTTGATGGTGAACGTGACCGCCATTCTGATTGCGTAGTGAGAGCACTTACTTGCTTGGTAAGATCAGAAATCTGCTTGGCCATGGTTTCCATTACCGACTCTAGCCGAAGAGTGGAAGTGGCTTGACTTGCGGCAACGGTGGTGCGATATCGTGTACTCGGTCAGCTAGGTCCGAAAGCGACTCGAGCGTGGCTGTCGACTGGGATGCTACGATGGCTTGAGTGCTGACAGGTAGACGACTCGTCCAGAGTGTACGCATAAACTCCTCTGGTACATCAGGTCCGGCTAGGTGTTGCAGGTGGCGTAAGAATTGCGAGGGTTTACGGTCACCTAGTTCCTCTTGTGTTAATAATTGTGTTACCTTTTTATGTCTAGATGCTGAGAGCCGTTTTATCAATTGTGTCTTCAATGTTTCGTATTTATTTATTACAGGTGGGGACACAATGATATCTTCAACTTCCGACGAGTATTGGTAATCTAATTGAGAGATTACGTGGTAAAATTTTGTTGTATCTGCCGTTACATTTGACAGTTCAAACTGTGCTTCCAATTGGGCGAACCAAATGGCTGGTCTCTGCGGCCAAAATGGGGTAACTCGTATAGCTACACGGTCAACTTCGGGTAGTGGCGCTGCAGGTGGTGGTGCAGTCGTCCTTCCGGGAGTTTTATAGGAGTCGTCGTCCATCATCGTGTTCTTCTCGGGGTCACCACTTTAGTGTTTAAGTTATCAACACTAATAATATAATATAATAAAAACACGGACACACTTTGTAATGTTTATTTCAGAAGTAATTACAAACTAATTAGGATCTAAGGTAATTTAATCTAAGTACTGAACAACGTACGCTCCGCGGTCTCTCGATTTCAGACTACCCGTAGCGCTCGGCGCGAGAGTCAAGTCGCCCGCGCGCGACGGCGGGCTGGCTTACGTATTAGCGGTCGGTACAGTCGCCAGCGATGTAAACTGCTGAGCTTAACTTTTTGCGTAAATTGTAAGGAGTGTTATGAGTTACTTTGTTAGTATTCATGTATGGTATGTGTCTCCTACAATTCAAAAAAGTTTGCCTCATGGCAAAATCTAATTTTATTAGCTCTAAACTAAAACAGTCAGAAAATAAATCTAAGTATGTATGGACGATAATTAATAATGAAACTGGTAAAAACGCACATATCCAAAATGATATTTTAATCAGACAAAACGGAGTAATGATATCTGAAAAAAATGAAGTTGCCAGCTTATTTGAAGAGTTTTTTGTTAATATCCCTTTGGAAGTCACGAATAGCATTAATTCGTCATCCAGTATTGCTATGGAACTATTAAATCGTTATGTTAAACTACCTGATTTGCTAGAATTTAGTTTTATACATGTCTCAAGTGATGATATTATTAAACACTTTAAAATGTTAAATAAGAGGAAAACAGAGGATTTATGGGGATTATCTGTAAAAGCAATCGAACCTATTGTTCACACTATAGGGCTTATCTTGGCTGATATTTATAATGGCTGTGTGGATAAGGGTGTTTTCCAGACCTTATGAAGCATAGTAAAATAGCCCCTATATTTAAATCGGGCTGTAGAACAGACCCTACTAATTATCGACCCGTGTCCATATTACCGGCTCTAAGTAAAATATTTGAAAAAATAATGTTAAGTCAATTATTAATACATTTTAATAGAAATAAATTATTACATAATCATCAATACGGGTTTACAAAAGGTAGAAATACAACAAATGCTGGTACTAGATTGATTGAGGAAATATTTAGTTCATGGGAAAAGTCTCAGGATCTTATTGGTGTTTTCTGCGATCTTTCGAAAGCATTTGATTGTGTAGATCATGAAACTCTGTTAGGTAAGCTGGAATTTTATGGTGTTGGCGGAGTAGCGTTAAATCTGATACGGTCATACCTAACAAACAGAACACAATGTGTCAACATTGATGGTAGTGTTTCTAAAGGTTCTCTTGTGAAAATGGGAGTTCCCCAGGGATCAATTTTAGGGCCTTTTCTCTTTCTTGTATATATAAATGAACTTCCACACATGGTACAGGAAATAGCGCAGATAGTGCTGTTTGCTGATGACACGTCACTATTATTTAGAGTTGATAGGAAAGACAATATATTGTCAGTAGCAAACAATACTCTGACTATGGTTTCTGAATGGTTTACGGCAAACAATTTGGTTCTAAACCCTAAAAAAACCAAGTGCCTGAAATTCTCTTTGCCAAACGTTCCAGTAGTTAACTGTTCACTTAAATTAGGCGGCACTGAGCTGGAATTTGTTGACTCCACTATGTTTTTAGGAATCACGATCGATTCCAAACTGCAGTGGAGAGCTCACATAAACACTTTATCTAAAAGATTGAGCTCAGCTGCATATGCAGTCAGAAAGATCAGACTTTTAACTGATGTAGCAACAGCCAGGCTTGTGTACTTTGCTTATTTCCACAGTATTATGACTTATGGTCTTATTATCTGGGGCTCAGCTGCAGACATAGAAACAATATTTATCCTTCAAAAAAGAGCTATTAGAGCTATGTATGGCATGAAGACCCGCGAATCCTTTCGGGAATTTTTCCCTAAAATTGAAGTAATGACACTCCCCTCCCAATACATATTTGAAAATTTATTATACGTTAAGAAAAACTATACTACGTTTAATAAAAACGCAGATAGGCATACTTGTAACTTAAGAAATATAAACAAAATTGATATACCAAAATTTAGATTACAAAAAACTAATAAATGTTTCCTAATAAACAGTATCAGGTTATTTAATAAATTGCCAAATTCAATTATAGAACTTAATGATATAAAATTTAAAAATTGTATTAAGCAAACTTTAATAGCAAAAGCATATTACAAAGTTAATGATTATATTAATGACAAAGACGTCTGGAAACATACCTCCCTGCGACTGGAATCTCTCAACTAATAAATGTGATACAGTAATAATTCATTACTAAGTACTTATTATATTATTTTTATTCTACATTAGGTAATTTGTTATATTTGGAGAAGGTAATAATTAATTAATAAAAGGTAATTTGTTTTTATTTTTTGTATAATTAATTGTACCTAGACTAAGTTAAGTGAAATAAATAAAACATTCATTCATATAAAATTAAAATTTATTTACACTCACGTGCCTGAAATTCTCTATATTAAATACTACATAATAAAAAAAAATGAAATATCCACTATGTCCCGACTCTGTCCCGGCCCGAAGGTTCCCATAACACTGGCAGCATTACCTCTTTGTACTGCCAGTGATATCCTTTGTTTAAAGAAATATCCGGACCGGGAATCTCCAGTGATCTCATTTAGAAGAGCACATAGTTTTTTGCTGAATTCCTTGGCTTCAGAGCCCCAAACCCCAGTTGTCTCCACAGCAAATGGAACAAATAAATAATCAGATTTTAAATTTTGATATTTTGTATGTTTCGCCTTGGCTGCGGCCTCAGCAGCCGCCCCTGCTGAGCCTACACAGGCTTGAAGATGTTAGACTTGTTATTACTATTTTTTTTTTTGTTTTTATTTTTTTTTAATATTAAGTATTTTGGCTAGGTAATATACCTACTATTGTTTTTCATATATTTAAATTATTATTTTGTTAACAGAGCTACATAATACGAATCCGTTTTCGATGTTTGCGCGTGTCTCAGATTCTATAATGCATATGGCCTAGTAATGTGTCCTAGTAATATGATGCGTCCAGCGGATTTCCTCTCCTTTGAAAGTCATTGCAGTGGTGGCGCGTGTGCCGGGTTCTGGTCTGCACCCTAAGGGCCTGGTTGAGCAGGAGGATGGCTGACACATACGTTACGTCCGTGATCGGGTGCTGCTGTGAGGGCCTTGGATCTCCGCTGGACATGCATAGTTTAATTATTATGTTAAAAGCGGAGGTCTCGCAAAATTGTCGGATAGACTAGCGCGGGCATCGGGGGGCTTTGGTGTTTTGTGATTCTGTACTACCTCTATATTGTAAAATGGTTTATCTGCTATGGGGTGTTCTACTCGTGCTCTTCAGCAGTATGAGGGTAAATTATCATATATAAAATATCACATATTATAAGCTAGTAAATAAGCATATCTCCTGATGGTCAGGTACATATGTGGAACGCCAGAGTTTTTTACTTGCTGGTGCCTTTTTCTCCGGGGTGTCTCTGGGGGACCAACATGCGGTTAGTGTTTGCGCTCTGATTGATACATTTTTGTACTTTTATATTAATTATTACTTATAGTGGATATTTGGGGCGTAGATATAATCTGTTAGGTTGGTCGGCTCGGTGGCACCTTTGCATGGCAGATAACGATGGACAGGTCAATGGAACCAGCTAACCACCTAGTCTTACACTGGTTGGTTATGTGGTATGTGTTCGGTTTGGTTTCTAATTATTTTATGTATGCGAAAGCCTAACCAAGCGCACACTTAGACCTTATACTAAATTATTATTTTTTTTTTTTGACTATGCATAAATACCTGTAAAGGTTTACATGAAATAAATATTTTTGACTTTTGACTTTTGGTGTATCCCGCCTAGTCTCACAAGCTCAGATTGGATTGACGGTGTATCGCGCCTAGTCTTACAAGCTCAGATTGAGTTGATGGTGTATCGCGCCTAGTCTCACAAGCTTAGATTGATGGTGTATCCCGCCTAGTCTCACAAGCTCAGATTGGATTGACGGTGTATCGCGCCTAGTCTTATAAGCTCAGATTGAGTTGATGGTGTATCGCGCCTAGTCTCACAAGCTTAGATTGATGGTGTATCCCGCCTAGTCTCACAAGCTCAGATTGGATTGACGGTGTATCGCGCCTAGTCTTACAAGCTCAGATTGGGTTGATAGTGTATCGCGCCTAGTCTCACAAGCTCAGATTGGGTTGATGGTGTATCGGGCCTAGTCTCTCAAGCTCAGATTGGGTTGATGGTGTATCGCGCCTAGTCTCTCAACCTCAGATTGGGTTGATGGTGTATCGAGCCTAGTCTCACAAGCTCAGATTGGGTTGATGGTGTATCGCGCCTAGTCTCACGAGATCAGATTGGGCTGATGGTGTATCGCGCCTAGTCTCACAAGCTCTGATTGAGTTGATGGTGTATCGGGCCTAGTCTCATAAGTTCATATTGGGTTGATAGAGTATCGCGCCTAGTCTCACAAGCTGAGATTGGATTGATGGTGTATCGCGCGTAGTCTCACAAGCTCAGATTGAGTTGATGGTGTATCGGGCCTAGTCTCACTAGCTCTGATTGATGGTGTATCCCGCCTAGTCTCACAAGCTCAGATTAGATTGATGGTGTATCGCGCCTAGTCTCATAAGCTCAGATTGGGTTAATGGTGTATCGCGCCCAGTCTCACAAGCTCAGATTGGATTGATGGTGTATCGCGCCCAGTCTCACAAGCTCAGATTGGATTGACGGTGTATCGCGCCTAGTCTCAGAAGCTTGGATTGGGTTGATGGTGTATCGCGCCTAGTCTCACAAGCTCAGATTGGATTGACGGTGTATCGCGCCTAGTCTTACAAGCTCAGATTGAGTTTTTTATTTATTTAAAATACTTTATTGCACAAAATTACAAAATAAAATTGTACATAGGCGAACTTAATGCCTTAGGCATTTTCTACCAGCTTACCTTTGAGAGAGTGGAAGATTATGCATAGGGTGCAAAAGCAAATAAATAACAATTTAAAAGACATATAGCGAATAGTATATAAACTACTTAAATATTACATGTAAATACTTAAACATACACTCAAAACATAATATACTACTTATATAAATCATACAATATAATACATATAGTACATATCAAAACAGAAAATGCTAAAGGAAAAATTGGCAGTTACTTATTCAGATAATGAGTGGTGAGTAGACGTTTAAATACACCGATGGTTGGAGCCTGTCTTATACACAGAGGAAGCAAATTCCATTGACGAGCAGCTGACACAGTAAAAGAATCGGAATATTTGGTGGAGATGTGCGACGGGATCTTTAATTGGTTATTAACAGAGGAGCGAAGAGGACGATCGTGAGAATCACAGAGGAAAATAAATCGAGATTTTAGGTAAGAAGGGGTATTAGGATTATAGAGGATGTTATAAAGGAAAGAAAGCATGTGCACTGATCTACGTGATAGTATATTAAGCCATCTTAACTGTTTGCGGTAAATAGATACATGGTCATATTTGCGAAGGCCGAAAACAAAGCGTATGCACAAGTTAAGAAGGCGGTCGAGTTTATTGAGTAGGTCTTCAGTCAGATCAGAGTAACATACATCAGCATAGTCTAAAATAGGGAAAAGAAGTAAATTTACTAACATAATCTTTGTCTTAAATGGAATGAGGTACTGGGACCGCGTGAGCGAATGCATGCTGGCGAAAATACGTTTACTAACTTCCGAAATGTGATAGTTCCAAGAAAGATCGCAGGTCATATCTAAACCAAGGTTCTTAGCATGCTGGCAAAAAGGAAGAGGTATGCTATTAAATACTAATGGAGAGATTGATTCCACATCCAATCTACTCAACATGTGTTTAGAACCAAGGACCATGACCTGCGTCTTACAAGGTTTACTAACTAAAATACCAAGGTTTTGCGAGCGAACCCGAATAGCCTCCAAATCACGATTAACCCTGGTAATGGCAACATTTATGTCACAAATATCAAAGTGCAGCGAAAGTTGCAAGTCATCGGCATACAGATGATAGGAACTGAAATTAATTACTTGGACCATGGCATTAATAAAAACCGAGAAGAGCAAAGGAGATAAAACGCCACCTTGTGGGACGCCAGCAGTGAGGAAACACCAATCAGAGAAAACATTGTCCACCCGAATGCGCTGCCGGCGTCCGCGAAGATATGAGTTGAACCACTGTGTCGCAGTAGGAGAAATATTAAGTGAACGCAAAATAGCGATAAGAATATCATGATCAACACAGTTGAAGGCATTACTAAAATCTAGGAGAACAAGCAGTGTTAACTTTTTTTCGTCAATAGCACGGCGTATGTCATCAGTGATATTTACAAGAACAGTGCTGGTGCTATGAGACAATCGAAAGCCAGACTGCCGCGGATTCAATAATGCATTACTATTTAAAAAGTTAGTAAATTGTTTGTGAACAACGTGCTCCAGGACTTTAGATAAGAAAAGTGTTGAGACAATGAAATATTTATAGTATTCGGAACGGTCACCACATATTGTCTATGGAGGATAAGTCTGTCTTGTCTACTGTGTTCTGTTCTGCGCCGAGGAGTAATGACGGTTCCTATTTTAATTTGTACCTTTTTTAATATAAATATCTTTACACCAAATCAGAGTTAGTTTCAATTGTAAGTCCTAACAGGTTATGGGCCCAGGCGCCGGTAACTCTATTTAGGTGAAGAAGTGCAAAAAGGTCAGTTTTTTGTTTTACGCGAGGAGTGCGTCGCGTCGTTAAGTCACGTGTACAAAAAATCGTGATATTGGCAAATAATTTGTGTCGAAAAGGAGATAAAATGGACCAGGTCAGTTCAAACAATATTGTGTTGCTGGAGGGTAGCAGAAATTTTCCAGTATGGAAATTCCAATTATCAATAATTTTGCGAAGTTTGGGGTTATATGAAATTGTAACCGGCTATAAAAAAAAGGTTAGTGGAGATGATAAATGGACAGAACAAGATGCGAAAGCACAGTCAGTTTTAGTAAATAGAATGTCTCAAAACGTTATGATACATATTTTATCATGCGTTACTTCAGCGGAAATGTGGTCAAAATTACTTTGTGTCTACGAACAGAAGTCAGATCTTAGTATACACATGTTGCATCAAAAGTTTTTTAATTTGAAACTAGAAAATAACACATCAGTTTCGACATTTCTGGCTAATATTGAAGACATAAAAAATCAGCTAAAGCAACAAGGGGATACAATGAGTGACAAGTTGGTTATCACCAAAATTCTTATGTCCCTACCAGAAACCTATAAACATTTTGTAACCGCATGGGAGTCCACGGAAGAAAGCAAACAAAATATTGAAAATCTGACAGCCAGATTGTTGGTGGAGGAAATGAGACTTACTGAACGAGCGGAACCTGTAGCGTTGGCAGCTAATATGAATGATAAAAAATGCTACAAGTGTAACAAATTTGGGCATGTGATAAAGGACTGTCATAAAAATATTAAATGCTATAAATGTAATAGACCAGGTCATCTTATGAAAGATTGTAAAAGTTCAATGAAGTGTTATAAATGTAACCGAAGTGGTCACTTAAGGAAAGATTGCAGAGTGAAAGTTAACCAAAATCATAATGCCTTTGTTGTATCTGCAATGATCGGACTGGAGAAGTCAAATCAATGGTTAGTAGACTCTGGAGCGAGCGAACACATGGTTCATGACAAGTATCTTTTGTGTAACTATAAAAATATACCTGAGAAGAAGGTGATTATCGAAGATGGTTCATCTATTAGAGCCTTGGGCACGGGAAGTATGTCTGTTATGACATTTAATGGACATAATTGGATTGACACCACTATTGACAATGTTTTGTATGTGCCAGATCTTAATATAAATTTATTTTCAACAAATGCAGCTGTTCATAAAGGATACTCAATAGTTATGGAGAAAAATGTATGTAAATTTATGAAAAATAAAGAAGTAGCAGCTATAGCAGAGAGGGAGGGAAAGTTATATATATTAAAGCTCAAAATTAAGGAGAGAGCACAAGTAAGTACTAGCTTAAGTGAATGGCATGAGAAGCTCGCACGCCAGAATCTAAAACAAGTAAAAAATATATTGAAGAAAAATAATATACCTATAGAAGAAGAAAATGATTTTACTGGATACAATAAATGCTTACCTTGCTTAGAAGGAAAATTTCATAGAAGACCATATGTTGACAGTAGTTCTCAGACAAATTTACCCTGTCAACTTATACATTCAGATGTATGTGGACCAATGGAGATTGATTCTCTTGGAAACTCCAAATACTTTTTATTATTCATAGATGATTACTCAAATTATAAAACAGTGTATTTTATGCGTACAAAAGATGAAGTTAAGAAACATTTTCTAAATTATATTTCAAAAATTGAGAATCAAATGTTAGCTCTTTAATTATTTCAACGGTATATATTAAATGAAACTCAAAAACTGTTTACATTAATATATTAATGAATATAAAGTACAATAGATTCTACAGAACTCGACAAAACGTTACAATCAACGACTCACTTCTACGACGCCATTACACACAATGCCGTCGTCGAAGTCTCTCGTTTGTCAGAAAATATACAGCGCCCTCTGGTGGCGAATGTATAATCAATTGACATACTTATTCATCAACAAATGTAATGATTTATAACTAAATTATTTAATTTTAAACTATAATTAATGATAAATTATTTAGATACATCAACATATTGTTTTAATTATTTAGGCATCTTACAGCTCGTCCATCCTGACAAAAGTTCACGTCCTCGTGAACTTAATATTAAGTAATTATATGCCTTGCCTTATATACGTGGTACGTACTGTGTATGTATTGTTTGTTTATTTAATTAAACAGCATTTCGCACATCATATTTACAAAATATTTTAGTAAAACATTAAGCCATGTAGAATTTTGATTTTACAATACCATAAATTTAACACTGTAAGTCGCGCGAAATATGTATTCGTGCTTTTGGGTTAGTGAGTGCTTGTATGTGTGTATGCATGTATGTTTGTTTTGGGTGCGAGTGTTTGTTTATCTATGTATGTAAAAGTGTTAAAATTGAATATCTTGTCATTTATCTAAACAACTTATAACTCAACTATCCAGTCCAAGTTACTTAGGTATAATCTTATTTTATTAATTAAATTTAGTTTTTCATAACTAATTTTGCTGTAATAATTAATATTATGTATGCTATAATTACAGCATGGTATAAACACCACTGAGTGAAAACATTATACAGGTAAGTATTAGTTTTTAACAAATTATTAATATCTACTTGATTTTTTCGTCGGTGTTCCAAATTAATAAATTAAATCAGTAGTTAAGCACTCAACAGCGCGCGAAACCAAAATAGCTAACGTCCGAGGTTCGCGCGGTCATACGCTAACCGTTTTTGCGCGATACTTTAATAATCCCTGCGTTCCGAGAGCTAGCGCGGGCAGTTTTTCGTGTTGACTTCAAAAACCAGCGCGACCGCCCGTTTCAACAGCCATGTAATTTTTTTTTAGCGATGCTAAAATGCAGCTCGGAAACGATCTGTGTGGATTTTCGATGTCACTTTTTGACAAGAAGCACTATTTTGAATTAAATAATTGAAATTAAAAATATTATCATTATAAAATAAATCAATATTTTTTAATTAACTATTATTTAAATACAATAATTTTATAATATCACAATATTAATTTAATTAACAACCTCAAACTAAACATACCAAAGCTGAATTTAGTTACACGATATTTATTTTTTAGGTTTAATCGAACTTTTAAAACTAAAACAGATATAAATATATAAAATAATTAATTAAATTCCAATTTGTAGATAGATATTCACATGTAAACAAATATCTGTCAAAAAGTAGCCAAGCTAACTTTTCGTGTTAAAATTTCTGTTCGCGGAACGATTGATGGTAACTTGAATTGCTAACATTTCCGCGCGGTGAAACGACCTTGGCTAAAAAAACCAGCGATCCGTGGCAGCGATGCAGAGGTCGGAACGCGATGAATATAAACCATGATATCTGTTCTCAAATTTCTTTCGCGGTTTCAAGTTTCATGCGTTTTTTTGAGATATTATACATCTTAATACTTTTCTATAATACGAGTATAAGTATATGGTTATGGAAATAGTGAACTATTATATATTTTTGTGATATTATTTTATTAAAAGGAATGTAAAGTAAACTGTAAAACACAAAAAACCAGTCAAAACCGGCCATTGTTCTCGTCCTAATAATATCTATAATTTTGACCCTCTATTTAGACTAGGATTACGTACAATAAAATATAGCTGTAATCTTAAAAAACAAATCCTCAAGATCATTTTGATGTTTAATAATATCAGGAAATATTATTTACGAGATATATTTCAACAATATTCTAATTCCAATGCAATAGTACGAAAAGAAAGTTTTTATATTTTTTTGACATAAAATAATCTTTATATTTAGCCATCTACCGATTATTTAGTGAAGTAATATCATTGTCTGTGATATTATAAAAACAAACTAAAGAGAGACGACGTAATTCACTAGATGATGCTTATAGCAATGCCGCATTGTTTAAGTGTACTGGATACTAAAGTATCCGCGGACGTTTGGGTGGTTAATGACAAACAGTTTTGATGTTACCAACAATCTAATTTGCCAAATAACTTGTGTATCGATAATAAAACAAACATGCTAGCTTAACCACATCGATATAATTTGACAGTCGGTATAATGAAGTTTAAGAATGACTTCATAAAATCGATTTTGTCGATTTGTATCGAGGGTATCGATGCTGTTGTGCTAAGGTGTATACAATCTTCATTGTTATTATTACAGAACCAACTACTAACAACTAGAACAGCCTCGACTCATTGTGCTCTATACATGGTATCGATAATAACTTAAACATCACATAATATATTTAACTGATTTAAAACGATAAACTTTATCCATTGTGTTCGACGCATGTGTCGATAATAAAATAAATATAGTAGGTACATCATTTATAGTGCTAATTAAAATGCATATTCTGCACAGGTTAATATTTAGAAAACGCATCATTGTGCTACATACTTACATTTGATAATACCACCGCACATCCTTTAATGTACTCCACATCTCCACACAATAACAAAGCACATCCATTGCGCTTGTTATTAAACATTATGCACATCCTTCGTTGTGCTCCACACAATAACAAAGCACATCGCTTGTTACAAAACATTATGCACATCCTTCGTTGTGCTCTCAATATTTATCACCATTCATTGCGCTCTCAATATTTATTACAATTGCACACCATTCATTGTGCTCGACACTCATGTGCCGACCTATAAACTGACGTTGCACACCATTCATTGTGCTCGACACTCATGTGCCGACCTATAAACTGACGTTGCACACCATTCATTGTGCTCTCAAAATTTATTACAATTGCACACCATTCATTGTGCTCTCAATATTTATTACAATTGCACACCATTCATTGTGCTCTCAATATTTATTACAATTGCACACCATTCATTGTGCTCGACACTCATGTGCCGACCTATAAACTGACGTTGCACACCATTCATTGTGCTCTCAATATTTATTACAATTGCACACCATTCATTGTGCTCGACACTCCTGTGCCGACCTATAAACTGACGTTGCACACCATTCATTGTGCTCTCAATATTTATTATAATTGCACACCATTCATTGTGCTCGACACTCATGTGCCGACCTATAAACTGACGTTGCACACCATTCATTGTGCTCGACACTCATGTGCCGACCTATAAACTGACGTTGCACACCATTCATTGTGCTCTCAATATTTATTACAATTGCACACCATTCATTGTGCTCGACACTCATGTGCCGACCTATAAACCAACGTTGCAAATCGTTCACTGTGCGAAGAAATTAATAAATTAATCAAAATTCTTTATTTTGCCAACTGTTGTACATAAACGAACTTAATGTGTCGACCTATAAGTTAATCTTGCACCTCCTTCATTGTGCTAAACACTAGTCACATCAGCAATTGTGCAAAAACTGACTTATTAAAAATAGTATCCTTCATTATAAGTAAATATCTAAATTAATCCATCACATTTAACAAGACCCTGACAAAATATTATTGACATAATGACATTAATATATTTACAATTAATGAAATTCTCTTGTGTCTTGTTTAATTTCGTCATTATTATTTTCGGAATCATCTTCTGTGTCGGAAGATTGTCCACTATCACTGCGTTTGTAACAAAGCCAGAGAAATATTTTATCCACCGAAAATACTCCTGTAAGGACGGTCACGTGTATGTGACCGCCCTTCATTATTATTGGGGTATCTGTTATTTCTATTATTATCTAAAACTTTAGTTATACGATACGGTCCAGAACATTTAGGTATTAATTTCGTACTTTTACCAATTGTGTGTGTAGGTTTTACGACCCGTACTAAATCTGCTATTTGATATTTTAGACAAGACTTCCTATTTTTATTAAATGTTTCACTTTGTTTTACCTGAGATTTTGTACATTTACTTCTGATCTTATATTAGTTAATCCTTCATCACACCGACGCTTTCATCTATGTCTAAACCAATATCCGCTTTCTTTTAAACCTATCAATCTATATCCGAGTATTACCTCTGCCGAAGTTCTACCCATACCATAATAAGTATTATTTAATTAAATTTATTGAAACCTATTATAATATAATGTTTAAATTTTATCCAATAGTAATTAATTTAATATAAGTTTCCGTCACATTTCATCTCAAACACATCATCATTTTTAACGTTTACGCGCGATTGCATAACAACTTAAATCATATTTATTAATCTAATAAATGCACTTAGGCATTTTAATATAATGCGATTTTAATATAATATATTCTAATAACCCTAAAAGCGATTGTCTCACTGACAAAGTTAATAATCCTAACTTTGCTATTTAGTGAAATAAACCATGTTTAATATTCACGTAGCTTTTTGCTATTGAAAATGCAATAAATAATGTTATTTAGTGTAAACAATTTTAAGCTTTAAAAAATATATTTCAAAATCGTGTCTATATAATGTCGTGAAAGCCAACCTTAGCATTTCTGCCTAGTTTAACATTTCTCCTGTGATGTCTTATGTCCTAACTTAACCTCTATACTAGTTTGGCTATACCTACCAATTTTGGTAGGTATAATTAGTTAATATAGCTGTTTTAATAATTTTTATGTTTCTTTTTATTATTACCTAAACATGTAAATCCCAGATAATTAAGTATATTTATTTAAAGATAATTTCCCGTCCATACCTTCATCTGTGTATTTTAAATTCTAAATTAAGAAACACACATAATATGTTTTATGTAATAAAACTAATTTATGAAATAAGGAACATAATTAACACTTCATTATATTTTGTTACTTTAATATTGTTCAATATTTTTGGATTAATAAACGTATAAATTATTTTTATTATTAATCTCTAATAACGTCCAAATAATATAATAGCAGGCGACATAAACATATCCCAAAACCGTAGATTATATTATTATTTTGGCTCCATATTTTTGGGTAAAATTGTAAAAAATATACTTGATTCTCCATCTTTATTAGAAAAAGATAATTTTATAGTAGCGCGAACATGATCTCGTTCTCAAAACAGTTTTTACATAAAACATTGTTACACTAAGTAAACCAAATTAATATATTTTTGACGCAATTGTGATAACTACAAAAAAACACGCACAGTATTGATATATTTTCCAGAATAAAGAAAGCCATTGGCGACATTTTATTTGCATAATTTAGTATTTGTAGCTTTATTATCCCTATAACTTATAATTTGGTTTCTTCTTAATTTACTTTATGTTACCTAGATTTTTCTTTTTTTTATTATTATTATTATATGGATTTGTTTAAGGGTACACGAATGTAAGTTTGTTACTCTCTTACGAATTATCTGTTTGTTTATGTATGTTTGTGAATATTTTGTACCTAGATAAAATAAACTACAAACCAAATAATTATTATTATTGGTTCGATAGTCTCTGATGTCTCAGCTATGTCAATAATCTTAAAGAGCATTTATTAGCCTTGTTCAATCAAATCATTACCTACTTATATATTTTTGTAAATTTGGATCAATTTCGAGATAACGATAAAATTTTATTAAGTGTATTTCATAACTAACAGTAACGATTGCCTGTAAGGACCTGTTAAATGTGTCAAAAAACCAAGTACCCATTGTCTGATTCATCATTTTACTACCTTTTACAATTTGGCAGCAATTGTTGACCCGCTGCCAATCTGGAACGTCGCCGCCACACAGTGCGCCGTGGACATCCAGAACGCCGCCACCGTATAAATCATCGCAGCCATGCAGAGCGCCTCGTCCGTGCAGAGCGCCACGTCCGTGTAGAGCCCCGCATCCGTGCAAGTCATCGTAGCGATGCATAGCGCCTCGTCCGTGCAGAGCGCCACGTCCGTGTAGATCACCGCGTCCGAGGTCATGGATATGAATACGCTAACGTGTCATTCACGTTGTCCACCATGTTCCATAATCTGCCATCGTCTGACATGTCAATTTCAGTCCTCTGAAACGGGCATTGACAATATAAATAAATAATAAATAAGGAGTGAAGTATAAATTTGTATTGAAGATTTCCCTTTAAAATTGTTGAACATTCTTCCCAAAAATGTTAGCTCATTTTCCTTTGTAAATTAAATAAATCTTTGATGTTTATTTTTTTATAGACTTATATTCACATTTACTCTCTCACAGCGATATAAAAAATGCCAAATCTCTCCAATTATTGAATAAATAATAACTTATACTTATCTTAATTTATAGACAATAATGAACTCTTTGTCGGCACGTGCTTGTTTCGATCTCACTTCTGATTTGTTAGCTCTTTAATTATTTCAACGGTATATATTAAATGAAACTCAAAAACTGTTTACATTAATATATTAATGAATATAAAGTACAATAGATTCTACAGAACTCGACAAAACGTTACAATCAACGACTCACTTCTACGACGCCATTACACACAATGCCGTCGTCGAAGTCTCTCGTTTGTCAGAAAATATACAGCGCCCTCTGGTGGCGAATGTATAATCAATTGACATACTTATTCATCAACAAATGTAATGATTTATAACTAAATTATTTAATTTTAAACTATAATTAATGATAAATTATTTAGATACATCAACATATTGTTTTAATTATTTAGGCAACTTACACAAACATCAAATAAAATCAAAGTACTTAGAACAGACAATGGACTAGAATATGTAAATAAGGATATAGAAAGAATTTTATCTGAAAAAGGAATACAACATCAAAGGACAGTGGCATATAACCCACAACAAAATAGGAAGGCAGAAAGAGCCAATAGAACAATTGTTGAGGGAGCTAGAACATTAATAAGTAGTCATCAGTTAAGTAAACAATTATGGGCAGAAGCAGTACATACTGTAGTTTTTATATTAAACCGAACTCAGGAGAACAAACAAGGAAGAACACCATTTGAGGAAATATTTAACAAGAAATATGATATAAATAATTTACAGATTTTTGGAATGGAAGTGATGACTCATATACCTAAAGCAAAAAGACTAAAATGGGATAGTAAGGCAGAAAAAGGAATATTAGTAGGTTACAGTGAAGATGTAAAAGGATATAAAATATATTACCCGGATAAAGAGTCATTTGAATATAAAAGAGATGTGATTGTAATAGAAAAGACAGGAGAAAAGGTGAAGCCAGCAGTACAAATAGAAAGTATACAATACTTGAGTGACAATGAAGAGACAAAGGAGAATGACAAAGAGGAAAATGAGAATGAAGAAGAGAAGAATATACCGGATGTTGTTGAATGTAGTGATGATGATACAGAAAGTGAAGATGATAAGGAAGAAAAAATGGACAAAGAAGTAAGAGAAAGAAGGAAACCTAACTGGTGGGGGAATTATATTACTAATTTCAGTGTCAACCAAGGAGTGGAGCCAAGGAGTTACGAGGAGGCAATGGAGAGTCAGGAAGCGGACTTGTGGAAGGAGGCTATAGATGCAGAGGTACAGATGTTGGATGAGAATAACACATGGACCATCATTGATGAGGTACCACGAGGTAAAATTGCAATAAACTGTAAGTGGGTTTTTAAGTATAAGTATTTAGATAATAATAATATTAGTTATAAGGCTAGGTTAGTGGCCAGAGGATTTGAGCAGAAGGACAGTGATTTTAGTGTGATGGATTTATATTCTCCGGTAGCACAGCTAAACATATTTAGAGTATTTATTTCAGTGGCAACAAAATTAAATCTACAGATATACCAAATGGATGTCTGCAGTGCTTTTTTAAACAGTAAAATAGATGATGAGGTATACCTAAAGTTACCTGATGGAATAAGCAAAATAAGTAAAAATACCATCTGTCAATTAAATAAGTCAATTTATGGACTAAAAAAGTCACCTAATTATTGGAATAAAACATTTGATGCAGTTATGATGCATTTTGGTTATAAAAGATCTAATAAGGATACCTGTCTATATTTAATGAATAAAGGAAATGTAAAGATATTTTTACTATTGTATGTAGATGATATATTGTTTTTTGGGAACTGTAAAAAGGAGTTAGAAAATCTAAAGGGTATTTTATGTACAAATTTTAAAATGAAAGATTTAGGTAGAATAAATAAGTATTTAGGTATAAATGTAACTCAAGATTTGAAAAGGGTGTTACTAAAATTGATCAAATTGATTATTTGAAATACATTTTAAATGTATATAAAATGTCAGACTGTAAACCCTTGTCATTACCTATAGATGCAAACTTTAAATTTGATTGTTTGAAAAAAGACACATGTGAGAGTGTTGAAATTGAAAAGAAATGTAGAAAATTAATAGGTTGCCTATTATATGCAGTTATGGGTACTAGGCCAGACCTATGTGCTGTGGTGACAAAACTAAGTAGATATGTAACATGTTCATCTAATATATTATATAAGTTGTTATTAAATATTTTGAAGTACATAAGAGGCAGTTTATATTTGTGTTTATATTATAGGCGAGATGATGAAGATTTAATTAAGGGCTATGTTGATAGTGACTGGGGTGGAGATTCCTTCGACAGGAAATCTACTACAGGCTATATTTTTAAAGTGTTCAATTGTACAGTTATTTGGTCATCAAAACAACAGCAGTCGGTTGCTATGTCAACCACTGAGGCAGAATTAATTGCTTTGAGCTTGGCAACAAGTGAAGCATGTTGGTTAAAAGATTTGCTTGAGAATTTAATGTTCCTGTAGGTTCTATTTCTTTATATGAAGACAATCAGTCTACAATAAAAATAGCTCATAGTTCTGGGGGTTCCAAACGGGTAAAACAATTAGATATTAAATATTTTTTTATTAAAGAAAAGTTAGATGATAAAATTATTGAAATTAAGTACATCTGTTCTACAGAACAATTAGGAGACATTTTCACTAAAGCTTTGGGTGGAACCCTATTTAATAAATTTAAGAATATGTTGTTTAATATTTAATATATACAAATATAAAGTGTCAAGCATTGTATTAGTTAGAGTAGGTACATAATGTTGTTAAGGTGATAAAACCTTTGTTGTTAAGGTGTTGAAACTTTTTATTAAGGCCATGAAACTTTTTTATTAAGGCCATGGAAATATGTTTTTGTGGTTAATGTTATGTAATATACACTTGTATAAGTATTTTATTGAGGGAGGGTGTTGAGACAATGAAATATTTATAGTATTCGGAACGGTCACCACATATTGTCTATGGAGGATAAGTCTGTCTTGTCTACTGTGTTCTGTTCTGCGCCGAGGAGTAATGGCGGTTCCTATTTTAATTTGTACCTTTTTTAATATAAATATCTTTACACCAAATCAGAGTTAGTTTCAATTGTAAGTCCTAACAAAAGGAATAATAGAAATGGGTCGTAGATCGTTAAAAGTAGTGGGAGCAGTTTTTTTTGGAATCGGAATAACATGCGCACTTTTCCAAGTAGTGGGAAAATGTCCTGAAGAGAGAGATGAATTAATAATTAATGTAATAGAAGGGAGAATTATGTCAATAATAGGAATAATCAGGGCGCGACCAATATCATCAAAGCCCACTGCCTTACTAGTTATAGATTTAACAATTTTCTTTACATCACCTGTGGTCACAGGCTGCAGTTCAAATTGAAGTGGGGCAGAAGCGGATCTTATTTGTGAGATGACATTAGATTTTTTAGCGGGGTCTAAAGGAGTAGAGGGGGAAGAGAAGTATAGATTAAGGCTGTTAATATCAGAAGGGACGAAACTATCGGATTTAGGTTTACCGAAACCAAGAGTACGAAGAAATTTCCAAGTATTTTGGGGGGTGGAGGACCTAATGAAAGTATGAATGTATTGGCGTTTTGCGTTCCTACACATCTGATTCACGCGATTCCTTGCACACTTGAATGCATTCCAGTTCGCTTCGCTTCGGTCTTTCCTAACTTTCCTCTTCAAAGAATCTTTCCATCTCATGGCCTTTCGTATTTTATCATCTAGCCAGGGCGCCGGAGGTCTCTTCATGCGCACGGATTGTATGGGCGCATGTTTGTTATACAATTTTAATAATAGTTCGTTAAAAGTTGAGACCATTTCGTCTACAGAATCCCGTATTGACAAATTATGCCATTCGATGCCAGCAGCATCCGCCAATAGCAGGTCCGGGTCCATCCTGGCAAAGTTACGTTGAAGAAAGATCTTAGGTTTAAATCTAGGAGTTTTAATTTTGTAAGAAGCATATATTAGGTCGTGGTGAGAGAAGCCTGGAGCTGAGTATTGTCCAAAAGAAGAAATTCTGTGGGGATTAGCTGTGAGGATGAGATCAAGAAAGCTAGAGGAGTCATTTATTTGAAAAGTGCAATTCAATGGAAGAATAGAAACACAAACCGAAGAAGTAATTAGCTTGAGTTTTTTACTGCGTGAGTCGTCTTTTAATAAACAGGTATTGAAATCGCCCATGATGAGATTATGTTCGTAGGAGGGTAAATGTTGCTCGAGCAGAATTCAAATGCATCAAAGTAGTCAATAGTAGGGGGAGAGTATACCACTCCGAGGAGGAAGTTAACAGAATTTAAATCTATTTCAATGAGAATGAATTCAGAGGAGCGAGAATAATTGGAAGGAGATTGAGAAATAATTTTAAAAGTAAGATTAGATCTAAGATAGATTGCGACACCACCACCAGCCTTACCAGTTCGATCGTTGCGAATCAGCACGTAACCTGGAAGAGAAAAGGAAGTAAACGGAAGTGTTGGTTTGAGAAAAGATTCAGAGATTAGGATAGCATGAAGATGTTCACTAGCAAATGTGGTAAGGAGATCAGCATAATGACTGGGAACACTCTGCGCGTTAATATGACAAATATTAAAATTTTTGGGAAAATGTGAGAAGGTAGTATGTAGTGCATCGCCAAGGAGGACATCGCTCTGACTGACATCAAACTCATCCGTACTAGATGAGTTACAAGAAAAAAAAGCCATTGAGTCATCATCTGAAGAAGAAAATATCATAGTTTATAATAAAAGATATAAATATATAATAAATAAATAGGTATATCAAAAATACAAATATATATATAAATATTTAGAAATAAAAGCATAAATTTTTATCACTTCAATCTGCCGGTTAACTAGTTTACAAAACATTTCTTATAAATAGGAATAATAAGGAAGTAAGAAATAAAATGGACAAAATATACAAGATTAATTCGTGCAAACACAGCATAGCCATCAAAAGAAAAAAAAAAGAAAAGTAATCATAGTGAAATTAGCACTAAGCCAAAGCCATAAAATCAATTTAAAAAGTATAAAATTGATTTGGCAAAAATGCTCGCCGTGCGCAGAAGCCAAACAAACATTATGAAAATATACTATATAGTAATAATAACAATTAAAACATTAGTTTGTATGAGTACTTTGTTATACTAGTAACTAAAAAAAAAACCTAATAATTTGGATAATGATAATAATAATTGAGTTGATCATTTGTTTACAAAATACCTCCAAGTTATCTGTGGCTCTGTGCATAATACATTTAACAAATTATATGTTATATATATGAGAAAGTGCCTATGTTTACAACGAATTAATAAATAATTAGAAAATATCAGTGATCAGGAGTGAAGTTAACAGTTCACCTCACTGTTTTTTACCCAATCTTGCTGAACGAAACTTTTTATTTTGAGTTTCTGGCTGGCTTGGTGGGTGAACAACAGCCAAATCCTTTAATTGGGTCATGGACTGCAAACAAAGTTTGGATCCATTGGGCAGTTTGATGTAGATTTTAGCATCCTGGGACCAGCAGTTACTCAATCCATACAACCGACGCCTTCTGTAAAAAGTTGTCTCCGAGTTGCTGTCAAGAACTCAGCAACTGAAACACCTGAACCCTTTAACAGAGTCTTAGAGCGCCAAAGCTTCATCCGCAGATCAGAACACCGGAGCTTAACAAGAATGGGTCTTGGCTTGTCGGGGCTAACAACTTTGCCTAGTCTGTAGCTAAAAGCGATATCTTTACTCTCAACTACCTGCCTGAGCCTGCTAGACCCGAGGTCACAGATTATCTGTGAAGTATCCTCACCAGTATCCTCCTTCACACCTTTGAACAATAAAAACTTCCGCCGGCTCCTGTTTTCGAGATCCGTTGTCACACTGGCAATATTGGAGATTTGTGCCCTTAACAAAGTCAATGTATCCTTGACAAATTCCTTGAACGTCTGGAACTCCTTTGCTAGTTGGTTTAGAGTAGTGGTGGTGGATGCAGTAGTGAAACGGTCCTCAAATGACTTCATAGCTGTCTCGAATCTCTCTTCCAAACTATGGAGTGTTGACATTGGTCCCTCAGTCAGTCTAATAGTGTCCATATTGTTCAAAAATTAACTTGTGATAGTGAAAAATATAGGCAGTGAAGTAACTTAGTATATTATGCCTTCATAAAATGCAAAATAATGTAAATTGTATGTAAAATAATTAAATTTATTAGAGAAGAAAAACAAAACGTATTTATTAATTTCTTCCTACCCTCCGAAAAAAAAAAGTTGATGGTGTATCGCGCCTAGTCTCACAAGCTTAGATTGATGGTGTATCCCGCCTAGTCTCACAAGCTCAGATTGGATTGACAGTGTATCGCGCCTAGTCTTACCAGCTCAGATTGAGTTGATGGTGTATCGCGCCTAGTCTCACAAGCTCAGATTGATGGTGTATCGCGCCTAGACTCACAAGCTCAGATTGGGTTGATGGTGTATCGCGCCTAGTCTCACAAGCTCAGATTGTGTTGATGGTGTATCTCGCCTAGTCTCACAAGCTCAGATTGGGTGTATCGCGCCTAGTCTCACAAGCTCAGATTGGATTGATGGTGTATCGCGCCTTGTCTCACAAGCTCAGATTGGGTTGATGGTGTATCGCGTTCAGTCTCACAACCTCAGATTGGATTGATGGTGTATCGCGCCCAGTCTCACAAGCTCAGATTGGATTGACGGTGTATCGCGCCTAGTCTCACAAGCTTAGATTGGGTTGATGGTGTATCGCGCCCAGTCTCACAAGTTCAGATTGGGTTGATGGTGTATCGCGCCTAGTCTCTCAAGCTCAGATTGGGTTGATGGTGTATCGCGCCTAGTCTCTCAAGATCAGATTGGGTTGATGGTGTATCGCGCCTAGTCTCACAAGAACAGATTGAGTTGATGGTGTATCGCGCCTAGTCTCACAAGCTTTAATTGATAGTGTATCCCTCCTAGTCTCACAAGCTCTGATTGGATTGATGGTGTATCGCGCCTAGTCTCACAAGCTTAGATTGGGCTGATGGTGTATCGCGCCTAGTCTCACAAGCTCAGATTGTGTTGATGGTGTATCTCGCCTAGTCTCACAAGCTCAGATTGGGTGTATCGCGCCTAGTCTCACAAGCTCAGATTGGATTGATGGTGTATCGCGCCTTGTCTCACAAGCTCATATTGGGTTGATGGTGTATCGCGTTCAGTCTCACAACCTCAGATTGGATTGATGGTGTATCGCGCCCAGTCTCATAAGCTCAGATTGGATTGACGGTGTATCGCGCCTAGTCTTTCAAGCTCAGATTGGGTTGATGGTGTATCGCGTTCAGTCTCACAACCTCAGATTGGATTGATGGTGTATCGCGCCCAGTCTCACCAGCTCAGATTGGATTGACGGTGTATCGCGCCTAGTCTCACAAGCTTAGATTGGGTTGATGGTGTATCGCGCCCAGTCTCACAAGTTCAGATTGGGTTGATGGTGTATCGCGCCTAGTCTCACAAGCTCAGATTGGGTTGATGGTGTATCGCGCCTAGTCTCTCAAGATCAGATTGGGTTGATGGTGTATCGCGCCTAGTCTCACAAGAACAGATTGAGTTGATGGTGTATCGCGCCTAGTCTCACAAGCTTTAATTGATAGTGTATCCCTCCTAGTCTCACAAGCTCTGATTGGATTGATGGTGTATCGCGCCTAGTCTCACAAGCTTAGATTGGGCTGATGGTGTATCGCGCCTAGTCTCACAAGCTCAGATTGTGTTGATGGTGTATCTCGCCTAGTCTCACAAGCTCAGATTGGGTGTATCGCGCCTAGTCTCACAAGCTCAGATTGGATTGATGGTGTATCGCGCCTTGTCTCACAAGCTCAGATTGGGTTGATGGTGTATCGCGTTCAGTCTCACAACCTCAGATTGGATTGATGGTGTATCGCGCCCAGTCTCACAAGCTCAGATTGGATTGACGGTGTATCGCGCCTAGTCTCACAAGCTTAGATTGGGTTGATGGTGTATCGCGCCCAGTCTCACAAGTTCAGATTGGGTTGATGGTGTATCGCGCCTAGTCTCTCAAGCTCAGATTGGGTTGATGGTGTATCGCGCCTAGTCTCTCAAGCTCAGATTGGGTTGATGGTGTATCGCGCCCAGTCTCACAAGCTCAGATTGGATTGACGGTGTATCGCGCCTAGTCTCAAAAGCTTAGATTGGGTTGATGGTGTATCGCGCCCAGTCTCACAAGTTCAGATTGGGTTGATGGTGTATCGCGCCCAGTCTCACAAGTTCTGATTGGGTTGATGGTGTATCGCGCCTAGTCTCTCAAGCTCAGTTTGGGTTGATGGTGTATCGCGCCTAGTCTCACAAGCTCAGATTGGGTGTATCGCGCCTAGTCTCACAAGCTCAGATTGGATTGATGGTGTATCGCGCCTTGTCTCACAAGCTCAGATTGGGTTGATGGTGTATCGCGTTCAGTCTCACAACCTCAGATTGGATTGATGGTGTATCGCGCCCAGTCTCACAAGCTCAGATTGGATTGACGGTGTATCGCGCCTAGTCTCACAAGCTTAGATTGGGTTGATGGTGTATCGCGCCCAGTCTCACAAGTTCAGATTGGGTCGATGGTGTATCGCGCCTAGTCTCTCAAGCTCAGATTGGGTTGATGGTGTATCGCGCCTAGTCTCTCAAGCTCAGATTGGGTTGATGGTGTATCGCGCCCAGTCTCACAAGATCAGATTGGATTGACGGTGTATCGCGCCTAGTCTCACAAGCTTAGATTGGGTTGATGGTGTATCGCGCCCAGTCTCACAAGTTCAGATTGGGTTGATGGTGTATCGCGCCCAGTCTCACAAGTTCTGATTGGGTTGATGGTGTATCGCGCCTAGTCTCTCAAGATCAGATTGGGTTGATGGTGTATCGCGCCTAGTCTCACAAGAACAGATTGAGTTGATGGTGTATCGCGCCTAGTCTCACAAGCTTTAATTGATAGTGTATCCCTCCTAGTCTCACAAGCTCTGATTGGATTGATGGTGTATCGCGCCTAGTCTCACAAGCTTAGATTGGGCTGATGGTGTATCGCGCCTAGTCTCACAAGCTCAGATTGTGTTGATGGTGTATCTCGCCTAGTCTCACAAGCTCAGATTGGTTGTATCGCGCCTAGTCTCACAAGCTCAGATTGGATTGATGGTGTATCGCGCCTTGTCTCACAAGCTCAGATTGGGTTGATGGTGTATCGCGTTCAGTCTCACAACCTCAGATTGGATTGATGGTGTATCGCGCCCAGTCTCACAAGCTCAGATTGGATTGACGGTGTATCGCGCCTTGTCTCACAAGCTCATATTGGGTTGATGGTGTATCGCGTTCAGTCTCACAACCTCAGATTGGATTGATGGTGTATCGCGCCCAGTCTCACAAGCTCAGATTGGATTGACGGTGTATCGCGCCTAGTCTTTCAAGCTCAGATTGGGTTGATGGTGTATCGCGTTCAGTCTCACAACCTCAGATTGGATTGATGGTGTATCGCGCCCAGTCTCACCAGCTCAGATTGGATTGACGGTGTATCGCGCCTAGTCTCACAAGCTTAGATTGGGTTGATGGTGTATCGCGCCCAGTCTCACAAGTTCAGATTGGGTTGATGGTGTATCGCGCCTAGTCTCACAAGCTCAGATTGGGTGTATCGCGCCTAGTCTCACAAGCTCAGATTGGATTGATGGTGTATCGCGCCTTGTCTCACAAGCTCAGATTGGGTTGATGGTGTATCGCGTTCAGTCTCACAACCTCAGATTGGATTGATGGTGTATCGCGCCCAGTCTCACAAGCTCAGATTGGATTGACGGTGTATCGCGCCTAGTCTCACAAGCTTAGATTGGGTTGATGGTGTATCGCGCCCAGTCTCACAAGTTCAGATTGAGTTGATGGTGTATCGCGCCTAGTCTCACAAGCTCAGATTGGGTTGATGGTGTTTCGCGCCTAGTCTCTCAAGATCAGATTGGGTTGATGGTGTATCGCGCCTAGTCTCACAAGCTTTAATTGATAGTGTATCCCTCCTAGTCTCACAAGCTCTGATTGGATTGATGGTGTATCGCGCCTAGTCTCACAAGCTTAGATTGGGCTGATGGTGTATCGCGCCTAGTCTCACAAGCTTAGATTGGGCTGATGGTGTATCGCGCCTAGTCTCACAAGCTCAGATTGGGTTGATGGTGTATCGCGCCTAGTCTCTCAAGATCAGATTGGGTTGATGGTGTATCGCGCCTAGTCTCACAAGCTTTAATTGATAGTGTATCCCTCCTAGTCTCACAAGCTCTGATTGGATTGATGGTGTATCGCGCCTAGTCTCACAAGCTTAGATTGGGCTGATGGTGTATCGCGCCTAGTCTCACAAGCTTAGATTGGGCTGATGGTGTATCGCGCCTAGTCTCACAAGCTCAGATTGTGTTGATGGTGTATCTCGCCTAGTCTCACAAGCTCAGTTTGGTTGTATCGCGCCTAGTCTCACAAGCTCAGATTGGATTGATGGTGTATCGCGCCTTGTCTCACAAGCTCAGATTGGGTTGATGGTGTATCGCGTTCAGTCTCACAACCTCAGATTGGATTGATGGTGTATCGCGCCCAGTCTCACAAGCTCAGATTGGATTGACGGTGTATCGCGCCTAGTCTCACAAGTTCAGATTGGGTTGATGGTGTATCGCGCCTAGTCTCTCAAGCTCAGATTGGGTTGATGGTGTATCGCGTTCAGTCTCACAACCTCAGATTGGATTGATGGTGTATCGCGCCCAGTCTCACAAGCTCAGATTGGATTGACGGTGTATCGCGCCTAGTCTCACAAGCTTAGATTGGGTTGATGGTGTATCGCGCCCAGTCTCACAAGTTCAGATTGGGTTGATGGTGTATCGCGCCTAGTCTCACAAGCTCAGATTGGGTTGATGGTGTATCGCGCCTAGTCTCTCAAGATCAGATTGGGTTGATGGTGTATCGCGCCTAGTCTCACAAGAACAGATTGAGTTGATGGTGTATCGCGCCTAGTCTCACAAGCTTTAATTGATAGTGTATCCCTCCTAGTCTCACAAGCTCTGATTGGATTGATGGTGTATCGCGCCTAGTCTTACAAGCTTAGATTGGGCTGATGGTGTATCGCGCCTAGTCTCACAAGCTCAGATTGTGTTGATGGTGTATCTCGCCTAGTCTCACAAGCTCAGATTGGGTGTATCGCGCCTAGTCTCACAAGCTCAGATTGGATTGATGGTGTATCGCGCCTTGTCTCACAAGCTCAGATTGGGTTGATGGTGTATCGCGTTCAGTCTCACAACCTCAGATTGGATTGATGGTGTATCGCGCTCAGTCTCACAAGCTCAGATTGGATTGACGGTGTATCGCGCCTAGTCTCACAAGCTTAGATTGGGTTGATGGTGTATCGCGCCCAGTCTCACAAGTTCAGATTGGGTTGATGGTGTATCGCGCCTAGTCTCTCAAGCTCAGATTGGGTTGATGGTGTATCGCGCCTAGTCTCTTAAGCTCAGATTGGGTTGATGGTGTATCGCACCTAGTCTCTCAAGCTCAGATTGGGTTGATAGTGTATTGCGCCTAGTCTCACAAGAACAGATTGAGTTGATGGTGTATCGCGCCTAGTCTCACAAGCTTTGATTGATAGTGTATCCCTTCTAGTCTCACAAGCTCTGATTGGATTGATGGTGTATCGCGCCTAGTCCCATAAGCTCTGATTGGATTGATGGTATATCGCGCCTAGTCCCATAAGCTCAGATTGGGTTGATGGTGTATCGCGCCTAGTCTCTCAAGCTCAGATTGGGTTAATGGTGTATAGCGCCTAGTCTAACAAGAACAGATTGAGTTGATGGTGTATCGCGCCTAGTCTCACAAGCTTTGATTGATGGTGTATCCCGCCTAGTCTCACATGCTCAGATTGGATTGATGGTGTATCGCGCCTAGTCTCACAAGCTAAGATTGGGTTGATGGTGTATAGCGCCTAGTCTCTCAAGCTCAGATTGGGTTGATGGTGTATCGCGCCTAGTCTCACAAGCTCAGATTGGATTAATGGTGTATCGCGCCTAGTCTCACAAGCTTAGATTGGGTTGATGGTGTATCGCGCCTAGTCTCTCAAGCTCAGATTGGGTTGATGGTGTATCGCGCCTAGTCTCTCAAGCTCAGATTGGGTTGATAGTGTATCGCGCCTAGTCTCACAAGCTCAGATTGGGTTGATGGTGTATCGCGCCTAGTCTCTCAAGCTCAGATTGGGTTGACAGTGTATCGCATATATATAAAAAAAAGAACACATTAGACTAAATAAAATTATAAACTAAGTCCTAGACGATTTAGAGCCCTTAAGTGGTAGTTGCTGGAGTCTGTGCCTCCGCGAGCTATGCGATCGCTCGTAGGCATCAGTACACTAAACAAAATGGCTATGACTAAACGGCGAATTACACGATTAACAGCATATAAATATACAATGGTTAATTCTAAACTACATAAACTGAAAATATGTATTCCATTAATAAATAAATACTAACAATATTTCTATAGGGGATTAAAGGTTTAATAAAATAAAATAAAAACAAAACTAAAAAAAATTAAAAGACATACATGTCATACATGAGTGGTATGAACGTAATATGATGAATTATTGTAAATTAGGTCCGAAATGAGTTTACATAAAGAACCAGAGCATCTAATTATGAGAAAATGACACTTGCATGGATATAGAACTATTAAATAGATGGGCTAGTGGGACGTCAATCAAACACAGCAGTCGGATGCTAACTGTTTATTTACAAACTACCCTAATGTTAGGTGTATTTTACACAAACATTACACACCTCCTTCCTTAATCGGAAATATATTTTTAATAAACATTTTACTATTTATGTTTTAATATAGGTAGAAGCTAATAAACTATAAAGAGTATAGTAGGTAATAATAATTATCAACTAATGTAACTTATATTTAAAGCTATATAAACTATAAACTATTAAAAATCAAACGGTAAAAATAGTTGGTACAAGTTATCTACTTATTCATCAATTTGATTCTTTCTAAGCTCCCTTAGCTGGGCGCGTCGTTCTATCGCTTACTGCATGAGATGGAGACTCGTGAGCTGGCGTTCTGGGACTGTAATATTCATCCATGCCCTCCCCCATGCTGATATCCGAGGAGCTAGACCGACCCGGCGTCGCAGGCAACAGCTCCTCGGGCTCTGCAGGAACTGAGGTGTCTGACGTGCGCGACATAGAATACCTAGCACGTGATACCGGGTGTATCTGATCGGCATGTCGCCTCCACTCCGTGCCTCCGCATACATCGACACGATACGACAGAGGTCCTGTCTCCGCCACGATGCGACTTTCCGACCATTTGTCGGGCTTGGCTGAGTAGTCACGTGTGACTACCACGTCTCCTACCTGAAACGTCCTGTCTGTTCCGCGAGCGGCCGCTACCTGTCTCTGCTGAGTCAGCCGTGTGCGGGCGCAGCGCGTCGAGTCGGCCCCGCAAACGTCGTCCCAATAGCGCCATGGCGGGAGATTTTCCCGTTGTAGCATGTTCGCAATTTCTATATTGGAATAAAAATCTATCTAATGCCAACGACCGGTCAGTATTCTCATATGCTGCTCTTTTAACCGATTTAACAGCATTTTCCGCCGCCCCATTACCTTGTGGTCTATAAGGCGCACTAGTGATGTGTTTAATAGCATTTTGCTTACAAAATTCGGAAAAATCAGAACCATGAAACGGGGGTCCGTTGTCCGTAACTAACTGCTTCGGTAAGCCGAATCTCGAAAAGATATAACGAAATAATTGTATTGTATCTTTAGCCTTAGTACTTCTAATTTCTTCAGCTTCTAGCTATTTAGTATTTGCATCTATAACTATTAAGTAATAACGTCCTTCGAATTGTGCAAAATCAGCATGGAGACGCATCCATGGCTCTGCTGGAAACTCCCAGGGGTGCAGCGACGCGTGCGGCGGCGAGTCCCGCACGGCGCGGCACGACACGCACTCTCGACCTAGTGATTCTATATCTTTGTCGATAGTAGGCCAATATACGTAGTTCCTAGCTATGGATTTCATTTTGACAACCCCTAAATGACCTTCGTGGATTTCTGATCGTACTAACTTTTGTAAACTATTAAGTACAACGACGCGGTATCTATATAAAATACAGCCGTGCTCGATATATAGCTCTGATCGCCTATAATAGAATGGTTTCTCTTCTTCATTTGTTACCGTATGTGGCCAGCCGAACATAATGTAACCGTATATCTTACTTAAAGTCTTTTTGCGTCTCAGTAGCAATATTTTTCGAAGTTACCGGCAAAGACTCGTTTAAAAAATATAAAAAATTGCACTCGTATGATTCCTTTATTGTACTTATATTAATGTTATTGGTGGGTAACGGTAATCGAGATAGGGCATCGGCGTTGCTATTATTACTTGAAGTAATGTATTCTATAAAAAAATCGTACGCTGCCAATTTAGCAGCCCAGCGCTGTAACCTACTCGCTGCCGTCTGTGGAATGCCCCCTTTAGGGCCAAAAATATACGTTAAAGGTTTATGGTCTGTGCGCAACGTAAAACGACGCCCGTATAAATATTGGTGGTGTTTGATGATGCCGAAATATATCGCCAGAGCCTCTTTGTCCAGTTGGCTATAGTTTTTCTCCGAGTCAGAAAGCGTGCGCGAGACACAGCTGAGTGGTCGTTCGGAGCCGTCCGCGTAGCGATGCGCCAGCACCGCGCCCACGCCGCACGAGCTGCTGTCCACCGCTAGCACCAGCGCCACCGCGGGGTCGTAGTGCGCGAGAACGTTCCGACCTAGCAGACGTCGCTTAACTATGATACACTGTCTTGCAAAAAATTACATTTATTAATTTTGACAGTTAGACCCATGCCCCTCAACCTTTCGAGTACAGCTCGCAGATTGGTCACGTGTTGTTCGCGACTGCCGCCGGTCACGCAAATGTCATCCAAGAAGACCGCCACTGGCAACCCACGAAGCGTCTCCTCCATCAATTTTTGAAACTTTTCAGGCACACACGACAGACCATATGGTGTACGTCGATATACAAAGGTTCCGATATGCGTCGATATCGCGGTGAACTTTTGCGACGATTCTTCCAACGGTACCTGCATGTAAGCTCGGGTCAAATCGATTTTTGAAAATTCTTGACCTCCAGTCAATACAGCAAATAGTTCGTCAATTCGGGGCAATGGGTAAAAATCTCGTTTCAATTTAGGGTTAATTGTTATTTTATAATCCCCGCAAATTCTTATTTCCCCTGTCTTTTTAACAACCGGCACTATAGGTGTACCAAAATCTGAGTGCTGAATGCGGTAGATGGATCCCTCAGCCTCGAGGCGCGCGAGCTCGGTCTCCACGGCGCCCCGCAGCGCCAGCGGCACGGGCCGCGCGCGGACAAACACCGACGCATCGTCTGCGAGCTGTAGACGAATTGATTTTTTACATTCACCTAAACTCTCGGTAAAGACATCGGAAAATTCCTTTAATAATTCGCTCACGACCCGATCCTTAGATATATTATTAATATTATTTACAAAATTGGCAAATTTAATATTATCGACTTCTAATTTATTTATATTGAATTTACAGATCCATTGCCGGCCGATCAACAGAGGACCTCCGTTTTTTATAATATATAATGGTAAATCCTGTATATATTTATTACATAAAGTAGCTGTTACCATTATATAACCTACAGGTTCGATTCGTGAGCCTGAATATGAACACAGTTTAATATTATCTTCATGTAATATTTTATTTTTAAACTTTTCTACATACAATTTTTCATTGATTGCCGATATTTTACTGCCCGTATCTAACTCAAACTTTACATTAACTAAATTATCGATCAAAACATCGACCAAGTACGGACTGTCTCCGGAAGCACTCACCCGAATGTTGTACAGATCGTTATCCGTAGCTTCCCGGTCCGAGAAGTTATGTCTGTCACTATAACTATTACCACTTGGGATCGCATTCGATTTGCACATTACTTTCAAATGACCTTTACGCTGGCACTTATCGCACGTATATTGCTTATACCGACACTTATCTGCGAGGTGAGGCCGTCCGCAACGCCAGCAGGGCCCGAGCCGTGCACCCCCGCGGCCGTCCCCGCCGCCCGGCCCGCGCACAGCATGCAGGCCGTCGCCCGCCCAGTGCTGGCCGCCTGCGCCGCACTGTCTCCCCCCGCGCACGGCATGCAGCCCCTCGGCCGCCGCCGCGTGCGCGGGCTGCAGGCTCCCGGCCGCTCGTCTCAGCATGTTTTTCAGCCGCTTCCAACGCCAGAGCTAGCTCCACCGCCTTCGTGTATTTAAGATCTTTTTCGGCAAAGAGTCGCGACCTCATGTCGTCGCTCGTCAGTCCCGAGACGAATTGATCACGTAGGTTTTCTTGTAGAAGATTCTCAAAATTGCAAGTTGAAGCCAAATGTTTTAAGTTCTGTAGGTATTCGCTTAAAGGTTCGCCGACTTTCTGGCGCCTCAAACGAAAAACGTGGCGCTCGGCGATGTCGGATCGCTGTGGCTCGAGATGATCTGACACAATTTTAGCCAACTCCTCAAAAGATTTGTCTTCTGGGTGTATGGGCGAGCACAAGTCACACATTAGTTCATAGGTTTCCTCTCCTACTACAGTCACTAATAATGCCACTTGCAAATTTTCTGCAATTTCATTTAGGGTTATGTATTGTTTTACACGCCGTATGTATGCCGGCCATTGTCCGGAATCTACGTTAAAGTTTTCAATTTTCCCGATAGGCATTTTGCGTACTTACTATCTACTACAACACAATTATATACACTAGCACAATTATATTCACGCGTATTATTTTTTAATTCGTAAAATTATCCTCGTCGCCAGTTGGGACGTCAATCAAACACAGCAGTCGGATGCTAACTGTTTATTTACAAACTACCCTAATTTATTTATTTTATTTATTTATTTCCAGAAAACTGTCAGCTATTTAATACAAATACATATTGTCTTATAATGTTAGGTGTATTTTACACAAACATTACAGCTAGGACCTTCCCCGTGCTTTTTTTTTTTAAACCATTGACGGCACTGCTGTTCATAAATCTGAGATGTCGGAGGATTTGTAAGGTTTAAAGTGTAAGCTTAAATAGTTCCATGACTGAAACAGTTAGCGGTTTATAGTTGCCGAAATATCGCCTGATAAGCTACCTGGTAAAGAGGTTAGCAGGAGTTACGAAACTGAGAACATTCCACAATCCTGAAACCATGGATAAAATGGTGTGTTTAGCACACTGATTACCATATGTCTTAGTATCAAAATTACTTTTAACAGCCGTGGAATGCAATTTTGAGCCTAAATTACAATATAGATATTTATTAAATTTGATTAAGGAGTCGTGACGCAGTGTAGTGGTTAGCCACTACACTGTAGCTCTACCACAAGTTTAAACACTAAAATCGGCTTCCGCAACTACTCTGGTATAAGTAGAGACGGAAACTATTTTCGAGAGCACAAATTTGGTACCACAAGTTTTCCAGTGACAATCCGCAATTAGTTAAGTTTTGACTGTACATCCTGTCGAGGCCATATATTTAGGTTGCCATTTTGGATCTATAATTATCTCTTTCTGTTACACAGGAAAAAAAGAAGACGCAAATATAAACAACTTGTTTATGTTTTGTCAGTGTTGTTATTTTTAAATTTTAATTTGTATTATTTTTCCTGTTGGAAAGGCAAAGGGCATATTAATATGGAACCTAGTCGTTGATTATTTGTAGATGTTATGGAGGTGTTTTGTTGTGGTTGTGAAATTGTATTTTTTTTGTAAAATCGTTTTGTACAAAACAATTTAATGAGCAGAATACAAATTATAATTAAGTAGGTACATATTATAGTTGTAAATTTACTCTCTGGGACGGGTTTGTAGATATCGATATGAAAGTGCTCTTGGTCGGACAATACAATAAAAAATACTCTCAATAAATTATCTTAGATAGAGTATCTTTAACTTGAAAACGTAAATATCTTCGGAGCTTTTATTGAACTCTTATTTCCCATCTTTGATCATCTAATTTATGTTCCACTGGAAGTATATAGGGAAGTGCCCTAAGGCCTTTCTAACTGAAAGCACAGAAGAAATAATAGTACTACTGAAAGTAGGTGTAAAATCGCCTTTCTACGGAAATGTCAAACATGCTTGTTGCCGCCATATTGTGTTTTCACTTCTTGTGCATTGATAGGTTCATGCGCATAGTTATTTTTGTATGACCGGCGCCCCTCTTCCGTTCTCACGTTTGAAAAGGTAACTTTAGGCCTATTATGATATAGGTACTTTCGTCATACATGCTACAACTGCTCCAGGGGGAAGGCCCAGGGGGGCTAATTAGAGAATATTTATATTATGGTGGGAAAGTGGGAATTATAAGAACAAACATGCTTGTGTTTTCACTTCTTGTGCATTGATAGGTTCATGCGCATAGTTATTTTTTTATAACGGGCGCCCCTCTTCCGTTCTCACGTTTGAAAAGGTTAGAGAATATTTTTATTATGGTGGGAAAATGGGAATTATAGGAGCATGGGTATTGAGGAAAGTTGTCGTTATATAAAAGGAGGAAAATTTTTAAGTGGGGAAAAATCCCACTTTACGGAAAAAGTATTCTTTTTTAATTTAAATGTGGAGAAAAATCACATTTTATGAAAAAGTAGGAAACAATTCCCACTTAATTAAAAAGTGGGAAAAAGTCCCACTTTAAAAATTAAAAAAAAAAAATTCATCAAAAGTTGTAAAATAATTCCCACTTAATAAAAAGTTGGGAAACAATTCTCACTTAATAAAAAGTTGGGAAACAATTCCCACTTACTAAAAAGTGGCGAAAAGTCCCACTTTACGGAAAAAGTTTTTTTTTATTTAAATGTGCAGAAAAAACACATTTTATGAAAGTGGGAAACAATTCCCACTTAATAAAAAATTGGGAAACAATACCCACTTAATAAAAAGTTGGGAAACAATTCCCACTTACTAAAAAGTGGGGAAAAGTCCCACTTTATGGAAAAAGTTTTTTTTTATTTAAATGTGCAGAAAAAACACATTTTATGAAAGTGGGAAACAATTCCCACTTATTAAAAAAGTGGAAAAAACGTTCCACTTAAAAAATCAAACCTTAGTGGCCAAAATCCCATTTTATGAAAAAGTGGGGAAAAAAATCCACTTAATGGAAAAGTAGGGAAAAGGTGTCACTTTACGATAAGTGATTTTTAAAATTTAAATATGGAGAAAATCCCATTATATGAAAAAGTAGGAAAATATTTCACACTTAATGAAGGAGTAAGGAAAAATTTCCGCTTAAAAATTCCCAAAATAATGGAATTTTACGAAACCGAGGATTTTTTTTTTTTAATTCCCACTTTTTGATAAAGTGAAATATTTCAATTACTACATGACTACTTCTTAAAAATTCCCAAGTTCCTAAAATGCATACTTTCTCTTATAAATATTTCCCCACCTTTACGTTGATTACTTTTTACATTCCCAAGTTCCCAAAATTACTTCTTTATCATAATGGTTATTTTCCCGTAATTCCCAATTGTTTTTAAACAACATTGATCACTCTCACTATGCCGGCTTAGTGATGCGATTAGGAAATGGGCGCCGACAAATACGAATTACATTACGAGTATTAAATGTTAGCTGGTAGAAAATGCCTAAGGCATTAAGTTCGCCTCTGTACATAACTTTTGTTTACTGTGTAATAAAGTGTTTAAATAAATATTTTAATATACTTTCCGCCTTTTCGTCAATTCAACCACCCGTTTCGTGACTGCACCCTGGAAGATCAACCTCGATAAGAAATCGATGCAGTAATCTCATACTTAACATTTTGTTTGAAAATTAACAGAAACAAAAAGTAGATATTTATCTGTTTTCCATTATATTTTATGTTTATTACTTTAAAAGGTGTGTTACAGCTCTTCTATATTATTCATACTCAACCATTCGTTCAATAATTTTATTATGGTCCAAAGAGACCTTTGTCTCCTCGATTATCGAGAAAACCAACAAAACCAAACCGAAAAAAAAACTAATTATTTCTAGGTTATATTTTTCAAAACACACCAAAAAAGCTAATTTTAAACACTATTTTATAAAAAATAAATTTTCTTATTAAATAAATAAAATTAAGAAACACTTTGCCAGTAAGATAAATATTATTTGTTAATCTATCTAACTCTCTCACCGTGGAAAAGGTCGGTGAGTGCCGTAACTATTTTGGTTATAGTTGACTGGTCAAAAATAACACTTGTGGTACCGATTTGTATGAATTTAGGCCTCAACTACACTACGCCAATATTCTTTTTGCGCTACAGCTGGTGTAGTCCGGATGAAAATAGTTGTTCGAGAAGCCCGTGGTGCCGATTTTAGTTCCTGTAGTAACCAGTAGAGGCGCTGAACAAATTTCCATACAAAATCAGGTCGAAACTCGCTAGCGACCTTATTAGGCAAAAACTTGTGGTAGAGCTACTGATACATACGGCGTCTTAATTACTACACAGAATGTAATAATATGAATATAATAAAATACCCGATAAATATTTTTTTATTGTACTCGTATAAACAAAAGAGTTTAACAGCGACGGATATCTAGCTTGTGTATAAAGGTGAGGTTTGCGCGCCACTTTGGAAGCCCCTACTTCTATTGGGATATATTTACTTAAATAATATGCGGCTGAAGGACCATTATGGCGGGTAGAAATTAAGGGGTGGTTCAGATCCCGTTCTTCCCGACACAAATTAGGCGGAATGTGACGAAACACCTAAATAATTATGCACGGCTTAGGGCTTAGGAGATACGTATATGCTAGAATAAGCCTGGAACAAGATTATTGCCTATTCTAGAGGACATGCGCACTAACCTGGACTCTCCTTCACCCTAAAATATTCTTCCAAAGCCAGCTGCAGGCACTCCAGGCACTCGTCGACGAGCGGTGGGTGGATGGATTCCTATATTTTACTTAGTGTTAAGACGGTGCAAAGACACTCGCGGTTATATGAAGCGTTTTGGGTTTATCTATGCTAATTGCGGATTTTTCGCATTAATATTTTATACAGCGACGCGGAGCGCTTCCAAAACCGTTCTGTCGGCCTCCAAACGTTGACTCCCTTACAATAACAGCCACTTGATTGGCTGTTAAGTACAATAGGTACGTCTTTCTTGCGACTATCGCGGAAAATTAGGTGTGTGCGCCAGGTATAAGAGGTTGAAGTGTAGGACTGTGCGTGCATAAAAATAGTAGGCGTTTTGGCGCCTACACAATGTAAAGGTGGGAAAATGCTCATAAGAGAAAGTATGCTATGACGTGGGAATTTTGAAAAAGTAGACTAGTAGAAATTGAAATTGCCTACTTTTTAAAAAGTGGGATAAATTCTCACATAAATAAATAAATAAATATTTTTTAAGTAGGAAAAAGTCCAACTTGCCAAAAAAAATATTGTTTAGTGGAATTTCTTTTAAAGTCCCACTTTTTAAAAAGTAGGAAAAAGTGGGAAAAGTTCAAATTTTTTTAAAAGACGGAAAAAGTCTCACTTGACGAAAAACATATTTTTAGTAGGTTTTTTTAAAAATCCCACTTGACTAAAAAATATTTTTTTAGTGGGATTTTTTTAACAGTCCTACTTTTTAAAAAAGTAGGAAAAACTTTTTTATAAAATGGGATTTTATTCCCACTAAAAAAGATTTTTTTCGTCAAGTGGGACTTTTCCCCACTTTTCATAAAATGAGATTTTATTCCCACTTAAAAAATATTTTTTCCACAAGTGGAACTTTTTCCTACTTTTTTAAAAAGTGGGAATTTTAAAGAAATCCCATTAAAAAAAATTTTTTTAGCCAGATGAGACTTTTTAAAATAGTGAGACTTTAAAAAAAACCCACTAAAAATAGATTTTTCCTGCTTTTAAAAAAAAATGGGAATTTTTCCCACTTTTTATTAATGACAACTTCCCATTTTCCCATAATAAAAATATTTCCTAATTACTACTTTTCCAAAATAAACAATTTCACGCAAGATTTCTATGTCACCACGTAAGGCTGATAAAAACCCGCCCGTCTTTAACGATGTAACGATGTGACAAATCTATAAGTCTTGGGCGGCTATGCTGAGAAGAGTGAATGAAAACAAGACTGATACTTTATAGTAAGATTTTGAAGTCTTGTCTTGGGAACCCGTGCTAGCAAAAAGTCACGCCACACCGTTTTGACGTTTGCTCGCGACTCCGTGTTGCGTCTTGGGTTGGCCGTGCTAAGGCTGCAGGCAGCGCTCAAATTACCGTACAAATACGATAATTACCGTACGTCTGGTAACGATGTATGAGAGTACGTTTATTGTCCATTTACTCCGAACCGCTCGGTTAAGAACAGTCAATTCTCCGAATGTATTTAAAAATTATATATTATTAGTAATATAATGTAAATTTCATGGGTTTACCTTATATGTTAAAAAAAATGCCTCAGTTTTGTAAAGCAAATATTAATATAGTAATACTACGTAATAGGAAAAAAGTGAAAATCGTTCGGGGGGGTTACTAAAGAGTCTATCAATAATCGAATCGAAATACCCATCAAAAGCCAAATGTATGGGATTTGACATTTCTCATCGATCAGGCTCTACCCATAGAGTAAAATTCCTATACATTTTTATCGATTGACGTGGAGATTCGATTGGCGATCGTGTCCTTTCGTAAGGCCCATAATAACTTTGTCGAATTTAAGTCTTCATTTAAACGATAAATTTTGAATAAATGTATTTATTAATATTATATTAATTTTATTAATATATTAAAGCACGATTATAATTAAATTCACTTATCGATCACCGGCGCACCTACTACCCACTGCATAATTATTCCGAGTAATTCCGACAACTCATTCATTCATTCAGTGCCAAAATTCTGCTGTAATAAGACTGGGGCTCTAGAGAAAAATCAGGCGAGGCGACGTGTCGTGTCGCCTTCAATCAAAACTGTATAGACTTTGGCAGGTGACAGCGTACCTCACGCCTACTGTCACTGTCAAAATACATACGTTTTTGACTGAGGCGACGCGACATGTCGCCTCGCCTGATTTTTCTCTAGAAATGATATTGCAACATTTGCAACGCTTCGATCGGTTTCTAGATGGGGCTTCCCGGTAGGGCCGCGTACAGTGTTTGCACGGCAAGCAAGATTGCGGTTGCGATCAATTAATGTCTCAATCAATTTGGTGGGATAATACAATTCCAGAGATTTTTTTTGCGGAATTTGGTTATATATATATATATCTTCACGGGTGCCCGGGTGAATTTGGTCTACATGTCTAAATATTTTCAATGAGTAGTATAAGCAGGGAATTTATTTACAATAAAAAACTTATTAGCTCAACCACTGTCATTTCAGTGCATCGAGTTAAATATTGCAATTTAGGTACCTGGTATCTGAACTATTTTGTTTATTAATCAGACCATTTATTTTATTCGAATTTAACTCGGATATATATTATAATTCGTAACATATTTGTAATTGCCGTAGTACTCTCGCGAGGATGATACGTCAGAGACCAGCATTATAGGACAGATTCTTGATGAATCGACACCATCCACGTCAGCGACAGTAATTGGCCCTATAACTTCTACGCCGAAACGTGCCAGATTAGGGATAGAAGCTTCTTTTTCAAAAATCAAAGAATATGGCTCAGGTGGCAATAAAAATAACCTATAATATATATATATAGGTTATTTTTAACTCAAGCCATTGCAGAGATGATATGTCGCGATAGCCTCCCATTTAGTATGGTGGAGGGAGTAGGTTTCAAAAAGTTGATGAAGACAGTGGCTCCTTTATATAAGGTTCCGTGCCGTAAAACTATAACAAACTTCATAGACTCCAAATATGAAGAAAAGAAAGCCCTTATATTAAAAAAAATACGTTTAGTTAAAAATCTTTCCCTCACAATAGACGAATGGAAGGATTTACAGTTAAGGAGTTATTTAGGCATGACAGTGCACTTTATAGAAAATTACGAAATGAAATCAATGATTATAGCATGCGAACCACTACACGACCACCATACAGGGGAGTATTTGGCAGAGATTATAAATAAAGTTTGCGATTATTGGGGGTTGTCTAAAGATAAAATTGTTTGCGCTACCCCTGACAATGGCGCCAATATAGTAAAAGCTATTGAAATAACTTTTGGTCGCGCAAAACACATTCGTTGCATTGCCCACACATTAAACTTAGTGGTCGACAATTCAATTACAATGACTGATATTAATAAATTTCTAGACAAAGTCCGCAAGATCGTTACTTGGTTCCACCAAAGTGGAGTTGGCGCAGAAGAATTAAGAGAAGCGCAAAGGGCTCAAAATCTGGCAGAAGGAAAACTTAAACACCTGATAGGTGATGTGTCCACAAGGTGGAACTCGCAATTATACATGCTAGAAAGATTCCTGTTCATGAGTAGTACTATCGGTTCTATTTTAATAAATCGCCCAAATGCGCCACAAATGCTTCAAGCTTCTGAAATTGTTGTGCTTAAAGAAATTGAAAAAAAATTAAAACCTTTTCAAAAAGTTACTGAAGAAATGAGTGCAGAAAAATTTGTTACTGCTAGTAAAGCAATTCCCATGATTAAATGTTTAAGAACTTTATTAGACACAATAACAACAACTAGCGACTTAGGAAAATAATTAAAAAACAAGTTGCAAGCAGAAATGTTCAAAAGATTCGAAAATATTCAGAAAGTATATCTTTTTTCAGTGGCAACATTTTTGGATCCCAGATTCAAAAAGATCCATTTGGATAATGCCATAGCATTATCAAAAACAGTAACATACATTAAAAGATGTATAAACACTGATACCAATTCTGATGGAGATGATTCAATACTAAACGCTGCTGCCGTTAGAATCATCGCGATCAGAATTATCAGCTCCTGTCGAGCACGATATTTGGCAGGCTCACCATGAGAAAATAATAGCAGCTAACACAATAAGGATCGACAATACGGAATTAGACTTATACATTGCGGCGCCATTATCAAGCCTTAGCTCGGATTGCCTAGTTTTATGGAAAAACTACGAAGGAGCTTTTCCAAAACTTTCTGAGATGGCTTTAAGGCACCTCTTGGTGATGGCCTCGTCTGCGCCAGCAGAAAGGCTGTTTTCTAAAGCAGGTAACATAGTTAGAAAAACACGAAATCGTATTTTAGGTAAGAGATTGGCGAAACTATTGTTTCTTAATTCTCTTACAGATGATTTGTGGAAATAATTTGTATAACTTTTTTAAAATTATATCATCCACAAATTATCTGTAAGTGAATTCAGTAAACAATAGTTTTGAACAATGTCTAAATGTCGAATCGATTTTGAATTTTCCTATTTTGTTTGACAATTTGATTTTAAATCTGGGAACCAAAAAATTTGCCACAGTAAAAAGATGTACTTTCGGAATAGTTTCGAATCTTTTGAACATTTCTGCTTGCAACTTTTTAAATTCATTTCCTAACTCGCTAGTTGTCGTTATTGTGTCTAATAAAGTTCTTAAACATTTGATGATAGGAATTGCTTTACTAGCAGTAACAAAATTTTCAGTACTCATTACTTCGGTAACTTTTTGAAAAGGTTTAATTTTTTTCGATTTCTTTAAAGACAACAATTTCTGAAGCTTTAAGCTTTTTTGGCGCATTTAGGTGATTTATAACATGTATATAATTATATCGCCTATCAGATGTTTAAGTTTTCCTTCTGCCAGATTTTGAGCCCTTTGCGCTTCTCGTAATTATTCCGCGCCGACTCCACTTTGGTGGAACCAGGTATCTTGCGGACTTTGTCCAGGAATTTATTTATATATAATTTTATATTCATTTCGTTTTTATTTAATTATAATATTATTTTATTTCTGTTTTGTATGTTCTTTATATATAAGCTTTAAGCTGTAATTTAGTAAAATAAAATTAAAAAAAAAGTAAATACGGGAAATAAATATTTCGGTTATTAATACTATTAGGACTAGTTTTATTTTAATGTAGAAATACAGAAACATATTTTTAGTTTGACGATTTGTTATCTATAACACAATTTTAACTAATAATAATATGTAAATTAATTAAATATTGGTTTATTTTAATTTAGTTTTGAGAAATTTGTTATATTGTTTTATTAATTTTATTTTCATTTGACATTTTAATTAAATAGAGTTAATTTTTATTTGTATGTTGAATACTATTTCCTTATTTAAAACAGCTTCAAGCTGTTGTTTAGGATTTAGTACAATAAAAAGAAATGAATACGGGGAAAAAATATTTGGCTTATTAATTCTATTAGGTAGGACTAGTTTTATTTTAATGTTATGTACAGAAACATATTTTTAGTTTGACGATTTGTTATCTAGAAAACGGTTTTAATTAAATATTAGTTTATGTTCAGGAACATACGAGTAATTTACCTCCGAAATATCATTACAGCGCCTGTAAAATCATCAAAGCGAAGGCTGTAACTCCTAACTTAATTTTACCAGCAAAAATGTTCTACTACCTACGATTTTGTACAATTTCATAAGTTAATAAACTAATGTTTTTCTGTGAAGCTAGTGGTTTCTCTTATAAAAATTAAAATAAATTCATCCCGTGATCTACGCATCATAAAAGCCTCAAAAACCGGTAGACCTGCGATATACGCGCAACCGCGGCTACATGCTGGTCCTCCTCACCAAATAAATACGAAGATTTCGGCGACCTTTGGATACACGTACGCATTGAGGCAAGGATTCCGGGAACTACTTCGACCATTTAAAGGGATCTCTGGACACTACAACGACAACCATCTGGCACATCCATCACGAAGAATAAGAAGAAGTCTTTACCTATTACGCAACGAAGAGGATTTGGATATCAGGAAGTCTCCACGTCGATACGAGAACATACGCGCAAATCGGTACGACCGACTGTTCCGTGTTATCCCAACCTTCCTAGTCTTCTCTTGTTTTAATATCGTGCCTCCATACTGATTTCAGTGAATATACGCATGTGAAACATCGGTGTGCTTAGCCGTCGACCTACCGCCCGGCCATCGGGGCTGCAGTCTGCATCAGCTGAACGTGTTTGGCTCTTGTCAACTGCATTCCTAGGTATAACCGTGAGTACTTTCCTTGTCACTTGCCACAAAATGTCGTTAGACGCAGTTAGTGTACCTACAAAGTCTAGATCCCCTAGTAATAGTATTAGTGATGATAATTCTAACCGTATAGTTCGTGACCTAGTCAGAAAGCGTGGGATAATCAAAGGCAGGTTCACTAAATTTGCAAATTATCTAAATAATATAGATTTAGAGGGGGGTTTTTTTATTATTATTATTATTAAGCCATTTATTTCCTTATAAAATTACAATTAAGTTAGAAATTAAATATACATTACAATATAAATTATCACACAACATAGTTACTTTTTTTTTTTTTATATATATACATATATATATATATATATATTTATTATTATTTACAGGGTCCCTTTGAGGGTATAGGCCTCCTCCAATTTATTCCACTTAAGTCTGTCTTTTGCTGTTTCCATCCATTGTTCTAGAGGGGGGTTTATTACCGCAAAATAAAATAGATTTAAAGCTCCGTATACAGGGCGCTGCCAGCTTGTTTACCGAGTTCAACGATCTTCAAACTAAGCTGGAAGAGAATGTGCAGGAATGTGACATTGATGATCAACTAAATCAGCGCGAGCAGTTTGAAGATAGTTACTACGGTACACTCGCTCAGGCGGAGTCCATACTCACCAACGGTGCTGACCCTCTAAGCTCTGACTATACTAATAATAATAAATTAAGGTCTGTTCGTTTACCTATTATTTCTATGCCCACCTTTGACGGTTCGTTTGAGCATTGGTTAGAATTTAGAGATACGTTTATATCACTGGTACATAATCCCACAGACATTAGTAATATTCAAAAGTATCATTATTTAAAATCTTCATTGAAAGGAAGCGCTATGTTAGTTATAGGTTCTATTGAGTTTTCGTCTGACAACTATATAGTAGCCTGGGAGCATCTACTTAATAGGTATAATAATAATAGGTTATTAATTCATAATCATGTTAAGGCTTTGTTTACATTGCAACCTTTGAATAAAGAGTCTACTCCTTTCATACGAAAACTCATAGGACACAATTTTAAAAAATCTACGCACATTAAAAATCCTAGGTGAACCCACAGAGCACTGGGACACCCTGGTCATGTATATAATAGTGTCGAAGCTAGATAAAACTACTGAGCGCGAGTGGGAGCAATATAAAAGTATGTCATTGTCAAAAAATACCTTAAAGGTTGATGACATAATTAAATTTTTAAAAGATATGTTAGAAACATTGAACTTAACACATAGCAAAGAATATGATAATAAAAAATACTCAAAGTCGTTTACTAATACTACTCAATGCAATGTCTCGTCCAATGAGCGATCCGAACGTAAACCTAAGATTAAAAATAAAGGATTATGCATTATGTGCAATCTTTACCACCCACTTTATTCATGTCACAAATTTATTAACACTGACTTAAAATCTAATCTAAACTAATTAAAGATAACAATTTATGCGAAAACTGTTTACGTTCGGGACACTCTCTGGATACCTGCGTGTTCGGTTCATGCAGAAAATGCAATAAAAAACATAACTCGCTAATTCATTACGATAGCGCGGTCGACCTATCAGTAACATTCCATACTGTAAATGAAGGTGGTTTAAAAAAATCTGCCTCCGCGCATCCCCTCTCCTATGACGTAATTAATCCTTTCAGTGATAGGGACCTCTCAGCTGTTTATGTAAACAAGGCACACACACATATGCAGAAACATAACTATACGCAATTCGCAAGTGTGCAACCTGTGTTATTGTCTACTGCGATAGTTGAGATCGCAGATACAAATGGTTATTTTCATATTGTCCGCGCGCTCCTTGATAACGGGAGTCAACGATGTTTTATAACCAAATCATTATGCAATTTATTAGGCGTGAAATTAATACAGACCACTCACGAAATTCTGGGTGTAAGTGAAACTGTGACTCAGTGTACTGTAACCTGTGTTATAGAAATAAAATCACATATTAATACCTACACTTTTAGTTTACAATGTTTTGTGTTACAGCACATAACTTCCACGCTGCCGGCCGTATGTGAATCACTCGCACAGTTCTGTATCCCAGACGGCATACAGCTGGCTGATCCAGATTTCTTAGACTCCAAAACTATTGACATTTTAATAGGCGCAGTCCAATTTTGGAATCTATTGAATGATGGCAAAATGAGGTTACGTAATGGCCCATTTTTACAAAGTACCAAATTAGGCTGGATTATTTCGGGTCCTATATATTATAATTCGCACAATAATAAGGACATCCAGTGTAATTTATCACAATCAATAGACGCGCAATTGAGAAAGTTCTGGGAACTTGAGGAAGTTTCTCAGGTGTGGGATACGCGCACAGATGAGGAGCGTGCTTGCGAGGAGCACTTCAGTCAGACTACTACGCGAAATGCTGATGGAAGGTTCTGTGTACGCATTCCTTATAAACAATCACCCGACACTTTAGGAGAATCCTTTCCTCAAGCAGAACGACGCTTTTTAGCGCTGGAAAAGCGATTACAGCGCTCGCCTGAATATAAGTGTTTATATACAGACTTTATTAAAGAATATGAGAGCCTAGGTCATATGTCACGCGTTAATACCTACAAGTCTCCATATTACTTTATGCCGCATCATGGCGTATTTCGTGAACACAGCACCACAACCAAGCTGCGTGTCGTGTTCGACGCAAGCGCCACCACTAGTAGCAGTATATCGTTTAACGACATACAACTAGTAGGTCCACCTATACAGGGTGATTTAGTCGACATCCTTCTACATCCTTCGTGATCTTCTGGCGCGACGAGCCTTCGCAGCAGTTAGGTATTTATAGACTTAACACCGTCACATATGGAACTGCTTCTGCACCATTTTTAAGCGTAAGGTGTTTAAAGCAGCTGGGTCTGGAGAGTACCCATCCCGACATCCAGAGGATTATTAGTCGCGACTTCTACGTCGATGACATGATAACAGGTATGGATGACAAATATGAATTGTTAAAACTATGTGATCAAGTTGCAAGTACATTACAACGTGGTTGCTTTCCATTACGCAAGTGGATATATAATTTTATTCCCGACAATTCACATTATAATAGTTCATCTGATATTTCTGTAAATTTTACGCTAAATGAAAACGCTAACACTAAAACTTTAGGTATAGGTTGGTATCATTTATGTGATCAATTTCATTTTAATACTCAATATAAAAATATTAATCAAATTGTTACTAAGCGATTAATATTGTCAAATGTATCGCAAATATTAGACCCACTAGGGCTACTCAGCCCGACAATAATGCAAGCTAAGGTCTGGTCTTAATGCAACAATTGTGGTTATTGAGGATAGATTGGGACGAGGCGCTGCCCATTGACGTCACGCGTGTCTGGAACCAGTTCGCGTCGTCTTTGTCTGTGCTCAATACAATTCGTGTACCCCGACATGTCATGGGTTCTAACCCTGCGTATATGGAACTGCACGTCTTTACAGATGCATCACAAACAGCATACGGCAGCTTCATATACGTGCGTACGGTTGGCCATGATGATACGGTATCAGTAAGGTTGCTCATTGCGAAGGGCAAGGTGGCACCCTTAAAACCAGTTAGCATACCCCGCCTAGAATTATGTGGAGCGTTACTGGGTGCTAGATTATACGATAAAGTACGAAACTCTTTATCTTGTCGATTTAATAATGTCATGTTTTGGACGGACTCAACTATAGTGTTAGGTTGGTTACGAATGGCTCCTAACCTATTAAAAACATTTGTTCAAAATAGAACCGCAGAAATACATGAATTGACAAAGGAACTTCCGTGGCGTCATGTTAGAGGTAACACAAATCCTGCAGATTTGGTCTCCCGCGGAGTCGGACTACGGGACCTCTCATCATCCACACTGTGGTGGGAGGGTCCGGAGTTTCTTCATAATAATAAATTTAAATGCGAGGATATTCCTCATTTCAATAGTACTCGATTGACTAATGATTTGCCTAAAATAAAATCTAGTGTTATTTCATTTGTAGCCGATAGTAAGGAAAATCAGCCTTTTTATTTTACTTTCAGACGCTTTTCACAATTAAATCGTATGAGACGCGCCGTCGCATACTTGTTACGTTTTATAAATAATACACGCAATATAAGTAGTAAGCGCACGGGCATCATAAATATTAGTGAATTGGAGGAAGCTGAAAAGACGTTAGTTAGGTTTAGTCAAATCGAGTCATTTCCTGACTTACACAAGTTAATTGTCTAAAAGTATAATGTTAAAAAATAAACATAGTTTAGACAACTTAAATTTATTTTTAGATAAAGATAACATTATACGAATCGGTGGTCGTCTCGATAATGCACCTGATTTTAATTATACTAAAAAACACCCTATATTAATTTCTAGTAAACATTATTTTTCAGAGCTATTGTTTCGTCACGTACACATGCAAATGCTTCACGCGGCTCCGCAGGCCTTACTATTTCATCTGCGCGAAGCTATAGGTGGCAGAAACTTAGCTCGGAAGGTGGTGCATAATTGTGTCATTTGTAAACACATGAGAGGTAAAACGTTATCGCCTATGATGGGTAATTTGCCTAAAGAAAGAATCACTCAGACTTATCCATTTATTCGTAGCGGGGTCGATTACGCAGGACCAATGCTCATTCTGAATCGCAAAGGTAAGGGCTCTAAAACGACCAAGGCATATATTTGCCTATTTATATGTTTTGTCACACGCGCAAAACATTTGGAGCTTGTTAGTGACCTTTCAACTGACGCTTACGTACTAGCGTTAAAGCGTTTTATCTCAAGGCGTGGAAAACCGCTCGAGATTTTTTCTGACAATGGTCGGAACTTTGTAGGTCTTAAAAATGAGTTTGCTGATTTTTTATTAAATTGTAGTTCAGAAATAAAAGATTATGCAACTAGTAAACAAATAAAATTTAGTTTTATCCCCCCTTATTCGCCTAATTTCGGTGGCCTGTGGGAAGCGGGAGTAAAAGCATGTAAATTCCACTTACGCCGTGTTATAGGAAACGCGCATCTTACATTTGAGGAGTTTAGTACGGTGTTATTTATTTATTTATTTATTTAAATATGATACTCACGACAAGATGTAGCCATTATATTGTTGTAAAAGGCTTAAGGTACACAAATTGAGCTAACATCTGGACTACATCTTACTATTATGAGTATACGATATAATATTTAGTACGATACAGTATTTTAGAATAACAGACTTTATATAAAGAAAGAAAAAATCAAAACTACATGCAATTCATTAAAGCAAACAAACGAACATAATGAATAATAAAACACAATCAAGCTAAAACAAATCTATATAAAACAAATCAAAGTCAATAAGTATTATGGTAATAATTAACAACTTAGAGAATATCTTGTAATGATCTTTTTAAATGTAAAAGGCTAGAGTCAAAGATATCAATGTCCCTGTGCCTGCTACTTACCTCATTATACAACCGACACATTCTAACTATAGGGTTAAAATACGAAGTATTATTTTTGTACACCTGCAATGTGAACGTACTAGGAAGACGACTTTTATGTCGTGTATTAAAGTTAATCATTGTCAACAAGTTAGGTGAATCTATCCTACCGTGAATAATTTTGTGAAGGCACACAAGGTCATACCTTTTACGACGATCTTCTAGTGACATCATTCGAAACCAGGACAATCGATCATCGTAGCTGGATAACTTCCGACCAAGGTTACACCGGTATGACAAAATTTTTAAGTAGCGCTTTTGAACACGTTCTACACCGTCGATATGAGTCCTGTAAAACGGCGACCAAATGGGACACGCATACTCCAGCACCGAACGAAACAAACTGCAAAAGGTTGTTGTAAAGCTTTGTGGCCTTTTAAAGTCTTTAGTTGATCGAACTATAAAACCCAGCAATTGATTACCCCGATCAATGATGTATTCATAATGCGGTCTAAATGTTAATTTTTCATCAAATATAACGCCAAGGTCCCTTACAGTCTGCTTACGTTCCAAAACTTCACCATCAACAGTGTAGTTATGATCAACCCGTTGAACTTTTCTAGTAAATGATATGAAGCAACATTTATCAGCATTAAGAGACATCCTATTAATTTTGGACCATGTTACCAAAGTATTGAGATCCCTTTGCAACTTCAGACAGCCAGTAATTTCAGAAACTGATGAGAATATTTTGAGATCATCAGCATAAAGAAGTGCTGGACATTCCAGTTCAGAGATAAGGTCATTTATAAACACGACAAATAACAGAGGACCAAGGTGGGATCCCTGAGGAACACCGGAAGTAATCTCTACAGTGGAAGAAACGTAACCCTTAACCGCAACAAGTTGACTTCTATTTGACAAGTATGAGCGAACCCAACGCAGAAGGCTGCCATGTATACCATAGACACCAATCTTCTCAATGAGCAGAGCATGATCAACCTTGTCAAAAGCCTTGCTAAAATCTGTGTAAATAATATTAATAATAATAATAATATGTTTATTCAGGTAAAGGTACATAGAAATAGTTATTATATAGGTACAATTTTTAACAAAGTGATTTTATAATTAAGTAGAAAATCGTCTGTGCCTGAACTAGGCTAGGAGCCTGTATCTCGGGCAAACAGATCTCTTCCGTCATTGGGTGCATACAGTTTTAGGTATTCCATTATAATATTAACATGCATTATACAATTTACTGGTATAATTTTAGGTATTTTATTACAGTATTAATATTAACATGCATTAAACAATTTACTGATATAATACAATAATTAACACTAAGAACAATAATTATAAGATATGACTATAAATTAATACTTTTGAGTGTGTATGTGCAAGTGAATCCTATTTATGAGTGTGTGGAATATGTGTGTAATGTGAGGGAGTAGTGGTCCGTCTGTCTGTCTGAATATGATTCTGTTATCTAGACTTGTATTTTTAATAAATTTTCCGTTTCATTATAATCGAAAACTTTTAGCCACTTACTTAATTTAATATTGCAATTTCTATTATTTAGGGGGTAAATATTTATTTTATCGTTTATCTTATTATAAAGGAAAGGTCCCAGAAAGTAAAAGAACTTGCATATAAAGGAATGTTTGTAGACAACAGCAGGGCATATTTTATTTTTGCGCCTCTTTTTTGTACGTTCTAAAAGAAACTTTGTTATGGAATGCTGTTTGATTACAGTATGGTAAATAAAGAGCTGTCGCACGGTTGGTACGTCACAAAATTTATAAAGTTGTGTTGTGGGAAATAAAATCGGACGAAATATACAGACCTTTAGCACAGCTCTCTGGGCTCTCTCTAGCCGTATAAGAGTAGTTTTCGGAGCTCCACCCCAAATAGAAATACAATAGACCAAAACTGATTGGCACAGTGAAACATAGACCTGCTTCAACAATAATGGTTCCGCAACCTGTCTTAAATTTTTGAATACGAAAATTAGCTTTCTGACTCTGTTGCAGAGCAATTCAATATGCTGATTAAAGTTGAGGTTAGCATCCAACAGAACTCCTAAATACTTTATAGTGTTTGCTCTATTAAGGGCTACACATGAATAGCACTGCGGATTTACACAAATATGGTCAAGAATGAAGAATTCTTGGTTTGGTTGGGCCGAAGAGGCATCATCATTGAAAATGGAATGTATTTTGTTTTTTCGGAATTTAGTGTTAGGTAGTTACTACGCAGCCAATTTGATACCCAATCAAAACCCTCCTGCGCTTTATGGAAAGCCTCCTCCCAAGTGCTAGCAGAAAAAAGAAGAACTGTGTCGTCGGCATAGGATATTATCCTTCCCTGTACTTGATTATCAAGTAGGAGATCGTTGATGTAAATAAGGAACAATACCGGGCCCAATATACTGCCTTGTGGGACGCCAAATACAATGGGCAATTCACTACTAATATTATCGCCAATCTTTTCACACTGACGTCTTTCTGATAAGTAATCAGCAAAAAGTTTTAGCTGAGTTCCTCTTATTCCTATGCACTCTAACTTAGACACAAGTAAAGGGACAGAGACCGTGTCAAACGCCTTTGCCAGGTCCAGGAAGATTCTTATTGTCCTATGTCCTTTATCCATGTTTTTTACAATAAAGTCAACTACTTCCTGAACAGCGTTATCGGTCGATTTTCCCGTTCTAAAACCATATTGATTGCTCGATAGAAGCTGATTGTCATCGAGATATTTTAAAAGCCTGTCATTTATTAGTCGTTCAAGAACTTTCGACAATGATGGCAGAATTGCAATAGGTCTATAATTAATGACACGGTCCCTATTGCCCGCCTTATAAATGGGACGGATGACGGACTTCTTTAGCGATCGCGGGAAAATACCTTGGGAGAAGCAATTGTTAAAAATGTGTGTCAAGGGGGGAACCAAGATATTTTTAAATTGCTTAAGAAATTTATTTGAAATATTATCCCAGCCCACAGAACAATCTGTTTTAAGGCTCATGATTTTTTGCTCGACTTCTTGATGATCTGTGCCTATCAGTACAAATGAACCGACCCGAAAATTTTTAGAAGCTGCAGTTGATTTGATATTTCCTTGGATTTTTGCAATTTTATCCCCCAAGTTCCCTCCCACATTCACAAAGTACTCATTTATTGAATTTATAGAAGCCTGACAGGTGGCCGCATCGTCCATCAATTCATGAGCCATGGATTTCGTTTTGGTTGTATGTGTAATAGTTTTTATTGCTTTCCATAACCTTTTATTATTACTACCTGCTGATTTAAGCTCATTTCCTTCATATTCCCTCTTTAATTTTTTTATTAATATATTACAGTAGTTTCTATACCTTACGTATGTCATTTTGAGTATATTATTTTCTGGACATAGTTTAAGAGATTTATGCATTTTATCTCTATTTTTTAAACAGCGCAATAATCCTGGTGTCATCCAAGGTCTAATAGTCCTATTACGTCTTGTTACTTTAGTTATGGATGAGTTTTCACATTTATTTATTTATTAAAGGATCACCAACAAAAGATACATTACATTGTAGGAGCTAAGTTTTTGGTCAGCAATTATATAAGAAAATCCAAATGTTCTTTTTTTATAGGTAATCACCTTTTACAAAGAAATTTCATTGCACAGAAAGTTTTAACATAGAAAACACAATCACAAAGAACAAAAGCAACAAATCAAAATACAATAGAAAAAAAATACAAACTAAAAATTAAGTAATTAATATAAAACAAATTTAAACATACAATAAATTTACCTACTAATACACATTTATTTAAATACAGAAAACTATATTATAATAATAAAAATAAAAATATATAAAAGCAAATACAAAATTGAATTGAAAAAAAAAATAAAAAAATGAATGAATTAATATTTAAAATTCAAAAATACAGAACAAACAAACATGCAATTCACAAAACAAAACAAAAAAATAATAATAATATTATTATCCTGCCGTCCGAAGTAAATCCAACACATCACAAAACAACATTGAAATTTAAATTTAAACCATCCCCACATGATCTGAGCCTAAGCACAAGGTGAGCACTTTTTTCTTAAATTCGGGCAGACTATCGTGAAAGAGGTCAAGTTCGTTACATTTAGCGGTAAGCTCGTTGTAAGTGTCGGACCAACGGGTCACCGGTGAGCTCTTGCCTAAATTGGTTCTGCAGGGGCGACTATAAAGTATCGCACACGGCTGCCGGGGAATCGAGCGAGGTACATTGAGGCCAAACTTGTGAAGAAGCTGAGGGCTATCTATTCTGTTGTTTAATAGTTTATGTAAGAACACTAACCCTGATAATATTCTTCTAGAGTTTTCATACCAAAATATTCAAGTCTCTCCGAATAAACTTTTGAATTAATGGGTGGTTTAAATCGATATGCCAGGTGTCTTGTCAGCTTCTTCTGCAGTGACTCAATTCTATCAATATGAATCTGATATATTGGCGCCCAAACAGCACTACAATACTCCACCTTGGTCCTAACGAGAGTATCAAACAACTTAATTGTGGTTGTGGGGCTTCTGAACTCCTTTCCACATCTCAATACAAATCCCAACGTTCTATATGCTGCGTTTATAGTGGTTTCTATATGTGTTATGAATCGAAGCTGGGAGTCAATTATGATTCCCAAATCCCGAACTTCGTTAACTTCATTAATCATTTCGCCCAGCATAGAGTAACTTGATGTGATAATATTCTTCCTGCGCGTGAATTTAATATGATGACATTTCAATGGGTTTAAGAACATATTATTTTGCCTACACCAAACCACCAAACTGTTTAAGTCATCCTGCAGGAGGACTGCATCTTTGTTGTTGTTTATCTCTCTGGTAAGTTTAATATCATCAGCAAACATATATATCTGGGAATTATTAATTGAAAATGTGACATCATCTATAAATATATTGAACAGTAGGGGTCCCAAGTTTGATCCCTGAGGAATGCCCGATGTAGCCACGAACTCTTTGGAACAAGAACCCTTCAAGACAACTCTTGAGAACCGACGGTAGAGGTAAGAAGCACACCAGTCCAGTAATATTCCCACAATCCCAAACGCTTGAAGTTTACTTAAGAGTATTCTGTGGTTTACCTTATCGAAGGCCTTAGAGAAGTCCGTATAGATAGCATCGATTTGCAACCCACGATCAACGCTATCCATGATATGTGATGCAAAATCAAAGAGATTGGTATTTGTAGACCTCCTTTCCATAAAGCCATGCTGATGATGCGACAAACATATAACTTTCTGTATAGAATCAATTAAATAGTCAATACAAAAATTTGGATCAATAGACTCATAAATTGGTTTAAGGTCAATCTTACCCAAGGAATTTTGGCAACCATCAAAGTTAACCTTGACCTTACTCACCTGAGATATTTCTCTTTTTTGATTTTGGCCTATACACAAAATCACGGCTTGATGATCAGTGACTGTGGAGTTGATAACCAATGTTTTTGCTGGTTTGTTTGTTTTGAGCATAACATGATCTAAACAGGCTTTCAGTCTTGTCGGATATGTGTGGGCAGACAATATGCCATGGCTTGCACACATATTAAGGTACTCGTGGGCTCTACTATCACAGTGTTCTGACAGAATGTCAATATTAATATCACCCATAATAGAAATGTTTTTATATGAATTTAAAATCAAAAGGACATCATTAAGAGACTGTATAAACGGGTCTATACGTCTGTACAATGGCGAGCGATAAAGTGCAACCAGAGCCATGTCTGTACCCAGTTTTAAGACTAGGCAGTTTCCATCTGAAAAGGAAGGTTCATGGACTACAATGTTCAAATAATTTTTAAAGTAGATAACCACACCATCATTTTGCAAACAATTATTTTCCGTACGGTAATTGTTATAACCGTCCATTATGGGAACAATCGGGTTATATGATAGCCAGCACTCAGTGAGAACAATTATATCACAGTCAACGCGCAGCCTGGTCAAAAGTGAGAGAAGATCATCATAATTGCGAGAAATACTTCGCACGTTTTGTGTTAGTATGGTAACATTATTAGGTAAGCGAGCTATTTGAGATTTTCAATTTTCTACCTCACATGCAACAGAGTCAGAAACCGACAAGCTGTCCAGTTCCATATTCAAAAAGTCCCCTATGTTATTTGGACTAAATAGTAATACACCACTTAGACAAGGTAAAATAAAATTTAAATCTAAAAACAATAATAATAATATATATGACCACTGATATTAGCAGTATCTCCCTTCCCATACAAGTATAGTGTAGAGTTAAATATAAAACAACAATACCGTCGTCTCTGAATCCGTGGGTGGGCAAAATTATTTGTTTAAGGTAATAACTATGTACTTATATTTTTTGTATAGAATCCACTTGACCTCCGTTTGCAAAAGAATTACAAATATAGTTCTTATACTCGAGAAGGTTGCTGATAGTAGACCTATTTTTCACAAAGCCGTGTTGACTATCAGATAATTTTCCTCTGACATGACCATACATATAGTCGTAAACCAATGATTCAAACAGTTTGGCGACCGTTGAAAGGATGCTCACGGGCCTCTAATTGTCACATTTGGATTTATCACCAGACTTATAAATAGGTACTATGTGAGCAATCTTCCAGCGTGACGGAAATTTACCAGTGCTCAATGATTTATTAAAGATAATCTGCAACGGAAGAGAAAGCTCCAATCCACATTCTCGAAAGAATGATGGGGGGATCTCATCGGGTCCAGCTCCTTTGTTCTTGTCTAACTGTTTGATTTTATTCAGAATATCAGCCCTGTTAACTTTTATACTACTTAGCATATTACAATGTATTGTGTTCAGTGTGGGACTAATATTATTAACAGAAGGAGGTTCAAACACAGAGCCAAAGAACGTAGAGAAAAGTTCACATATCTCCTGGCTATCGGAAGTAGTATTGTTACCGAAACTCATGGTTTGAGGGATAGTGATACGCCCCTTCTTGTTATTAATAAAACGCCAAAAGCTACGTGGATTATCCTTAAGCGAATCTTCAACAGTCAACAGAAACATTCTATAGCACTCAGAAGTGAGAGTCCTGCCTCGAGATCGCAGTAAAGAGAACGAGTCATAATCGCGTGGATTACCATACTTTTTATAACGTTTATGGTATTTATTTTTTTCTTTAAGACATTTTTTAAGTCCATCAGAGTACCAAATGGGATATTGAAAACGAGAATTGCACCGCACAATTGGAGTATGTTTCTTTATAACACCACTAAGCACATCATAAAAATTGCTAACACAGTCGTCAACGCTAAGTGTCGCTAGAATGTTATTCCAGTCTATACCACCAATGTCGCTTTTAGTTTTTTCATAATCACACTTATTGAAGTTAAAACGCTTTCTATTATTATGTATAAGTGGCTTATAAATTAAATTAATGATTTTTATTAAGAGGGCAGGATAATGACCCTTAACACGACACAAAGGCTCCTCCTCACTAACATCAATGGTCTTCATTGTAGATATAACCAAATCTAAGTAACGGTTATTATGGTTGGCAACTTTGTTAAATTGTAATAAGTCACAGGTACTAATGGTTTCTAAAAGAAGCTGGGCTTTTTTATCTCCTGGATTACTAGGCACAAAAGCACTAGTACAACGATCATTTGGTATAATACTTAGCCAGATACCCTCCAAGCAGCTGTCCCAACATGTCCGACGTACAACATTTATGTTTTTTTTGGTAGCGATAAGGACACCTCCACCCTGAGTTTTTTGAGAACCTGAATCTTGGCGGTCTCTTCGATGAACATTATACCTTTCATCGAAGAGTTCGCCATTGTAAATACTATCGTTAAGGTTTGTCTCAGTCAGGCATATAAGGTCATATTCATTATTTAATACACTAAGATAAATTTCTGTGAGTTTCGTCCTAGCTCTGTTAACATTCTGATAAAATATATTCATGCACACAAATATATTTATTGAAAGTATTAAACTATGTAAGAAAGTAACAAAATTAAGCAATTATCAAATTATAAAGGTTAATTAGAATTAAAATATAAATTAAATTATTATCACATTACAAAGATCAATTACAATCAAAATATATAAATTAAATTTCAAATAATATATTTAATATATAGAAATTAACAAATAAGAATAATTAAAAAGTTAACGAATTAATTATAATGAATTATTAAAATTAAAAATTAATCTATTCTATTTAAATAATCTAAATTTTTAATTAATATCGGGTTTAAATTTTCGTTTTTACGTATATATACCTTATTAAATCGTACCCAGACAAACTTATAGTTCTTATTCCGTGCCACCTGTCTAGTTGCAGAGTGAAGCTGCTTAAGTTCAGGTGGGTGATGTTCAGATACGTACACGCTCTTTGTATCACCCTGAAGCCCAATATGCGCTGTATGCAGCTTCTCTTTTTTACCTTTATTGAAGCGGTGAGTAGCCGAAAGCACAGAATCCCGAAGACGAGGAGACGTTAAAGTGACAATAATATTCCGAGGATGTTTTGAACCAGGATTAACTTTAGCAACACGTCTACAGGCGTGAATGTCACTGTCAGAAATAGTAACGTTGACAGTTTTACTTTTATTTGTTAGCACAAATAGAAGCCGTCCTCAACTCCCGACCTTTGACTCTTCTTTCCACAGACCCTGGAGACTTTCTTCCTCTTAGCCCAACTCACTTCCTGGTCGGTCGTCCGCTTACCGCGCCCGCTGTCGCTGACCTCGCTGAGACGCCTACACATCGTCTCTCACGCTATCAGAGACTGGAGCAAATTCGCCAACACTTCTGGTCACGCTGGGCCAAGGAGTATATTTCCGAGTTACAGACCCGAGCGAAGTGGAGGCAGAACACCGCAGACCTTCAGCCCAATGCGATGGTTCTCATCAAGGATACCAACTTGCCACCACTGAGATAGCATCTAGGACGAGTAGTGAAGACTATACCTGGCAAAGACGGTATCTGCAGGGTGGCAGATATACGCACAGCAACGGGCATCGTGAGACGAGCCTACACCAAGATCTGTCCCCTCGTAAAGATATTTTGGATATTAATACTATTAGGACTAGTTATTTATATACAGAAACGTATTATCAGTTTGTATGACAAACTGATAATACGTAAGGTAACTACCTTACGATTAGTTCATGTTTATTTTGTTTTTCATTTAGTTATAAGAAATTTGTTATTGTGTTATTAATTTTATATTTGTTTGCTTTTTTATTTCAATATATTATTATTTTATTTATATTTTGTCTGTTTTTTTTTATAAGCTTTAAACTGTAGCTTAGGGTTTCATAAAACTAAATAAGCACTTACTTGAAATTTTGATTTCAGATTAAATTATTGGTTTTAATGGAACGGAAACATTTTTTTTTTTTTTTGAAAAAAAAAAACTATTATTTTCCCTTAAAATAATCGATATTTGTTAATCGATTATTTAGGTTCGAGTAAAAATAGATTATTTTTTAATCGATTTTTCCCCATAGAAGTCACATCCCTAGCTGACACCGGCCGGCAAGCCGCCCAATCTAGGTACAGACGCTGCCGGTCTCCGTCTTTACTTCAGAAGATCCATCCATTAATAACTCTGCTTCCAGCCAATGAGTGAGTGTCACTGAGTGATGGCTCTTCCACCTTTAAATTGCCCCGATCCATCCGTCGTTGATGGGTGGGCCCCTTAGTGGTGGCGTGCTTTCGCATGGCGCCTTCATCTACGCGTCCTCTTCTGAAGTCTTTCCGTCTGGAAAGGCCACTCGCGCTAGCGCGGGGCCTTACTGGTCTCAGTTGTTTAACCGGGGTTACCCCCGGTTTATCTCAATTGTTTTCTCCCTCACATTTACGTCCGTCTTGTTTTAACCTGCATTGAGCAGGTTCATCTCAATGGTGGGGCCGTTAGCTTCAGCGGAGGTGACCAGCCTACCTTCAAAAACTCAACGAAGGGAAAAGCTTAACTAGAAAAAACAAAGAAAAAAATATTGAAATACTACACAACATCCAAACCAAAACTGAAATATCCACACAAACATCCCAAAACAACCTCAACAACAACAATCAACTCACACACACTAAAACAAACGAAGTCATCAGGAACACAATTCAGGAGGAAATAACTAAACTTAAAACAACGAACCATACCAAACCCAACCAAAAACCCACCTACGCTAAAATAACATCCACAAGCCCAGCTGTCCCTGCTTTAACCACAACACCGATCAACAAACCAGCAATTATCTCAGCAAAAAATCAAGCACAAAGCCCTAAACGCTCCAACTGTGGAAGCAAACAGTAACATTCAGGAACATCAACTATACTCCCAATAGAATTCAACAAATTGTAGCGGGGGGGGGGGGGGGGTTTAAGATTAATTAAAAGAAAATACAAGTTTATTTAAAATTGGTATATTTACAAGTAAAGTTGGTTTTGAGTACAGTATCTATACAAGAGACCTACCTAATAAATGTTGGCCCTGCCTACAATGGATATGCCTATTATCAACTAAAACTCTGACCGTATAGTATGGGAAGATTGGAGGGACTGACGAGGGACAGGATCGAGGACTGGCACGTCGACTGGCACGCAGACTGGCACGTAGACAGGCGACGGCAGCAGATGTAGGCAGGCAAGCAGGAAGGCGGCGGCACGATGGCAGCAGCAGCAAGCACGCACGACTGTAGCAGTAGCCGCACACGATGAGGCGAGGCCTCGTCTCTCAGGCTAATGCCTGAGACGAGAAGTCAGATGGTCTAGTCACTCAAGGCTCTAAGCCCGAGGCGAAGTCCTGCAGCACAAGGAGGTTCTCCAACACTCAGAGCAGATACCCGAGCGAAGAAGTGGAGTCTAGGCAAATCCCAGAGGCTGCAACTTCAGGATCCGGAGTCTTCAAGAAAGTGTGACAGGATCGGGCCTGGTTCTCGACGTAGCAGGTTCAAGGTTTCAAGGATGAGAACCAGTCGATCACTGTCACTGTAGTTAGACTTCTTCTTTCTTAAGCTTCCTCGAGACTGACGAAAAATCGCCGGTCCGAGATATTTATAGACGATTTTAGAGCTCTACGATTAAAATTCATATTTAGTTTTAATTTATAGAGTGCCAGTATTTTTTTTGGTTAGTATGGGAAATTTTGAAGCTACCTAGCGGTCAGAGGAGACGCTAAGATTTAGTGTTTTAAGTGTCTAAAAATGTGAAAATACCTAAAGAATATGTTTTAATTTACAATATTACCTAATACATAGTTTATATAATTTAAATTTAAAATGTTAGGAATCTGATTTGATAATCGAAGCCTAACTTTTCGTGAAAACTAAATGAAAAATTTGGAACGTTCACAGAAGGGAAATTTCTAGCTGTCAAAATTCTGGAGTATTACATACAAATATTAACCAATTTAACCATGTTTTTACTACCTGGAATTTTCCCAGAAAACGGTGTATAATAATACATTTGGTGGTCATTTAAAAAAAAAATGAAATGATATGAAGACAAATAAAATAAAATACATAAATATAATATGGAGCGGGTGTAACGTGACAAAATATCAAACAATAAATTGAGAATAGAATTCGACAACACCCAACAAAGAAACAACACACTTGACCAAATTAACAACAACCCTCTATCACCCATCACCGCAGAAATGTCCAGAGAACTTAAACCAACGATCATCCTAAAAGGAATACACCACGACACACCCACAGACTTATTAGTCGAGCTAATCACCAAACAAAACCAACAAATACAAAACAACATAACAAAAGTAGTATCTTTTGTTATGTTGTTTTGTATTTGTTCGTACATAAATTCAATAAAAAAAACAAGAATCCAAAACTATACAACGCCATTTTCACTACCTCTACTAGCGTATGGAAAGCTTATTACCTCAAAGTCCAATGTCAACATCGACCACCAAAGAGTAGGTGGATGTACTCCTCCACGTGTATGTGTAGGAGTACATCCCTCTACTCCAATGCTTCGACTGCCTACAATTCGGACACACTAGAAAAACATGCAAAATAATAAACATAAATTCACTCATTGTATGCTCACACTACGCCGGCAATCACTCCTTCAAAACATGCCCCAACCTAAATAAAACCAACTCATTAAAATGCTTCAACTGCTCAAAATACACCAAAACCAATTCCACTATATCAATCAACCACAGCGCCACATCCTCCTAGTGCCCTAAAGTGGCTTACATGAAAGTGAAAGTACGCGCCAAAATCAATTACGGATACCATGAGTAAGTCACCACAACCCAACAGCAAACCAACCAATACACTCCCTCACAGCTCAAACCAACAAATAAACACAGGCAGGGGACGCATAGCACATCAAGAAATACTTAACTATATCGAAAAACATGACACCGACGTCATATTTATCAACGAACCATACATTGGAAACAAAAACATAATTAAAAATATACCAGGCTACAAGGTATATCAATTCCCCACAGACACCCCTTTCAAAGCAGCAATACTAATTAAAAACAAAACTACTAGCACCATTGGTATCACACAACATTCCAACTCCAACATCTCAATAGTACAAATCAAAAACAGCCAACACAAAACAACCTATTTAACCTCAGTCTATATCGAACCCAGAAAGGACAAACACAACACTCTAAACAAACTAGAAACATTCCTTCAAGCCACCAACCGAGCCAACCACATCGTATGCGGAGACTTCAACGGAAGTTACACCCTTTGGAGGGCCACAAATAACAACAAAAGAGGCCACTCAATATACAACTTCATATTCAACAACAACCTAACTATCCGAAACAGAAAATCTCAGCCCACATTTAACTGTATCAAAAGAGGTACTTCCATAGAATCAATAATCGATCTCACCCTGCACAATATCTCCGACAATACCACTACAGAACAGTGGACAATTAACCAAAACATATGCCCTTCCTCCGACCACTACGCTATCATAACACCCATTCACCAAAAACAAAAGCACCACCACGTACAAATATGACACTACACACATCAAATGGGATCTAATATTACCCAAATTCACTCAACTTTTAAACCAAAACATACCAAACATCACCATCATCGATAACTTTAACCACATCAAAACAGATCAATACATCAACAAACTCACCAAAGCCATACAAAAAACCTGCAACAAAACAATACCCAAGTTCACCAAACCACCCACCAAACCTCCCTGGTGGAGCAACGAACTCGACCAACTCAAAAAAGAAGCCATCCAAACACACCACAAACTCAACAAGGCCATAAAACGTAAACTACCTATAACCGAGCTTCTAACAGAAAAAGACACCATAAAACAAAAATATACTACAGCCTTCTTCCAAGCATCCACTAATAACTTCAGAGAATTTTGCGAAACGCAACAAAAAGAGGACGTCTGGACGATAACAAACAAAATAATCAAAACCAGACCCAACATACAACCCCCATCAACACTAAAACTACCCAACGGGAAATACACCAAAAATACAAAATAGTAAAGAAACCGCACAAGCGCTCATGTCATATTTTTTCCCCGACGACACACCCGAACAAAAAACAATAAGAACATCATCCGCAACCCCCATTAACACACCCAACGATCCCCCCTTTACAATAGTTGAAATCCAATTTAGTATAAACTCAATAAACCACAAAAAAAGCACCAGGACTAGATAACCTAACCTCGGATATATGCCAACAAGTAATAAAAATCATACCACAAACAATCACTAACTTAATGAATCACTGCCTCAATACAGCACACTTCCCAACACCATGGAAAACCTCATGCACCAAACAGCACTATCTGCGCTGTTTCTTGTACCATATGCGGAAGGTCATTGATATATACCAGAAACAGGAAAGGCCCTAAAATTGATCCCTGGGGGACTCCCATATTCACAAGAGATCCTTTAGATACACTACCATTAATGTTAACACATTGCGTTCTATTAGAGAGATAGGACTCCACAAGGTTTAACGCTACTCCGCGAACTCCATAGAATTCCAGCTTACCCAATAGAGTTTGATGATCTATACAATCAAATGCTTTAGACAGATGGCAAAAGACACCAATGACATCCTGAGACTTTTCCCAAGAACTAAATATTTCCTCAATCAATCCAGTACCAGCATCTGTTGTATTTCTAACTTTTGTAAACCCATATTGACGATCGTGTAATAATTTGTTGATATTAAAATATCCTAATAGCTGACTTAGCATTATTTTTTCAAATATTTTGCTAAGCGCGGGTAATACGGAAATGGGTCGATAGTTAGTAGGGTCTGTTTTACATCCCGATTTGAATATAGGGGCTATTTTACTGTGCTTCATAAAGTCTGGGAAGACACCGTTATCCACACAACTATTATAAATGTCGGCTAAGATAGGCCCAATGGTGTAAATAATAGGTTCTATTGCTTTTACGGATAATCCCCATAAATCTTCCGTTTTCTTTTTATTTAACATTTTGAAGTGTTTTATAATATCCTCATTTAAGCCCGAAGCAGCAGACTGTCCAGGAATTGACAACAAGCAACCAACATGTCCTTGCACGGCTGCTGTAGCTGTTTTATGTGATATTTAAAACAACGACTCACCGGTGGCACCGCTAATTTTTGGTTGCGTGGGGGGGCGAACAGGTGGTCGCTTAGCGGGGCGAGGGGATGTGGGGTGAGTCAGTCGGGACGGGGGTGGAGTGGGTTGGTGGTGTTCTTGTTCCACAACTGGACCAAGGCCAAGAGAGACATCAACCAAAAAAAAATAAAAAATTACACCCAGTGCCAAGCCAATAACAACCTACCAAAATGGCAACCAACCACCCCAACTGCCAGAACTGCGGGCGCTACTACATGGAATTGATGTACGAACGACAGGCTAACCACGAACTCATTATAACCAATGGATATCTTGTCTCCAAATTGATACAGGTCTTGTCTCCAAATTGATGAGAAACAACTCGGCGAACATACCACCAGCCTGACTGGAACAAGAACACCACCAACCCACTCCACCCCCGTCCCGACTGACTCACCCCACATCCCCTCGCCCCGCCAAGCGACCACCTGTTCGCCCCCCCACGCAACCAAAAATTAGCGGTGCCACCGGTGAGTCGTTGTTTTAAATATCACATAAAACAGCTACAGCAGCCGTGCAAGGACATGTTGGTTGCTTGTTGTCAATTCCTGGACAGTCTGCTGCTTCGGGCTCAAATGAGGATATTATAAAACACTTCAAAATGTTAAATAAAAAGAAAACGGAAGATTTATGGGGATTATCCGTAAAAGCAATAGAACCTATTATTTACACCATTGGGCCTATCTTAGCCGACATTTATAATAGTAGTGTGGATAACGGTGTCTTCCCAGACTTTATGAAGCACAGTAAAATAGCCCCTATATTCAAACCGGCAGCATATGCAGTCAGAAAGATCAGACTATTAACTGATGTGGCAACAGCCAGTTTAGTGTACTTTGCCTATTTCCGTAGTATTATGACTTATGGTCTTATTATCTGGGGCTCAGCGGCAGACATAGAAACCATATTTATCTTGCAGAAAAGAGCTATTAGAGCAATTTACGGCATGAAGACCCGGGAATCCCTTCGAGAAATCTTTCCTGAAATTGATATAATGACCCTGCCCTCCCAATACATATTTGAGTACTTATATGTTAAGAAAAATTATAATATGTTTAATAAAAATGCAGATAGGCATACCCGAAACTTAAGAAATATAAACAAAATTGACATACCAAGATTCAGATTACAAAAAACTAATAAGGGTGAATCTTGGGAATTGGCATATTCATATGACTCCTCTGGCGCATTTTTGTTTTATTCTCACAAGTCATTAAATAAGTGGCTACCAAAATAGCTGTGTCCAGAAACATAATGTTGAGTTAGGCACTCAATTTCACAAATTCAATCAAATATCTTCTTCACAAGATATTTGATTTTTAATTTTTAGTGCCAGAGAAATCAGATATTCATGACAGAGCAATCAGAAATAGCATAAAATAAAACAATATAGGTGGAAAATAAAAATTAATTAGTAAGAGAAAGGTTAATTGAAGTAAAAACTTACAATTGTAATATTAATAATATAATGTAAAGGTATCAAGCCTATAAAAACCTCGAAAAAAAAATAGATCTTCTTAAAAATCAACATTTTTAAACAAAAAAACTAATCCTAAAAATAAAATTAATAAACTAAAAAATATCATCACGTAAAAACTTAACACTTTGTACTTAAATATCAAATATTTTTTAAGGCTACCCTTAACAATAAGACAATCAGAAATATAAATAGTACCTAAGCTAATGTATTTAGTTATAAGACATTCATTTGAAACGTATTAATTAGGCATCAAAATCTTTTTTATCACAATATAGCTACATTAACGTTAAAGACCTCAATATAGTTAATGATGGCGCTTATGTCAGTCTTCGTCATTAATTGTTAATATTCAATATATATATATATATAAACTATCATAATATTATAATGTAATTTTATTTTATGAGCATGAACACAAAATGTATTAAGAAAAATATTTCCTTTTTATCGGAGTAATTACATCCTCATCAGAATCAAAGAGATCACAGCGTCCTTGGTGTAAAGATGACAATACGGCTCTGGTAACATTTGGTGTAATAATTCTCTCGTAATCTGTCGAAATTTCAGCCCAAAAACTGTCGTCTTCTGGAAGATCGAGGTCATTAATATATTCATTGTCATTACCATTAGATGCTTTAGTACCGTTTGCGTTGTTTTCTTTTGGCAAAGATTCATTATCTAATGCTCGTTTCGACAATGAAACTGGAATTTCTTTTCCTTTTTGTGATGGTTGGTTGGAGCTAGTGGGAACTGTTTCGCCTATGTTATAGAAGCCGATGTGTTGTCCATGCCTACACTGGATAGCTCTTTGTGAGCACTGGTCCAAATTGCAACTGAGTAGCCTCATCGCTAAAATGTCCCGTGTTTCAGCACTCCATGTAACTTGGTGGACTTTCATAGTACCACGAAATTGTTTTAAATTTGTAGGGATCAGCAAATCCTTCTCCAATATGCCAGACTCATGGACAATTTCCAAAATTACACCTGGGACACTGTTTTTTAAATGTTTCACGAGAGACTCAATATTTGGAATGTCGTACCCACGCGCGACAATTTGGTCAGCTGTTCTTTTTAAAACGCCTCCTACGCCATCCGGAGCCCCCTTGCCATGGCCTTTTTCCGAATAATTCCATACGACTGAGTGCAGACTTGGAAAGTACCAATGTAATTTTGCCATCACGTAAAACATTTTGCGATTCCTATATTGAGCTGATGGTGAGTCAGAAACGAAGTACAGCTTATTAGCATGTGGAGCTTTGTCTTCAATAAATTTAAGAATCGGGAGCAAGTGTTCCCAGACTGCAATGGCATCGTGACGCAGTGATTCGCTGAGCGTACAATATGACTGTATACACGGTTTTCCATTTTGGTGATAGTAAATAACCGAAGTATGTAATGTAATTTGTTGCCTCGAACTTCCAAAGTGAAATGACTGGATCTCTGTAGCGTACTTTGTGTTGTAATTTTCGCTGAAGTCACAATGCACAATACATTCTTCAGGTTTTAAATTTGCTTTTAATTGTTTTATGTACGTGTTTTGAGCTATAATATTTGAACAGTGATTCATGTAAGGTATTAGTAATGCTTGAAAATGTTCAATAATGTCTTTTGGATAAGCTGTCACTTTTTGTTTAACTGTTTGCAAGGTGATTTTTTAAATTCCATCTTTTGTATATAGTTTTTTTATTTTTCTCTAAATATAGTAATGACTTTCTTTGTTATTATTAAATTCTTTATAGGTCAAGTGCTTGTTGTTACAGAAATCACATTTTCTAGTCATACAGTTGATACTTCTGGGATCACAACACAACGATTGCAAAACATCAGTTGTAGATTTTTCTACAATAAGAGAATTATTCCTAAGAGCCATCACTGCAAGTTCCATGTTCTCATGATCTTTACACAAGCATGTGTCTCCGATCTTTACATTTGGAATGATCGTCCAAAATGGACGAAATGTACAAAAAAAACTATAGCTTAACTTGTAGTTAGGATATAGATCCAAGAATTTCTTGTGTAAGTTATGCAAGCTATCTGTTAAATAGCGTTTTTGTTTTTTTACTTTATTTTTAGTTATATATTCTTTTTTTCCAGGACATAATCTACTGTTATCATCATCTTCTAAAAAATTTACAATATCTTTTTTATTTGACATTTTGATGATTCTATAACAATCTTATTATTTTCAGTACTTGGATTTTTTCTTCTATTTTTCGTATTAGAGCTCTGAATAATATTTTTTCTTGCCTTTCTATCTTCCTGTAATCGTTTTGTCTGCTTTCTGTACCTTTCAATTATCAATTTCAGTTCTTGAATTTTCCTGTCTTTTATTTGTAATTCCTTATTTGATCTGTACCTAAATTTTCTTTTTCTTAACCGATTGATTTGACTTAATTGCAACCGGAATTTCCAAACGCCTACTAGACGGTGGAGAAGAATTATTATACGACGTTATATCACTTAATGGACTCAAAGTTCTTGGTGTATGAGAGGATGAATTAATTATTGAATACATTTTAGATGCACTCAAAGGCACATTATCATAGCTTATTAAATCCATATCAATTCGACTCCTCTCAATTTCTCTAACAGATAATCTTGTTGTTCTTTTCGACGCATCGGATATGCCACTATTAGGACTTTGGGGAGGAGGAGAGGTAGGGAGTGAAATTTCGGGACAGGGTGACAAGTGCAAGTCTAAGGGGTCGTAATTTTCTGGATCTAAATTTTCACAAATTATCTCTTCCTCTTCGGACTGAATGGATTGTTGTAATTTCCTTTTTGCGTAGCACCTTTTTGAACTTTCTCTGCTTTTTTGTCTGGCTACTTTTTTTCTCTTCGGTGTCAAACTACTAACTGAAACAATTTTTCCCTGTCTCTTTTTCTTTAAATAGCTCTCTTTCTGTTTTTCTCGCCACAGCGCATGTTTCTCAGGGTCATTTCTGATTTTTTCCATTCTTAAACGCTCAGCAATCCTCTTATTCTTCAGCCTTTCCTCCTGACTTTGTTTAGTTCGTGGCATTGTTCTAATCTGTAACGAAAGTATCTCTATTGTATATTTTATAATTTAAAAAATATATTATTATATTTGTGAACTAAATAGATTGAAACAATAGCACCCTATTAAATTAAATAAAAACTATGATAGGTATAAATAAAATATCACTATAAATAACTTACTTCAATATAATACGTAAATTTATGATTCCTATGGTTTTTAGACCAGAGGAATCACACCCAGAGGAATCAGGTTTTTTTAGAAAAACATCGTTTGTATTTAATTAACTTAAACCTCTTTAATTATATTAATACAACAGATAACCATCATATAAAGCAATTTAATAAGCGTGGTGATAAAATCTTAAAAGGTAAAAATAACGGTAAAAGTAAGGCAGAGTAATCAAAACTTTGGTAAACCAAAGCCAGAGTAATAGAATATTTACCTTCGTGGCTCGAAATCGAAGTAACCCAGCAGCACAACATCCCGTCTTGACGTTCGAAGCACTACTGCCAATCTGTATACCCCGCGACTACGGTTCAAAATTGTGTTAAGTGGGCGGTACAAGCAAAAGAAACTGCGCACACAGCAATCAGAATTCTGAGCCGGACAACATTTGATTTTTAAATTATGAAAAAACTAACATAGAATAAACATTAGAAATATTTTTAATTCAACTACCAATTAATCAGCTCTCTGTGTGCTCAGAATGAATATAATTCTAAACACGTATAAAAAATTATAGATGTATTTTTATTAGAAAATGGAGTATGGACGCGTCAGAGGTATCAGAATATTAGGTTTTGTAATTTTTTTAATTACATTTAGATTAGCTTTAGTCATAATATGATTATTGTCCCAGTTAGAGCAACGGTTAAGCTCGTGTATAAAAATATTGTGAATTGCACCAATCAATCATTTTATGGAAGTAGGCCACCGGACAACCAAAATTGGCGTTCTCAGGAATCACCCATAAATGTTTTCTAATAAACAGTATTAGGCTATTTAATAAATTACCAAAATCAACTAAATGATATAAAATTTAAAAATTGTATAAAGCAAACTTTAATAGCTAAGGCGTATTACAAAGTTAATGATTATATTAATGACAGAGATGTCTGGAATCAGTCCTCTCTGCGTCTGGAATCTCTAAACTAATAGTAACTGTCATATTGTAATAATTCATAATACTTACTATTATAGGTATATATTTTTTTTATACTACAATAGTTATTTTTTTATATATTTTGGATGAGGTAATAACTTGTTATTACTATAACCTTTTATCATTATTTTAATTTTAAATATTTATTATTTTCTACAAGGTAATAATTAGTTATTACTTAACATTTATGTTAATTTGTCTTATTTATTTTGTTAACAGAGTTATAGAATACATTTCCATGTTTTTTTTAACTAGTTGATGTTTGCGCAAGCCTTGGATTCAGCTATGTATTTGGCCCTGCAATGTAGTAGTATACGTATCCAGCGGATTTCCTCTCCTTTGAAGGTCATTGCAGTGCGGGGCGTGTGCCGGGTTCTGGTCTGCACCCTAAGGGCCTGTTTGAGCAGAAGGATGGCTGACACATACGTTACGTCCGTGATCGGGTGCTGCTGTGGGGGCCTTGGATCTCCGCTGGGCACGCACGTTTGATTGTTATCATATAAGAAGCGGAGATCCCGAAAAATCTTCTGCTGATAGGCCGGCGCTGGCATCAAAGAAATGTTGTGTTCTGTAATTCTGTACTTTCAATATTGTAAGACAGTATATCTGCCTTGGGATGTTTTACGCGTGCTCTTCAGTAGGATGAGAGTATATACCACATGCTATAAGCATAGGTTTAAGTCAATAACGATGCAGGACCATGCTCCTCCGATGATACGGTACATGTAGAACATCAGAGTTTTTTACTTGCTGGTACCTTTTTTTCCAGGGTGTCTCTGAGGCGATCGACTTGTGATCAGCGTTTGCGCCCTAAAAGATACCTTCCATCTATCTACTTGTAGGTATATTTTGATTACCTATATTAAAGTATGTATATTTGCGGCATAGCTATGGTCTGTTGGGTTGGTCGCCTTGGTGGCACTTTTGCAGGGCAGTCAACGATTGACAGGTCAATGGAACCAGCTAACCACCTAGTCTTAAACTGGTTGGTTATGTAGTGTGTGTTCGGTTGGGTTGTTTTTTTTTCTTCCCGCAAGGACAATAGTTTAATAGTTTACGATTTGTTTATTTTGTAATATATTCTCAACATTTGTCTGTGGGAGGAATGGCCACCTGGCCAAGTGCACACAGGACCTTATATATCCTTTTTTTTTTTTTTGACTTTTCATAAATGGCTGTAAAGGTTTACATGAAATATATATTTTTGACTTTGACTTTGACTTCGGAAGACGGAAAACTACAAATGAAATAATTTAGTGAAACTGCGCCATTGGAAAGTCCGCCAAAAATTTTAAAATTGTAAAGTTACTTATTAACGTTGATGCACTTGATTCAATTGATTAATTTGATTTGATTTAATTTGACTTTATTTTATTTGACTTGATTTATTTCATCTTACTCATTAATTCACTAATTTATAAAATGTAACTCTTTTGAATTGAATTTTAATTTATTCGATATAATTTGATTTGATTCATTAATTTATATGCATTAAATTCATTATTAATTTTAATTGATTTTATTAATTTATATGCATTTAATACATTATTTCAAATTGTTTGAATTCATGTGATTCGATTAATTTGTTAACTGCTTGGTAAAGTTTAATATTGAAAATGCGCCCAAATTTCCTAATTGAAAAATTATAATTGATAATTGTTGATGACCATCAACAATTCGTCCCCCCCCCCCCCCCCCCTGTCATGTTCACCGTGGCCACTGCCGACACCCAACCTTTGGTGCCATGCCATCACCAACCGCATCACTGTCCTCACCGCAAGGCACGTTATCAAGCCCCACTCGTATGGATATGATTGACCGCTAATTACCTATCCCCAAAAACCATAATACCAAACCTGTGTCCATATTACCGTCTGTCCATTAAAAACCAGGAGACATGTCTGTAAACCTAAACTCAAAGAAAGCCAAAATAAGCGGGATTTCTCTGGACGGAGCCACGGACCCTGTCCATAGCGTCAGTACGAGATCCAAAGCTTTCCTCTTCCTCCGCTGCTACGAAGGTAAAGAACCTCCGCGCCAAAGTTTTGAGGAGGAATGCCAAGGGAGTCACAAACCTTAAGTCACCGGCGCGGCCACCGTCACAGCTGCTGCAGCCATCACCGCTGCCGTTACCATCACCGCTGCCGTTACCATCAATGCTGCAGGGCACCTCCTTGCCGTCCCCCCCCTGTCATATTCACCGTGGCCACTGCCGACACCCAACCGCTGGTGCCATCACCAACACCATCACTGTCCTCACCGCAAGGCACGTTATCAAGCCCCACTCGTATGGACATGATTGACCGCCTCCTGCTGGACTGTGACATCTCGGTGGCAGAAGAAAGTGCTTTATTAATATCCGAGGACGATGCGTCGATATATTTAGGATCGTCGCACCGAAGGGAAAGCATGCTGTCGCAAAAAGTTAAGGGAATACGCATGGGTATGGATGAGTCAACCAGGGTGGCTAATGACCTGCTACAGGAGGGAAAAGAGGAGTTGGAAATTGCGGGGAACATGAAAAGGGAGTGCAAGACTACCGTACACACCTGTCTGCAGTCTCTGTACGAAATAGTACTAAACTTAGCCGACTCTAGATCACGCCATAAGTGCAGTCTGGAGGTGGAGAGGGCAAGGCATGCCAAGGAGGTTGTGCGGATAGAGAGGGCACATAATAAGGAAATGGCCAAAATGAGGTCCTCAAATGCGGAGCAGTTGACGTTGGCCAGACAGGAGATAGCCTGCACGCTCGATGAGGCCTAAGGAATAAGAAATTGGCTTGGCTTCGAAATGGACGGTCCGCACCGAACTATATCTCAGATTGCGCAGACGGTGGAGAGGTTGGAGGGGAAACTGGAAGATGAAAAATCTCAACGTGTGCAGCCAACGGTAGCTGGCTGCCAGTACCTGCAACCACTCCAGAGACATAGAAAATATAAGAAATCATTTGGAATACACGGCGTCAAACCTGGAGGACTTAAAAGACTTCACGAGCCAATCCCTTAAGGACAGCTCCTAGCGCCACAGTTGGGGACTGAAGACGAGCAAACGACATCAGCATTGGAGCCCCTGAAGGTTTTGCCGGAGATTATGATTGGAGTCCAGATGGTACTCAAGGAGCAGGAAAAATTCATGCAGATCACCAAGGAAGAACTGGTACACTGCAGACCTCGCCCGCAGGACCTATCGACGGCGCATCTGGGGAATGTAAGCGAGAGGATCGCAGAAATGAAGGAAGTCATAAAAGAAAGGACTGACTCCATCATTGAAACTGTGGTCCTCTCCACGTCAAGAAACAGCCGTACTGAATCGGCCTCGCTGGCCAAAACGGGGGAGCAGGAGCAAAATACCAGGCGCTTTCTTATTGTATTATCGGGAAACCCTAACAAAACCAGTGACCAGGTGATATAATCACTGAGGGGAGCGCTGGATGTAAAGAAAACTGGGATTCAGATAGATAACCTAAGAAAAAAAAAAAATCAAAAAGTTATACTTAGTTGCAGGGAAGAAAACCTGAGCCAGAAGATTTTAAGGAACATAAAGTAACCAGGGCCTTAAAGTGGAAGAACAAAAAAACAAGAACTCTCTAATAAAAATAAGAAATGTCCTTAAATACCATAGTGACTCCGAGTTGCTCGAGACCCTGACAGCTCAGAACCCTCATTTATTTGCGGACCTAGGCGCCCCGCCACAGATTAGGATCGTCTATCGGCAAAAGGAACAAAACAACCTGAAGTGCCATCCAGTGGTATAAGTACCGACTGCGCTGTGAAAGAGAATGCTGGACACCGAAAAAATATACATTGGTCTCCAGCGATGCTGGTACAAAGCCAATCACCTCTTGTGCAGTGCACAAATTGCCTCGGTTATGGGCACGGTGACCCGAGCAAACTGTAGTCACTGCGGCGAACACCACCTCTACAAGGAGTGCCCAAACCTAGAGCAAAAGGCAAGATGTGTCAATTGCAAGAAGAATAGGCCATCAAACCAAAAGAACGACCACAACGCATTTAGCAAGGACTGTCCGATAAGAGTAAGTGGGACGTGTTGGCTAGGTCTAGGGTGGACTAGGGATTTTGCTCCTGCTCCCCCGTTTTGGCCAGCGAGGCCGATTCAGTACGGCTGTTTCTTGACGTGGAGAGGACCACAGTTTCAATGATGGAGTCAGTCCTTTCTTTTATGACTTCCTTCATTTCTGCGATCCTCTCGCTTACATTCCCCAGATGCGCCGTCGATAGGTCCTGCGGGCGAGGTCTGCAGTGTACCAGTTCTTCCTTGGTGATCTGCATGAATTTTTCCTGCTCCTTGAGTACCCTCTGGACTCCAATCATAATCTCCGGCAAAACTTTCAGGGGCTCCAATGCTGATGTCGTTTGCTCGTCTTCAGTCCCCAACTGTGGCGCTAGGAGCTGTCCTTAAGGGATTGGCTCGTGAAGTCTTTTAAGTCCTCCAGGTTTGACGCCGTGTATTCCAAATGATTTCTTATATTTTCTATGTCTCTGGAGTGGTTGCAGGTACTGGCAGCCAGCTACCGTTGGCTGCACACGTTGAGATTTTTCATCTTCCAGTTTCCCCTCCAACCTCTCCACCGTCCGCGCAATCTGAGATATAGTTCGGCTGACGGATAGACTTAAGGATATATCCTTCTTACAAGCAAATCTCCAACGGAAAAAATTAGCTACTGCCGAGCTGCTGACCGAGGCGATCAGAGGGAAATATGCAATTGCCTTGGTACAAGAACCGTATGTCGGTGCACAGGGCGAAATGAAACAATACTCTGGTACACGCGTCGTTCAGCAGATAGGTGGCAGACAAAAACCGGTGATGGCCGCAATAGTAATACTCGACCAACATCTAGAGATCATTATAAATCCGATTCTTACTACAGAAAACATTAAGGTCGTCACGGGAAAAACTGCAGAGGGACTCCTGGGTATCGTTTCGGTATACTTTGAGGGAGATGAAGACCTGGAGCCATATCTGCAAAAGGTTAGGAATATAATAGGAAAACTTGGAACGAACAAAATCCTTATAGGATGAGACATAAACACGTGGAGTACGTGGTGGGGTAGTGACTCGGAGGACCATAGGGGGGCTGCATATTGTGGCTTCCTGGGAGAGCTGGATCTACACATCCTTAACGTGGGCAGCGTTCCGACCTTCGAGTTGTACAGGGGTGCGCAGTACTGCAGTAGTAGCATAGTGGATGTCACCGTGTGCTCTCCGGCCCTGTTAGGGAAAATAAAGAACTGGCAGGTGAAAAGAAAGATTACATCGTCAGATCACAATGCGGTGACGTTCAGTATGCAAATGGGCAGAGGTGCTCCGCCGTTGGGAGCTAGCACGCGCATATATAATACAAAAAAAGCGGACTGGCTCCTGTTCGGTGATGCCCTTAACCATGAGCTGCGAGCTTCGGGTCTTTGTCCGGTGGAGGTCGGGGCAGTCTCCACGGTTGACGAATTGGAGGGCAAGGTAAAGTTGTACATAAACAGCATAACGTTGGCTTGCCAGCGGTCCATTCCTCCTGTAAAAAGACACGCAAAGACAGGAATACCTTGGTGGTCGAATAGTCTTGATTTTCTGAAGAGGGAGATGATGAGGAGGAGGAGAAGGATAAAGAATGCTGCTGCCCACAGAAGGAATGTAGTAATAGCCGAGTACCAGGAGTCAAGGCAAAACTACGAGAAGGCGGCAGCCGAGGCTCAGACTGAGAGCTGGAAGCATTTCTGCTCGACTCAAAATCGAGAAAGCCTATGGGACGGAATCTACAGGGTTATCAGAAAGACATCGCGGAGGCATGAGGACCAGCTCTTAATAACACCTCAGGGACAGGTCCTTGACCCGGAAAAATCTGCCGAACTGCTGGCAGCAACATTTTTCCCGCACGACGACCCCTCGGATGACACCCCAGACCAGGCCCGAACGAGGAGTAAGTGTGGGGACCTGGATTGGAATGACGAGGTGGTGGACCCGCCGTTCACAGCTTCGGAGCTGGATAGGGCTCTCAACACTTTTAGCTCTAAGAAAGCCCCGGGAGGGGATGGATTCACGGCCGATTCTGCACGGCCGCTGTTGGTAGAACTCGGGAACTATTCCTAGAGGTTGCAAATAAATGCCTATCCCTCGGTTATCTTCCTTGGAAGAGGGCGGCCGTGTGCATTCTTAGGAAGCCGGGTAAGGAGGATTATGCCCAGCCGAAATCCTATAGGCCTATAGGACTGTTGTTAGTTTTGGGAAAGGTTTTGGAGAAGATGCTAGTGGGATGAATCCAGTGGCATCTTCTGCCAAAGCTAAGCAAGAGGCAGTATGGCTTTGTGCCACAACGCGGGATGTCGGACGCCCTCTACGATCTCAAGAAGCGAATCGATGATCAGCTTAAAAAGATAAACTCTTCCATCATCATATCGCTGGACATAGAAGGATCGTTTGACAATGCCTGGTGGCCTGCAATAAAAAGCCAACTACTATCTTTTGGGTGCCCGGGAAATTTGTGCAGGATGGTCGATGGATACCTCAGCGACCGCTCGGTGACGTTAACCTATGCTGGGGCGCGGCTTGGGAGGGGGACAAGTAAGGGATGTGTGCAGGGCAGCATAGCGGGATCGACATTCTCTTTTTCATTCATTCATGGTCTTTTTCATTCATTCATGGTATAAAAATATAATATGTATTATATCGTTGCTTCTGGTACACATAGTACAAGTCTAGAGCTTAGTTTGTGACCAGAGCAATTTGTGTAAATTGTCTTACATATAAAAAGAAAAAAAAAGAAAAAAGAAATTCTGGAACCTCGTCCTGGACTCGCTGTTGGTCGAGCTGGACTCTGTTGGAGTGTACGCTCAGGCTTTCGTTGATGATGTTGTGTTGATGTTTTCTGGGAAATCGATGGGACCTCTGGAGGCTGAAGCCAATCGCACCCTGGATAAAGTGCAGTCATGGGGCAAAAAGTGGAAGCTAAACTTTGCACCCCATAAAACCAATGCAATGGTGGTGACAAGGAAGCTAAAGCTGGACCCCCCGAAAATCCACATGAACGGAGTGCAATTGGCCTTGGTTAATGAAATCAGACTCCTAGGTCTCATTATAGACAACTAATTGACATTCAACTCACATGTGAGGGCAACATGCATCAAGGCGGCCAATATATACAAGCAATTGGCTTGCGCGGCGAGGGTAACATGGGGGCTAAATCCGGAGGTCATCAGGGTTATATATGTGGCGGTGGTGGAACCCATAATACTTTATGCGGCCTGCGCGTGGACCCCAGCTATAAGCAAGATTTCTATACAGAACCAATTAAACACTATTCAGAGGGAGTTCATGCAAAAAATCTGTAAGGCCTACAGAACAGTTTCCCTGACGTCAGCCCTAGCCCTGACGGGACTGCTGCCATTGGACCTGCGAATGCGCGAAAGTGCCCGGCTGTACGCTTTAAAGCGGGGGGAGCAGATCGATGAGATGGCTGACCGGACGCTGGAGAGCCGAGTGCCTTACACCGAGGCGCCGCACCCGGCCAGAGCTGCCTCAATAAGTTTTGAATGTTTGGAGAGTCTAGAGTCTGACGCCCTGTCCGAGTACAGCGTAAGAGGCCCACTTATCTTCACTGACGGTAGTAAAATACAAAACCGCGTTGGTGCAGCCCTTGCGTGGTGGAAGGATGGGGTAGAGATCCGACACTCCACATACAGACTTGAATCCTACTGCACCGTTTTTGCTGGACTTCAAAGCAATAGCTTTGACCGCCTCTGCTGCCTCCCTTACCTCTCTCAGCAGGGTAACGGCAGACCTTTTATCCGGAGATGAAGAATCTCCTTTTAACCCGCTTCTGGCGCTAACTAAGTCTAGATCTGGTCGCTCCTCCGAATCGACGAGGAATTCGTCCCGCTTTCGATTCGCTTGTTTTGTCGGTGACCGCCTTGTTGTAGACGCAGTTGTTCGCCCGCGTTTCGACCCACAACTGCTGCTCCTTACGGAGCCCTCGTCGCTGGTCTCACCGCAAACCTCTGCCGTGCGCTTACGAGTCCAAAATTTCCCCGACTCGCATTTAGCCGCGGTACGCGTTCGAGTGGCCACACTTGGGCAGAGCTCATCCGGGCCTTCATTTGCCGACTTATAGTCATCCTCTTTCTGTGTATCTACGTCAGTACGGTCCAATAATACAACTGGGGTCCGTACTTCAGTAGAACCCGCATCATTCATATTTATGTCGTCTTGAATATCCTTATCCGTTATACTAGCATTAGTGGTCGTCTGGTTTCCCAGGGAAGAAATTGTGGGGAACACATTAACATATTCAAACATACATCATAACACTTCTCATTACCTTAGAGGTTGGCGCTGGTTTCACTCGGGTATTTTACATTTTAACTGATTCAGCGCTAACTTCATGGTGCGACTCTCTCTGGGCCACGACCAGTCAAAACCTAACATTGACGCGGAGCGCACGCCGCTCGTACACACATCTCTAAGACAGCTTCGCATGTACTTGAGTTACTTTGGCTATTCTTTATTTCGTATCGCTTATTATATTAACTTTCTTAACTTTTCTCCTTTCCGTGCATTAGTTTAGTATTTAATTGTTGTAAATAAACTTTGTAATTTAAAACGTGTCGGTGTTTTTTATTTATTATAGACTTATAAATAACGCTAGTGCTAAAAAATCAAAAAAGAATCCATTGGGGACGACAGCGGACAATGAGAGGTTATGCCCAACCTGAGCAACGAGGGCACGTCGCTGCACATCCCAAGCAGCGCACTCCGCCAGAGTGTGCTGGGCAGTGTCCTCGTCACAAACCCCACATGCGTGGCAACTCATTGTCATTGTCAACTCACTGCTGAAGAAGGAACTGTCGAGAGTGAAACCTCCTCTCGCTAGGCGTCCTGGCGTCTGCTCTCTGCCAGTAATTGGCAGACCAGTTCCCCGCCTCCAGATCCCATGGCGGGGATCTAGGCAAGACGCCCGCCGCCTCGTAAGCAACGGTGTGGTAGCCTCTTATCACCCTAACGGCCATGGCCCTCTGTGGTCTTCGTAGGAGGGCCGTGTTCTTCGCCGTCAGGGTGTCGGCCCATATTGGGGCCCCGTAAAGGGCCATAGACCGTACCACACCCAGGTACAGACGACGACTCCCCCCTGTTAATATTTATTAGCTGGTATTATTTAAAGTAAGTTTTGTTTTTATAACAATTGGCAACATTCTTCCTTGCGAATTCTGTGTAAAGATTTAAAGATGATGTAAAAGTTAAAATAATTAAAATGTTATAGTGAGTTTTATTGAAGAAATATACAAGAAAAAACACTGCAGCATTTATTCATACAATATAAAATAACAGGGTTATGGGCCAAGAAGATATCCGAAATAAAAGTTTTAATAACGATAATGAATACCATGTAGGCAGTGCCTTCTATAATCAACATAGAGGAGGAAACCGGCTTAATCGGTTTGGACGGCAGCAGTACCAAGGTGGACAGCAGTACCAAGGTGGACAGCAGCAGTACCAAGGTGGACAGCAGCAGTACCAAAGTGGACAGCAGCAGTATCGGTCTGGACAGCAGTATTATCAAGGACAACAGTCAAACTTAAATAAATAATTTTGGGGAGAAGCTGTATTATATTCTACTTACGTGACTAATAGGAGTCCTACTGTAAGTAAAGATAGTACACCATTTGAATATTGGGAAGGAAGAAAACCGAACGTAATCAACATGAGAGTATTCGGCAGCATAGCGTACAACCAAGTGCCTAGACAACTTCGCAATAAAATGGATCCAGTTAGTAAAAAGTTAATAATGATAGGGTATTGTTTAAGAGGATATAAATTATGGGATGAAGTCAAAAGAATGGTGGTGTCTGCTCGGAACGTAATATTTGATGAAAAAATACAAAAATCAACGGAACACATAAGTATACATGCAGGAGGAGAATATAGTTATACAGAAAAGAATAAGTCAAAAAAAGTGAACTTGGAAAAGACAAAGATGATGATAGTGAAGATAAAGATGGAAATTATGAGAAAGAAAATAGAGCTGAAGAAGAAGAAAGGGAAGAAAAAAGGAAAACCAGTGAGAGAAATAAAGAAAATAACAGAAGCAAAAGGACTATGTTCAAACCATTTTGACAAAAAGATTTTATTACAAATTTAGATGAAGAAGTATATTTAGCTTATTGTTTATTGATGCAACAGACTGAAGTACCCAATTCATATGAAGAAGCAATACAAGATAAATCATGGGGAGAAGCAATAAATAAAGAAATAGAAGCATTAACTAAATTGGAAACATGGGAAGAAGTGATACTACCACAAGGAAAACAAATTATAGATACTAAATGGATTTTTAAATTAAAAGATGACGGGACAAAGAAAGCGCGCCTAGTTGCAAGAGGGTTTCAATTAAAGAAAGAAAGTCAGTTTGATTCAGTATATTCGCCAGTCGCAAGATTATCTACAGTGAGGGTGTTAGTATCAAAAGCATTACAAGAAAATTATAACATACATCAATTAGATATACCATCAGCATTTCTGAATGGAATATTAACAAGTGATATATATATATATATATTAGCTTACCAAAAGGAATTAAAATAAGAGAATCTAATTCAGTATTGAAGTTAAAGCGAGCTTTATACGGTCTTACAGAATCACCAAAATGTTGGAACGATACAATAAATGAATTTGCACAGACGAAAGGATTTCATAGATCAGAATATGACTACTGTTTGTATTACAATAAGAATTGTTGGATGCTTATATTTGTTGATGACATTATTATTATTGGAAATGATCAGAATTTTATAGAAGAATTAAAAAGACAGTTCAATGCTAAATACATAGGAAATATAAATACTTTTTTGGGAATGGAATTTAAACGAGATGAAAATAAAATAATTATAAAATAAAATAAATTAATTGAAAAAATATTAATTAAATTTGGAATGCAAGATTGCAGAGGAGCTACAACACCAATGGAAGTAAATTTAAATAGTCAAGATAATAACAACATGGAAATAGTGGAAGTACCATATCGAGAGTTAATTGGGAGTCTGATGTACTTGACCATAACAACAAGACCAGACCTAACATTTGCAGTTTCATATCTTAGCAGATTTTTAGATAAACCAACACAAAAATGTTGGGCAGCTGGCAAAAGAGTCTTAAGATACTTAAATAGTACTAAAAATAAAGGATTAATATTTACTAAAACTGAAGATACTAATATATATGGATATTTAGATGCACATTGGGCAGGGGATCGCTGCGATAGAAAAAGTACAAGCGGAGCCATAGTATTTCATGGCCAGAATCCAATAAGCTGGTATTCAAAGAAACAAAATTGTATATCATTATCTACAGCTGAATCAGAATACATTGCAGCATCAAGCTTAGCACAGGAATTAGTAAACATAAAAGGTATTAGGGAACATTTAGGTCAAAGTGGAAAGGTTAAACTATTAGTTGATAACAAGGGAGCTATTTGTATGTCTAAAAGTTATGAAAATTCAAAAAGAACTAAGCATATTTATATTAAGGTTCATTATATAAAAGATTTAATTAGCAGGCATGTTTTAGAAATTGAATATGTTGAAACTAATAACAATGTGGCTGATTTAATGACAAAAAGCTAAAATTAAACATGAATACTTTACAGACTATTTTTTGATATAGTGTTGTTAATAGTATAATAGGTATATAGCATATTAAGTTATAGATTGTTGTTTTAACTTATAAGTATTTTTTTTTATTATATACTTTTATTGTTAACTTTTTTTATGTTAAAGTACCTAACTTTTATTTACAAAAAAATTATAATAAATAATACTAAAAAGCATTGCTGCACCCCTAGCACGGCCAAGCCAAGACAAGATATAAAGTCGCGAACCAATGTCAAAAGTAACTATTTTTTAATATCAACCAATCAGAGCGCTGCAAAGTTGCACCTGATTGGCTGATATAAAAAAAATGTTTTGTTTGACATCCGCTCGCGACTTTATCTCTTGTCTTGACTTGGCCATGCTACGGGTGCAGTAATTGATAAGTATGTCGGCATGTGAATGCTTATCAAATACATATGAGATATCATAGGATGTGTAAAGAGAAGAATTAAAACACATTTAATTAAAGTAATATTTTATTTTATATACATAATCTAATATGTTTGTAGCGATACACTTTGTAATGTTTTCTTAGAGCGAATATACGTGGTGGCCTAGTTGGTTAGACCTTGGACTTAAAAACACTTAGGTCCCTGGTTCGAATCCCGGTGTGTACCAATGAGTTTTTAAATTAAAAATTTATGTACATTTGTTTGACAACACCACTATAGTGCCTCGGAGAGCACGTTAAGCCGTCGGTCCCGGTTTCACTATACCAACTTGTGAAACTGTTTATAGATGGGTTATTGAGTCTATTCAAAACATCGCAACGAGCTAGCCACTTGTTCGGTGTAGACTCATACCATCGGCTACGACGAGGTAGGATTAAAACCCCACCGCTGGGGCCGTCTAGGCGGTCTCGGGCGCCGTAAGGCACCCGTGATGATACATAGAGCGAAGAAAGTTTTCTCACACAAAACTCCCATCGAGGAGGAGTGTTAATATTTATAAGCTGGTATTATTAAATGTAAGTTTTGTTTTTATAACAATTGGCAACATTCTTCCTTGCGTATTCTGTGTAAAGTTTTAAAGATGGTGTAAAAGTTAAATAAAATAATTAAAATGTTATAGTGAGTTTTTTCTAAGAGTGAGTTCTCCTATAAAACTAGATATGTCACTCTAACTAACGAACTAATTACGGGCTATAAAACAAAAAGAAAAAAATATAGGTTTATAAAAGTCTTTAAACGTTTACAAATATTATAGTCTAAGAGAAAAAAAACTGTATGTTTACATCGAAAGTGTTCGCGCGTGACAGTTGCGCGGAAAAAGTTGATCGTTAAAACGATCAACATTTTCCGAGCTTTCCAGAAAACCCAGATTTTTTTTGCCTTTACTATATCCATCAAGATAACATTACCAAAAAATTACAGTAATACGAGACAAAAAATAGTCTCAGCAACAACTGGGTTAATAATATAGACATAGTTATTAAAACCCATCTGGAGTTGGTTGGGACGACCAACTCACTGACACCTTGTTAAAGGACTGGGTTTCGTTTGTTAGTTCACTTCCAGAAATCAATGAAGTCTCTTTACCCAGACTTTTCCTTCCAGCTGGGAAGTACACGGCGAGCCTCCATGGGTTCTGTGACGCTTCAGAGTGAGGATATGCGGCCGTGGTCTATTTGCGTACTGTGTGTCCTACTGGAAGTGTAGCGTCAGTAAATTTGGTCTTAGCTAAGAGCAAGGTTGCTCCCCTTCGGACTCGCCTTACGATTCCGAAGTTAGAATTATGTGTGGCTGCTCTTCTTACGCGATTATTGAATCACGTTTTTGTAACGTTGAGACGCACTGTTGATATATATGGTGACGTGTTTGCTTGGACTGACAGCCAGATTGTTCTCTCGTGGCTGAGAGCTGCTGTCCATACACTCGAAGTCTTAGTGGCCCGATTGGCCGTCTCTCAGATTTAGGCTTCTGATGCTCCGTTAATCCGGAGACATGTTCCAGGGGAAATGAACCCTGCAGATGTTGCGTCCAGGGGTTGTGCTGCCCCAGATCTTTTGCGACACTCACTTTGGTGGGGCCCTGATTGGTTGACGCATCCTGAATCGTCCTGGTCTTTGTTGACTGATCCACTACCAGGTCTAATTGTTGGGTGTAACTGCGTGGATTAAACGCTTTATTTTCAATTGTCGACACCCGAGAGAAACGTCAGTCGCCAGTCCTCACACCTATATATGATATATGACTCATAACACTCGAACTGAATACGTTTCTGACGGGAACGCAATAGCGCAATAGGAACCAATTCCCAAAAAGGGAAATCGATCCGACCCCAATAACTATCGCCCCATTGCCATCACCTCAGTCCTATGCAAGGTTTTAGAAACCATCATTAATACACAGGTCATGCGATACCTTGAAGGTCACTCTATCCTGAATGATCGTCAATATGGTTTTCGCCAAGCAAGATCAACGGGTGACCTTCTCGCGTTCATTACGCATATTTGGGGTGAGGCAGTGGACAAATGTGGGGAGGCCTTGGCAGTTGGTTTAGATATTTCTAAGGCCTTTGACCGCGTTTGGCACAAGGCTTTGCTCTCCAAGCTGTCTTCTTATGGATTTTCGACGCGGCTATGCAACTGGATATCCAGTTTCCTCTCTGATCGTGGCATTAGGGTCCTAGTAGATGGCGTAGCCTCCGACTGGGAGTCTATTGATGCTGGCGTACCCCAAGGATCAGTGTTGTCTCCTTGTCTTTTTCTTCTGCATATCAATGACCTATTGTCATGTGGCAACACCACATGACAATAGGTCATTAACCTATTGTCATGTGGTGTTGCCACATGACAATAGGTCATTGATATGCAGAAGAAAAAGACAAGGAGACAACACTGATCCTTGGGGTACGCCAGCATCAATAGACTCCCAGTCATTGTTATGCAGATGATAGCACCTAGCCGCGTCCAAACAGAGGAATTCAGAAAGGTTTTAATAAGTGAGTTGGATCAAACCCTGCTAAAGGTTTCGACTTGGGGTTCGAGAAACTTGGTCCACTTTAATCCGAGCAAAGCACAATGTTGTGTAATGACGGCGAAAAAATCCCCTTTTACTCAATTTCCTTCTCTTCAGGGCACCCAGCTATCGCTTTTACCATCCCTCAATGTCCTTGGTTTAGATATACGTTCCGATCTTAACCACCGTAATTATATCGAGAGCATTGCAAAAACAGCTTCAAAAAATCTTGGCATCATAAATAAGGTGCGTCGGTTTTTCACACCCAGGTTAAGAATAATGCTATATAAGGCTCAAATTCGACCTTGTGTGAATACTGTTCGCATCTTTGGGACGGATCTGCCAAGTATCTGTTATCTGCTCTCGATACTCTGCAGAAGCGAGCGACTAGAATTATTGGAGACGAAAAGCTCAATAAAACCTTGGAGCCGTTGCAGCTTCGCAGGGATGTGGCATCGTTGAGCGTATTTTACCGCCTATACTATGGACAGTGCTCTGAAGAGCTTTTTAACATTATTCCCCCTTCCCCTTTCTGTTACAAGACAACACGCACTGGTTGCAAAATGCATATGTATACCGTGGCGGATGTACCAACTCGTACTAAACGTTTTGGCGATTCATACATCTGCCGTACTATTAAAATGTGGAATGCTCTACCAGCTTGCGTGTTTCCTTCCTCTTATAACCTAGAGTCCTTTAAACGAAGCGTGAATAGGCATCTTAAGCCGGCATAATGATGGCAACCAGCGGTGCACCTGTATGCATCCGCTTGTTGCTATCATTCATGGATATTGCATACTGCTTAACATCAGGTGGATGCAAGGTCACATGTTGAGATTTCATAAAAAAAAAAAAAAAAAGCTTAAAGGTTTGGTAATCGCCCAGAAGTCCAAAAAGTCCTTCGTGTTGGAGGAAGACTTCGGAATGCTAATTTGCCCTTTAGAGCTCGTCACCCCTTGTTGCTCCCTAATTCTGGTCCCTTGGTGCATTTGTTGGTTGCTGATCACTACATCAATAACTCGCATGCTGGCTGTAATGATTTGTTAGCCATCTTACAGCGCGAATATTGGATTCTGTCCGCCAGACGAGTTATACAAAGTGTGGTTTTCCGATAAATGCCTTGTTACAGACTCAAGGCTACTACCATGCAGCCTCAAATGAGAGATATGCCATCGGACCATGTGAATGAGTCTCGTCCCTTTACTGGCGTTGGTACAGATTTTGCTGGCCCGTTCTCTGTGAAAGTGTCACACCTCAGGAACGCTAAAATTGTTAAGGCCTATTTGTGTGTCTTTGTTTGTCTGTCCACCAAAGCCGCATTTAGAATTGGTTTCTGCGCTAAGCACTGAAGCCTTCGTCGCTGCCCTTGGTAGATTTGTGTCCCGCCGCGGTTTTCTATCGTTGATCCGGTACGATTGTGGAACAAACTACAAGGGCACCGACCGTTATTTAAATGATGTATATAAATTTGTAGCTGATAATCAAAATGTAATTGGAACTGCCCTCTCCCAACGTGGAATCAGATGGCTTTTTGATCCACCAGCATGTCTACATTGTGGAGAAATATTTGAAGCTGTTGTTAAGGCTGCCAAAACACACTTACGTAGGATGATAGGAGAAACCGTATTAACCTTTGAGGAACTTGCTACGGTATTTTGTAAAATTGAAGCCGTCCTCAACTCACGCCCGTTGTGCCCACTCTCTTCAGACCCAAACGAACTCGAGGCTTTTACTCCATGTCATTTTTTGATAGGGCAGCCACTTGTCCCAAAAATTGTATAATAATTGTGAACAAGTAATTGTTTTGTTTTCTAACTTGGAATAGTGTTCTTGCTCCGCCAATGAGTTTGGGCGGCCTATTAGAAAGCCCGTTTATATATATAGTGTTTGTTCGCCATTATTAGGCGCCTACAAGTGATTCAGATTTGTCGCGTTGTGTGTTGTTAATATTATATGGTTCCAACGCCGTATTTTACGTGGCTTAGTGCTTTTGGTTCAACATCGAAGTTATTGCATCCCTTGGGTACCCAGGGATCTCAACGCTGAAGCACCACAAAAGCCTTACGGTAAGTCTAGATTTTAAGTTTAGCAACAAAGGTTAAGCGGTGCGCATCGCACCCGTGTAAGAAGCCTGGACGAGGTTTGTTTCCTGGCTTCTCGCACACACCTTATCGAGATAAGCTGAAATGGTTGAGGATTCGAGGTAGAAGAAACAGCAGGGTTCTCCGCCTGCTCTATTCTTTGATAAACGAACCTAACACTCCCAAATACCTCAAGGATAGATTTGCATCCCTCGGCTCGCATCATGATAGAATCTCGAGGCTTTGGGATAGTGAGCTCTTGTTGTCACGTGATGACATGATGGCTCTACGCTCGAGGCTTTGGGATAGTGAGCTCTTGTTGTCACGTGATGACATGATGGCTATACGCTCGAGGCTTTGGGATAGTGAGCTCTTGTTGTCACGTGATGACATGATGGCTCTACGCTCGAGGCTTTGGGAAAGTGAGCTCTTGTTGTCACGTGATGACATGGTGGTTCTACGCTCGAGGCTTTGGGATAGTGAGCTCTTGTTGTCACGTGATGACATGATGGCTCTACGCTCGAGGCTTTGGGAAAGTGAGCTCTTGTTGTCACGTGATGACATGATGGTTCTACGCTCGAGGCTTTGGGATAGTGAGCTCTTGTTGTCACGTGATGACATGATGGCTATACGCTCGAGGCTTTGGGATAGTGAGCTCTTGTTGTCACGTGATGACATGATGGCTATACGCTCGAGGCTTTGGGATAGTGAGCTCTTGTTGTCACGTGATGACATGATGGCTCTACGCTCGAGGCTTTGGGAAAGTGAGCTCTTGTTGTCACGTGATGACATAATGGTTCTACGCTCGAGGCTTTGGGATAGTGAGCTCTTGTTGTCACGTGATGACATGATGGCTATACGCTCGAGGCTTTGGGATAGTGAGCTCTTGTTGTCACGTGATGACATGATGGCTCTACGCTCGAGGCTTTGGGATAGTGAGCTCTTGTTGTCACGTGATGACATGATGGCTCTACGCTCGAGGCTTTGGGAAAGTGAGCTCTTGTTGTCACGTGATGACATGATGGTTCTACGCTCGAGGCTTTGGGATAGTGAGCTCTTGTTGTCACGTGATGACATGATGGCTCTACGCTCGAGGCTTTGGGATAGTGAGCTCTTGTTGTCACGTGATGACATGATGGCTCTACGCTCGAGGCTTTGGGAAAGTGAGCTCTTGTTGTCACGTGATGACATGATGGTTCTACGCTCGAGGCTTTGGGATAGTGAGCTCTTGTTGTCACGTGATGACATGATGGCTATACGCTCGAGGCTTTGGGATAGTGAGCTCTTGTTGCGGGACACGTCCAAATAATACACACGAGTAACAACGCGTAAATATATTGACTAGTTAACATGCGGAAGTGAGACTGGAGCCGCGTCGGATGTGCGCTGGAGCCGCGCCGGACGTGCGCCTGAGCCCGGCCGGACCTGCAAATGAAATAATTTAGTTATAGTATAACATTTGTTTGTAATAAAAATATGTGAAAGGGCCGCAAACTAAATATGTAATAATATGGATGATCAGACATTAACAATATCCTTGTAGTTTATTCCTGTCCCAGTTTTAATTCTGATAAAACTGTTGTAGTGAACTATCTAAATGACTTTTTCAATAATGTAGCTGATCAGCAGCCACATTATTGAAAAAGTCATTTAGAAACCTGTAAACTTATAGTTAATGTTGAACATGCAGCAAGTTATGTGAAAACATTTAAAAATGAAATTCAATGTAATAGTACTATATTTTATCCTGTTACACCATCTGAGATAGCACAAACAATAACCAACTTGAAACCAAAGCATTCGCATGACATATCGCCAAAATTAATTAAACAACTAATCAGCATCATAACCTATCCATTGGTGAAATTGATTAATGATGCATTTGTGAGCGGGGACTTTCCAGATCTTCTAAAGTGTGCCCGAATCATCCCGCTTGATAAAAAGGAGATTGCCATGATGCGCACAATTACCGGCCAATATAACTACTACAGATTTTTAGTAAGATATATGAAAAATGTATGTATTCCAGAATCATAAAACATTTAGAAATTCACGATATTTTAGACAACCCAGGCGTAGTGTAATATGATAAAAAATATTTTACTTAGTCTAGACAATAGGAAAAGGACTTGGGTAATTTCTGTGATTTTTCTTAAGCTTAGGATTGTGTACATCATGATATCCTTATAGCCAAGCTAAATCACTATGGTATTAAAGGCAATGACTTGAAACTCTGCAAGTCATATATAATAGGAAACAAATTGTAAACTTAAATATATTAATTCAAGTGAAAAGGTCAAAATTGGGAGTTCCTCAGGGGTCAGTATTATGACCATTTCTATTCCTTATACAGGGTTATAGGAAAAGTCGTGCTAGATCCGTTTAGGGCGTGGAGTACCCATCAGTTCTGACTTATTTTTCTATGAAACACCCTACCCTAAATTTAACCCTTTTCGAGATTTTCACCTTTTAATTTTTTTATTGAAAATTGACGATTTTTGGGCTACTAAAATTAATTTTGTTTATTTTTTGTGCCTTATTATTATTATTGTTGCATTTTTACATGTGTAATAAGATGCTTTAGGACGTTAATTATTAAAATAGTGCATAAGTTAATTGAATAGGCCGTAGTAGACAAGTGAAAGTTAAGAAATTACAAAAATAATTAGCAAGTTTTTTTTCTCTAAGGGATATCTAAAAAAAATATTATGGCAGTTGTTCGGCAGATGTATTTTAATATCAAATGTCGAAATGTAACATCTACGTATCATAAGCTATCTAACGAGGTATAACAATCTAGTATTTGTATTATATTTCGTGGCAAAAACTTAGTTTGATAGGCGACAGTGGAAAAGAAAGTTAATACTTAGCCCTTAAAAGTAAAGTTAAACAATAGGTAAGCAAGAAATGTTATTTATTAAATCAGGTTTTCACACAACTTTTTCTTACTCAGTTCATGTTTAAAATGGCCGCCTCTGTTTCTAACACATTGTCGCATCCTTCTACGGAGACCAGTCTTCACTACTCCAGTTGTCAACGTTGTCCTCATTTGATTTGCTGCATCCACAATCCTTTCTCTTAATTCTTCCACAGATGAAACTGGATTTGGCTCGCTGTAGACAAGACTTTTCATGCGCCCCCACACATGAAAATCCATGGGGGTTAGGTTCGGACTTCTTGCTGGCCATGGCAACGGCCCACCTCGTCCTATCCGTTTGTTTGGATAATTTAGGGTAGGGTGTTTCATAGAGAAATAAGTCAGAACTGATGGGTACTCCACGCCCTGAACGGATCTAGCACGACTTTTTCTGTAACCCTGTATACATTAACGACATAAGCGTTTGTATTCCAAAATATATCGACATGATCATGTTTGCAGATGACATATCCCTATTAATTAGTAACAATCGTAAATACGCCATAGTCTCAGAATTAAAATCTTTCATAAAAAAAATGTAATCTTGGTTTGGACATATAAAACTTATTATTAAATCTAAACAAGACTAAATTGATAAACTTCTCCCTGGATACGCATAACAGGCAAGACTCAAAAGAATTAAAGGAATATATAGAATTAAAGTCATTGAATTTAGTAACTGATAGCATATTTTTGGGCATTAAATTGGATTATAAGCTAACATGGTTGCAGAATATTGAGAAAATATCACAAATATAATAGTCCAGCATGTTATGCCATTAAGAAAATTAAAGAATACTGCGGAATAGACGCAGCGAAATCTGTATATCATGCATATTTCAGTAGTGTTATAAGGACAATTGGTCTGGGGAACAGCTGCAGAGGCGAACCGTAACTTGCAAAAAAGAGCAGTTCGTTTCCTAGCTAGTATTACAGCGAAAGATACATGCCGGGAAGCTTTAAAAAAAAAATATCAAAATTGAACTATTTATCAAAATCCAGACTATTTATCAAAATCGAACAAGGGTTAAAGTAGGAAATGTTATTTTTATGAAGTTGCAAATTAAAAGTACTTGGAACACGTGATCTATAATAAATATTAATATGTATTAACGATAAGAGGACAAGGGAATCTATTGCCGAGTGTAATATTTTATGCAAAAATATAAGGTCGTACTGTTGACGTCTGACTACCAACCTGGTGACATGATAGGTAGAGAGTCTGTCTCTGTAACGAGGGACTCTACAACCTTGGCCGTTACGATAAGCCATGATCCTTAAGCAGTTACTTTGCACACGTTCGATGTTGGGTACATGAGAAATGTAGAAAGGAGACCAAACAGGACATCTATTTTCCAGTGTGCTTCTTCCTAGACTGTAATATAAAGTAAGAAAGCTGCTAGTTTTTTTTAATCCTTTGGTCGAACGAGTAATAAAGCCAAGCAACTGATTTCCTGTTAATAATGTATTCGTAGTGCTGACGAAATGACAGTTCTTCATCAAAGAAAAGCCTAGATCCCTGACAACAGATTTGCTTTGAAGTGGTTGATTTGCAAGACTGTAATTATATATGACTTTATGTTTTCTTTTGTAGAAAGAGATGATATGGCATTTGGACACATTCAGAAACATTTCATTTTCACCGATCTGATATTTTTAGTAGATAATTTTTAAGCATGGTACAATCGTCGACATTATTTACACTGTTGAAAATCTTCAGGTCATCTGCATATAATAAGTTCGGGCATGACAAGCTTTCCACCAGATCACTAATGAATAACACAAAAAGTAAAGGCTCCAGGTGCGACCCTTGATTCCTCCTCCAAAAATGGACATTCATCATCATCAATGCACCTTCCCAGAAATGACGCTTTTATTAGATGACCGGTATCCCTTTAGTGCGACCCTTTGATACCTATTATTGAGATAGGAACACATCCACCTATACAAGTTGCCATGTATACCATAAGCGAACAACTTATTGCAGAGAATAGGATGCTGAACCTTGTCGAACGCCTTGGAAAAACCAGTAGAAATGGCATCAACTTGCCCTCCAGTTGCAAAAGCTTTGCAGATGTTTTTATATTCCAAGGATTTATTTTTGACGAATCCGTGTCGGTTAATGGTTAGGGAGTGTTTGACAAGGTTAAATAAATGAGTGTATATTATTATTATACGTGTACACATCGCTCCAGTGCAGGGTGATAAATAAATCATTAAAAAAGGCAGTAAAGCCAAGTGATAGTGAAAACTGTGTTCCTAAAGAGACCAGGCTGCTCCAGGGGTATGTCCAGATCCCGTGTACAATGTCATACAAATCTATTATAATAATATAATAGCAGCTGTAAAGAGGCCTTGTCATAATTTAACAACTAATAACAATAAAGAAATGTCAATATAAGTATATAACATGCTATATAAGTTTTTCCTTCCTGATAACAAAAATGTAATAGAGTATATAAATTAATATTATTATAATTATAGCAGCTGTATAGAGGCCTTGTCAAAATTATTTCATTAATTAACAATAACATAATATTCAGTAATAATTATAATAAATGTCATTTTAACAATAAAATAAATAATAAGATAAACAAAAATAGTAATTATGTCAAAAGATAAATATGTACATTATTTAAATAGCAACAGCATAACGTTTCGTAACTAATATATATATATATATATGTGTGTCGCAGAATCAACACAGAGACACCATATTATTAGTATCGTTATTGATTTTTGTTAATTTCGAAAAACGCCATCTATCATCGTTTATCGGAAACGTCAAGCAGTGTGCTTGAGTGAGGTCGATACAGGGCGTGGCAGGTGATTTTGACAGCTGTCAGTTGTCAGTGTTAGACGCATTTGACTGCAGAGACGATTGTGGTGTGAGACACGGGCGCGAGAGGTCGGTCTGCCAACCTGTATCGAACTAACCGCGTTTTCGTAATCCGTGTGCATCTGCTAAATCACAAGAGATTTTGTCATTGTGTTAACAGTAGTGAATAAATGGACATTCGTAATAAGTGTTGAGATTATTATTGATGTACGACATCATGTCGAACTTAGATTTGGATAGTGAGGTACCTCAAATGAGTGAATCACCTTCGTTATATATATATATATATATATATATATATATATATATATATATATATATTTTAAACTGAGTTAATTCCATTGCTTTTACATCATCAGGGACTTTATTAAACAATTTTGTACAGTCGCAAAAGAAGCCCTTAGAAATATTGCTTAATCTGTGGCTAGGTATTTCAATACAAGGCTTGCGGCGTGAGTTTTCTCTCACCGGTTTTACTTGATAGCAGTCCATGCTTTCCTTCTCATATGATCTGTCTAAAACTATATTCTCAGACAAGTAAACAATCACACAGTTTCGTGCGAGATATAAATCATTAAATCGTCTGCGAGAGAGTACTATGAATTAAATGTCGAAATAAATACTCAGTCTATATCATTAAAACCTGATACAGAACCACAGTCGCACGCACTTTCTGCTTTTGATGATTTGTATTATTGCATAGAAAAAGTTTAAGAAGACAATCTTAAAAATATCGCCAAATGCCCTGAAAATGAACAAGGTTCAGTGAGACTTGCTTTAAAGGCATTCAAGTTTCAGTTTACTCAGTCGGATATAATATCATCCCAAGCAATGCACATTTTTGTAGAAGCTAAAATGACCAGAAAAGCAATGCGAAGTAATTCATGCTGCCAACAAGAATAGTTATTCACTTATTAAAAAAGCAAAACAAGACTTATCCGCAAGAAGAGTCGATGACAGTTACCGAAACATGTTTGGAAATGAATCTACAAGATCTTCTAGATCACACATCTACATGGTTATGTGAGTACTTATAGGAAGTGCTTCAAAGTTTAAATGAAGAAGAAAGAAGCAATTTGGAGTTGTTATCAAAATGGGGTTGTGATGGCTCTTAACGACAACAATTTAAACAAAAATGAAGAAATTCAAAAACTTGAGAAAAACTGAAATACCGAAAACCCGTGGCAGTATGTTTATAATAAAGCACACGTTGGCGCTCCCCCCTCGCACCCTTCCCGCACTCCGTCCCTTCCCACTCGCCCCCATCCCGCACGCCGCCACGCCCCCCTCGCCCCCTTCCCGCACGCCGCTCGTTCTAATAGGGGTTTCTTTCATTTTGGCCATAAAATTACTCACAAGCAAAATGAATATGGAGCAGCGAAGTCGCAGGTCCCACCTTACCAATACCACAGATGAAATAGTAGTACAAGTACAGAAGCTCCACTCCGAAAGATTAATTGAATAAATAGCGACTCTTGCACCGACACAATAAAGCTCAGTTCAGATCGAACAGCGCTAATGGCTTATATTTATATTCACCTACAGTTGCCTCTCTTTCTATCGCTTAATTCTTTACTTTTCTGACCACGTTAGAGTTGTCTTTTAAACAAAACCTAGGTTAGGTACTTAAAAGTAACTACGTAGATCATAAAATAATTTTATTTTAGGATGTCTGCTGCATAGGTATTATAACCTAAGAAGATACGGAAGCCATGAGGCACACTATATTGTCTATGAAATTAATTATTGCTTTTGTATTAATTTTATTATTAATTTGAGTTGTGTCGAAGCGGCGACGCCGACAAATGGATCAAATATTACTCATTGAAATAGAGATATTTAATTTAAAGTCGCTTCCCTTGATCGGCAAAAAATATGATATTCTTGATTTTACTAAGACTCGTTATGAAATAGTATAGATGGATTCCTGAAGTTAACCACTTATTCGGTGTAGACTCAAAATACCACGGACTCAGGAGTACCCAGCGGTAAGGTTTTATACCTGTAAGTGGTGTAAGTGGTGTTGGATTTATTATCTGACTGTGTGATTTTGGATCCAATGTGAATAGATTTAGCTATGATACAAACTTTCTTGAATAATTTTGAATAATTCCTAACATAATTATGGAAATTTTGGTCAGATGTATATGATCTTTTGTCATATACATCATATAGTGTATCCCTACTTATTCTAATACCTTTAGTTGTCCAAGTAGCAAAATTTAATCTGTCAGTAATTTTCTTTGTTTTAATTTTACATACTTTATTACATTCTTGATTTATAATTTTATGCAGATTGGAGTATGTAATATTTGGTTGATTAATATTATATATGAATCTGGACATTTCACTCATTAAAATTATTAAGTTTATTATCTGTTAAGGGTCTATACCTAATAATTTTATTTATAAGTTTAATTTGAGACTGAAAGCTAACTAACAAACCTTTATGGTCGGAGGGCACCCCAGTAATAACAGAGTTACTTAAGAGAGAACAGTTAGTAAATACATTATCAATACAAGTCCGGCTAGTTGAAGTAATTCTAGTCGGTTCCATGAATACGTTATTTAAATTAAAAGAATTAAACAATGAAATAAGTTTTTGTTTGTCGCTGTTATTTATTAAGATATCTATATTAAAATCCCCACATATAAAAATTTGTTTATTTGAGTCATATATTTTTGACAAAACATCCTCCAATATATTAATAAAAGTATGTAAAGCAGAGGCGGGGGGTCTGTATATGCATAGAAGAATGTAGGTATTTTTCTCTGCGCATGAGATCTCACAAACACGTTCAAGTGACAGTTTTACAATATCCTTCCGCTCTTTGCATTTTAGTGTATCTTTAATTAGGATAATAGACCCACCTCCCTCACAGGAGTTTCTATTGAAAAAACTAGCAACTACAAAGTTATTTATATTGAAACACATTTTCTCTGCTTTTAGCCAGGATTCTGTAAAACACATCAAATCTAAATTATATTTTTCAATTAATAATTCAATATTGAGAACTTTGCTAGAGAAGCTTTGAATATTTTGGTGTACTAAAGTAAGTTTACAATTAACCCTTCTCTATTGTCACATCTAAAAGTTTAAACATGGTTGTACCACAACATTATTAGTACCTACTACTACTAAATGATGATGTGGAGTCAATACTTAATAATATATTATTAGCTACCAATGTAGCAATAGTTTTTTGTTTCTTCATAGGTAGTTTAAAGCTACCCTGGGTCTTATAAATATTTTTAACAATTTGTTAATATCAAATAAAGTAAACAAATCATTATAATATGTCATATTATATATACAGTTATTTAAAAAATGAATATGTTTATTTTGTGAGGTTGAATATTTGTTATTAAATTCAAAATAACTATAAAAATCGCACTTGCCCAGGGCCCTTATTCCGAGTTTGCAACCGCTAATCACGACAAGACGTTGCGCAAACTATAAATATGGAAATATAAGCTCTATTCCAATGGTAATATAGTATGTATTAGGTTGGCTATTATAATGCCGCCATCTTGAAATACACGAATTCTTCGCAAGTTTGAACATGTATGGAGCATTGGAATTTCAACTTTATAATTAAAGGGATAGAACTTACATTTCAATACCCGTACTTTACGCAAAATGCGCGACGGTGAACGTGTCAAAACTCTGGTAAAATTACATAAAAACGAGTACAAACAATGACGTTTAATTGAAAAAAATGTTTTTTTGACTTGCAATATATACAATTATTTTTAATCGATTTGACCTGGTGAGCTAAGTTACTTAAACACGAGTACAAGGACGTTTATTTCGGCGAAACCGCCATTTTTAAGTACAAAATATAAAGTAATAATTACAAAAATCTGATTTTGACTACTAAAGTTACTTAAAATCGAATATGTCTCATTTATTATAACGGGCCTTCGCTCGTAAAATTTTAAATAAATACCTACAAAGATATTTTTACAAATCGGGTGACTACGAGGCCATTTCTCGTGAATTAAATGAAATAGACTGGTCTGAACGTCTTTCTAGCCTTCTTTTGAATGACTCGGTAACCTTTTTTTACAAGGTTCTATATGGTTTACGCGATAAATCTAACCTCATAAGCTTTTAACTTTAAGAAAATTTCCACCATGGTATAGTGCAGCTCTGAAACACATTCTAAAAGAAAAAGTAAAATATTTCAGAAAATATAAAAAGTATGGTAATTTATCCGACTATCAAAGGTTCTCACTATTACGGGCACGAGTCAAAAAGGTTGAACGAGATTGTTATAATAATTTTATTTCTAGAACGGAGGATTCTATTACACATCCTAAATGTTTCTGGTCTTTTGTTAAAAGTACCAAACGGGGTGGTAATTCATATCCCAGTGTGATGCATTATGGTAATCTGCGGAATCAGGCGATCAAATATGCAACTTGTTCGCCTCATTTTTCAAATCAACTTTTTTGGACTCAGCAGAGCAAAGTATGAATAATAATAACTTTCCATCCAATAACAATATATCAATCAATAACGTAGATATTGATTTTTCAGAAATACTGAAACTCTTAAAAAATTTAGACCTAAATAAAACCAGCGGAACCCGATAGTATATATATATCATCACAGGTGCCTAACGGCGCCCTAAGCCGCCTAGACGGCCCCAGGGTACCCAGCGGAGGGGTTTTAATCCCACCTCGTCGTAGCCGATGGTATGAGTCTACACCGAACAAGTGGCTAGCTCGTCGCGATGTTTTGAATAGACTCAATAACCCATCTATAAACAGTTTCACAAGTTGGTATAGTGAAACCGGGACCGACAGCTTACGTGCTCTCCGAGGCACTATAGTGGTGTTGTCAAACAAATGTACATATTTTTTTTATAATATTTAATAGATAGTATATCACCTTTTATAATAGTAAGCTGCGCTGAAAGTTTAGTTTACCCCCTATCCATAATATTCAAACATTCGATAAAGAAGGAATAATGCCAAGTATCTGGAAATCAGCATATATAACTTCAATTCATAAAAAAGGCGATAAGAGTAATATTGAGAACTATAGGCCCATATCCAAATTATGCATATTTTCTAAGGTAATGGAAAGGCTGGTATATAGTCGGGTCTATTCAGCGCTAAAAAGTACTATTATCAACGAGCAACATGGCTTTGTCTCTTACAGATCAACTACATCTAATTTATTAATTGCAAATGACTATATAACTTCTAACATGGACTCAGGAGTTCAAGTGGATGTTATATTTACTGATTACAGCAAAGCATTCGACAGAATAGACCACAAAATTTTATTAAACAAATTAGCTTATTCAGGAATCCACGGTAGTTTGTTGCGTTGGTTACTCATCTTACATATAGTAGTCTATACAAATAGTAGCTATAAACGGTTTTAAATCCATAAGTATCTATATCCCCTCAGGAGTCCCACAAGGTTCTATTTTAGGACCATTATTATTCATATTATTTATTAACGACGTGTCATCTTGTTTTTCTAATGCAAATTTTTTACTTTTTGCCGATGACATGAAAATATTGAAACATATCAATAAGACGAGTGATGCACAGTTACTACAAGATGATCTATTACGCTTTGAAAACTATTGTTATATTAACAATAGTTTAGTTGTTTTTTAGTATAAACTATTGGATCTAAATGTGACAAAATGTCATGCTATGACTTTTTCCCGGAAGAAACTAAATGTAGTGTATCATTATTCACTTAAGAGCGAAACATTGTCTACATTGTGTGGAGAAAATTAGAGGTTTGGGAATAACACTTGACTCTAAACTGATTTTTGACTCGCACATTGTTAATATTGTATCAAGAGCCTCAAAAACTTTGGGATTTGTCATCAGATCCAGCGCTGACTTTAAAAATATTAAAACCATAAAAAAATTGTACTGTTCTTACGTCCGCAGCATCCTCGAGTATGCGTCACAAGTGTAGAATCCTCAGTATAAAGTGTATTCATCCAGAATTGAAGCAATTCAGAAAAGATTTTTTAAGGTATATCCAGTTTAAGTCAAAGGTGTTAGATGATGGATATGAATCGAGATGCAAAATCATATCGTCGGCTTATCGGCAAAACTCATTAAGTTTTATTTACCAAACTTTAGAGGAAACGTAATTAAAAATTTCATACACTATTATTCATAATTTTGTTCATAGTATTTTATTGAAAAAATTAATAACACAAATAGTTAGAAGAAATGTTTATGTATATTACCAAACAAAAATTATGCAATAGGTGCAATAGTTTTTTTTAAAACGCCAAATAAAAAATATATATATAATAATAATAACGATAATGTTGTGGTTTCTTGAAAACGACCAGCACGTTTTTAACACGAAAGGCCATGATGAGAGTCCGCAAATGCAAATATGGGATTTGTAAATACACCCTAAGCGTAATGCTGGTGCTATACGGAGTGAGCCAACGTACAGTAGCATGTATGTGGAGAGAGAAATAGCATGTAACCAGGCGCCGGGCTCACTTTTGCAAGTTGCATTAAGCAGTCTTATGTACAATTTCTATGTAAAAAAATATTAAAATAGTGTCATCTAGTTCTTTTTGTGTTTTTGGCATATTGCAACTAGGAAGTTGATTTATATATATATATATATATATATATGTTATATAGATTTTTTAGTTTTCCAGATATCAGCGGCTATAAAAAGAGACAGAACTTAAATAAGCAGGTATTGCTAAATCACTAACTTCCCTTATACCTAAACCACTAAATCTAACTGGAACAGAGGCCTGATGAAACTGGTCTGTAGTAATTATTAAATTTAAAATAGATCTTAGACTTAGTCTTTCATTATCAATCGATAATGAAAGACACTTATAACAGGAGAATCCCAATAAGGAGACTTAGGTAAAGCGCCTCGGTGAAGTAAGACAATTTGATAACAAAAAAATAAACACGTTGTTCTATGGACCCTAATTTAGAACTGCCCAATTGAATACGTCCAGTTATATTTTAAAACTAGTAATTCCTTCGTCAATTATTATTATTATTATTGAATAATATGCGAGCAGCAGAATGCTGATATGCCTAAATCAAGCATTGATTTAGTTAATTTTCATAAAACTAGTGTTTGCTTTATTACTATTTAATTCACTAATGGTTAAGAACTTGTCCAGTTTATTTTTAAAAGTGTTAACAGTGAAAAATTGCACTATATCTAGTGGTAGCTGGTTCCATGTATTCACTACTCTATTGCACTTCGGACTCTATTCAGAGTCTGAAGTGCAGAATGATCTGTTCAGTTTCATGTCATGATCTCGACGCGGAAATAGAATTGGATTCAATTTAAACATTTCCTTTAATTGTGGACCATCATACTTGTCAAATGACAGTGAGTATTTAAAATGTATCTATTAAATCTCCACGCTGCCTGCGGTCTTTGCTCATAATATATCGTTTTCCGCAGGCAAAGTGGTAGTTTTGTGGCTCACCTCCGTACACTCTTATGCAGGTCTTTCTTGAAGTATGGATTCCAGACTTAAAATCCATATACCAACAATGGCGTAATAGGTATTGTATATTTTTAGATATGTAGCAGGAGTGAACTGTTAGAAGGTTTTCCTTATAGCATACAGAACAGAATTAGCCTTCTTCACGGTTCTATCTAAGTTCTGCTTATTTCAGATTTGTACTTATCACTGTGCCCAGATCCTTCTGTACCTCTACTGGGGTAATGGTTATATCACCTAACTTGAATACAGTTTTTAGATTATCTTAGCACAGAACATTTTGGATGGGTTGAGCTTTATTATCCAGTTCTTGGACTATTCTGATATACGTTCCAGGTCATCTGTTAAAGCTGTGGAGCTATATATTAAGGGATTTCCAAAATACTTAACATCTGCACAAAAACAACTTTTAGATTCTAGTATTGAGCACAAATCAGTAATAAACATCCTAAAAAGTGTCGGGGCCAGTACAGATCCACGTGTTACCTTACTGAGGACATTATTAACACTTGAATAACTGTTTCTAACTCTAACACAAAACGTTATTCCCGACAAATAGTTATTTAGCCATCTCAATAAATTTCCACGAATTCCAAAATGTTGCGTTAACCAGCAGTCTCTTGTGAGGACCTTATCAAAATTACGTTCAAAGTCGAAATAAAAAAAAGCCAATGGGAGATTTATTTCCCAGTTCTTGAGACAATCTATTTAAATATGTGAGTAGATTGGTCAACGTTGATCGTTTGTTACGAATTATTATTCCTGGGGCATTATTTTCAAAAGCTTTAATCAAACCATAGTTTATTATTTGAGATGGAAGCAACAATTCATATTTGTTTTTGATTTTGTAATTTTTAAGTAGTAAACAATTAATATTAACTGTGATAATATAAGGCAAATATTTATAAGGCCCGATTTTTCAATACCCAGTTAAACAGTCTGATAGCAGTAATTCTATAGTTAGCAAGAAATTGGATTTTTCAATGGTTGGATAGTGTCAAAGTGACAGATAAACACACTAACAGTGGAATAAATTTATCTGCTAGTTCAAGCGTCAGTTAAAACTTATCAAGCTGTTATTGTGGTCTGTCATGGTTATAATTTTAAAATATTTTTGCGTGTTTTTCTTTTAAATTCGGAAACATGGAAATATTTGACTCAATTGAAGATTTACTTATCGAAAAAGAAATTATGATGGTGAATTATTTAAAACCAAACCGGAAAAAAGAGTAGTCAGAGAAAGATTTGACCATACCAGCTGGGACGAGGATGAATTTAGGAAAAGATTTCGTCTCCAGAAAGAAACTATCAATATTTATACTTACAATTATGTCATCATTAAACAACAACAACATTATATGCCAACGGAAAGGTATCTAAACGATTTTATTTAACTTCCTTTTTTCTACCTACATACTCATTAGTAGCTATTTCTAGCAATGATTGTTTACTTTAAACCCATGAAGATATAATCATATAAAACTCAGTGCTTAAAATCATCACTGATAATTTAAACATTAAGTACATACATACATACATATCATCACGAGTACCTTCCGGCGCCCGAGACCGCCTAGACGGCCCCAGGATACCCAGCGGAGGGGTTTTAATCTCACCTCGTCGTAGCCGATGGTATGAGTCTACACCGAACAAGTGGCTAGCTCGTCGCAACCTACCTATATAAACATATTTTTTTCTCAATTTTCAGAAACCAATGTGTTCCACCCATCCAGCAAACTACTTTTGTAAAGGAGGGACAACTCAAGAAAACTCTATTGGCAATATTTATTGGTTTTTCCATTCAAATTAGCTTTTTTAAAATTGTTTGATTATCATTAGGTAACTTATATTATTTTTTGTGTAAATAATTAAATAAAAAACTAAATACATTTATTATTTTGCTTTTATTTCTATTTATAAAGTATGAACAGACTATAGACCACGAAGATGTTTAAACCACTGTGACTTCACTGTGTTCACTCTCTCTACTCAACCAAATACTATATGATCCTGTTAAATATGCAATCTTGGAAACACGCTCCATAAAAGTTCCGAAGGCTGATTTCGGAAGGCCAAGATCCTTCAATAGACGATGCAAAGACTGCTGGAATACCTCTTGCACCAACTTCCACTGCATAAAGTTGAGTTTTTAAATCCGTTTCTAGTAATTTTGTTTGTGGGACCAAAATATTTGTTCGACTTGATGTTGTGGTCCTTAGGTATGTTTGTTTCCCACTAAACGTTGAGTGCTATAAGGATTACTTTCTTCAAGCACCGAGAGTACACCAGTATGTTATAGGCTGAAACTGCTAGTTCGCCTAATAATATCCTATAAACTTAACTATGAAACATATAGCTTAAACACAGGTCTAGTCTTCGGGCTACCCTCAAGGAATTTTCTCCCCTATATCATCTGTGGGAATCTTTTTTAATAATTAGATATATATGAACATAACAATTTACAAAAATAATACATCCTAACCTAAAACACATGTCAATCATACGCCACTGATAAAATATCACGCTCTCTTTCTAACATGTGCAAATTTTGGTAAGTCATTCTCGCTCTGACAAAGTTAGCTACAACAATCCTCAGTTAACTAGCTGACTGAATAAACGTGATTGAAAAATTCAAAACCTTTATTCCTCTGTTAAATAATCAAATAAATTAAACAGGCTGATAACTAACTAGCGAGTTATCAGACGATTGAAAAATCGGCCCTAAGTGAGTTTTATTTAACGCTTAATTAACCTATAAGTTATTTTGGCAGATTTATTGCCATCATGAAGCAACTTACTTGTACCAAGTACCAAGCAAAGGGTATAAAAAATCCGAAGCCCCATCTTTATTTTTGTATGCAGTAGGTATTGCTACTTTTTTTTAATTTATAATGTCTGACATTTTTTAAAATATTTTATTATATAAATAATTTGTATTTGCTTACAATATATATCTGTAACGTTAAATAGTAGTGCAGTGCAACTACTAATATGTTATTCTTACGATCATTTCAGTGTATACCACTATAAAGGTACGCACAGACCATCGCGATTAATCTGCGGTTGCGGTGGCGGGCGCGGTGGCGGCCGCGGCGGCGATATTAGCCGTTCACACCAACGCGTTCAGGATATCTGCGTTCGGGCGGAGTAAACCAATGTTGCCAACATTATTTTTTCGTACCATACACTAGAAAAAGTTGTATTTTGGGTATAAATCTACAAAAAAAATAGTACGCATTGAAATTTCAATAAAACAATTTTAATCTTACTTTTTTTTATATTCAATTTTTAAAGATAAAAATGCAATGAAAAAAATCCTGGTGGGTGGGACTCCAAACTACGAACCTCGCTGTCGCGGCAAGGCGCTCAACCGTTGAGCTAACCAGGTTCCAGTCACCCCTCACGAATTTTGTCATTGCTTGTTATCTACTTATACACAGACGCCCTCTATTAGCTTTCTTCTATTAACTCTATACGAGGGAAGTTAGAAGTCCTAGTTTTTAATGCTAGATGGCAGAGGAGTCTGTTTTTATTTTTACTTTTTTCAGTATTTTATATTTATGCATTTTTATAAATTCCTTGTTAGGATACAAAACCACTAAGAAAAACCACCAGCCACTAAAACAATTTCCCCGTTGAAAGACCGGTCTAAACAACCAATTTTAGTGGAAAATCCACTAAGTTGGCAACACTGGCGGCCGCCTGTGATCGCGCGTGCAGACTCTGCACGGATCGCGCGGGCGGCCGCAGAACGCGTTTGGTTTGAACCTGTCGATACAAGTACTACTGCAGTAACTGATCGCCACCGCGGCCGCCACCGCCACCGCCACCGCGTTGGTTTGGCCGTACCTTAAATCAGAAAGTAAAACTATTAGTGAAATTGTGATTTTTTTAATGGATTGGACATTATCTCATATTGGAAGTATTGTGAAACAGTGTTATAAACATTATATCAAAAAGTGTATTATAGTTGGAATGAATACTGTTCATGTTGTTTTTTAATGATTGTTGTATAACAAAGGGACTTAGCGGTACTTTAACGGATAAAACAACGCCATCTGTGTTTAAAGTTTTGGACTATCTACATTCGATGACAAGCTGCTATTCTGCTAGATATTTATTCATATAATATTACTAACCGGTACCGATAGATGGCGTTTAACGATCAATATTCTCACTGGAGTCACCAATAGATGTCGCTAGTATCGTTTTTGATCCGCTACGAATGACTATTATATATGTTTTTATTTAATTATCTATGTAGTAGTCTACCTGGTGGAATTCATTACCCGTTTGAAATATGTTACGTAACTGCGCTGCATGCAGTAAGTCTGCCCCGGCAACCGAAAGGGCAAGGTGCACGAAATGTAGTAAGATATACCAACCTTGAGTGTGTAGCCATACCGAAGTCTGCGACCATTCCTTCAACTTGGGTGTGCCCTGACTGTAAAAGGCATTACCCGAAAGGCGATAATAATTTAACCCCGGTGAAAAGCCTAAACGGACATCTCATCACGCCTGTGGAGGACAGAGACGCGCATGAGAGTCCCTTAAACCTCGCAGTTGAGATCCGTCTTCTCCGGGAAGAACTGAGAGCAACTCGGACAGATGTCAAGGAGTGCCGCAACGAAATTATTATTCTTCGAGATTCTATACAAAATTGTTTCTGTAAGATCGGAGAACTCGAAGACCGGGTAGCTAAACTCGAAAACCCCATTCACAAAACGTCGCCCGACACTGAGGAGCTTAGAACGTCCGTCAGCGAACTTCGCTGCAAACTTAATGATCGCGATCGGGAGCTTCTATCTAGCGATATCGAGGTCTCGAGGCTGCCGGAAAGCCCAGGGGAGAGCCTCATCCACCTCGTTCTCCTGACCGCGGGGAAGTTAGGAGTGTGTGGCATCGGATCGCGAGGGGAGTCAATGAAACAACCTCACTTGTTAACGACCATTTATTGACTGAACAACTACCCACTTCATAAACACTACATTCCTCCAACGCATACATAAAAACTTCTTTTTTTTTTCTTAAATACTAATTATTTATAACTAAAGTAAACAATAAAAATAACTAACGTATATATATATTTAAATACTTTTTTTTTTAACTTACTTATCCTTTCCTTCCCATTAGTTTTTAAACAAACATATACCTACTCATTCAAGTTAAGTATGAAAAATAAGTAAAAAAAATAATAATACGTAAACAGTAGTAGATATTACCTACCTAAAGCTCGTCTATAGTCCGGGCAGGTTGTTTTACTGTTCTTCCGGAACGAGTACGATACGTGGGCTAGTTTTATTTTATTGTACATTCTGTTTGGGTAACAGGTAGGTATAAATTGATGTCATGAGTAGATTGGTGTTGTGTGAAGTTGTACTCGTAATATGTAATCTAGCTTTGTGGGCACCAGCTGACAATCAGCGCTGCAGCATGGTAATGCTGTAGCTTATGCTGAGCTGGTCACCTATTTGTCGCCACGCAACAGTAGTAATTATTGTTACTGGGAATATGTGTTTATTTTCTTATTAGTTTTATTAACAATATTTGTTATCAATGTTTATCCAGTGTTTAATGCGTTGTAACTGTTGTAAGCGATAAATAAAGTTTTTCTTTCTTTCTTTATATTCGATCATATCATTATCCTGCGATTATATCTTTATCTGATGTACCTAAAACGATTGGGATGTTCGGATTCTTTAAATATTAATAGCTACAACCTAAATAATAAATTACAAAAGAAAATACGTTTTTTTATCTTTGACATTTATTTTTAGACAATTAAACTTCTTTCAAAATATTTTAGTTTTAAAATTAAATCAATTCACAACATCCTCCCCGGAAAACAAAGGTACAATAAACTACAAAAAAGTATATACGTATTGTTTCGTAAAACAATACGTATATTAATTTATAAGTTGAGAACCGTTGAGGATTCTTAACTACACGTCTCTAGTTATAACAGGTACTATAGAAGTGTCATCTTTTGAAATCTGCTACGTATGTCATTATTATCGCTGACATCACTCACCCTATTATCTGAATTTGACAACTTTTCTGCATCAACTGTAGATAATTCTAACGCATAACTACAAACTTTAAACTTTTATCAGGTTTTACTTTTACATTCCTATATATAGATTATCTTTACCTTAATATAATTCTATAATAATACCTAATGGCCAAAATTGACGTGTACTGAGACTTATACTCTGACACAGACTCTACAAGTACAATATCCCCAACCTTAAGATTAAATACATGTTATTTGGAGATTTATTAACTAAGAAAGCCAAGTACCTACTCATTCTTGAAACGATTCCGAAAATCTAGTAGTGGTATTCTAACATTATCCAAAAACTTTATTTTATCGTACCACTGCAAAAAATACATTCACTACATCTTGCGGTAGGGTTTCAATCCCAATCCCATTTTAAAACCTATCTTCGCTAAAGAAGCAACTTCTTAAGCAAAGTGACATGTGAAGCCAATTGGATCAAAAGGTAATAATAATCTTATGTTTATTTACATTTAAATCTAAAAATTTTACATTAATAAATAATTTATCTTATTTGGTTTCTTATCCATCTAAACCTAAAACCGACATTAGCAAATATTAGCCGACTCAATACTTGGACCTATAACCCAATCCCGTAAATAAAATTTCCGGCTAACATTAATTCTTTCGATACAGAAATAAACCTATCGCATTTCTTTATTTGTAACACTTACGCAATTATCGACATAAAACGACTTTTTTAATCGAATCGCGATATCTTTAAAACTTTCAGGCGCTTTCTCCAAAGTGATAATTCAAAGGGGCTGCTAATAAAAATGGACTACAGGTAATCCCGAAAATAACCCTTTTGTGTCTATACATTATTATTTCTTGCCTTTCTATATCCTTCCACCACACAAATTGTAAATAGTCTCTATCTTTTGGTATAATTGAAATCATTAAAAATCCTATTTGTATGTCTGCAGTAATCCCGATTGCATTCATACGAAATTATAATAATAAACGAGGTATTATACACTTTTGGCCGAAGCATCGATAATCGGCTTAATTTTAGTTGTTGCACTAGATTGCATGATATGGCAAAAAATGACCATCATTATTACCATCAACTATTTCTATAACTCCTTGCTTCAACCGCTCTTTAAAAACGTTGTCATATAGTAAAATTTTACCTGTCAAGTCCAATTTATTTGTAATAATAGTCGAATAAAGTCTGCAAAACGCTACCTCCTTATTATTCCTTAATTCTTTAAAGCCCTCCTTCCACGGTAGGTACACTTCATACCGGCCCTCGTTGTTTACTGTTACAGTGTCTCTGAAAAACTGCATGACCTGTACTTCCTTATCAAACCTACATTGGGTTTCTACCGGATCTTTAATACCTATCGCTTCAATATCGCATAGATCAGTCACGGAGATATTGGAAAGGTAAGGAATATTTAAAGGTAAGGAAAATTCAGGAATGAGTACTTAAAACTTGACTTTGTAGCGTCCAGCCTATTTTAGTTTCTACGGCTACCAAACTATCCTTAATATTTACAATATTGCCAGTCAACAAAAATCCAATAACATCGGCACCAAAAAGTAAAGAGACATCTGTAGGTTCAAAACCTTGATCATGTATAATAATATTTAAAGACTTTAATTGATTTAAAATTTGTACATTATTAATCCTAGGTATAGCTCCACAAATTTTATTTTGTTCTAACGCCTTAATTTTTAATGAAAAGGAGCTATCTAAACTACAAATATTAAACTCAAATATATTATACACACCTTTGTCTTCAAACCACCAAATAAACAATGACCTAAAATTTCTGTACTTATAGGTTTCATATTCAACTTTTTAATTACATAAGAAGACGTTCCTGGTCTTGGCTCTTCTATTAAAGTTCTGCTTGTATTATTGTTATTAGTACGAGATAGATCAGGGCACATAGCAACCGTATGACGTGCATATTTCATACATTTAGGATATTTTTTGCAATTTCTAGCATTATGACCAATCATTAAACATATATAACACCCTCTCTTCTTCTTAATTATCTCCTTTCTTTCATCATAAGTAAGCTTAGAAACTGTATAACATTCCGTGCTAGTGTGTCATGTTTTATCGCACCATATGCAAGTCTTCACTCTTGTTTCTTTATTTTCACTTGCAACAATACACGCTGCTGTAGGTTCTTTATACAATTCTTTCTTATTAAAGCATTCTCAAACCCTTCTTGTGCTCTTAAAATCCTTTCACTACTCTCGACTCCCTTCTTCAAAAATTCCAATAATCCTGATAACTGATTTTCTCCCTTCTTTTCATAGGATCTCTCCCATGCTGTTGAATATATCTACAGGAAGCGCAGATTCGACCATTGGAAATAAAATAGAGGCATATTTGTCTGTAGTCACATCCAAGGTTTCTAAAGCTTGTAAATTGGTAAATAGTTTATCATATAAATCTCTCAAAGATAAACTGTTAGAATATCGCTGTGTTAGTGCCAACTGCAACAAGCCTCTGACACAATAATCTATGATCATATCTTCACGAGCAAATCTATTCTTTAGCTGTTCTATGGCTTTATTTATATCCCCCGATGGAGGGTAGCTCTCTACTAGTTGTCTAGCCTTTGATCCCACTACAGCGGCTTGAATTAAATATTGGTACAATATTATACTTATAACGCACGGTCGCCACAATAATATACTTATAACGCACGGTCGCCACAATAAAACGATTGGGATGTTCGGATTCTTTAAATATTAATAGCTACAACCGAAATAATAAATTACAAAAGAAAATACGTTTTTTTATCTTTGACATTTATAGTTAAAAGCTTTAGTACTTATAGTTTTAAAATGAAATCAATTCACAACAGTACCCATTCGATAATGTTAATGACGGCGACTTTTTTTTTTATCATTCGATTATATCGTTCAATCATATCTTTAGCATTCGATCATCTTTATCCTCCGACAATGTCATCCGATCATATCATTATCTAGCGCGAACACATCTGTATCCATTGTATTTTTGCTCGTCAATTAATTCGAAAACAAAATTATAAAATTAACTGAATGTAAAAAAAAATTAACTACATGCTAAGTGTTAGGGTGATTTAATGTTGACGTCGTTTTTTTTGCCAATTGTTTGACCAATTGGGAATCAATCCTAAAAAATATGTGATTGTCACTTGTCTAATTGGACTGAATTTTCATCGCGTAACATTCCAAATGTATGGCGGATTTGGGATTTATTTCGAAAAAAAAAGTTATTATAAATATTAGAAACAAAAATATAAATGTTGAAAATTTCGGAGGTGGTAGTTTATACATTTGAGAATACTTTTTAATTAATGTTGAGATAAAATGCTACCGTTAAGTTATTAAAATGTTCAAAACGCAAATTAGCCTTTTTCGCTTTAGTTTAGATACTTTTTAATGGTAAATTATATATTATTTCATTTTCTTATATATTAGTAAAAAATATCTACATTCTCTGTGGTACATCATACATACGTTTATTATTCATTATTGTGTTATTTTTCATTCAAATCGGATAAAACCGTGTGTGGTGATTTAGCTTGTTTTGCTCTGTGCAGGCTTAATGCACAGAAAAAGGAAATGGAGGACAATTGTATTTTTAAGTAGGTATTAAATAAGCAATTTTATTATGTATAAAATCTAGGTTAGCAATCATGGTTCATCCTGAAAATCAGCGCGAGGCACTATTTATTTAGTCACCACGCTGAGGGTGAAACTCACTTACGTAGGGTGATAGGTATTTTGAAAAAATATATAGATTCCTTCTATCCGGGGCAGGAAAATGTTCGGTATTGTTAATCGTGTAAAACAGAGATGTTTTGTTCCGAGATAATTTGTGTAAAACAGAGATGTTTTGTTCCGAGATAATTTGTGTAAAACAGAGATGTTTTGTTCCGAGATAATTTGTGTAAAACAGAGATGTTTTGTTCCGAGATAGTTTGTGTAAAACAGAGATGTTTTGTTCCGAGATAATTTGTGTAAAACAGAGATGTTTTGTTCCGAGATAGTTTGTGTAAAACAGAGATGTTTTGTTCCGAGATAATTTGTGTAAAACAGAGATGTTTTGTTCCGAGATAATTTGTGTAAAACAGAGATGTTTTGTTCCGAGATAATTTGTGTAAAACAGAGATAATTTGTGTAAAACAGAGATAATTTGTGTAAAACAGAGATGTTTTGTTCCGAGATAGTTTGTGTAAAACAGAGATGTTTTGTTCCGAGATAATTTGTGTAAAACAGAGATGTTTTGTTCCGAGATAATTTGTGTAAAACAGAGATGTTTTGTTCCGAGATAATTTGTGTAAAACAGAGATAATTTGTGTAAAACAGAGATGTTTTGTTCCGAGATAATTTGTGTAAAACAGAGATGTTTTCTTCCGAGATAGTTTGTGTAAAACAGAGATGTTTTGTTCCGAGATAATTTGTGTAAAACAGAGATAATTTGTGTAAAACAGAGATGTTTTGTTCCGAGATAATTTGTGTAAAACAGAGATGTTTTCTTCCGAGATAGTTTGTGTAAAACAGAGATGTTTTGTTCCGAGATAATTTGTGTAAAACAGAGATAATTTGTGTAAAACAGAGATGTTTTGTTCCGAGATAGTTTGTGTAAAACAGAGATGTTTTGTTCCGAGATAGTTTGTGTAAAACAGAGATGTTTTGTTCCGAGATAATTTGTGTAAAACAGAGATGTTTTCTTCCGAGATAGTTTGTGTAAAACAGAGATGTTTTGTTCCGAGATAATTTGTGTAAAACAGAGATAATTTGTGTAAAACAGAGATGTTTAGTTCCGAGATAATTTGTGTAAAACAGAGATGTTTTGTTCCGAGATAATTTGTGTAAAACAGAGATGTTTTCTTCCGAGATAGTTTGTGTAAAACAGAGATGTTTTGTTCCGAGATAATTTGTGTAAAACAGAGATAATTTGTGTAAAACAGAGATGTTTTGTTCCGAGATAGTTTGTGTAAAACAGAGATGTTTTGTTCCGAGATAGTTTGTGTAAAACAGAGATGTTTTGTTCCGAGATAATTTGTGTAAAACAGAGATGTTTTCTTCCGAGATAGTTTGTGTAAAACAGAGATGTTTTGTTCCGAGATAATTTGTGTAAAACAGAGATGTTTTGTTCCGAGATAATTTGTGTAAAACAAAGATAATTTGTGTAAAACAGAGATGTTTTGTTCCGAGATAATTTGTGTAAAACAGAGATGTTATGTTCCGAGATAATTTGTGTAAAACAGAGATGTTTTGTTCCGAGATAATTTGTGTAAAACAGAGATGTTTTGTTCCGAGATAATTTGTGTAAAACAGAGATGTTTTGTTCCGAGATAATTTGTGTAAAACAGAGATGTTTTGTTCCGAGATAGTTTGTGTAAAACAGAGATGTTTTGTTCCGAGATAGTTTGTGTAATACAGAGATGTTTTGTTCCGAGATAATTTGTGTAAAACAGAGATGTTTTGTTCCGAGATAGTTTGTGTAAAACAGAGATGTTTTGTTCCGAGATAGTTTGTGTAAAACAGAGATGTTTTGTTCCGAGATAATTTGTGTAAAACAGAGATGTTTTGTTCCGAGATAGTTTGTGTAAAACAGAGATGTTTTGTTCCGAGATAATTTGTGTAAAACAGAGATGTTTTGTTCCGAGATAATTTGTGTAAAACAGAGATGTTTTGTTCCGAGATAATTTGTGTAAAACAGAGATGTTTTGTTCCGAGATAATTTGTGTAAAACAGAGATGTTTTCTTCCGAGATAGTTTGTGTAAAACAGAGATGTTTTGTTCCGAGATAATTTGTGTAAAACAGAGATAATTTGTGTAAAACAGAGATGTTTTGTTCCGAGATAGTTTGTGTAAAACAGAGATGTTTTGTTCCGAGATAGTTTGTGTAAAACAGAGATGTTTTGTTCCGAGATAATTTGTGTAAAACAGAGATGTTTTCTTCCGAGATAGTTTGTGTAAAACAGAGATGTTTTGTTCCGAGATAATTTGTGTAAAACAGAGATAATTTGTGTAAAACAGAGATGTTTAGTTCCGAGATAATTTGTGTAAAACAGAGATGTTTTGTTCCGAGATAATTTGTGTAAAACAGAGATGTTTTGTTCCGAGATAATTTGTGTAAAACAGAGATGTTTTGTTCCGAGATAATTTGTGTAAAACAGAGATAATTTGTGTAAAACAGAGATAATTTGTGTAAAACAGAGATGTTTTGTTCCGAGATAGTTTGTGTAAAACAGAGATGTTTTGTTCCGAGATAATTTGTGTAAAACAGAGATGTTTTGTTCCGAGATAATTTGTGTAAAACAGAGATGTTTTGTTCCGAGATAATTTGTGTAAAACAGAGATAATTTGTGTAAAACAGAGATGTTTTGTTCCGAGATAATTTGTGTAAAACAGAGATGTTTTCTTCCGAGATAGTTTGTGTAAAACAGAGATGTTTTGTTCCGAGATAATTTGTGTAAAACAGAGATAATTTGTGTAAAACAGAGATGTTTTGTTCCGAGATAGTTTGTGTAAAACAGAGATGTTTTGTTCCGAGATAGTTTGTGTAAAACAGAGATGTTTTGTTCCGAGATAATTTGTGTAAAACAGAGATGTTTTCTTCCGAGATAGTTTGTGTAAAACAGAGATGTTTTGTTCCGAGATAATTTGTGTAAAACAGAGATAATTTGTGTAAAACAGAGATGTTTAGTTCCGAGATAATTTGTGTAAAACAGAGATGTTTTGTTCCGAGATAATTTGTGTAAAACAGAGATGTTTTGTTCCGAGATAATTTGTGTAAAACAGAGATGTTTTGTTCCGAGATAATTTGTGTAAAACAGAGATGTTTTGTTCCGAGATAGTTTGTGTAAAACAGAGATGTTTTGTTCCGAGATAATTTGTGTAAAACAAAGATAATTTGTGTAAAACAGAGATGTTTTGTTCCGAGATAATTTGTGTAAAACAGAGATGTTATGTTCCGAGATAATTTGTGTAAAACAGAGATGTTTTGTTCCGAGATAATTTGTGTAAAACAGAGATGTTTTGTTCCGAGATAATTTGTGTAAAACAGAGATGTTTTGTTCCGAGATAATTTGTGTAAAACAGAGATGTTTTGTTCCGAGATAGTTTGTGTAAAACAGAGATGTTTTGTTCCGAGATAATTTGTGTAAAACAGAGATGTTTTGTTCCGAGATAATTTGTGTAAAACAGAGATGTTTTGTTCCGAGATAATTTGTGTAAAACAGAGATGTTTTGTTCCGAGATAGTTTGTGTAAAACAGAGATGTTTTGTTCCGAGATAGTTTGTGTAATACAGAGATGTTTTGTTCCGAGATAATTTGTGTAAAACAGAGATGTTTTGTTCCGAGATAGTTTGTGTAAAACAGAGATGTTTTGTTCCGAGATAGTTTGTGTAAAACAGAGATGTTTTGTTCCGAGATAATTTGTGTAAAACAGAGATGTTTTGTTCCGAGATAGTTTGTGTAAAACAGAGATGTTTTGTTCCGAGATAATTTGTGTAAAACAGAGATGTTTTGTTCCGAGATAATTTGTGTAAAACAGAGATGTTTTGTTCCGAGATAATTTGTGTAAAACAGAGATGTTTTGTTCCGAGATAATTTGTGTAAAACAGAGATGTTTTGTTCCGAGATAATTATATTTGTGCGGCCTTCTATATTATTGAATTTATTGTATAGGGTTTTTTTTTTTCTTTATACAATATATAAACAAAAAATACAAAATTTTACAAGTATTTGTCTGCCAAACTATATAAATAGTTTGTCGGCAGATTGCTCTCGTTACATGTCTTGGTACTTAATTCTAACACAATTTTATTTATTTTTAATAAACACAAAACAACTATAACAGAATGAAGTAAGTACAGGCTTACAAACTGCTTACTTTGGAAGAAACAATCTATTTAGGTTGGATTCAAACTGATCCAATCAATCTTCATACATTTCCGTTGTTCTGAGGTGTTGTGATAGTGTGTTGAGTATCCTAGGAACAACGTACTGTGGCGTCCTCTCGCCGTAGAAGCTGCTTTGGGTGCTCGTTTCCACCAATTCCTTGTTTTTATTTCTCCGAGTTAAGTTATGACTAATTGATTCTTTATACTCACTACTGTTATACTGTTCTATTGCAATTAAAATTTTTACTTTTTCTTGTACCGGTATAGTGTTTTACAGGGTAAAAATATTTTTTCATAATTTTGATAATATCTTTGTTTAGTTTGTTTATTTCCTAATGATTTTAAAAATCTAATTTGAATATTTTTAATTTGGTTAAGGTATGTTGGAAACGTGCACCCGTAGCTACTTAGGCCATAAGATAGCAATGACTCTGCTAATGCATGGTATACCGTAAACAATGTGGCCGAACTTACAATTCCACGTAGATGGTAAAATTTGCCAAGCACGGATCTTAATTTAGAGCACACAGTGCTCACGCATCTTCCATGACATATTTCTGTCGATTACAAGACCTAGGCATTTATATTGGTCTACTAGTTTAATTTGTGCACAGCGGGAAGGAACGAAAATCATTGTGGAGGCAGTCATAATTATGTCCTATAATACCAACTGTGGAGTTTATATTTTTATTATATGGCGAACATATGTGCACACACTGTGTCTTATTTAAATTGATTATTATACCATTATTATCATGGGACCATTTAATTATATTATCTAGGTCGTATTGCACTTTATATTCTGCGACATTAACATCCCTATCAGCGTACAGCAAACAAGTGTCATCAGCATACATATATATGTTGCAGTTCTTTTCTATATTGCACATGCCATTTACATGCATAGTATAACCCACAGGGCCGTATACGGATCCGGTTGGTACACCATACAATATATTAGTCTCGTCACCACAGTTTCTACTCACGACCGCGCTTATTCTTCTGTTGGTGAGATAACACCTGAACCATTGGTTCAGCGGCCCCCTCACACCACATTCATCCATCGCTTGCAGTAACTGATCATGGTCCAAGGTGTGGAACGCTTTTTTGCACTCGATAAAAACAAAAATGATATGCATCCTTTCATTGAGACTTTTGTTAATATAGTCTGTAAAATACGATAACGCTGTGCTACGCCCCTTTCTAAATCCGTGCTGAGCACTGGAAATGATTTGATGTTTTTCAAGGTGCCCAGATATTTGCCATGTATTTAGGCGCCTACAAATAATTGTCAAGATTTGTCGCGTTGTGTTGTTAATATTTATTATATATTTGTTCCAACGTATTGTTATTGTAGTATTGTTAACAAATTTTAATTGCGTGGCATGAGTGGTTGAGAAGATAACGAAGACATTGCATCCCTTGGGTACCCAGGGATCTCGTCGCTGAAGCTAACTACGACGGCCACAGGTTTATTTTTAAACTTATATGGCGGCGCGTATCGCACCCGTGTGAGAATCCTGGACGAGTTTGTTTCCCGGCTTCTCGCACAACTACCATGACCTATACTTATCAAACAAAACTAAACCTGACCTTGTAAACATAACTTATAAATACCTAGCTATACTATAGTAATTAAATATCTAACAAAGTACGTAAATACGAGAAACTTAGATAACTATAGTAAAGGACAACATTTGGTACATAGGAAAGGAGGCGAGTTATGAACATTCGCATTCTTATAAACAGACTACTAGACACACGTTTTGATATTTTTTTAGTGTGCCTGCCTAATAATAACATATTTATTTTTGGATTTATTTACCTTTTGAAGTCCTTTGGAAGTATGAAAAACGTAAGGTCCGGATCCTTGTTACTATTATTTAAGCAACCGAATGTGGCACAATAAGCATTGAACCTCATTTTAGTTAATATTAAATATAGCGACGAGGCGCGTGAGTATCATACAAACGTGCGACTCGGCCGGTGCGCGGCAGCCGACTGCGGCAGCCCTCAAAAATAAACCCATCCGTGGGTACGGCCGGGTACTTGTAGCTTCATACCTAAAGTGCGGAGTGGAACACCCCTGCTAATACTTCGGTACCACTAACGCGTCGTCATAACGGGACCGTCTGCTCATTTTTAGGATTCAGTCAATTTTAAAAGAAAAACAATACCTCCATTAAAGTTTTAAAGGTGAATAGGTTCGGTCCCCGTTAGCAGTCCCCGAGCGGCGCCGTCAGGGGGCCGGGGCCGGGGGCGGCGCACAGCTCGGCGCAGTCGGGGAACAGCAGCGCAATCTCCCGCGCCGCCGCCGCCGCGTCCGCTGCACAAACACCAGCGTTACAGCCACAATGGACAGTCGTGAGCAACAAACACCAGCGTTACAGCCACACGGAACAGTCGTGAGCAACAAGCACTAGCGTTACAGCCACACGCGACAGTCGTGAGCAACAAACACCAACGTTACAGCCACAATGGACAGTCGTGAGCAACAAACACCAGCGTTACAGCCATACGGGACAGTCGTGAGCAACAAACACTAGTGTTACAGCCACACGGGACAGTCGTGAGCAACAAACACTAGCGTTACAGCCACACGGGACAGTCGTGAGCAACAAACACTAGCGTTACAGCCACACGGGACAGTCGTGAGCAACAAACAGTAGCGTTACAGCCACACGGGACAGTCGTGAGCAACAAACACTAGCGTTACAGCCACACGGGACAGTCGTGAGCAACAAACACTAGCGTTACAGCCACACGGGACAGTCGTGAGCAACAAACATTAGCGTTACAGCCACACGGGACAGTCGTGAGCAAGCTCCGGACATTAAGCAAAAAACAAGAGCCAACACAGGAAAACTTATTAATTCAATTAATGACGAAGACGTTTCTTCAAAAGCGCTGTCTCTGTATTTTGTTCAGGCTCACTCCGCACTTTAGGTATGAGTACAAGTGCCCATCGGAACCTCACGCGCCGCATCGCGATATTATTATGAGCAAAATGAAGGCAAAATGATATTACATCGCACTCGGCTGCTTAAGAGGAAGCCCTCTAAAATTTTATTTTGTGCTTACATCTGTAGAAGCAATCACACATCCATTTATTAAAATACTTAAACATAAGTTTTTACAGACCTTTCTCTCTCCATATCTAAACCAAAAACTTAATTGGAAAACTTTTTTTCAATACATTTTCTATTTTAAAAGGATGATTTTTTAAGTCTTTTATAATTTTTTCTCCTGAAACGGTTTGAGTTTTAAGTCTTAAATAAATACATCCCGCAAGAAAATAGATTTTATAATCCACTATTAAACCAAATTTTACCTAAATCAATTATTAATAAGAGAGACAATGTTCTTAGCAAACCATGGATTCACCGTGCGGGTGCCGGGTCCATCGCGTGGTTGAAAGGCAGGGGAATGAACTTCAGCGTTCCCGGACTTGAGACCGCGAAGTAGGTTTAAAGGCCTTTTGAACTCTCACCTGCACTGTGTTCACTACCCTCTCTACTCAACCAATATAACAAAATTAGTTTTGTAACTTATGACATTTTAATAGATTGAAAATTGCTCACGCGATTTGCGTAAAAGTTCATAGAATAAATAATTACATGATCCTACCGCGACCGTTGATATATAAGAATGCTTTTTGGTTCAGGTCACAACGGCAGTAACTAATGTTCATTAAGCATGAATAAATTTGTATAGGTTGTACCAAAATTATTGATACGTTCAATTTCAGATTCCAAGATCACGCGACCTTAACTTAAATTTTCACGGTGAGCTGATCACGTCCATTTTGAAATCCAAAATGTCGGACTTTACTTTATTGCAAAAAATTGTTTAGGAGTCCCTAAACTATATATATATATAGTTTAGGGACTCCTAAACAATTGCACTAGGAAATTCTATATATATAATATAATATATATATATATATAATATAATATATATAGAATTTCCTAGTGCAATTATTTTATATATATATAGGATTTGTTGGGTGAACCTATCACGAATTTATGGTCCATTTTAAAATCCAAGATGGCAGCCTTTAACTTATTTTTTTTTAATATATGGGATTGTCTTATAGGTTTTTGGGTGAGCCGATCACGAATATGAAATCCATTTTGAAATTCTATATAAGCGACTTAAATTTATGTAAAAGAATCTATATTGGACTCGTATTATAGGTTTTGCAAGAGCCTATCACGAATTTATGGTTCATAAAAATGGTGTTGGAATTTCCTAGTGCAGCGCGTAAATAGTGCGGGTTCGTGTAGATACTTGCCGGAGCTGTGCGCCACGTGCCGCGTGTAGGACAGTCCTCGTGCAGCGCGCAGACAGTGCGGGTGATTGTAGGTAGATACTTGTCGGAGCCGTGCGTCACGTTCCGCGTGTCGGACAGTCCGAAGGCGGCGCGCCATCAGTGCGGGTGCGTGTGGGTAGATACTTGTCGGAGCCGTGCGTCACGTTCCGCGTGTCGGACAGTCCAAAGGCGACGCGCAGACAGTGCGGGGGCCTTATTCAGAGTTTGCAACCGCTAATCACGACAAGACGTTGCGCAAACTATAAATATAAAAATATAAGCTCTATTCCAATGGTTATATAGTATGTATTAGGTTGGCTATTATAATGCCGCCATCTTGAAATACACGAATTCTTCGCAAGTTTGAACATGTATGGAGCATTGGAATTTCAACTTTATAATTAACAGGATAGAACTTACATTTCAATAACCATACTTTAAGCAAAATGCGCGACGGTGAACGTGTCAAAACTCGGAATAAAGCCCCGGGTGTGTGTAGGTAGATACTTCCGGAGCCGTGCGCCACGTTCCGCTTGTCGGACAGTCCGAAGGCGGCGCGCAGGCAGTGCGGGTGTGTGTAGGTAGATACTTGCCGAAGCCGTGCGCCACGTTCCGCGTGTCGGACAGTCCGAAGCTAGGCGGCGCGCAGGCAGTGCGAGTGTGTGTAGGTAGATACTTGCCGGAGCCGTGCGCCACGTTCCGCTTGTCGGACAGTCCGAAAGCGGCGCGCAGACAGTGCAGGTGTGTGTAGGTAGATACTTGCCGGAGCCGTGCGCCACGTTCCGCGTGTCTGACAGTCCGAAGGCGGCGCGCAGGCAGTGCGAGTGTGTGTAGGTAGATACTTGCCGGAGCCGTGCGCCACGTTCCGCTTGTCGGACAGTCCGAAAGCGGCGCGCAGACAGTGCAGGTGTGTGTAGGTAGATACTTGCCGGAGCCGTGCGTCACGTTCCGCGTGTCTGACAGTCCGAAGGCGGCGCGCAGGCAGTGCGAGTGTGTGTAGGTAGATACTTGCCGGAGCCGTGCGCCACGTTCCGCTTGTCGGACAGTCCGAAAGCGGCGCGCAGACAGTGCAGGTGTGTGTAGGTAGATACTTGCCGGAGCCGTGCGCCACGTTCCGCGTGTCTGACAGTCCGAAGGCGGCGCGCAGGCAGTGCGAGTGTGTGTAGGTAGATACTTGCCGGAGCCGTGCGCCACGTTCCGCTTGTCGGACAGTCCGAAAGCGGCGCGCAGACAGTGCAGGTGTGTGTAGGTAGATACTTGCCGGAACCGTGCGCCACGTTCCGCGTGTCTGACAGTCCGAAGGCGGCGCGCAGACAGTGCAGGTGTGTGTAGGTAGATACTTGCCGGAGCCGTGCGCCACGTTCCGCTTGTCGGACAGTCCGAAGGCGGCGCGCAGACAGTGCAGGTGTGTGTAGGTAGATACTTGCCGGAGCCGTGCGCCACGTTCCGCGTGTCTGACAGTCCGAAGGCGGCGCGCAGACAGTGCAGGTGTGTGTAGGTAGATACTTGCCGGAGCCGTGCGCCACGTTCCGCGTGTCTGACAGTCCGAAGGCGGCGCGCAGGCAGTGCGGGTGTGTGTAGAGCGCGCGAGTGACGGCGGTGGGTCCGAGTTGGCGCCGCCACGCCGCCGCGCCCTCCGCGTGACCCACTACCAGCGCCTCCACCGGCCCGCTGCAACACCAAACCGTTTATGATTAATTAAAATCGACATTACATTTTTTGTTTCAAAGTCAAAATCATTTATTTCATGTAAATCTTTACAGATATTTATGAATAGTCAAAAAAAAAAAAAGTTTAACAATGAGGTCTTAGAGAGGTGAGGTTTCATCGCGCCTATGGGCATGGCTAATCTAAGAGCGCTGCTAAATGCGGTGCTTATATCATTTTTAAGGGCGATTTACCCGTCGCGCGTCGGTAAGTACAGTAACGAGAGAAGACCCTACGCTCATCATATGCTATGATTATAAGCTAGTAAATAAGCATATCTCCTGATGGTCAGGTACATATGTGGAACGCCAGAGTTTTTTACTTGCTGGTGCCTTTTTCTCCGGGGTGTCTCTGGGGGACCAACATGCGGTCAGTGTTTGCGCTCCGATGATACATTTTTGTACTTTTATATTAATTATTACTTATAGTGGATATTTGGGGCGTAGATATAGTCTGTTAGGTTGGTCGGCTCGGTTTCTTTGCATGGCAGATGGACAGGTCAATGGAACCAGCTAACCACCTAGTCTTACACTGGTTGGTTATGTGGTGTGTGTTCGGTTTGGTTTCTAATTATTTTATGTATGTATTTTTTTTTTTGACTATGCAAATATACCTGTAAAGGTTTACATGAAATAAATATTTTTGACTTTGACTTTGCTCGAAATATTTGTTTCGTGATCACTCCGCCCTATAGGCGGCTGTAGGGCGGCGCGGTCACGCAGGCATCACTGATTTGCCGGCTATCGCGGGAAATTTATATGATATGTAAATATGGTGTATTTTTTTATTGTGTTTAGTCTCAAAGCCAAGGTAAGAAAAACAAAATGTCAGGGAAATATGTTAAATATTTAATATGAAAATATTTTAAGTTAATTTATGAAATAGTAGCATTTAATTTTTGTTTCTCTCTGTTTGGAGCAACACATTTAGTTTTTTATTTCATCCAGTGTATAAAACACATTATAAAACAAATTTGTTTTTGCTATATGACGAACAATGGAAAAATTTCAATTTATTTATAAAGCAGGAGAAGATCCATAAACTAATATGCTATGTTTAACTTGAATTACAAATAGTAATAATAATACATATTTAATCCCAGAACAATATCAATCAATAAAATTACACGATACAATTATGAAAAATGAAGCATTTAAAAGAGTAAAGAATACATTACAAAGAAGACATGATAAGAGAAGAGTATGGATAACAGTGACACCGGAAATAATAATAAATGATATTTATAGAGATGGAGATGGAAATTGGCAAATTAGGGGGTACCGGATATACAACAACATAGATACTAATAGTAGAATTTCTGAAGAGGTTTTAACTAAACTCCTTGAAAATGTTACTCAAATGAAAACAAATATACATAGACCTGACATAAAAAAATTAGCAGAGAAATTTGTGATAGAAAAATTTTCTAAGAAGACTTCAAATTTATCTCATTGGATGAATATTTTTGAAAGTGAATGTGCCCGTTTTGGAATAGTGGACAATATCAAGAAGATTGAGGCGTTCAGATTATTCTTGGTAGATTCATGTGTTGATTGGTATAGTTCCATGCTTCTAAAATATACAATTAACTCTAAATGGGCAATATGGAAAAAAAAAGTGAAACAAAAACAAAGGTTGGTCGCCATTCAGATATGCAATTTTATTTAAATATAGACAAGGCTCATTATTAGAATATGCTTTAAAGAAGGCAAGGCTTTTATTAGAGATAAATAAATTAATGGATAAAACCACCCCGTAGCAATTAGATTCTAATTGATCCACAATGGATCAATTAGAATCTAATAGGAACGACTTAAAGGAGACTGACGATTTATTTAACAATATTAGAGGTTTAGAACATTTAGAAAATAAAAAGTTTGTAGAAAAAAAAGTAATAAGTGTTGAAAAAAAAATTAAAGAAAAAAGACATGCAAGAGACAGAGCATGCAAAAGTTGTGAAAAAGAAAACAGAGGAATTTGGTATCGTCCAGAGTCTATTTTATTTATTTTATTTTAAAAACTTTATTGCACTAAAATTGTACAAAGGCGGACTTAATGCAGCTCGGCATTCTCTACCAGTCAACCTTCGGGACAAGTGATAACAGTTTTGAGGGTGCCTGACTACTTACAGTCAATTTATTTAGTCAAAAAATACATATACTACATAAATAAAATTACATGAAATACATATATAATATTACAAATTTTTGCATACACTACTTAATATACCTACCATACAATATACTACATAATATGTTTATATATACAATATACACATACTAAGTAATACTAATAGAAAACATAGCACACAAAATAAGTATTAGAACGACATCTATGACTTCATAAAATGAGCGTAAACGAGCTTTTTGAAAATGGCCCTGCTTGGTGCCTGTCTGATCTTCAGGGGTAATTTGTTCCATAGTGATGCCGCTTCGACTGAAAATGACTTTGATACAAAGTAGGGGTAGCAAGCGTAATGTTGAATGAGGATTGAAGGTTTTTATCGTGGGCAGAACCAAGAAAAGTAAAAAGTTCTTTTAAATATATAGGTGTATGGGGTTCATTCAAGACAGAGTAAAGGAGGCAAAGGGTATATATGTAATATTTCTTCGATCGCGGATGGACAACCACTTTAATTGGGAACGGAATTCGGAGATATGGTCAAATTTACGTAATCCATATATAAATCCAATACAGGAGTTTTAAATTCGATGCATTTTATTAAGTAGCTCCTCTGTCATGTCTATGCCAACATGTGTCGCCATAATCAATGACAGGAAGAAGAAGACTTTGAGCTAGAGTAATTTTAGCTTTAAATTGCAAGAAATTCTTTAATTTATTAAGAGAGTGAAGGGAAGCATAACTTCTACGATTTACGTTGACAACCTGGGTAGTCCAGCTAAGATTTCTAAGCTATTTCGGCGAAGAGTGTATGTGTTGGTTCAAAAATATGAATATTTATAGAATAAGGGAATAGATACAAACAGAACAGATTAATAATCCAGAACTTGAAATAGAATTAAATGATATGGATCCAAAAAACTAGTAATCCCGCCATTAATCAAAATTAAATTATTAGTAAATGATTATATCACTACATAGTATAAAACAAAGTCGCTTTCTCTGTCCCTATGTCCCTTTGTATGCTTAAATCTTTGAAACTACGCAACGGATTATGATGAGGTTTTTTTTTAATAGATAGAGTGATTCAAGAGGAAGGTTTATATGTATAATAGCATCCATTAAATAGTGGAGAAGTACTGTTATTTTTGAGGTTTCTAATGTGATGTCGTAAATAATTACATTTTTTCCGCTTACATTGCAAACGCAGGCTGAACCCTACGAGTTTTATCAAAATAATGTACTAAGTATTGTACACATTGAAAAGGTCTACAGAAAAGTCCGTGATGGTATATGTCTATCTCTTATGGATAACCCACAATAACTTTTTTTTGTCATTTACTTTTTACGACAAATAATGGCTAATTTTCGAAGCGATTTTAACCAATACAGCATTAATCCTTAACCAATTAAATACCTTGAATACATTGTTCATTTAATATAGATCTGTATGGCCCTTTACACCGTATGATTTAAGTGAATATTTTCGATTTTACAGAAGATATTACAGATTTAAAAATTGCGGGACGTAGCGTTTGCGGCGGTACCGGCCGGCCGTCCGGTGCGGCAAGAGCGTGCCTATAAATAGCGTGCGAAGCCGGAGCGGGCCGCTATGTTTTTATATACAACGTTCACAGTTTTTCTGTAGTGTATTTAGTATCAGCATTGCACCCGTGCGAAGCAGGGGCGGGTCGCTAGTAGACATATATAGTATTTATGATTCTGGGTCAAATGTTTCTTTAATTAATTCAAAACTATTATCTTTGAAGAGAAACCCTGTAAATGCTAATAATAAAAAAGCTAATTTAAAAACGATTAATGGTTTGAAAAGAACTGTTGGCATAGTAAATTTAAAAATAAAGATTTTTGATATTAAAAAGAATATTAATGTTTTTGTTATAGACAAAGAGAACTTTGATTATGATTTTTTAATAGGACTAGATTGTATAGAAAATTTTAATTTAATACAAAATGAAAAATTAGAAATTAAACAAAATACTAACATAAAAGAAGATGAAGAAATAATTCCTGGCTTTACAGGTAGAAGAAATATTGAGAAATAAATAGAAGTTTCTAATAGCAATGAAAGGGTGAATTTTATATATAATATTATATATAATAATTAGAGGAAAATAGAAATATAATAAATAATAAATATAAAATAAACTTTAATGAACATATAAGAAACTTTAATATGTCTGTAAATCAACTTGACTTACAACAACAGTGCGAAATAGACGATATAATAAAGAAATATGACTCACTTTTTGCAAAACATAAATATTATATACAGTACCCACTGTAAAAGATTATGAAGCTCATATTGATTTAACAATAGATAAATACTGTAGTAAAAGGCTCTATAGATGTACCATTGAAGATAAAAAAGAAATAGAACTACAAATATCAAGTCTATTAAAAAAAAACTAATTGAAGAATCTTACAGTCCTTTTGCAGCTCCAGTAACATTTATTTATTTAAAATTCTTTATTGCACAAAATTGTACATAGGCGAGCTTAATGCCTTAGGCATTTTCTACCAGCTAACCTTTGCTGGTAGAAAATGAGAACATAACAATATAACTATAAGATTTTAAAGAAGGCGGCTTCGCTCGTTTTAAATAAACATTAAATACTTAAAAATGTGTACATGAATGTTTATTTCCAAACGAGCGAAGCCGCCAATTAAGCCCGTAAATTCAAAATAATTACAAAAATCTGATTTGACTACTAAAGTTACATTAAAACGAGTATAATGTCTATTTTTAGTGAACGAACGAAGCCGCCACCATTAAATTCAAAATAGCTATAAAAATCGAACGTGCCCTGGTAAAATTACTTAAAAACGAATATAATGTCTCATTTTTTCAAACGAGCGAAGCCGCCATTTTTAAATTCAAAATAATTACAAAATTCAGATTTTGGCTACTAAAGTTATATTAAAAGGAGTATAATGTCTATTTTTAACGAACGAGCGAAGCCACCACCATTAAATTCAAAATAACTATAAAAATCGAACTTGACCTGGTAAAATTACTTAACGAGTACAATGACGTTTAATTCCAAACAACCGAAGTCGCCATTTAAAATTCAAAATACTCGTAACTACAAATATCAAAACTGTAATACTAAAGTTATTTAAAAATATGTATAATAACGTTTATTTTCAAAACGAGCGAAGTCCCATCTTTATTTTTGTATGCAATAGGTACTGCTACTTTTATTTAATTTATAATGACTGACTTTTATTGTTTCCATTTTTTCAAATATTTTATTGTATAAATTTTATTCCGTACTAATAAATTCTCATTATTCCAAAAATCTACTTATTTTGTTTTTCTTCGCCACGCTTTGTGTACATATCGCTGGTCGGCAAGAATACTGACGCAATTCAAAATTCTTCAATATTAAACTAAGTATACAAAACGACGTAAAATCAACAATATTTTATCATGAATGGTGAAATACAAATATTCAATGACATTCCGCCAGAGAAAGATAGCGTCTATATGCATCTCGCTCAGTGTGTCAAGAATAAAGACTGAATTCGGAATCGGTTGCTATTCCCGATAGTCACAAAAATCTTAATGTTAAGTTTTATAAACAGATTTTTCATGAATATGGACATAAGTCTGACGGAGTTCTTTTTTTGATTAAAATTTTAGAAACTGTTTTTTGTGTTTATTTGCTATGTTATATATTACTTTAGTAGTATAGTTCAACCGTATTAATATTATATTCATTTATAGTTATTGCAACGACATTATTCAAAAATATTTCACAGCTTCATATTGTAAAATCATCAATTTTGAGTTGCGTCAATATTCTTGCCGACCAGCGATATACCTCAGACAGGTCACGGTGGCACGGCTCCGCAAACAGACGTGACCCCACTCCGAGCTCTCGTGGTCGACTGAATTTGACTGAATTTTCGAACGCTTTCATCGCGTAACATTCAAAATGTATGGCGGATTTGGGATTTATTTCGAAAAAATAATTATTTAAAATATTAGGAACAAAAATATAAATGTTGCAAATATCGGAGGTGGTAATTTATACATTTGAGAATACTTTTTAATTAATGTTGAGATAAAATGTTACCGTTATGTGTACCGTTAACATTAATTAAGTTATTAAAATGTTCAAAACGCAAACTAGCCTTTTTCGCTAAATTTAGATACTTTTTAATGGTAAATATATATTATTTTATTTTCTTATATATTAGTAAAAAATATCTACATTTTCTGTGGTACAGATCTGTGGTTATAATTTTATTATTCACTAGCTGACCCGCGCAACTTTGTCTGCGCGTTTAAATTTAACCGTTTACGCAGCGTACGCTCTTAAAAGGAATAATTTTTCCCCGATTTTGCAACATTTTTCTTTGTTACTCCGCTCCTATTAGTCGTAGCGTGATGTTATATAGCCTATAGCCTTTCTCGATAAATGGATTATCCAACACGAAAATATTTTTTCAATTCGAATCAGTAGTTCCTGAGATTGGCGCGTTCAAACAAACAAACAAACAAACAAACTCTTCAGCATATATATATTATGGCTTGGAAACAAGTTCTTCAGCCAAAACATATTTGCGTCAGTGTTTCCAGACTAACACCGGGATTCATAAAAATATATATTATGGCTTGGAAACAAGCTCTTCAGCCAAAACATATTTGCGTCAGTGTTACCAGACTAACACCGGGATTCATAAAAATATATATTATGGCTTGGAAACAAGTTCTTCAGCCAAAACATATTTGCGTCAGTGTTTCCAGACTAACACCGGGATTCATAAAAATATATATTATGGCTTGGAAACAAGCTCTTCAGCCAAAACATATTTGCGTCAGTGTTACCAGACTAACACCGGGATTCATAAAAATATATATTATGGCTTGGAAACAAGTTCTTCAGCCAAAACATATTTGCGTCAGTGTTTCCAGACTAACACCGGGATTCATAAAAATAATTTTCAATAAATTTGATTTTGTATCTTTTTTAGCAACAAAAATAAATGCGTAAAGGACTGAATTCATTATTTATGAATAAGCCCATAACCATCTGTATATCATTAAGAAAAGAGTGAATAGACACTTACATTCAACTTTTAATATGTATTAATTAATTTATTCATAGAAACTTAAAAAACATAAAATATAAATAAGTAATTAAAAATATAAACTAATTTAAAAATAAATTATCCTATAAATCCTAATATACAAAAAATACCTAAAAATATATAAAATCAATAATACTTAAAATTTTTGGTTTTTAAATGCCTAAAGACGATAAACGGATTACAAAACCAGTGCCATGTGGCAAAGTTCCTATGATGCTGGCGGCGTTTCCCCTTTGGATGGTAAGGCTTACCTGCTGAGAGAAAAACGCCGCAGCCCGTGGATTACTCGAGGCGAGGACCAATCTTGGAATTAATTATTTGTATATTGTTACACCGCTCAAAACTTCGATTATTCCCGAAAACCATTTAACCGTTACGTCAATTTAACGTCAGTTAGCTACCAGCAACCGGGCCTAAGATCGGTTAGTTTTACTATTTACTGGGGGACATAAAAATAAAGCTATTTGGTATTATTATTCAGAGCGATGGTAACCATTGTAACTACTGTTTAGACTGTGGCCGTAGTGTGACTATATAAGTATATCTTCTCCAAGCATTTATTTGACTTTTGACAGATCGAGTACTAATAGTTTAGTGTAGTACCTACTAATGTGTTACCGATTTGATTTCTTATTAAAATCGACTTTATTTTCAAGATTAATTATACGCCAATATTTCGGCTCCTGCAACAGCAAAGTATTACAATTATTTTGTGAAAATTTACTATCACAATATATATAATATTAAACTTGACGAGCAAAAATTTTTGATTTATTTTATGCCATTTAGATAATTTTATTTTCGCCCTCGCTTTATTTTTTTATATACGTGGTGGCCGAGTTGGTTAGACCTTGGACTTATAAACACTAAGGTTCCTGGTTCGAATCCCGGTGTGTACCAATGAGTTTATAATTTAAAAAAATATGAACATTTGTTTGACAACACCACTATAGTGCCTCGGAGAGCACGTTAAGCTGTCGGTCCCGGTTTCACTATACCAGCCTGTGAAACTGTTTATAGATGGGTTATTGAGCCTATTCAAAACATCGCGACGAGCTAGCCACTTGTTCGGTGTAGACTCATACCATCGGCTACGACGAGGTGGGATTAAAACCCCTCCGCTGGGTACCCCAGGGCCGTCTAAGCGGTCTCGGGCGCCGTAAGATACCCGTGATGATATGTAACCTTTGCTAACATTGGCTTATAAAAAAGAATAAGGCAGAAAACCAAGGCTCTGTATAGACTTTCGTGATTTAAACAAAAAACCTCACTTACAACCTTTTCCATTGATCGAGGACTTAATGACAAAAACAAGAAACTGTATTTTTTTCTCAACACTAGATAATATCATTCAGCTTTTTGGTCGATTCCACTAAAAAATGAGGATAGACAGAAAACAGCATTTGTTACTCAAGAAGGCCACTTTCAATATTCCGTGGACTTGTTTGCCTTTTGGTTTAAAAACGTCCCCTGCAATTTTTCAGAGAATGTTAAGTAGTATTATAAGAAGACATAAATTATCGGAGTTTACTGTAAACTATATAGATGATAGATTAATTTTCTCAAAATCATTTCCAGAGCATATTAAGAGTTTATCGTACGTACGACGCGGACGCTGATTAGGTACATATGCGCGATTGTTTAATGTGAGTGAACGCTCACTGATGTCTTGGCGCACGCGCCCGTCGATTTTTTTTTAAAGTAAGCCACTTTTTTAACAATTTGAGTTGTCTCGAAGCGACGACGCCGACATATGGGTCAAATATTACCCATTGAAATAAAGATTTTTAATTTAAAGTCGCTTCCCTTGATCGGCAAAAAATATGGTATTCTTGTTTTAACTAACTTTAGTAAACCGATTTAAATTTTACTAAGACTCGTTAGTCATTTGGTACCAAATAGTATAGATGGATTCCTGAGTCCGTGGTATTTTGAGTCTACACCGAATAAGTGGTTAGCTTGTAGGTGTTGGACAGACTCTGAAATTATTTATAGATAACCATATAGAAATAATTCCACAAGTTGTTAAAGTGAAACTGGGACCGACAGCTTAACGTACTCTCCGAGGCACTATAGATTTTTAATTTATTTAAACAACCCGTTGACTGACCTATTTGTATATTTGTATAAGTTTAAATGAAATCAGGCGTTATATTTTATAGCATACTTATTAAATAGGTAAGCCTACCTATATATACTTGACAAATATAACATAGGTACTTATTGAAATAAATATTATTAACATAAATAGATTTTTATTTGGGCTATTTTTGCTATTAAATTAAGGTCGTTCACTCATGTCCGTTACAGAAATCAAACGACACCACCACCGTTATCTAAATTAGGTATTTATAGATGTGGAACGATGTCAGATTAAACATTTTATTATATTTTTTACTTATTTTTTTTGATATACAATTATTTTTAATCGTATCGCCATCTTAAAATTCAAAAAAATTACAAAAATCTGATTTTGGCTACTAAAGTTACTTTAAATCGATTATAATGTCTGTTTTTTGCGAACGAGCGAAGCCCGTTAAATTAAAAATAACTATAAAAATCGCACTTGCCTTGGTAAAATTACTTAAAAAAGAGTACAATATCGTTTAATTGCAAACATTTTTTTTTTGACTTATTACTTTATATATACAATTATTTTTAACGGCTTTCCGAAAAAAGTTTTCCAAACGAAGTAGGCAAATATAGCTACCTCGCCCCCACCAATTTATGGCGCTACAAGTTGAGTTTTGAAACAAGCGCTCGAGAAAGGTCAACGCCCGGAAACAGACGTCCGCGTTGCCAAAGTGAAAACCTTTCGCGCTAATTTATTACGCGGTTCGATTATACTTTTATTTTATTCTATAATTTGGCACTAACAGACAGATTCCAGTAAGGCTATTACAAATCACCCAGCATGAACATAAATAGTATTTAAATTGGTAGAACAAAGTTTTATGATCAGATGGGTCATTCATAAATCAATTCTGTGCCTCCGGTGCCAAATGATTCAACTTGAGTTATATCGTTTTTCAGTTTTTTAATGCACGTTGCTTTAAAAATACGCATTTTTTTATCTAACTCACGTGTCGCTATCTCTTTTAGTTTCGTGTCTAGTGATACAATTAACAGTTTTTTTGTGAAATTTTTATGCTAAATGATATTAATAAAGTTTATACACCCAAAATTTATTATGGTAAAGATTTTTGTTTTGTCTTAAATAATATAACTTGAGACATATTATACTTAACGATATATTTACTATGCATTTATGGGTGTAATGATTTAATTGAAGATGTATTAGTTTGCACTAGCACTTACTTCAACCATATCTCGGGTATAACACGACTTAAATCTACAGGTTGAAAATTTTATTCATCAATATTTCGTACTAAATGTTTTGAGTCAAATTAAATTATTATACACAAGTGATAGCGTTTTGTGCTTGTTGATTCTACTAGAGTTATATTAATCAACCGAACAACCTCATTAAATATTTAGTCTTACTTCGTTGTGCAATATGGTATAAATAATAAGGAGTGGCAAAGACGGGGTGAAGTTAGATGTGGGAGAGGAAGGTAATGCAATTAACGCTTATCGTGCCTTTTCCGATTTTATATTATATCAGTTTAAGCCTACAGGTAGACCGCGCACCCCAGTACCCAAACCGGCTGGTGCCACGCGTGCTCGGAGGATCGAGGCCACCGGATGATCCAGGCGCCAAAAGCGGACAGTCCCCGTGCGAGGCCATAATGCCTCGCACAACTGCACTTTACCCCCGGGACTAAGGCTCTGGATGCTCTATTGGAACTACGGAGGCATTAAAGCAAACCTCTATCAGCTTCGTCTCCTGGGAAGACGACACTTACCCTAAAGAACGAACTCCGTGTGCCGAATAGGAACAGGCGACACGAGACCATAGACCGGGTCAGCGGATATAGCGGTACCGCGGAATATTGTCCACGAATAACTTCTACACGCGGAGTTCATAACAACCAAAACAATAAGAGTTAGTATCCAGTCGTTAGGCTTAAAATTGAAAGCCGCCTACGCCGCCTATCGCTCACGTCTGTCATCTTCATCGATCCGACTTTGAAGGGGTCCTGGATGGAACCCCTACCCTGGTAGTCGAAGACCTTAACGCCAAACATCCAGCATGACGCTTCCGGCTAATCAACCCAACGGGTAGGATCCTATCTAAGGACTCGGATGACAAAGACTATAAATTCCTAGGACCGGATTCACCTACACACATTCCTACGTCGACATTGACATTGTAGTCGGCTTGGCCATCAGAGTTCCAGCCCACGTCGAGATCTTGTACGAAGTGGACTCACAACACCTCCCAATACTTGTGGTGCTGGGCACACTTTTAAGGTCACCGCCGCGAAGGGGCGATTCAAAACGGACTGGGACCTGTACAAATATATACTTAACAGTTTTTATCTTGCTGGTCCCATAAACTCGTCGGACGACGTAGAAGCGACAACGACTTGCTTCATGGAGTCCCTAGTGCACGCTAAGGAGGCGGCAACACGTGAGCTGACTCCTCTCACCGGCTTAAAGCCTAACACATCCCCTCCAACTTAAGCCTCAGCTTAAAAGGCATCTCAAGAGGCGCTGGGCCAACTTTCGTGACCCCAGCACCAAATGCGAACTCAACCGGGTCAAGGTAGAGCTCGCGGCGGAGATCACCGCTTTTCGGGGAAGGTCGTGGGAAGAATACATGGACTCCAATGGTAATGACGTTACCTTAGATCCCTGTACCGTCTCACCAGGTGACTAACCCGAACGCCCGAAGCCATTCATCGGCTGCTCGACGACGCAGGACTATGCCTCCTGCTGAGAGCTGATATTTTTGGCAGGCATATGAAGGAGCAATTTAAACCTTTCTCCGTCGTCGACCAGACTTTCAACGGAACTTTCTTCCATTGCAGAACCGGTCGAATTGGACTATGGATATAATACGTTCCGGGGGAAAGAGGATTTTTTATTAATTTATTTTGTTTATTGATTCACGAATGCGACCACTCATTGAGGAACTGAAACGAGTCAAAGTTTTATTAGCGTATTTGTATTAGTTTAGTTACATAAGGAGGTCCTACTACTAAACAATAATACCAAAGTACCGCGACGATCTAAATCACCGCTACATGAAGAAAGCAGGTATAGCAGGGACTGACTATCTTAGTTGCGAGCAAAACGTCGAGCTCATCTTGAGTGAGAATCAGACCCACGACCTCCAGATAATGCAAACAGCGCCACTAGACCACGAAGGCAATCAAATTGAGTCGTTGTTCGAGTCGCGACGGCTAATGTAAACTTATTTTTAGCATAAAGTACAGATTTCTCACCAAATGGTGTGATAAATAATTGCAACTATTGAATGAATATTATTGTATAATATAGTGGATAAATTAATAAAAATAAACTTACCACTGAGCTTGAGATATTACAATTTGAATTTTTTTTTTGCCGATGATTGCGATATTGTAACTTGGATATTTTTTTTGTCATAATTTTTTTTCCTTTTTTATCTACTATAATAATATATATTATGACTACCTGGTGAGTTCTTGCAACGAAATGTAGAAAGCGATATTCCTAATATGTTACAGTTCACCGACCGTCTGCGTTCTTGTCGCACAAACACACAACAAGCACACAACTGCAGCCTGCTCCAGAATCACGCCATATCGACAAGAAGATCTTCGTATTTAAGGACTTAACCACTACTAGTCACGTCTTCCTTAGAGAAGATATGGTGCGAAGCCCACTACAACCAGCTTACACTGGGCCCCACGAAGACGTAAACAGGAGTGATAAAGTTTTTAAACTAAGAATTAAAGGTAGGTTAGTCACCGTCTCCATCGACCGCCTCAAACCAGCTTACATATTGGATGATGCCTAGCACCAGCAGACCACATTGCGAACAACACATCAAAAAGACACTCCAGTTAGAGTCACGCAATCAGGACGTCGCGTTCATTTCCCTGATTTTTATCGCCCGTAAGAACGGACTGGAGGGGGGTGATGTAGGAGACACATACATACATGAATACTAACAAAGTAACTCATAACACTCCTTACAACTTACGCAAAAAGTTAAGCTCAGCAGTTTACATCGCTGGCGACTGTACCGACCGCTAATACGTAAGCCAGCCAGCCGTCGCGGACGGGCGACTTAACTCTCGCGCCGAGCGCTACGGGTAGTCTGAAATCGAGAGACCACGAAGTGTACGTTGTTCAGTACTTAGATTAAATTACCTTAGATCCTAATTAGTTTGTAATTACTTCTCAAATAAATATTAAAAAGTGTGTCCATGTTTTTATTATATTATTAGTGTTGATAACTTAAACACTAAACTGCTATTTTTTACGCAAAACAATATAAACAAAAAATACACAATATTTAACACTATAACCAGATAATATAAAATATTTTTTTATTTTACGATACGACGTAAAATGCACAAGGAGCGTGGCAGAGCGAGGAGAAAGATATACTCGTCCTACCTCAAGGAGCCCCCGCTGGGTACTGAATGGAATTAAAGAAGCCGCTTTAGCTCGAAATTTGACTATTATTTTAATTAAAAATATTTAAAGCTAATAATTAAAAAATATTTTTTCACAATTCTTTAATAAAATACTTCTATTTTTATTCTGTATATTTAGATTTTGATTTAGATGGCTAAGTTTTATATAAACTTTAAAAAATCTTTGCAAAAACGCTGTTTTAAACTTAGCTTTCTATCGAGCGAAATAATAGTAATTACGTTTTAGCTCTCACATTGCCATCAATAAAATGGTCCTCTATAACATATATATTTTTTACTATTTAAAAGTTGTCATTTTCAGTTTAAAATGAAAATCAGCTAAACGGGAAAACCCGCCGTTAATCGAATTTGACCTGGTGAGGTGACTTTTAAAGTTACTTAAAAATGACTACAAGGACGTTTATTTCCGAAAGAGCGAAACCGCCATATTTAAATTCAAAATAATTATTATATTTATAAAGGGTTTTTCAACAAGAACTTTGCTTTCTAAAACAAGCTACCATTTACCAGATATCATTTTTCATTCATAATTGCCGAACTTTTCTCTTTGTAATTCAACAAAAAATTTAATCATCTTCATCTAAATTTTTTGTTTTAGAAAACAAAGATTTTGTTAAAAAACCCTTTATAATAATAATAATATAATAATAATTCATTTATTTCTCACAAAAAGCTAATTAAAATTCACAACATTCACTGACACAAAATTTGTGAGACTGGAGCTTGAATTAGAGTCTCCAGGATCCCACCCTTATTCACAAATTATACATTTTATCATAAACTTTATATAGATTAAAATTTTAAAACAATACAGACATGCTAACACAAATTTAAAAAGTAAAATATAAAATAAGAAAACATAGGTTTTTTTATAAATTTGAGAATTTGTGTGGATGTGGTGTGTAGTGAGTAGTGAGAGTGGTGAAGTGTGTTTATCTATATAATAATATATATTTTAATAATTACAAAAATCAGATTTTGAATACTAAAGTTACTTAAAAACTAGTATAATGACTATATTTCCAAACAAGGGCCATCATTATTTTCAACATAACTATAAGAATTAAATTTGACCATGTAAAGTTACTTAAAAACGGGGTTGTTCGGGGTGAACTTATGTTGGTTAGGTGGTTAAATGATACGAGGAAGGTTGGTTTGATATAAAAGGATTTAATATAAGAAATGGTAATAAATGGTTTGGTGTGAGGAACACGCGGAATGGTCGACGTCCGTTCGTGTACTGGCGCAATAAAATTAATTATTTGCGTCATATTAAATAAACGCTGACCGCTTGCATTCCTCTGGGCGGAGAAAGATCCACCCGATAGGTAAAAATATCCTGGACTGGCCTGTACTGGACTCCAAGAATAGACAACATGTTAGGATTATCAATATTTTCGAAGAGGAGGGGATCCTGCTGGTGCTCCAATGGCAAGTCAGCCAGGAGAGTGGGGGAGTCCGATATCCACTTTCTTAGTTCATAGCCTTCAGCCCTCATTATCTCAATCAATTCATTTCTCAAGATCAAAGCCTCTTTCTCACTGGAGGCACCCGTGCATACATCAACAACATATAAATCATTTTCCAAGGTGGCGGAAGCTCGAGGAAACATCAAACGCTCACGCTTGGCCAGCTCCAACAATGAACGAATACCCACGAACGGGCTAGACCGCAAACCGTATGTGTTGGTATTCAGTTCATAGACAAGCATGGGATCAGAGGGTTTCTCCCGCCATAAAATGAGTTGGAAGCACCATCATTCTCGTGGATGAATGTCTGCCGATACATCATGCGGATGTCGGCCACAAAGACAATCTGATGGCGGCGAAAGTTCATGAGAATATCCTAAATATCCCGGAGAAGCTTCGGTCCAGTATGCAAGCACTGGTTCAATGATATACCCGAAGACGTGGGGGCAGAGCCTTTAAACACCACTCTTATCATCTCACTATGAGGCTTGAAGACGTGACAGGGAATGAAATAATGTTCTACTGACCGCCAGTCCAAGTTCGTCATATATCCCAAATCCTCATACTCCAGCATGAACTCAATGTACTTCTTGCGGAAGACAGGGTCACGCCTCATGCAATTTTCCATAGACACCAACCTTTTGTCAACAAGACTCCTTGATGCACCCAATGGGGGTCGTGAGAGAAGAAAAGGAAGTCTGGTGTAAAAACGACCAGTAGCTGAACGAACAGTATTATTCTGGAAGAACAATTCACATTCATGATTAACAGGATTGACCTTCGTATCAGCCGGGGGCTCCTCCACTTCCCAGAATATCTGAACCACCTCAGAAAGAGAAAGACAAATGTCAACAAAACGGTTATCAACAACAGGTGGGGGAGGAACATGGGTTGGACCCATTATAACAGATTCCAAGATTGTGGGGATCGCTACGAGGCCACCTTTACCTAGGGCCTTCACATTACCTAGGAGCAACATTCCCAAAACATCGGCACCAAGCAACAAATCAATTGGTCCCAAACTATTGCCGAAGCAGTGATGCTCGGACAGGAAACCGAGAACAAGGAGAATGTAAAAGTGGTGTTACTAATCAAGTTCTCAATTTTGACATTACCAACTCCCCGAACAGAATCCCGGTGAGGATTCAAAGCTAGGCATAGGCCACTCGCTAACCAAGCCGAAACAATACAACCCTGGGCACTCGAATCTAAAAGGGCATGAACAACCAAATAGTTGCACTTCGGGCTCCAAACACAAACAGAGGCTGTAGGTAAAATTACAGTCTGTGGCTGGGTGGCGGCTGGTGAGCGAGCAGCGAATACCTTTTCCTCATGAACCGGACGTACCGGGACATTCGGGTTCGGGATCCACTGGATCCACTGGTAATTATGGATCTCATGTGATCGGTCCCATGGCATTGGCTCGACAACATGAGGATGTCGTCCTGAAGGTCTTCTTTGGTAACGAGACCTTACAGCAGGTAGCTGCGCTGCACACCGGTTACCCATGGGAGCAAAGCTAGGGGGCGAACTTATTGCCCCCGCCCATGAGGGGGGTACGGCCACCATTCCTGGGGGGGTGAACTGCAATGATGGAGGGGGGTGTTCACTCCGAACATGGGGGGCGAGGGGCGCCGGTCCTCGTAAAACCTCGGCGATCGTACCTCCCTAGCACCCTGGGGTTCATAGTGAACAGGTTGGCGGCCTCCCATGTTTAAGTTGGCACACAAAACAAGATGACGGCGGCCACTGCACTGCGAACATGGCCGCGATTCACATCAATCCCTTTGGTGGTGGTTGCCCAAGCACACAGCCATGGCCCGACAGGGGCAATGGTGTTATACCATTGCCTCTGTCGGGCCATGGCACGTCGCGCCTGGACCCTCATGTTACAAAATTGTGGGCAATGCGGCGCCAAATGTCCAGGGTCCCTACAATAAATTCTACGTTTCAACAGCGGCCACAACAAACCGATTCCTGGGACGCTGGCCAGTTTGACCAGGTGGTTGAACAGGGGCCGGACCATCTGATGGTCAACAAGTCTTGGCCGCCCTGCACCGGCAGAGTTATCCACTGTTCAGCACTCTTCCTCAAAAAAGTTCAACAAATCTGAGAACAATAGTAGGTAATCAATGCTGTTATCACCATACGTATGTTCAAAGCGCAGCTTAAGTTCGGGGGACAACTTCCAGAGCACAATGTTAAGTAGTATAAAAGATCAAGAATCGACTGGTAGGTTAAGACACTGCAAGGCATTCACTGCAATCATCAACGCGGACAAGAGATCCCTGCGCAAATTATGTGCCTTACCAACTGTAGGCAACCCTAATATTTGGTTGACATGAGTGTCAGCCAAACGCCTAATATTTTGATACCGCTTGGTCAGAAGCTCACGCGCAATCTTATTATTTTCGTCCGTCGAGGGTAGGTGTTGGACGATGCCACGAGCCTCTCCTTCCAGTGAGGACAACAAATATGCCATCTTTTGGCTGGAGGTGAGGCCCCCCCCCGCCCGTGCACAAGACAATTTAACAGGTTTAGGAAGCCTACCCAGGCATCAAGTTGTCCGTCAAATGGTGGGAGGTCAAGGGTAGGTAACCTGCTCAAAAGCACGGGAGAAGAAACAACTGGCGAAGGCTCGGGGCATCTTAAGCGACTTATCAATACTCCCGCGAACCTTCTCGGTAATGGTGTCTATGAGCACCAAGGCACGGTCATAGTCACAAGTGACCGCTGCATGGAACTCATCCTCTGCGGGGTTCAAAACTGAAAACTCCTCAAAGGCCCTATTTAAGTCTTGTTCATACTCTGGGATCTTTTCGAACCGCACCAAATGAGCAGCAGAACGTTCGGGTCTGTCTACCAAATCCACAGCTAATGTAAGCCACCTTAAGACAGCCCTAATTTTCATTGAGTTCTTATTAACAGACATAATTACAATAAGTAGGTGAACACAATTTTAATTTAAAATAAAAAAACAAACTTCCAAATAAAAACAAAATAAAGTTTTAAGTTGGAACAAATTAAAATAAATTTACAAGTTTTGTTATTTAGACAAGTTTTAAGTTCCCTTACTTAGGAAAAACAAACATAAAACAATTTACAAAACCTTACCTACCCTAATAAAGGGTCCGCCAAATAACTTTTATTTTTTTTGAAAATGCTATAAAAAAAACTACTGAATATTTTTTCAAATTTCTTTTTTTATTTGAAAGTACAATCTCTGCGACTCAATGACTCGTTTTGGGTGCACCGGCTTTTCAATGAATGCGTGCGGGTTTTCTGTGCCCCAAATGCGACAATTCTGCTTGTTTACATACCCGCCAAGATCGAAATGAGCTTCATCTGAAAAGATGATTTTTTTGGCAAAATCCGCATCTTCTGCAAGTCGATCGCAGGCCCACTTAGCGAAGGCCAGACGAGGCAGCCATTTGAATGAAATTATTTTCCATCATTAACCGGGAGGATTGTACTTTCAAATAAAATAAGAAATTTGAAAAATTATTCAGTAGTTTTTTTTTTATAGCATTTTCAAAATAAAAAAAGTTATTTGGCGGACCCTTTAATAAGGAAAAAACATAATTTTAATTAAAAAACCTACTTAATTATGTTGGAACTGCACTAGGAATATTATACAAACTAACCTGACCTGCCTGACCCTAAGAAAGGTAGCAAAGCATAGGCAAGTCACATAAGGTCAAAATTATAATAAATAAAGGTGTACCGTTGGAGGAATTTATGATTTCACCAAACGAAATGGTACAACAAAACCAACAATTAAGGAAATAAACTAAATGTAGCCACAAACCAGTTACTAAACTGAGCTAGGGACAAATAATTTGAGGTTATACACACTATCAAAATTTGCGCAAAATTTGCGGAAAATTAAAAAACCCACTAACAAAATGTGCAAGAATGTGTACGAACCACGCTCTGCTACCAGAAATGTGCGAGAAGCCGGGAAACAAGACTCGTCCAGGATTCTCACACAGATGCGATGCGCACCGCAAATACTTAATTTGAAAATGACTTACTGAATGGCTGGTGGTTAGCTTCAGCGACGAGATCCCTGGGTACCCAAGGAATGCAATATCTTCGTTATCTTCCTAAACCATCAAATAGCCACGCAATTACTATTCAGACATATAACAATACTACGTTGCACAAATTTACAACGCGACAAATCTCACAATCACTTGTAGGCGCCCAAATACATGGCGAGCGAAACTCTACGCAACAAAAAAATTACAATATTTAATAATTTAGAAGGCCGCACAAAATTACATTATCTCGGAATAAAACACCTCTTTTTTACACAAATTATCTCAGAACTAAAATATACCATTTTGTCACACAAACAGCACTGTCAAAGTCATGACCACAGATTAGCATCCATAAATTATTATCAATACCGAACACCCTGTATATTTATGTCTAAATAAATTCATGTAATAAAACAAATTTATGAAATAAGGAACATAATACTTTATTGTATTTTATTACTTGTGATTTTGTTAAATATTTTTGGATCAATAAACGTATATATTTTTTTTATTTGGACATTATTTTTAATGTGCATGTCTAGTGTTCTAAGATGTAAATTACCAATGGTTGATGAGTGTGTAAACCACAACTAGGTACATGATTACGAAAAAATCAAACCATTAAGCAATAAAAGAAATTTTATTACAATAAGCAGTGTAAAAAATTAGAACCACTACTTAATAGTAGAAGAGTAATGTTTAAGAAGCATCCAGAATATAAATGGTATCATACTTCGCGTTGACTCAGAGCCTATGCCTAATACTATTGAAAGTTCAGAAGGAATATTCCTTATTTGAAAAACTTCGCATAACATTTAAAATTATGGAGAAAATTTTTATATAACACAAAATACTCATTAAATATATATAAATTGAGAACGATTTTATTTAATTTTAATGTTTTTGTTATATATTGTTTTCTCAAATTATTTTATTAATTTACCGATGCCACCATATTATATATTCAGTTTTAAATTATTTTAAATAAAACACATAGGATTTCTTGTAAGTCACCATATATTCTAAAGTATATTATGTCAAAAACTTATAGCAAGGATGTATTCCCAATAGTAAACGTGCCAGTTTACTGCCCACACCTATTATTATACAACCAGAAAATGTTATAAGTGACGAACGATCGATCACTTCTTTACATAACCCACATACTAGTGTAGCTACTCGAGTTATTACAGATCGTCAATTGGAGGAGGCGTGTTGCTTCAGAACGTGCTTTGATTGAAACTCGACCTGAAGAGATGGCACTTCTTGATAATGAAGATGACGAAGTGTTATCTCATGTCAGTGTTACACGTTGGCTGGATCAATCTGCACCTGCTGAAACAAACACAATCAAAAATCATCCACCACAAAGATACCAATGTGACTAGAATTACCAATTAACGTCAGATCAAAACCTAACCCAAATATATACGTCAGATGAAAACATTGCTATTATCCAATAACAAAATCTATAACTGATGCCATCAACCAATCATCTAGTCCTAAAGTTACAAGTCACTAGGGAGATTACTAAGAAATCTAACCTTTTTACTGGCGACTCCCTTGAATGTTTAAGATTGAAAAATGCTTATAAAGCAACTTCTACTATGGGTTAGTATACACATGAAGAAAACGTAGCTAGATTACAAAGGTGTTTGCGTGGAGAAGCTTGGGATGCTGTTGCTGCACAATTGATAAGTGCCACATCAGCTGAGCAAATGAAAACCCAGAAATACGATTCGGGTGACTAGATTTAATCCTTAATAAATTGATTAGTGATATTAAAAGAATACCTAAACTTAGTGGAACCCGATCTGACTTAATTATGCTAAATAATAAATACTAAAGTTTCTAATTGTGTTGCTGTTATTGAAAATATAAATCACATGGTCATCTGCATAATCCAGAAATTTGAAATAATACACCAACTTACAGAACCCTTAATATACCGATGGATGGATTATATTACTGATCAGGCTGATAATGAACCACGACTATCATTGCATTGCAAAATTATATTATAAATTATAAATACATATATAGATACATCTGAAAGTATAAAGTCAGACGAGGGAAAGATAAATGTCAATGTTATTTCTAATGGGGTGACCAATAACCAATAATCATAAAAAAATGTTTATATGGCAGTTTAGATAGTCATATGATATATATAAATAAGAGATGGTGTTCGGAATTAATAAGGCTGTATAGGCAAAAGACCCTTTTGCATTTTCGCTCTTGACACAAAGAAAAAAGAAAAAACGGGACGACAGTTAAAATGGTGCGGCCGCTAATAACCTAGATAGTCGAGAGGCCATATAAATAAGAAATTGAATTAAATCTAGATAGTTAATTTCTATTGTTAATTTTGTGTGTAGTATTTCGTTCGCCATGTGTTTAGGCGCCTACAAATATTAGTCAGATTTGTCGCGTTGTGAAGTTTTGGTATCCAACGTAGTATTGTTAATAATCTGTGAATAGTAATTGCGTGGCATGTTAGTGGTTCAGAAGACAAGAATATATTGCATTCCTTGGGTACCCAGGGAACTCGTCGCTAAAGCTACCACACAAGAGCCACCAGTAAGTAGTAATTAAGTTTTTTTCACCGGTGCGTAACGCATCCGTGTGAGAAGCTTGGACTGAATAATTTTGTTTCCCGGCTTCTCGCTGATTTCTGGTAGCAGAGCGCGAGTGAGTTTTTATTTTACTAAGTGATAATCTTAACTTACGAATAAAGTTATCATTTTGTGTACTATATAATTTAAATAGAGTATAAAATAAATTTTTTTTTTTGTAGTTATAATCATTTCTCTGTTCTAAATTCAAATAAGAATTTATTTTATTTTTGTAGTTAAAATTTGATCAATATGTCTTTTTCATTCCTCTCCCTCCACCTTCACCATGTATGTAACACCATTACTTAATTCCCTGGTCACCTTGCCCAATATCCAAGGCTTCCTATGTTACCTATAGTCTTTTACCATTACATTATCACCTATATTTATTATCATATTTCTATTTCCTACAGAGTTTTTAATTTGCCTTTCTTGTGACTTTATTAAAGTCTGATAAATGGGAGAAGGCCTCAGTAATGATAATCTATTCCTTAACTCCCTTCCCATCATAAGAGAAGCAGGTGTGACACCTGTGCTTTTATGTGGTGATGTTCTATAATCTAACAAAAATAAATTTTGAGCGTAGTTTAATGAATTACCACTCTCAATAATTTTTAAAATATGTGACTTAAAAATTTCTATAAAACGTTCTGCAGCACCATTTTTGGCTGGGTGATATGGTGGAGAAAAGCTATGTTTGACTCCTGTCACAGTACAAAAATCTTTAAAACTGTCACTAGTAAAAGATGTTCCATTATCAGTCACTACGTGAACAGGATAATAATATACGACAGTAGTAATTGTATTTTTTCTCACAAAAATAGAGCAATTACGTACCCAAACAAACTGATAACCACCACTGGAAGCAGAGACTTTACTACGTAGTAAATTCTTGTTAAACGGTGTAAGGTGATCATTTGCAAAAATTCTGGCGTTGTTATTCGCAAAACCTATGTCTTGGGCGGGGAGGGTCCTGTTGCCCCTGACTCCCGTCAGGAAATCATCCTTACGGTGTCTAGACACAAACCTGTGGACGATGGGTTTAGGTCTGCCTTGTTTAGGCTCCCTCGGTGCCAACCTGGTCAAGAAGTCGATGTCGTCTTGTGAGAATCTAAAGTTGCAGAAGTCAGAGATTTTGGACACCAACTGAAGAAGACTTTCGTCCTTACCGTCCGGCACCCCAATCAATTCTACATTTAAGCGATGACTCCATTGCTCCCTTTTCACATTGGCAGCTTCCAAGAAGTTTACACGATCTTTCAGGCCAATCACTTCAGTATTTAGTTCCTCAATCTCAATAAATAATATTAAGTAATTACAACAAAACAAAAAACCTTTTTTTACTTTTGTTTAGAATTTCAAATGAATTAATTCTTCAACCGTGTATACCTCGCGTTGGGTAGGTGTGGAATGAATTTTAACAACAAAACTAAAATTTATTGATTTGTTTCAAAACTTAAAACTTTATTTTGTGCTTATTTGTAAGTTTATTAGATATACCTTTAATTTGTGTTCACCCACTTCGTCCGCGTGGAATAGTTATTTTTTTATCATACAAACTTCCATCCCTTATTTTATCCCCTTGAGGGTAGAATTTATCAAAATCCTTTCTTAGCGGATGCCTACGTCATAACATCTACCTGCATGCCAAATTTCAGCCCGATCCGTCCAGTGGTTTGGGCTGTGCGTTGATAGATCACTATGTCAGTCAGTCACCTTTGAGAAGGGTTTTCCTATAAGAGGTGTTATTTTATTAGCCCGCTATTTCGGTAGATGTCACTTTTAAAGCTGTAATTTTTTGACATTTGACAAGTAGAAACTACGCCATTAATAAAAATGGAACGATACACGATTCAACAACGCATTGAAATTATTAATATGGGTCGTTGAAATGCATGAAAATGCTCCGGAATTCCATCGAAAAATAATCTTGAGTGATGAGGCCCATTTCCACGTCGGTGGCTTCGTCAACAAGCAAAATTGTCGCATCTGGGGCTTGAAAAACCCAAGAGTTATTGTTGAAATGCCTCTCTATTCTCAACGTGTGACTATTTGGTGCGGTTTTTGGTCCGGCGGAGTCATTGTACCTTACTTTTTCGAAAATGAGGCTGGAGCAACAGTTACGGTGAATGGATTGCGCTATCGAGAGATGATTAATGATTTTTTATGGCTGGAATTGGATGGTATTGATCTGGACAACGTTTACTTTCAACAAGACGGCGCTACCGTCACACAAGCAACGAAACCATTGATCTTTTACGGGAAAAAATTCTGGGCCGTGTTATCTCTCGAAGAGGTGATCACAATTGGCCACCGAGATCTTGTGATTTAACACTTTGCGACTTCTTCCTTTGGGGCCACGTGAAAGAGAAGGTCTACGCCAACAGCTCAGCGTCGATTCAAGACCTAAAAGATGGAATTCGTGAGGCTATTGAGGACATAGGGTAGCCACTTTGCGATTTGGTTATAGAAAATTTCACGAAAAGGTTATGGTCCTGTAAGCGGGGGTGTGGTGGTCATTTGCCTGATGTTATTTTCCACTTTTAACGGCATACCTTCTTCTTTATAATGAAATAAATAACCGATCATTCATATAAAAAAATGGCATTTTTCTTTGAATATCAAAATAACACCTCTTATTGGAAAACCCTATATTTAGATACCTTTATACACTTTTGTAATACTGTGCGAGAAGCCGGGAAACAAAACTCGTCCAGGCTTCTCAACACGGGTGCGATTCGCACCGCAAAAAGTTAATTGCTAAACTTACCGAATGGCTTGTGGTTAGCTTCTGGACGGGATCTCTGGGTACCCAAGGGATGGAATAACTCCGTTCTTCTTTGAAACCACTACAAATGCCGCTTTATAACGACGTTGGAAATATATAATATTAACAACACACAACGCGACAAATCTGAATCACTTGTAGGCGCCTAATAATGGCGAACAAAAACGCTACATATATAAATGGGATTTCTAATAGGCCGCCCAAACTCATTGGCGGAGCAAGAACACTATTCCAAGTTAAAAAACAAAACAATTACTTGTTCACAATTATTATACAATTCTACAACGACATTTTCACTGACTGATCTGACAAAAGGTCATGACCACAGATTAGCGTCCAGACTATTTATCAAAATCGAACAATTACGATATTATTTTACGTTTAAAAATTCAATTTTAATGTATGAGAAATATAAAATTTGTAATTTGTGTTTACATTAAGGTACGTCAATTACTTATGTCCGGATTAATAGTCGTTGCTAAGCCAGTGCTTAGCTTTGTTGAGGTAGTGCTGTGCCATAACTATTAATCCGGACATTAGTGTGCTTATGAATGAACGATCGGTTTCATATATACGCAAGAGTCACTTTTTATACATTAATACCTTTATATACTTTTGTAACATGCTATTATTTTACGTTTAAAAATTTAAGTTTATAACAGTAAAAAAAAATGTTTGAGAAATATAAAATTTGTGTTCATATTAAGGTACGTCAATTACTTAGTGTGCTTATGAATGAACGATCAGTTTCGTATATAGAATAATATATAAATTGAAGCTATTAAATTTTATTGCCAAATATTTTGGTGTAGTGTTGTAATAAAATTGTTAATTATATGTCACTCAGTATCATGATTGCTTGGAAGTAAATAAAAACTTATTCTGTGAATATTAGATACTGTTTGTATTCTGTGAAACATTAGATAATGTTTAATTGCTAAACAACAGAACATATAGTCCGGTCAATCTAGACATTCGAAGATACATAAATTCGCATCAAGCTGAAAATTGGTAGAATTGTTAAAAATGTGATTATAAATAAAACTTAAAAGTTCCCCATCATTCCCGTGTATGGAAAAAAATTTAGTCGAGGTCAAAGGTCAAAAAAATGAGTTTTTCGCGATTTTCAGCGAAATGGTAAGTCTTACCATAAAAATATATTAGACAAAAATTGTAGGTCATCATATTATCTATCAAAAATGTATCAGTGCTTTTTTTTCTACGAGCCACCCTTTCTGGGATATAATGATTCAAAAAGTTGTTCCGGGTACCCCAGCATATATACAAAATGTGAAGTTAAATTCATACAATCCAGAAATGATTATAGCAAGGCAGAAAATAGCTTCAGTAGAAGAAGCCACCAATAAAATTCCTTCGTAGAAGGATTCATTTTAAAGGCACATTGTTGTTGTTACCATTAGGGCTGCCAGACATACTTGAAAGGTGCAACACTGCTCAATAAATAATAACAAATAAATACTTTGATCTCACAAATGAAATTACTAATAACAGTTTTAATTCAACTTAAAGAAAAAGTCGGTTGCATCATCTTTTGAAGGATCTAGGCCTTTCAAGATAAGCTTTGATAACTTTAAAGGTTTTAAACACACGACGACACTGACACTCAACACAAATGTCGACACTAGTGTCGATTGCGTCCACATGGGAAGCAATTTTTTGTGTCAACATTAGTGTAAACTTTTATTGTCCCGGCTCAATTGTATTGGCTGTCTACACAAATCAATGCTACACTGACTGCAATTAAGTGTCGTACATTACGGTTGTCGCTATTATGAGTTTCAATTAAAATGCGTCGCCGTAAAAAGAGATTGATATGGGTTAAAGATTGGATTAAAAGAGCACAGCTAGGGGCATATAATCAATTGTTATCTAGTATTAAATTGTTCTGCTGCCCTTTCTATCTCTGCTGTCTTTTTTATTTGATTTTTATAATCGGGGTTTGATCGGAGTCTCCACGGCTGCAACACAGACACTGAGCAACATCGCCACTACATCTGCAACTAGGTGTCGCACACTTGGGGACACACAGACAGTTGATGTATACACTGAGTGTCTAGAGTCAGGTGTCGTTGTGTGTCTGTTCCTTTAGGAACACATTTCTAAGATGGAACTATCAGGGTAACACCTATAGTATTTAGTTTTGTATAAAGTGCACTGAACACAGCCTATAATATTGGGAAAGGCTATCAACCCTGCTATGCGCTGGATAGCTAGGAATATTATCTCATTAAGTGTGAGCGGTATATGTTGTCAATCAAATTTATAATAATAATAATATGTAGGACAAATTACACAAATTGCTATGGTCACAAACTAAGCTCTAGGCTTGTACTATGTGTACCAGAAACAATGATATAATACATATTATATTTTATAAACACCTAGACCATGACAAACTGAACAGAAAAACGTACTAATATTTATTTGCCATAGGTGGGAATCAAACCCACGACCTCCGGATTTAACGCCAAGGGCGCAACCACTAGTCTACGGTTAGATTTAATTCTTTATTTGTGAACAAAGGTATTACAGAGATGTTTTGTCGAGTGTCCTATTTAATGGGAACTACGATATGGTGATTGTTGGACTGGGATAGATGCGCTTCCGTCGCTAAACTAAACCGTAAGTAAGTACCTGGTCATGAACGTGATGAGGCGATTGTAGAAGAACTTGCCGACGTGCTCCTGGTAAAAATTACCGGCCAATTCTTTATCCAAAAGAAACCGTTTACATTTTAATACAATGAAGTGTTCCTCCAAAATATTTTTTACGTAGGACAATACTACTGGGTTCTTGACAGCATGCGGTTTTATAATTGCTAAAGTTAGTTGAATTTTGTTAAGTTTTTGCATTATATTTTAAGGTTGTTTATAAATTAATGACAAATCTAAAGTGGATTTTTTCCGAAATAGGGATGTGAAATAATTATCGATTATTTATGTTTATTACAATCGAATATGTAAAATGCCATTTTAATCGATTTTTGTAAAAGGCTCCATCTATTAGCTAGAAGAAGTTTTAAGTCGTGAATTTTGCGAAATCTTATGTGTTGAGGAAAAGTAGTAAATCGCGATTTTTGTAAGCTGCGCCATCCAAGCCTTCGATCATATAACCAATGGATGTAGCATAAGCAAGCTTTCCCCTCTGCCAAAATACATGGTCATATTGGCCATGTACAATATATAAAACAAATTCACGTTCAATCGGCGTCATTTGGTATCGTTTCACGTCGCAAAAATATTTTCCACTGACTTAAAAAAATTGGTGCAGTTACATTACTATGTTTAAGGCGATCTCTCACTTCAAATTTGCGGACCATGGTGTCTCCTATCACTTGTGGCTACTTGTGAGTATAATTTTCATTAAATATAATTGTATTCAAATCTGATTTCACTTTTATAAGTACGTGAACGATAGAAATAAAAAGTAGTAATACGTGATACGGGGGAGACAACTTGACACATCGCGTAGTGCGGTAATAAAGATTAGCGATTCGAGCACTATTCTTTTTTCTACAAAATTAGAGCTGGGAAAAGTTTATTTATTATATGTAGAGTCATACGTTCTAAATATTGTAATTATGAATATAGAAATTGCAGCTGTAAATATATTAAAACGTGGCGTAGAATTGTACACAAAGAAAAGATATACAGAAGCTTTGGTATGCTATCAAAAGGGTATTCAAATACTACTTAATCAATTATAAGATGAGCCAGATGAAAATAACAGAACATATATGCGTAAAAAAGTGGAAGAGTACATGGATAGAGCAGAGGCTGTGAAGAAATTGTTTTTAAAACAGAAAGATGCGGGACAATTTTATGAAAAACTACAAATAGAAAACAACTCTACTGGTCATAGTTATAGATCTTTTTCTGTCACAAACAGAGGAGGTCTCGCGACGCGTCGTCACGCGAAACATATCGTAGTGAAATATTATAAATTAAAATTATTCCAAAAGCATTAAAAGTTATAAAATAGCTTAATATATTTGTATCAAAGACTAATTTATTGCCCTAAGTGTTCTTTGAAGTGAATATTAACTATAAACTGTGATAAATACAAATTTGAAAAACTACTTACATAGTGAATTAAAAACATTAAAATTTATCTATTACTAAACTGTGTATTTTAGTGACTATATTGTTTAATTTGTATTTTTAAGTAAACTCTAAAACTGTGCTTATTGGTGACTATATATTTTTAATTGTGTAATTATATAAAATCGCGAAAAAACTAAATTGAAAAAAATAATTTCGCATTGTTATACAGATTCAAATCTGTTAACGGAATCGTAACTCGCTGCGCCATCTATCCGAATCAAATGGTACCGCGTTAACCCAGATAAGCGAGCCGCTCAATTATGCGCAGGCGACGGCGAAACGTTACTGCGAATAACACTGCGACATCTATCTGCACAAAATAGTACTATGTTGTATCATACATAGCGACTCAGTTCTTGCGCATACGACAAAAACTCTCCTGAATTTTTAATTAAGTCACGTAACCAACAGATGGCGTCTCAATGTGCAGGTTGCTTACAAAATTTACCGATTAGGGAATTTCTCACCTGTTCACTTTGCCATAAGAAATATGACCTGGAATGTGCAAATGTTTCCAGCAAGCGCTTTTACAATACTATGACTAAAGACCATAAAAATAAATGGGAGTGCCAGTCATGCCTTTGTAAAAAGCCAAAGGGAGATAATACAAACACACCAGTGCGACGCGAACACCAGCTACCCCCAACCACGCAGCAAGAGGTCTCTCCCCAATACTCTGAAGACAATAATGTAACCATCAGGAACAAAAGACAAACGAAGGACGACAACATGGACTCCGATGTAGACCCCAGTATAATAGGCGACACACTAAATTATAAAATATTTTCCAGAGACCGAAGAAATTATATCACATAACGACCACAGATGCCTCAGCAAGATTACATTTAATGAATTAGAAGGTTTACTGGATAGAAAATTTGAACACTGCAAAGAGACGATATTAACCGAAATAAAAACCACAATATTTGTCGAAATAATAAACCAGTTAGCCCAATTGAAATCTAACACTGCCGAAAATTTAAAAACACTAGAACAAAAAAACCTAAAAATTAATTTAGAAAATTTAAATGTAAAAATTAATAATATGAAAGAAAAACATCTAGAACTCAAAGTGAAATACGACACTTACAGACGTCACTTATAAAACAGTCGACTAGTTCCCAACAATCTTCAACATTAAGCGCATTAAGCGAAAGAAACAAAAACATTGACAACTTTGAAAATTGTAAAAAAAATATACTTTTTGGCTTGGAAGAATATCAATGGGAATCCGAACACGAGTTACGAAATCGAGTGATTTCTGTCTTTGGTAATATACTTAATTTGGATCTGACCGGATACATTGAAGAACTCAAACGAATAGGTAAGAAGGGCCGACGGCCTATTGTCATTGAGTTGATTAGTAAGAGAATGGTAAAGCACCTACTTAAACACTCTTCCTTTTTTAAACTCTCTGGACTGGCTATCACGGAGTTCTTGAACGAGCAATCACTAAAACACCGGAAAAACCTGAGAGAACAACTTTTTGAAGCACGACGACAGGGAAACCATGCTGTAATAAAACACAACAAACTAGTAATTAATGGAAAGGAAATCGAAGAAACCTATTTTATAAATACCTCACCAACACGCGAATCTACACTTGACTCGTGCACCCAAACGAACGAAATATTCTACACAGAAAAATTACCTAAAGCCATCAATGAAGTCTCATCCCATTCTACTAGTCATACTTTTCGTTAATAATGTAAATGCCTTGTACCAGAATATCCGTAGTTTTAAGAACAAAACCCACTTAATAGATTGTATAACTGATAAATATAAAGATATACTCGTACATGCACTTTGTCTCACAGGAACTTGGATAAATAATACCAAACTAGATATATTACGCTTGGAAGGGTATAACCTGGCATCCAAGTACTGTCGACAAAACTATGAAGGAGGCGGTGTTTGTATATTTTTAAAGAAAAACCTAAATTTCATTGAACGTAAGGATATTGTAAACATGTCAAATGAATTCATATTTGAAGTTTGTGCCATAGACATAACAAGTTTGAATATTTTATTAATTGTAATTTATTGGCCACAAAAGAATAGGGAATATGAAACATTTTGCACTTCATTGGAAAAACACCTGCAGGCATTGATAAAGAAAGATATTAAAAAATCTATAGTTTTGGGCGAAGATTTCAATCAAAATATATTATTGAAGGATAAATCAACAAAAACCTTCTTAGACCTTATGGCAAGTTATAATTTCTATCAACACATAAAAGAACCAACTAGGACAACCTAATATTCCTATAGACCTAATATTCACAAATTTTCAAAATAATAATTTTTCAACTTCACTTAAAGAATACGGATTATCCGATCATAAAGGCATTTTAGTATCTATTCCAGCAAATAAAAAAATAGAAAACAATATAAAATGGTTCATATATAAAAGACATTACAGTAAAAGTCAAATAGAAAATTTTAAATTACACTTACAAACTATAAATTGGAACGAAATAATATCTGATCAAAAAAATATAACTGAAAATTATAATTCATTCCAAATACTACTAAACAGCATATTAAATTTAAACATACCTAAAACAAAATACAAAATAAATAATAAAACAATAAAAACTTGGTTAACGCGTGGTATAAAAGTATCGTGTAAAAATAAAAGACTATTAAAACAACTAATTTCGCAAACTGATAATCCTACGCTAAATGAACACTATAAGAAATATGAAAAGCTACTAAAAAATACTGTACTAAGATCAAAAGACTATGTTACATACGTAATATTAAGAACTCTGAAAACATATCCAAAATAATGTGGAAAATAATCAAAGAAAAAGCAAATAAAATCACAAATAAAAATAAATCAAATATAAAACTAAATATCAATAATGTTCTATCAGATGATCCAATACAAATCGCAAATACTTTTAATGATTATTTCATATCGGTGGGAGTGGGCGCGGGCGATGCATGCACCGCCGCGACGTCAACCTCGGTGACGTCGCGCAGTCATAGGCGTTGCGGAGGCAGTGAGCCGTGCGGACGACCCGTCCTTGCACCCTCGGAAACTCAATTTATTTAAACCAGTAGATGTTAACGAAATACACGGTATCATACGTAATCTAAAAAATAAGCGAAATTTCGGTATTGATGAACTACCCCCAACCCTAATAAAAAAATGCTCCAACGAACTATCATTACCCCTAACGTACCTAAGCCAATCATTCGCGGAAGGCGAGGTCCCAGACTATATGAAAATATGTATTATAAAACCGATACACAAGAAAGGCGATCGAACAAATTTTAATAATTACCGTCCAATAGCTCTTTTACCAACATTTTCTAAAATCTTGGAAACCGCAATGTCAAATCGCCTGCACTCCTTTTGTGAAAAATTTAAAAAAATTAATAATAGCCAAAACGGTTTTAGGAAAAACAGATCCACAACATTAGCCGTATACAGGTATATTAAAGGGTATACAAGAAATATTAAATATAATTAACGTTAAAAAATATGCTGTCGGGATCCTATTAGATATGAGTAAAGCTTACGACAGGGTCTCATATAATATTTTATTGAATAAATTGTACGGGATAGGCGTTAGAGGAGTTGTTCATGTTCATGTTCATGGCGGGCTCGTTTTCCGCAATTAGCCAAGAGATTAGGCCTTTTTGCGTGAGTCGGCTGACTATTTTAGCCAGCCCAGCTCCTTCCAGAAGGCGACAAGAAGTCCGGGTCTTCCGCAGGCCTCAAGAAGCAACCTCGGTGTTCCGAGGATTTTCGCCCGTTGTAAAGCCACCCCGGTGCAATGAAGCAGCACATGGGTGGGTGTTTCTTCCGTTTCCATGCAACCTCTACATAGAGGGCTGTTGGTGATACCTAAAATTGTAAGGTGCCTGTTTAATGGAAAGTGTCCGGTAAGTATACCCACCACCATACGAAGGTTACCTCTGTTGTGATTGAGCAGGTTCCGAGCTAGGCGTGGGCTAGGTTTGGTGACCGCCTCTCTGGCCTGCCTGCAGTTTTGTAAGTTAGCCCAATACTTACAGTGATGGTTGAAGGTATTGTCGCGTAGCCAACTTTTCAACTGATTAAAAGATAAAGGTACATACGGTTTGGGTCCTACCGGTGTTGTAGCCGAACCTCTTTTCGCCAGTTCGTCAGCCGCGTCGTTACCGAGGGAGTTGCTGTGTCCCTTTATCCACTGGAGAGTGACCCTGTTACCAACTGATATAGTCTCGAGTGCGTAGTGGCATTGTTTTACCAGACTTGAGTTCATCTGTTTGTTCTTCAATGCTAGTAGTACGGCTGCGCTGTCAGATAGTATGCGTATACCATTTTCTTCTATCTTTCTTGCGCGTATTGCCGCTGTTGCTTCTATTATGGCTATACACTCTGCTTGGAAGATGGATGCATGTGTGCCAAGAGCTGTTGAAATTCTAATGTTTAGGTCGAGTGAGTAAACTCCTGCGCCTGTTCCGTATTCTATTTTTGAACCGTCCGTGTAAATTCTGACTTCGTATAAGCCAGATTGATCAGTCGGTTCTTCTTGCATGTTTATTGAGTAATTTCTCACAAATATGTGCACGCGAGGACATCTGTCGTTCACTGCATTAATGAGTGGTTGTATCTCAAGGTGTTCGTTTAATGACTGAGTGTGCCTCACTCGGTTGTCTATATTCCATTGTCCAGAGGCTCTGAGTCTTATGGTGGCGACAGCAGCTTCGTATTGTATGTATAGATGTAAAGGTGTCAGGTTTAGTAAGGTTTCGATAGCTGCTGTCGGTGTAGTCTTCATACATCCTGTTGTGGCTAAACAAGCCAGTCTTTGAAGACTCTGTAGGTTAGCTGTAACCGTGGTCTGAGTGGTTCTAGGCCACCACACCAAAGCTCCATAGGTAATAGTGGGTCTGATAACTGTAGTATATAGCCACATGGTAATCTTGGGTTTTAGTCCCCATGTTTTTCCTAGAAGTCTTCTGCATTGCCACATTGTGACGCAGGCTGTCTTCAGTTTGTTCTCAAGATGCTTACTCCAGTTCAATTTACTGTCTAGCGTTATGCCTAGATACTTGACATCTGTAGCTAGAGTAAGTTCTGTATTAAATAATGTTGGTAGTTTCATGTTCCTCAATTTTCTTTTATTGGTGAAGAGGACCAGTTCCGTTTTATTAGGATTAACATTAAGGCCATTTGTTGTGCACCAGTTTTCAATGATTCTTAATGCGATCTGCATCGAGTCACATAGTATGTTCTCGAATGCTCCGCTTATGAGGATCACTAGGTCATCCGCGTAGCCCACCGTGAAGTACCCTTGGTCGTTCAATACTCTTATGAGTCCATCTACAACTAGGTTCCACAGAAGGGGGGGCAGGACCCCTCCCTGCGGACAACCCTTTGCTGCTATGCCTCTGGTCGTACTGTCCACGGTGAGCTGCACAGCGCGTTGTTTCAGCATATTCTCTATCCATCCTATAATGGTCGGCTCCACTTTATATTTGATTAGGGCCGTAGATATGCTGACAAAAGACGTTTTATCAAAGGCCCCTTCGATATCAATGAAGGTTCCTAACGTCGATTCTTTATTAGTTAAAGTCGATTCAATCTTACTTACTACATGGTGTAGTGCTGACTCCGTTGATTTACCTGTTGTGTATGCAATATGCATGCTGATAAGGATGCAATGGTTCTTTAACTAAGATCGTGTCTCTTAGGTGTTTGTCACATAGCCTTTCCATTGTTTTAAGCAGAAAGGAGGTAAGGCTGATTGGTCTGAAGGATTTAGCTTGTGTGTAGTCACTTTTTCCCGGTTTTGGTAGAAAGACTACTTTCACTTCTCTCCATTGTTTTGGAACGTACTTATGAGCTAGGCACGCGGTGAATATTTCTGTTAGTAAGGGCAGTAGGTTGGCGAGGCCCCACTGAAGGAGGGCTGGGAAGATGCCATCTATACCTGCTGACTTGAAGGGCGAAAAACTTTCTATAGCCCATTCAACCTTTGTTGTCGTGATGACTGATTTCGCGATTTTCCAGTCCTCATCCGTTGGTGGCAGAGCGGTACTTACTTACCAGTCTCTATTGTCTGTCAGTTGACAGTCTGGGAAGTGAGTTTGCAAGAGTACCTCACATGTTTCTTTATCTGTGTTTGTAAAAGTGTTGTCGGATTTTTTTAGCGATCCTATACAATTTTGGTTGGTTGTCATAATTTTCCTGACTCTGTTAGCTTCATGGCTTGTTTCTATATACTCGCAGAAACGTCGCCATGATTCCGTTTTCCAATGTTTGACACGCTTTTTGAAGTGGGCTTGGACATTTTTATATTTTGTCCAATCCTCTTCTTCTCTTGTGTTCATTGCGCGGTTGAAAAGCTTTCTTGCTTTGTGTTTAAGGCGGTCTAGCTCCGGGCCCCACCAAAGATTTCCTCTCTTGTTTGGCGGTGGTGGTAGCGTCAAGGGGCAAGATCTATGGTAGCTTTTTGTTATATTGTACATAAGTGTTTCCACGTTATGTTCTATATTAACAGTTATGTTTGTCATATCCTCCAGATTTGTACTAGTTATAGTGTTTTCCAAAGAGTTGCGGTATAGTATTTTGTTGGTCTTCCTTGGATTTCTTTTGGATATTGGTTCCGGAAGTGCCATGTTGAGTGTGAAGCATATTCGCCTGTGATCTGCAAGCGAGGCTTCCCTCGAAACATGCCAATTTGTTATTAAGTCGCTTACCTCTAGTGAAGCTAAGGTGACGTCTATCACTGTTTGACTTCTGCTTGTGACAAATGTTGGTTCTGAACCCCTGTTGAGTATAGAGAGGTTAGTGGTAAAAAGGTATTCAACGAGTTCCTCACCTCTCTTGTTCGATGTCGCGCTTCCCCATAATGGGTGATGTGCGTTTGCATCTGTTGATATTATAGTTTGCCATCCTTGTGCGGTGCAGTACGCTACTAGGTCGGCCAATTCTTTCGGTGGTGGATCCCGGTCTCCCGGCATATAAACCGAAACGAATACTATAGTATGGTTGACCCAACTACTGTTTGAGGCCCTAACAGCAGTTAGGTCTCTAGAACAGAATTGTGTTAGTAGTGTTACATGTAAATTTTGGGGAACGTATATACACGTCCTCGGCTTTGTTACAGTGTTGTCATATAAGAGCTTACCTCCTATGTTTCTTAGTCCGCATATAATGTCACCTCTAATCCACGGTTCTTGAATCAGGGCGATAATGCTGTTGTCTTCATCCAGCACATGCCTAAGTGCTGTTGTCGCTAGCTGCTTGTGCTGGAGATTGGTTTGTATGATATTTATATGCTCCCTACATTCCGCGCTACCTTCAGCGACACTGTTCATGGCGGTTTTGGCTATCATGCTAGTGTTCGCGCTCCTTTCGGTGCAGCGAACACCTGCACTACCGCCTTTGCCGGTTCCTGTGCGCTTTCGGGTGCTGCAGGAATTGTTAGGGACAGATCTCGCGCTCCTTGCGGTGCAGCGGTTGATCTCGTTATGGTTTGTAATGGCTGAGAAAAAGTCCATATGTTGCCATAATAAAAATTCATCCTCATGAGCGTCCCACCCTCCAGCGAGCCTGCAACTGGGGGTGCAAGGTTATGCACGCATGCACCAGGACCTACTCAGAAGATATAGAACACCAAGCAACGAAACGCGACGAGCCGGCTCTCTACGAAAAGTGTAAGGTTGCCAAAACCTCGCACCCCGCGCAAAGGCCTGCCCCAAAGCCCGGCGTTCTCGCCTGTAGCAATCCACCCTTCCATTACTACTGCCGTCTGTCCCGTACGCGGCTAACGTCCTGTACGTTTACCGTTTTACTGAAATCCGGACCAAAAGGGGCGTATTGTGTCCTATGTCCTTGGAACATGTTCCACTCAACCCCTCAGGACTCCTTCATCCAGTATACGGCCAAACCGTCTGCGGCACCGACGGGTGGTGCACCACCCTCCCCCCCATCAAGTTTCATATAACTTTGATGAGGCCGTGAAGACCGACCACTTTATCTTCACAGCTGATTGTGTAGGATATGAGGACACTTCAGAAGTGAGGAAGGAAAGGACCAAGGATCTCGCCTTATCTCACTCAGTTACGCCAGTTTCTGAGGGAACCAGGCCAATAACAGGCGGCACCACGTGAAGGTAGAGATAAGACTTGCCTTAAAAGTAACTACACTAATTAAAATTAACTTAGTAGCTAAGAAACTATTAAACTAAAATTGCCTCTAAGGCCATTTGCCAGATTCATCCCCGGGTGACTGGATGAAAATGAGTGTAGGTCAATTTTATCAATCTATTGTGGTGATGAAATGGACCTACCCCCGCCCGCGTTAGAGGAGTTGCATACGAATGGTTTTCATCGTATCTTAAAAACCGTTCGCAATATGTGGAAATAGAGAATCACAACTTCCGAACCGGCGAAATAATACAAGTTAGGTCGCGAAGGGCAGACGTCACGCAGTCCATACCCCAAGGTAGTGTACTTGGTTGTATTTTGTTCCTTATCTACATCAACGACCTACCTACGGTGATTGAAGACTCGAGCATCTTGTTCGCCGATGATGTTTCTGTTGTTTTTCCGTGTTTGGACATTATGGAGCTAAACACTCGTCTAGATAGCACATTTACACGATTAATGGGCTAGTTAAACGATCACAACCTAGAAGTAAATTTCACCAAAACAAAGTTAATGCAATTTCGGCCACACCAGAAGCGCCCACTTGATATTAGTTACTCCATTATGAATATAACTTTAGAATGCGTAAATAACTTCTCACTTTTAGGTCTAATAATAGATACAAACGTGAACTGGAAGGCCCACATCGAGGGGTTGGCGAGTAAGATGTGTCGATTTACGTACGCTCTATACGAACTTAAGAAAGCCACGGACATTCAAACCGCCACTTCAGCCTATTATGCATACGCCCACGCATGGCTTAGATACGGTATAGTATTATGGGGAAATAGTACAGAAGCACCTTATATATTTACTCTTCAAAAGAACTGTATAAGAAGCATCTTAGCAAATATTAAACAAATAGATAGTTGCAGACCACACTTTAACAAACTTAAAATCCTAACTCTTACGTCCCTATATATTTTTGAGTTATGCACTTTTGCAAAAAAACATGAACACCTTTTCCCTAACTTAAACGAAACTTATAATAGACCAGCAAACTTAAGACCAAAACCAAGACTAATGCTACCAACTAAAACTTTAAAAATATTTGATACAAGCTTATATATAATGACCCTAAAAATTTATAATAAAATCCCTGTAAATATACGAAATGAACAATTATTCAAAACATTTAAAACTAAATTATCTAATTACTTAAAAGAAAAAGCATATTACACGTTGCAGGAGTTTTTACAATAGATATACATATATAGGTATATATACCTATTTTGATTTATGATGTATAAATTTGATTGATAATAAAATATTATAATAAATTTTGATTGAATATTGTAATAATTAAAATTAAATTTAATGAAATGTAATAATTAATTAATGAAATAACGTTATGATTTACCTAACTAATTTATATGTACACAATTAAGTTATTTTGCAGTGCCCTAGCAGGGTTCATATTGTAAACTATTATATTACTACTAACCACCTTACTAACCACAATATGAGGCAATAAAGAATTTGTATTTGTATTATTAAAAAAATCTATATTTTATTTAATCATATTATTTTGTATTTTTTAATTTCGAGATTATTTTCTTGTTTCACCGCAATAATTAAGGTATTGCGGTATTCACCTCAATTTAAAACAAAAATGTCGTATATGCTTAAATGAGAATATCGAATTTTTATTTCTTTTATAATCAAATAATATTTTTTTCAATGAAAATATTTTTTTTTTTAAGGTTGCCTATTGATCCTATTATTAAAGAAAAGTAGATTGACGCAGCTGAAAAAAATAATTGGAAAGTGAAAAATATTTAATATGTTCGGTACGTTTGGGTACTGCTTAAAAGGCTTACAAAGCTAGCTTATTTTACTTGACAGGTGTTTTTTTAGTACTTCGCTTTGCTTTGGATTTTTGATGACGTCACAGAAAAAAAAGCAAATTACGTCATCGAATTCGCTGCGAACGCTTTGAAAATACGAGTAGTGCAATCAAAGTAAATTGTCTGTGGTCACAATTATGTATCAAATACTTTTTTTTGTTCATTTTTATAGTTCCCTCCCTTTCACTTAATCGTTTTTGAACTCTATTTTGTATTCTCTTATGAATTTTATATGATGTTTATTTATGCACATAAAACTGTTCGAGTACTCCTGCAAACGCTGCGATTGCTTTGCTTCACTTTGTGTACTTTGACGGCAGGATATCGAGAGTTGGAGACAATGGTAATTGTGTGCTCTGAAGGGAGGGTAAGCGAGAAAAGTCTTTTTTGCCGTCAAATCGCAAGCCTGGGTTTTTTTTTGCATTAAATTGGATAAGACTACGAGAACCCCAGTTTGAAATTGTTTCCAGGGTTTGGTCCATTTACCAAAGTAATAAAAAAGGGTAATTAAAAATATAACATCTAGGTATTCGTTTCATTTTTCGATATTTCCGAATTTGTGCAAATTTTAATAGTTTTATTTTAATCGTAATTGTAAATTCATCTCTTTTATAACCGCATCAATTAGGTGGCATATTGGGAGCGATTAATGTTATTAAACAACAATGTATTGATCCACCCCATTCATGCACTTTGTAGGTCTGCTTACCACCAGATACAGAGTCCATAATCTGCTCTCGTAACATAATATCAGTTGTCTCCATTCATGGACTCAGTTGATGTGCTTACCAACAAGTAGGCACAGAGTCATATGACCTGCTCATATAATATCAATAGTCCCCATTTATGGACCCTGTAGACCAGCTTACGAACAGGTGGGTACAGAGTCACATGACCTGCAGGGTGATTACGCGCACCAAAGTTAGCTTGCACGCCGATCGCTATGACGCGTTTTCTAAGAATTTTTAAAGGCGCTAGGCTTGAACTACGTTATTATGACGTCAAAACGATTGGCGTACGAGCGAACTTAGGACGCGTAATCATCCCCCAGCTCTTATAATATCAGTCGACTCCATTCATGGACTATGTAGGTGGTCTGCTACCGCCGCTTTATTATAATAGCGTGCCATGTGACTCTACCTACCTTTTAGTAAGGTCTACAGACTCCATTAATGAGGACGACTAAGTAATAGGTTATAATAGCATGTCATGTAACTCTGTATCCACCTGGTGGTAAGCATTCGTCCATAGTCTATGAATGGGCTTCCTCTATGCCAATTAAATTAAAAAAAGCATCGATATCTATATTTTATTAGGCCGTACAGATTAATCGTAAAATAGATAAATCCTGGTTTGATAAAGATCATACGGAATCATACCATAATCGTCATTTCTAAACTACACTCTGCCGACTCTGTCTGGGACATTTTAAATTAAATGATCACTCACATGGAATGAAAATAATTAATTCACCTTCGTGCAATTACTGGGAAACCGACGAATTGCAGACAATAGATCACATACTTTACAAATGTTCGTTAAAAACTCTACAATCAAAGAGCTGCATTAATGGACCGACTTCAACAATGTTATAAAACTCCCAAATAAAATTTCAGAAACAATAAAAGACCTGGGGCCTTATTCCGAGTTATCAACCGCTAATCACGACAAGACGTTGCGCAAACTATAAATATGGAAATATAAGCTCTATTCCAATTGTTATATAGTATGTATTAGGTTGGCTATTATAATGCAGCCATCTTGAAATACACGAATTCTTCGCAAGATTGAACATGTATGGAGCATTAGAATTTCAACTTTATAATTAACAAGATAGAACTTATATTTCAATACACGTACTTTACGCAAAATGCGCGACGGTGAACGTGTCAAAACTCGGAATAAAGCCCCTGCTTTGTTATACAAAAATTTACAAATAATATATTCACCGACTTATAGAATACTATAATTTGAAGACTTGGCTGAATGACACATGCCCTTGCCTTTCCCACAAGGATAAATAAAACATCATCATCGAACTAAAAAAAAATTATATAGTCTGTGGTTAAAATTAAATAGTATACGATTGTTTTTGTTTACTTACTTAATAGTAACTTTTATTATTGTTTCTTCTTTATGTAGGTAGTAGTAGGTACTTATTGTAGATATTGATATTTTCGGCTGACAACAGTGTAATGGAGGTTAAACGCAAAGCGGAGGATTACAGTCTCATTCCCTCTAAGAAATCCCGACATGAAATATCCATTCCCGGCACGAGAGAGAAAGCCGTCGTCAACGCATCGGTAAGCAAACAGCTGTCCGAGCTACACACACTGCTATAGATTACTTCATAAATAATAACTTCTGCCGATGACCTGCACAGGGCCGCCAGGTAGCCGCAGTGCGGGCGTGGGGTAACCTCACTTATCGAATACACCTGCAGAAGGACAAAAAGATGCCTGGGTTCGTCTTTTATATCCATACTAGTCCCCATATCCTGCAGAAACTTATATTTATCAAGAAAATAAACAAAAACTTTTCTAAATTGTGTAGATATGGGAGCTAAGACAGACCTAAATCTATGACTTAAAAAAAAAAAGATATGAGTTAAACTTTACTTATGGCCCTCTCTATATAGGTACATACATTTTAATTGTAGGAAACTTCCACTCAAACGTCCATGGATACTAAACTATAAAAAAAAGGGTCTTACGTCTGTGGATACTTTAGTATCTACTACACATAAACAATGCGTCATTGTTATAAGCACCATCTAGTGAATTATATTGTCTCTTTTTAGTTTATTTGTTGTTTTAATATCACAGACAATAATATTACTTCACTAAATAATTGGTAGATGGCTAAATAAAATGATTATTTTAAGACAAAAAAATATAAAAACTTTAGTTGGCGTTGTACTATTGCATTGGATTTAGAATTTTGAAGAATATTGTTGAAATAAATCTTGTAAATATTTTTTCCTGCTATTATTATGTACATCGAAATGATCTTGAGGATTTGTTTGTTAAGATTACAACTATATTTTATAACTTGTATGATGTACAATGTGTTACAAATTTCCCCTTAAAAAATATAATTAATCATCTAAGCCTAAAATATTGTCAACCCTAGTAAGCTGTCAAGTCAAGGCATACATACCTATTTTACCTAGTAATTGTCTACTTTAATAGTTTTTCTATTTTTCATTCATAAATGTTTGCTACCTCAATACAATGTTGTAATTATACTCAAGTACTTGCTTTAAAAATAATCAAGTTGGAAAAAAATGTTGTCATTTCAAATCTGCTAATCAATTTTGTATAACTGTTTCGATTTTTTTTTTGCAAAACAACAATGCTTTTTAACTCGGAATATTACGATATGATGTTATGCTAAGGCCATGAAGATTTTTTTTTTTTTTGTTCACATTTCATCTACCATCGGCCAGTCAGCCATAATGTTATAAGAAATATATTTTTTGAAGGTGACTTTCCATTAAAAGTCATTCCCTTTAATTATTTTCTTTTATTCTAAGGCTAGTATAGGCTTCCTCTTCAGCCTGTGTACAAATTGGTTTGGTTCTAGGAGGTCTCTTGCCAGCCTGTTATAGTGGATTTGAAGTCTCTTTTGATATTTTGTGGAGTATCTCTCTGCTTCGCACCTGATGGTTGGTACCTAAGGATACCAACGCAGTTCCTACAGTTAGATACTCATGCAGTTCCTCTGTTTTAGTGAACCATGGCGCTTTGGTTTTATAACACTGTTGTATACAAGGAGTTTATTGTTCATAGAGAGTGATGATTGGTGTCCGATTAGCCAAATTAGGTTGTTAAGTTGTATAGGCCATGAAGATAGCATTTAAATTGTGACCGCAAACTGTATCGGCAAAGATTTATCGATGGTAGACCCCCCACTGAACTGGTACGGCTGCCTTTGTGACATATTCAGAAAACGCTGCTTCGCGTTTGTCAAGACGACTACATTCCACCGGCTCTTTTCATTGGTCTACTGGAAGTGGACGTCCAAGCACAGTCGACGCCAGGCAGACTGAATTAGTGTTAGAGCATTTTGAATAACAGCCGACCACAAGTGCAAGGCGAGCCGGAACAAGATTCCGTATAAACCATGTTACAGTTTGGGGAATTCTTCGTGACGACAATCGTCACCCTTATCACTATCGCCGTACACCCTCCGATTTTGCACCCAGGAGGAACTTCTGCGAGTGGTACCTCAGGCAGTTAAAGGAAAACCCGAGGTCAGGACTTTCAAATATGCATAACGATCGCGTTTGGGCTCCCGAGAATCCACATGCTTCACGACAGGGCAGATTCCAACACCAGTGGCGGCTGAATGTGTGGGCCTTTATGCCGGGCATGTCATCGGTCCCGTTATTATGCCATCACGTCTGGACGGTAGTAACTATCTAACGTTTTTACAAACCGAATTAGAAGAGGCGATTGATGACTTTCCTGTGGCTGACTGGGATTACTTTAAGAACCAAATAAACATGGTGTTTCAGCCTGATGGAGCTCCGGCACATTTTGCTCGCAACTTACGAGAACAGCTTAACGTTCGCTTTCCGCGAGGATGAATCGGCCGCTGCGGACCGGTGCTATGGCCTTTCTTTTTTCGACCACGCCGGCGTGAGCCCGGTGCACCGTCTTGAGTGGAAGAGGGGCCTCGATATACCCCCCTCTCAACTTCCCCAGGAATAAAGGCGCCCGGTAACACGCCTTTCCTTACGTGGCCCTCGACGCGACGATTGCCCCTGCATCCGCCGCCTCAGGCCCCACAGGGCGGGGGGAACTAGCACCATGTCCCCCGCCGAACCGTTCCTCTTCGTCCACCTTATGAACGGCGGCCGGGGTTGTGCCCCCATCCCCAGCCAACTCCGACCCAAAGAGTAGTGCCGGGAGGGGCACCTCTTGCGAGAACCCGCCCTACCCGCGAGGGCCGGGCGGATCCCCGCAGCGGCTTAGAGTCGCCCCAGAAAGCGGAGCGATCTCCGCCGCAAATCAAACAGTCGTCCAATGTGAGACAGACACTGACTAGGAAGCCGCTCGATCCGAGACAGACGCTGCCGAGATTTTCCTCCCTTATGCCAGCCGCCCACTATGGGACAGACGCTGGCGTATTTTCGGCAGCCGCTCGCTCCGAGACACGCTGCCAACACCTCCTGGGACCGTTAGTTTAGTGGGTGCACTTGCACACGTGCATCCACCGTAAGCCCCCCCACCACGTCAAGGCGGTCCCGCGGGGGGGACCACCATGCTATATATGCATGCTTGCTTGATCACCGGTGCTATGGCCTGCTCGTCCTCCGGACCTCACACCCTTGGATTTCTTTTTGTAGGGTTATGTGAAGGACAGAGTGTATTTCTCCGATTGCCCAGCGGTTGCCGAGATGGGACAGCGTGTTAGATCGGTTTTCGCAACAATAACACCGACGAGGGTGCGGAATGCCACACAAGCCATATTCCGACGAGCGAGGTTGTGTATTGAGCATGGCGGAGCACACTTTTGAGCCGTTACTGTAAATTTGACGTTTATTATGAAAAAGTAAGTGTTCGTTTAGGTTGTTTCGTAGAGTTAGGTCTTTTAAATTTTTTATCGTTCCGTGAATTAGGTAGAAATGTAGGTACATTCTGCGTAGTTTACTCTTTAATTTCACTGAAATAAGGTTTGGGGTATGTTATACAGCGTTACTACGGTTCTTAAATATTGTGAATGGACTCGTATAAGGCCCCATTTAACCTCCTTTCGGCTTAGCGGGATATTTTGTAACACGTTGTATAATCCTCGTCTAAACAGAGGGTCAAAATAATAGGCATTATTTGGACGAGAACAATGGTCGGTTTGGGCTGGCTTTTGTGTTTTTCAGTTTACTTTACATTCTTTTTACATACATACATATCATCACGGGTGCCTTACGGCGCCAGAGACCGCCTAGACGGCCCCAGGGTACCCAGCGGAGAGGTTTTAATCCCACCTCGTCGTAGCCGATGGTATGAGTCTACACCGAACAAGTGGCTAGCTCGTCGCGATGTTTTGAATAGACTCAATAACTTATCTATAAACAGTTTCACAAGTTGGTATAGTGAAACCGGGACCGACAGCTTTACGTGCTCTCCGAGGCACTATAGTGGCGTTGTCAAACAAATGTACATAATTTTTTAAATTAAAAACTCATTGGTACACACCGGGATTCGAACCAGGGACCTAAGTGTTTTTTTAAGTTCCAGGTCTAACCAACTTAGCCACTACGTATATTACATTTTTTTTTAATAAAATAATATAAAAAAAAATGAATAATAGTTCACTATTTCCATAATCATATACTTTTATTATAGAAAAGAATTAAGTTGAATAATATTTCAATGAAGTTTCGGCATGTTTATATTCGAGATTTGAGAAGTAGGTGCTTTGTTTCAATTTGTTTCACATTTGAAGACTAAATTTAATATCAATCTATTTTATTTTTGAATTCAGATATCATGGTTTATATTATTAGCAGATATCATGGTATATATTATTAATAAAGTATCGCGCAATAACGTCAAGTCCTCGGCTTCGGCGAACGACAACCGGGTCGTGTACTGGTAGCTCCTCTTGTGGTAGAGGATGTAAGTATGACTTGTGCGCAAAAGATGCCTAATGGGTCCCGCGACCGGTGCGTGGGCGGTTTCCGCCGCCGAATCCGCGACATCGCGACCCTATGCACCCTACATGTACCTAAAATTTTTATGTACAAAAATACCTTTACATAGGTATATAATATATATATATACATATATATAGAGTCACCTGTCTAACAATGAGTCAATCGTACACATTGAGCCATAGCGATAATTCAAAAACGCGATGTTGCCAGTTTGTGTTAAATAGATGCAAAGACACGCATTAGTACCGCCCCCGCCACCCCACTTTACCAGTGCGCCGCATGGAATACAGACGCATGACAGAACATTTTAGGATTTTCTATAAAAAATGTAAGATAAAAAAAAAATTTGGCGATTTTTTATTATTTTGTGGTATTAGGTCATTCTCCAAAAAAAGAGAGCCTAAACATGAACATGGATAAGACCAAAGTCATGTCGAACGCCCATGTTATACCCACTCCGGTAAAAATAGGAAGCTCCGCACTCGAAGTTGTTGACAATTATATATACCTAGGTCAGTCAATCCAAACTCCAACTTCGTGAGAGAGATCTCTCGTCGAATCCAACTCGGCTGGGCAGCATTCGGGAGGCTACGTAATATCTTCTCGTCCCAAATTCCGCAGTGTTTAAAAACCAAGGTGTCCGAGCACTGTGTGTTGCCAGTAATGACTTACGGATCAAAGACGTGGTCGCTTACTATGGGCCTCATGAAAAAGCTCACAGTCACACAAAGGGCGATGGAGCGCGCTATGCTCGGCGTTTCCTTGCGGGAGACGATGAGATCCGCAAAAGGACCAAAGTAACCGACATAGCCTCCAGAATCGCCAAACTTAAGTGGCATTTATTACAAAATGTTTTATTGAAAGTTTTTATTAATAATCGCTGTGGGGGTTGGTTTCCGCCTGGGTAATATCCCCCGCGGCTAGGTGCAGGATCACGGCGGGTGATAGCTCGGGCCATACAGTATGTGTCCCTCCTCAGGGGGGACAGTAGTAGTAGTAATTATTGGAGGGCAGGGGGCTGGGTTGTAGGGGTAGTAGGTGGCTCGATGCAGGCGAGTCCAGAGCTCCAGCTAGGATGGAGGATGGGATTTGAGTCCTGGTGAGTCGTGGCCGAAATTTTCTCTTTGACCAACACACTTACGCAGCCCCAGCCATGCTATGCGCAGAGACACATTCTGCAAACGCTGGATCCGTGTCTTGTTCGTGGTTGACAGGAGTTGATGCCAACACTTTTAGCCGGAGCGGAAGGGATGATCTAAGGACCGGCCGGAGCATGGACCGGGCAGCTTTGGCCATAGCGCCATTGCAGAGGGGGCGGTCGATGATACACCCTAGGTATTTAACAGTGTCGGTCCATTGTCCGCTGCTGGACATAGGCATACCTGTATCCATCGCTCATGTTTCTATCGAATCCAAGGCTTTCTCATAGTCCACGAAAGCTAGACACAGGGGCTGATTATATTCATCGGTTTTTGTATAATCTGCCTCAATATGTGGATGTGGTCTATGGTACTATAGCCTTTTCAGAATCCGGCTTGTTCTGGAGGCTGGAAGTCGTCAAGCCTACGTGAGAGTCGATTCGTGATGACTCTCGAAAACAGTTTATAGACATGGCTCAGAAGCGATATGGGTCTGTAGTTTTTCAAAAGGGTTTTGTCACCTTATTTGAAAAAAGTACCACCACGCTTCTGTTCCATGCCTTAGGTGTTTTGCCCTCGAGGATGACGGAATTAAACAGCTTCTTGAGAGCCACCAGCAAAGATTTGCTACCAGCTTTCAGGATACATCAGGCATCAGGTAATAAATATTATTTTTAAAATATAATATAAACAAAGAATTGTTAAAAAAAAACTATTAAATATAAACCATTCTCAATAAAATTTACTTACTTTACGAAATAAAAATGAGGAGTTATAAATCTTTGAATTTTATGTGGCTCATTGTTGGACAAGTTATATATATATATATATATATATATATATATATATATATTTGGCAAACTTTTTGCAGTGTAATTTAGTACAGTAGAATTCGCTACATGTCTTTACCAGATATATCCAGAGTTAAATACGTTATTAAAGATTATATACTTATTGCAGATCCCACGCACGTCAGACCTGCACGCGCCCATCATGCTGCTGGAGGGCCACCAGGGGGAGATCTACTCCGTGAGGTTCCATCCCGACGGACAACACCTCGCCTCCGCCGGCTTCGACCGACAGATCTGTCAGTATACGACACGCTCTCACCGCACCACCCACACTTCTGTCAGATACTACACGCTATCACCACACCACCCACACATCTCTGTCAGTATACCACACGCTATCACCACACTACCCACACATCGGTCAGATACCACACGCAATCACCACACCACCCACACATCTGTCAGATACCACACCACCCACACATCGGTCAGATACCACACGCTATTACCACACCACCCACACATCTGTCAGATACAATCGAATTTTAGGCAATTTGCAATAATTTCGCTAAAATATTTTTTGTGTTTTTAGAAAAGATAGCGACCGCAACGATGACTTTGCGGGGTGTCAAAATTCATCGTTAAAGTTTGCGACAATTGCTAAATTTGACAAGAGGAATCGATACCGTACCAAGCTCTGTCGATAACTTTGATAATAGAGACTACCAAAAATCGTTACGTGTTAGCGACCGAATTCGCTAAGTTAGCGATCGCTATCTATGTCCAGACTGCAGGGGCTGGGCCCTTAAATGTGCACTGCCATTTTTCACATTCCTATATATTTGTGCGAGAAGCCGGGAACCAAACTCGTCCAGACTTCTCACACGGGTGCGTTGCGCACCACAATTGACTTAAAAAACTAAACTTACCGAATGGCTTGTTGTGGTGCTTCAGCGTCGAAATCCCTGGGTACCCAAGGGATGCAATAACTTCGATCTCTTCCACCACTACAAATGCCACTCAAATACGACGTTGGAAATATATAACAAAACACAACGCGACAACTATTTGTAGGCGCCTAATACATGGCGAACAAAACACTACATATGTAAATGGTATATCTAATAGGCCGCACAAACATCACTTTACGGAACCAAAACTCTATTCACAAATCATATTAGAAACAAAATAATTACTAAGGACAAAAATAGCGACATTTTTCAACTTTTTTCTTAACTGACTGACATGTCATAGGTTATGACCACAGATTAGCGTCCATAGACTATTTATCAAAATCGAACTTTCTCCCGCCCCGGATAGAAGGAATCTATACGCTACACAAAGGGCAAACTTGAGAGTGTTGCCACCGCTCTCTTCAAAACGGAATCTCCAACCATAACCTCAGCAAAACGAGATACTCCATCCGCTCCTGGAACCATGTTAAGAATACGCCCCCTTCTCCAATACAATGGGGTTAGAATCCTTAACCAGGACGAGTTCTCCTATCTTTGGAGGGTCCGTCTTATCAGTCCACTTCACGCGTTGCTGCAATATGTGAAGGTATTCGAGCGACCAGCGATGCCAGAAATGCTGGGTCATCTGCTGGATCGATTCAAATCGTCGAGTACACTTCACATCTCTGAAGGAGTATTCAGGCAAGGCGACAAGTGGCTGCCCTATCAAAAAATGACCTGGGGCCTTACCGGGAAGCCACATCGACAAACCGATCGACGCGTCGATGGATAAAAAGCATAGCCTCGAGGTCGTTTGGGTCTGAAGAGAGCGGGCATAACGGGCGTTAGTTGAGGACGGTTTCAATTTTACAAAATACCGTAGCAAGTTCCTCAAAGGTTAATACGGTCACCCTACGTAAGTGAGTTTTGGCAGCCTTAACAACAGCTTCAAATATTCCTCCCCAATGTGGACATGCTGGTGGATCAAAAAGCCATCTGATTCCACGTTGGGAGAGTGCAGTTCCAATTACATTCCGATTATCTGCTACAAATTTACATCAAATAATACATCATTTTTATAACGGTCGGTGCCCCTGTTGTTTGTTCCACTATCGGACCGGAACAACGATGGCAAACCGCGGCGGGACACAAATCTACCAAGGGCAGCGACGAAGGCTTCAGTGCTTAGCAAAGGGACGAGACTCTAAGAATGCTACTCTTATGATTAATTACTATAAAAGAGGGCTCTCTAAATCAATAATTGAGGATATTGACAACATGTCAATATTAAAATCACAACTCTGCAATCTTATATACCTTATCATAAAACTAGTCTTAATATTATAACGCAAAATATAAGAAGTATAAACCATAATTTCTTCTGAAACGTACAAACCTCGAATGTGACCTCATTGTACTTACAGAGTGCTGGCTGAAGCAATGTACAATACTGCCCAATATACCTGGATACAACTCATATTTTACAACATTGTCAATTGCAATACTTACATCATTATCTAAAATATTAGAGAAACTTATTAACACTAGACTGGTTGGTTATTTAGAAAAGTTTAAATTACTTGGTGACCAACAATATGGTTTTCGCAACAACAGATCGACTTCTGACTCTGTATATGACCTGGTAAACTTTATAGTCAAAAATTTAGATTCTGGTAATAAATGCCTGAAAATTTTTCTAGATTTAGCTAAGGCATTTGACACAGTCTCCATCTCACTCCTAAATGATAAACTGGAAAACCTTGGAGTTAGAGGCAGGAAACTGGCCATAATGAGGGATTTTTTAACTGACCGAAAACAGTATGTTAAAATCAACGATTGTACCAGTGATGACCTGCCGATGCTTTACGGAATTCCACAGGGAAGTATATTGGGACCTACGCTCTTCCTGGTCTACATTATCGACCTCTGTCGGCTCTCTCTAAGACAGACCAAGATTATATCTTTCGCTGATGATACAGCCTTGTTTTCAAGCAAAATCATGGCCCGACGTATTTCGCCTAGCTCAAGGTTCTAATACTACGTTAAACTGGTTGAACTACTATATAATATACTATATTTGAGAAAACCGAACAAAAAAAATATTATATAATCTGTGGATGATATATCGTCGCTCTTTTTTTTAAATTATTTATTTTAACATAGCACTGGGTGCAAGTCTATCGACCTATCGTCGCTATATATTTTTAATTTTTATTCTGTTCATGCGATAAATGGACAAAGGGCATTCAATACTATACGGCCTTTTCTTTTTCTTTCAAAATAATGTGAAATCTATCTTTATTTTCTTAAATCTCAATCCACATATTCAAAAATAATATTTTTTTAATGTATAAGCATTTTTTTGCTGCATAATGTGGACAATAATACAGAAAAAGCAAAGAATCAGCACGTAACAAAAGTTGTCAGAGCTTTTTTTCCCAACTTCTAAAATTATTTTGAATACTGGAAAATAATGCTTAAATTATCTATTATTAAGTAAGCATATCGTTGTTTGCGAACGCTAAGCTTTTACGGTTGGGTCCAGAATGGCCGTTATCCTTTATATACTTATTCAAAAACTTATGAGAAATAATTAAACCTCAATTATTAAAAACGATATACGAGTATCTTGCACTATGCCAGTCTTTAGTAACATATTGTATTTCAGTGTGGAGAGGTGCGACCACTTCACATATCCTAATATTAGACAGAGCAATACGAGCAATCCTGAAAGTGAGTACGCATCGTTCAATTAGATACCCTACTTACCAACTCTTTCAGGATTGTGAAGTGTTAAACATTCGCCAACTATTTATTCAAAACACTATTCTAAAGAAACATTCCCAGCTTATATATGACCCCGAATTAATGGCTAGCCGTAATCCCTATATATTTCCTTATGAAGCTCCTATTAAAACGTCGTTTATAAGAAAATTTTATCCTTTCCTTGGTGTCTACTTATACAATAAATTGAATAAATCTCTAAAAATATATTCAACTACCAAATTTAAATGTAAAATTGCCCTTAAAAAATGGCTGAACAATAAGACATTTTATGAAACGGAAAATTTGTTAAGGGTGGTAGCCTAACAAACAAAAAAAAACTATCATTATTATTTATTTTTTCACAATTAAATTAACAGTAAAACACGAAATATCTTTATATTATATAATGTGTATGTCTATTAGGATAGAGGAATCAGTGTAATTTTATAATATGAAAGTATTTAGCAAAACTTACTCATACCATTTAACACTAACTCAATATATAGGTACACCAGTCACATATATACATAGATACTCACGCCATACATACTCGTACATACACACTCAAATACACACATACATACATACATTCATTCATACATACATACATACATACACACATATATACATTCATATCTATTAAGTCATTAAATATGAAGTACTGAAATGAAAGAGGGAAGGAAACCGAACACCGAGATACAGGACAACGCCAGTTGGCCTAGTTTGGTGGTTGGTTGCTTACCTAAAATTGTTTGGTCCTGTGCATTGATTATGTACTTTTATTTTGTTTTATTTGAGTATTTCTTGCTTGGCAATATCATGCCTTATTGTGTTAAGATATATAATTAAATGTACCTAGGCTAAGTTAATTGCGTTTAATAAATATTCATAGTCATAAGTAACCGCCGCATGGAACTCATTCTCTGCGGGGTCCAAAACTAAAAACTCCTCAAAGGCCCTATGTAATTCTTGCTCATACTCTGGGATCTTTTTAAATCGCACCAAAAGAGCAGCGGAGCGGTCGGGTCTGTCTACCAAATCCACAGCGGATGTAAGCCACCTTAGGACAGCCTTAACCCTTAAGATGGCAAGGCATGAAATAATTATTATCAATTATCAATGTAGCATTTTTTATGATGATTTTGGCTTGATTTAATTCAATCGAAAAAAATATACATATATGGTCTAAAGTAGGTTTTTTAAAGTGTTTTTTTTAACGGACATTGCTGTTTAATCGAGATATAAGGTGTACTTAAAACTGTCATATTCATATGACATTGCTGCATTAAGAAAAATATAAATAAAACACAGTTATGTATTAAGATAATATTATAATTAGAAAAATGCATTTAAGTTACACAATAAACCACGCATCTAATAAAACATACAAATAAACTTGCCTTTAGCTATATTAAACTTTGTTATAATAATCTTTGAAAATAGGATTGGCAGCTACCTACTATCTAATTACTCATCGAAATTGAGATCAAAGTATTTTAGATAATATAGTCAGGTAGATAAAACTAGGCAACAGTACTATAACATTTGCTTATTTTCTGTATGAAATATTATAAAGCATTACTTTTTTTGTGTGAAACACAGTCTCACATTACAGTTTATAACAGCTTTTACACAAAATCCTAGTTTTACCATTTGTGCACAGTTTCCATCGCCCTTGAGTAATAAAATCCAGTAATTGGTTAATAACATCTAATCGCATCTCTTGTGGGGTCTAGGTACTACTGGTTTATATACAAGCGCCACTGGCTCATCAACCAGTGGCCTTTAGCTACTTCGTGGACTTTTTTGGTAGGTATTGACACCTAGAACCTGCTTTTATGCCTTTCATTTCGTCGATTGAAAAAGATCTTCCTTCCTCTATTTCTAAAAAAGTATAACGCACATGTTCCATTACTGCTCTAACTTTATGATATCGGTCATTAGGATCTATATTTGTCGAAAAAGTATATATTTGCTCTTATAGCTTCTGTGTGGCATGGTATCGGCAATAGGTGCATAACGAGTCTCACGAGCCAATGATTATTTATATATCCTTTTTCTTAACGTTTACAGATTTACCTTTTTTTTTTTTTAACAGAATATAAATTAGTCATTTCAGTTATGTAGTCTAACAGTGTGTCTTTAAAAAATATCTTGAAAGAGTCATAAGGAGTTTTAACTGTTAGGTAATCTACAGTAGGGTGTAAATATTTTTTATTTATATCAACTTCGTTATTATTTTTTTGTCGTTTGAACAAGAATACCATCTGGGGCCTTACCAAAGAGGTAATCGTTAATCGAATCGAAATACCCATCGAAAGCCAAATGTATAGGATTTGACGTTTCTCATCGATCAGGCATTTTTATCGATCGATGCGGCGATTTGATTGGCGATCGTGTTCTTTGGTCAGGCCCCTGTTCTATTTTCCTTCTTCGAGGTTGGGTCGTTATATTTGAGGTGAAGAAACACCACCATTTGCTCGTGCAAATAGTGGTGTTTCTTCACCTCATATATATCAAGGTTTTTTGTCCGTCGTGTTATATATAATCCCTGTAGGTGTTGCTGGTGCCGATACGGAGTGTACCTACTGATGAAGGTTTTAATCCCTGTAGGTGTTACTGGTGCCGATACGGAGTGTACCTACTGATGAAAGTTGCTGCACGCTTGGAGGATTTGTAGACAGTGCAGCTTTAATGCTTGTTGATGTATACTGTTGAATACTGGCTAAATATTATTTGACGGATTATTGTATGTTGAACAGTTGTGAATTACACTAGTTGATGGCACTGTTTGAGATTATTTAGCTGTATTCGGTATATCATTGAATTCATCATCATCAAATATATCCAACAAATCCGATAATCCTGCACAAATCGGCCTAACGGGAGATGAATCCGGAGAACATAAAGGCAAAAACTCTTCATCTTCTTTCTCGCAGTCTGAAGGTTTAGAATCTAGTGGTGGTAGCATAGCCATAATCTTTTGTGCGCGCCTAGATGGTTTATTTACCATTTTGACCTAAAAAAAATTTTTAAACTTAGTGTTAAACTTTGATATAGAAAACGGTAACGTCCTATTAGCGTCACATCACAACTACTTATATATTTTATGTATTAACGATAGTGTCCGTTTTTTAGGACTTACAAAAAAGGACCGTATATGTATAGAAATCGGCAACGTCCTATAAACGTGACACCTATTATACTAATTTGAACATTTATTTTAATGAAAAATTATGAATCTGTTAAAATAATCATCAAATATGAGGTCACATTCGAGGTTTGTACGTTTCAGAAGAAATTATGGTTTATACTTCTTATATTTTGCGTTATAATATTAAGACTAGTTTTATGATAAGGTATATAAGATAGACAATTTTCAAGAGAGCAGAGTTGTGATTTTAATATTGACATGTTGTCAATATTAAAATCAGGTGTTACAAAAAAATGTAACACCTAATATGTACCTTATTCCGTGAATAAAGATTCATTCATTCATTCATTCAATATCCTCAATTATTGATTTAGAGAGCCCTCTTTTATAGTAATTAATCATAAGAGTAGCATTCTTAGAGTCTCGTCCCTTTGCTGGCGTGGGTACAGATTTTGCTGGCCCGTTCTCTGTAAAAGTGTCACACCTCAGGAACGCTAAAACTGTTAAGGCCTATTTGTGTGTCTTTGTATATCTGTCCACCAAAGCCGTACATTTAGAATTGGTTTCTGCCCTAAGCACTGAAGCCTTCGTCGCTGCCCTTGGTAGATTTGATTCTATCCTTGATGATGCGTCTACTGTTTGGAGCCCACAATATAGTATACACGTAGACAATATTGAAAGGATACAAAGGAAGTTTTTTAAATATTTGCATTATACCTGTAGGATAAACGGAGGCGAAAATCCCGAAACTCCTACCTCTCTTCAGGTTCGTCGTATAGAGGGATCAGGTATTTTTGTTTAAATTAATAAAAAATCACGTAGACTCTCCGTTCCTTTTAAGCACACTGTGCTTTGCTTGTGCTTTTAATTTCGATGTCCTCGTGTAGGTTCACGCAACCAATGCTTATTCGGTTTCCCAGAAGCAGCAAGAAGTAATTATGTAGCTAATTCTTTTATATATAGGTCATGTAAGATACATAACGAAAGGCTTACAAATGTTGATATTTTCAATATTTCGTTAGCTCAATTAAAAAAACTAATACATGAAATACAATTTATTGATTAATTGCTGTTTACCCCGACCGGGCCTTGTTTATCTAACACTTATTTAATAATTTTTGATTATTTATTATTATTATATTAATTAACTTATTTTATTCATTTTATATTTCTATAAATTTTGTATTTGTTTTGTGTAAGATGTTTTTGTTTTTGTGTCATAATTTGTGGATGCTATTTTGGTTTTTGTTATTCTAAGATGATTGTTAATCCGATTATATTCTGCATGTATCCCTAATAACAATTAAATAAAAAAAAATAAAAAAACAAAATTATATTTGAATTTTCAATGAAATTCATAACACATATGTGGAGTCTAGTGGAGTCTAATATCTACATATTTTTCCATTATCGTATGCTGTGAAACTGAGAATAGTTTTACCCTGTATTAAAACAAATTAATAATAAAAAATAAGTTACATTAAAAATTAACTAAATTAAATTAAAATATTCCTCAAGTTTGTCCTGAGGCATAGTACCCAAGACGCTGACGGCGTTACCTTTTTGAATTGATATAGAAATTTTTTGTCTAAAATACACGCCAGCTCTTGGGTCGCCGGTAGCGTCGATAAGGAGGGGCGCCAAAGTTTTATAAAAAGCTTTGGCGTCCTGACTCCAAGGACCAAGTGTTTCCACTGCGAAAGCCAAAAACTCATAAACATTTTTTATTTCATCGTATTTATTATGTTTATTGACTTCCGCAGTGGACGCGGCCGAACCCGCTCGACTTGCCGAACCCGTTAAATAAGACAAAGCCATGGTGTCCACACATGTAGCATCCCACACCATAGCTTTGCCGGATTTCCAGGGAATCAATGTCATCCCGTCAGGTCTCTTACCATCACTTCTAGATAGCCCTCTGGGCTCCAATATTGAAGGGATGTTGGCTGTAATAAGAGACCTGCGTAGGATGTCATTGATTTCGGCATGCCTGCGGAATCGTCCAGCACTTTTCTTACACGATAGTCCATGAAGTCCGTCCGTATCGACGCTAGTGCCACAAGGACAAACATGAGGCTCGCATAATTTAGCGCCTACGCGTAAACAAACAGCAATCCTTATAGTGCTGTTGTTTAATAAGGTGCCTATGTTGGGAGAAGGATAAGCCTCCAACCAGGCACCAGATTCCTTCTCAGATGCCGCAAGAATTCTAGCTTTGTTTTTTATACAGGAGTTGCGCAGCAAGTCATCCTTAATTTTATTAATGAAAGGTTCATCCCATTGCTTTTGAATATTTGGTAGTAATGGCAAATCAGTGGTGTTGCAATTAATTTTCCAAGCTTCTACAGCTTCACCGCTCCACGAGTTCTCTAAATCACTTTTCAGTGATGGATATAGAATTTTACCGATGAGACCTCGTGAAGCAAAGGTTGAAGCTATGTAGGCAGGTGTGGCTATGCTGGCAATTTTACGTATTCCAAGTCCCCCATGTTTTATGGGAAGGGAGACTTGGTCCCATGAATTTTGGTCAAAATTTATATTAAAAATTTGTTCAAATATTATTTTTAAATTGTTATCCAGTTGGTTTAAAAAAATTGTATATTTCCACATAGGCGAGCTCCTAATAAAATATGTGAATTTTGGAATGAAAATGCAAAAGCGAATGATGTAAAGTGCTATATGAACTTGAACTTTTAACAATTTATTAGAATTTTGAACAAAATAATTTTGTTTAGTTGTAATAAAAGGCGGGATAGCAATATCGAAAATAGGGGAACCGAGAATTAATAAATTTTCCTTAGACAAAACTTTTAAATTAGGAAGTAATTCTTGAAATTTAAATAATATGTCTGGATTTGAGTCATGACAGTTTAATAAAATCTCGCATTTTGTTGAATTTAATTGGAGACCAATGTTGTTAAATTTGTCAATGATATTTTCTACGTCATGTAAAACCTCAGAGGTTTTTCCTCCAAGGTTACCATCATCTAAGTACCAAATATTTAACTCAGAGTTTAGATTTTCGATTATCGAATGGATAGTGAGGCTGAATAAAAAAGGGCCTAAGGGATCTCCTTGTTGGCAGCCAGAAATAGATGGGATCAAATTGTCAGAAAAAATAAGATGTGAAGAAGATGAGTAGCATTGCCAAATATATTGATATATTTCGGGGAAAGAATTTGAAACCTTTGTGAGCATGTAATTTCGATCAAATGAGTTAAAAGCGTTTTTAACATCAATTTTGAGAAATACCTCCGGCTTACCACTCATAAGATAGGTGCGCGAAGCATGAACGGCAGCTTCGCATCCATTTTTGGAACCTACTCCTAATTGAGTTGGAGCTAAAATATTATTAAATTTATTTGCAAGTTTAATGCATATTATTTTTGAAGCTAGCCTTCGAAATGTACATCCAATAGCGATAGGACGGATCCCACCCTCTTTTTTATTTAAAGCAAATAATGAAGCACCGTAGAGTATTGGTAAAATTTCAGTTATTACGTTACCAGAAAATAGAAAATTTAAAAATTTTGTTAAACTTTCCAGCAAACCATGACCGCTTTCTCCTGAGCATAAATCTTTTAGATGTTGTGGACTAATGCCATCTAACCCAGCGCTAGAACCAGCTGGAAAAGAAAAAATGGCTTGATTGACTTCATTTAGAACCGTTGTAATAGGTGTTGTATCTGTTGATGGAGGACTTGGTAGGGAAGTATTTGATGCAAAAGAAGGATGTTTGCTGCGCAACTCCTCTAAAGTTGTATTATTACTTTCGGCGCGTGTATCTTCGGAAAATAGAAGTCTGCAAGCCCCCTTAACGTTACCTTCAAAAAATTTTGTTTCTATGTGCCTAATGTGATTATATGCTCGTCTATTTTTTTGTGTCGGAATAGAAATAAAACTTTCATTGATTAAACAATTTTGTTTTACAGCACTTGTTAGGTTTTGTTTTTTATGTCCTGTTGGTTTTACATGCAAAATTGTATAAGAGAAAGTAAATAAATCAAACCAACTCTGTATTGAGTTAAATTTTACACATTTATCTAAACAAGATTGTAGATTCTGGGCTACTGAATTCCGGGCTCCGCGTGGTATGCGTTTTAGAATAGGAATAGCTTGCCTGTATTTTGATAGGTTTTTCGAAAAACTAGTGACATCTTGGATATTTACATTGAATGTGCTAGAACTATGCACTTGAGGAGTGTTAATAATAATGGGAGATGTGATATTTTTATGAACTTTAGATTTATGAATGCTTAGGCCACGCTGTCCTTTATATAAACGATTATTGGAGCATAAGGAGCAAGATAGTAGATTATCTTGTTGCGACATCTGAAGAAAGACCCTTAAATGTAAATTAAACAAATTCTTATGTAATTTATAATAAAAAATAAACTATTACTAAAATAAATATTGATAATTAAAGAGAAAACTAAAAAATACCTATATAAAATAATACCTACAATATATAAAAAAAATGTATACCTAATATATAAAAAATAGGGGTTGGGTTTTGACGAAGATAGATTCAGGTTGAGTAGGTATAGATTCTAGTTTCGTAAAAAAAATATGTTTACTTTAACTGCCTTCAGTAGAAAAAAATGGTCTTCTTGGGATTAAAATGGACTCCGGTAGATAAATAGATCTACATAACAAACACTATATTTTTCAATTGAAATTTTAGATCGTGGGTATCCTTGGTAAAGTAAGCTTCCGACACTGACGGGTTTAGACATCGATCTTATAAGAAACTCGTTATTATGAAAACAATATTACTAATCTTTATATAATTGGGTGCCAGCTCTGAAATTTCCACTAGGTATTATATATGGCAAAAATATCTGAAAAATATTTGGTAATGAAGATCATCAAAGTTGTCGCCACACTGTCATCCGGTATGTATTGAGTAACTTGACTTCAGATTTATCGATTTTCTCATAAATATTGTTTTAATATAACTTTGTATATTCTAGTACTGTAATTTAGAATAAAGTAATCCTAATATTTGATATGAAAATAATTATTTAATATAATTTGTTGTAAAATTGTGTTTTCATGTCAACGTCAAACTTTTTTTTTTCCATTATTGCTTTTCAATTCAATTCAATATTTGTTTATTCAGAAAAAATTACATATGTTAACAATTGCCTGTGGGCCCCGCACTAGGAAAACCTGTATCGCGGGCTCCCAAATTTCGATTAACTATGGTTTGATTTAGCTACTAGTAGACAGATTAACAACGTATTTTTACAAGAAAATTAATAACTAATTAAAATAATAAGATTGACAAACGAAAACAATTAAAATCATGAAATTATGATTATTAAATTTAAATCATCATTAAATACAAATTATTGATTACAGGAGTGAAAACAATAAAAATAAAGCCAATAACAACCAAACAAAGACAGAAATACCTATGAGTAATTAAATAATAATTAAACTTATAATATTAACATTAGAGAAATTAAAAAGAATATATAAATTAAATTATCCTATTTTATTTTATTTGTGGATTTATTTGATAAGTTGACATTTGCTGTGATAGTGCCTATCAAATTGTGACTTTATCAGTACAAGCACTTAAATGGGAGATAATGCTGAACATAGCATTGTGTATAGTATATGATGAGTGTGTGTGTATAAGTTAAAACATTATTTTGATGTATATATATATATATATTTATGTGTATGTGATATGTGTATGTAAGTGTGTAAAATATTGAATGTGTGAATGTGTGTGTATACGAGCATGATGTTACTGGAGAAGAGATGGAGTTTGTATTCTGTATTATGTTTAGGTGATTACAACCATAAATTTCTCCGTTTCATCGTATGTCCAGGATTGTAAGAGATTTTCAATCAAAATTTTAGTTTCACGAGGGTTACTGGTTTTAAAATTACACTTTTTGATCAATTTATTGTATATGTAGTAATTTAAAAATAAACCGAAACGTTTAGCAAAGGAAGATTTGATCTGATAAGGATTGCGGAAGTTTGTCACACGTTTATTTAACATTTCCAAGTACTCTGGAGTTTTAAGCAGCGATTTGTGCGTTGAGGTAACAGACTTTACAATATAGAGCTGTCTCACTGTCAGAAAATTCGCTTCCTGGTGGAGTGCAAATGTGGGGTACCTAAATGGTCTTTTTAACATATAGACTTAAAGTTTAATACACTAATCAATAATAATATATATTTTCTTGTGTAAAATAGTTTAAATGTATCAATAATCATAAAATTATTATGTCAAATATTTTGATATTTTAAATTTGATTTTAGTTAAATTTTAAAACACAAGAATTCTTCTAACAATATCGTGTTTAAGTACACTTAAATTACAAATAACAATTTATTTAAAGAAATATGAAAAAACTGATACTTGAATCGTTAATTACAACGAAAGTTATATTGAATAGTAGATAATGAAAGATAATTCCAACGTCATTTTAAACGATATAAATACACTGATAAGATCAAAATACGCGCAATTTTTTTCTCTTTCCAATAGTGTCAAAAAGTGAAATTCCGTTTAATTCAAGTTAAAGCGTTTTCCACGGAAGGTACAGAACTATTTGTAGGCGCCTAATACATGGCGAACAAAACACTACATATGTAAATGGTATATCTAATAGGCCGCACAAATCATATTACGGGACGAAAACTCTATTCACAAATCATATTAGAAACAAAATAATTACTAAGGACAAAAATATATTACTATAACGTAGTTGCTGCTTTTTGTCATATTAATTATCGGTTTCGCAATCGCACCCTCCAAGAGACTATCCTCTCTCACCACTAAGTAATGTGTGCCGCAGGGATCTGGAACACGTTCGGCATGTGCGAGAACGTGCTGGCGCTGCGCGGCCACGCCGGCGCCGTGCTGGACGTGGCCTTCTCGGCGGACGGCGGCGCGCTCTACTCGGGGGGCGCCGACGCCGCCGTGGGCGTGTGGGACCTGCGCACCGGCCAGCGCGTGCGCCGCCTGCGCGCCCACACCGGCCACGTGAACGCGGTGGCGGCGGCCCGGCGCGGCGCCGAGCTGGTGGCCAGCGCGGGCGACGACGCCTGCGTGCGGCTGTGGGACCCGCGGCAGCGCGCGCCCGTGCGGGAGCTGCGCACGGCGTGCCCGGTGACGGCCGTGGCGGTGGCGGAGGACGGCGCGCGCGTGTGGTCGGGCGGGCTGGACGGGGCGGTGCGCGCGTGGGAGGCGGCGGCGGGGCGCGAGGCGCGGCGCGTGGGGGCGCACGCGGACACGGTGACGGGGCTGGCGGCGGGCGGCGCGGGGCGGCTGGCGTCGGCGGGCGCGGACGGCGTGCGGCTGTGGGGCGCGCTGGGGGAGGCGCGCGGGGTGCTGGTGGGGGCGCGCGGGGCGGAGGGCGCGCTGTCGCGGCCGGCGTGGTCGGGTTGCGGCGCGCGGGTGGCGCTGGGGTCGGCGTGCGGCGCGGCGCTGGTGTGGTGCGCGCGGTCGGGGCGGCTGCGCTGGCGGCTGCCGGGGCACCGCGCGGGGGTGGCGGCGGTGGCGCTGCACCCGACGCAGCCGGTGCTGGCGTCGGCGGGCGCGGACGGGCTTGTGTTCCTGGGGGAGCTGCCGGACGACGACTGACCGGACAGCCCGCGTGGGGAATGTTCATTAAAAACTTTATACTATAAATAAATTATTATAAATGATGTTTGTTTGATTCCCCACGACCCGGCACCAGTCGCCTCCATGTTATATATGTTGGGGCTGACATCAGTCAAAACACTTTACACCTCACACATCATTCCCTCAAATATGCTGCTGACATATTTGAGGGCGTCCTCCAGTATGAGTAGCCTGTAGCTTCCGGTTTTATTTTCACTGGAAAAATTGTATGTATTAGTTTTTAGGATGTTCATTATAGGAAAAATAGTCAAATAAATATATATCATAATTAAGTGGTTTTATATTGAAAAAAACATAATGTTGTTTTAAAACAACTTTGGTCCCTCGTCTGAAGACATTAACTATGCCCAAAAAAAAAAGAGAACACAATTATATTTCTGGATATTATATTACAAAATAAAAAATTAAAGTATAATTGTTATACCTATTCATTATGATACTTATAGAAACAGGTTTTAGCTTGTGGGTCGCATAACGAAACTCCGCATTTTTACATTTTCTATAGGTAAATCCGGAACACGTAGAAAACTTGCAGCAGGCTCTCCAAATGAAAGTCTCTGTTCCATGGCATCAAACTGAAACGATCGTTCAGAGAGTCTACAACAGTTCTCACTAGGTATAGTTTGGCATGATCAGGATGTTCATGATGTAGATTTTTATACTTGTCATTGAAATCAAGAGTAGAACACATTTTTTTTCGAGTCATTGTAGTCTTTAGGTTCTCATAGCGAAATTTGCCACTCCGGTATATATATATATCATCACGGGTGCCTTACGGCGCCCGAGACCGTCTAGACGTAGTTTTTAATCCCACCTCGTCGAAGCCGATGGTATGTTGTATCAGTGTTTGAAACTTGTTTTTGTGTGGCATACAAATTGGTTTCTTCTACAATTTTCAGTCTCAACTCAGCCATAAAGCAGTAGTTAAAAACTTCCAAAGGAGTTTCACATGCCACGAAATCATTAGGCAATTGAGTATTACCTCGAAAAAGAAGGTCCTCGTTGGGGGTAAAAAGGTTCCTTTTCCGCCAAACTACCGGTCTCGATTGAACCGATCTCGATTGAACCGATCTTCTAGAAGAGGATGAAGAACAATTAGAAACAAAGGGCGGGTCAACACTATCGTCTTGAACAACTTCATTACCATCTTGAGTAGCACGATCGGACATTATAGGGGGGTCACTATCATCACATTGAAGAGGAATAACTTCCTCAGAATCTTGACTAGAATCATTATTTATTATGTTCTCTGTTTTATCATGTTTGAGTTGGCGTGAACATCTGTAATAGGTTTCTTCATCGTCAGAATCATTCCAGTCAAGTAACAAACTGTCAATGTCTTGTGTCAGCCAATCCCCCCCATACTGCATAAAGAAATCAAAACATCATTACTTCAAAGAATCACAGAAAAAAATCAAGTAAAGTACCATCGTTGTCTATAAACAACAAAACTATCTTATTTACGTAATCGAATATATTTTAGGAGCTATTTCGTTATGAAAGTGAAAAAAAAAACAAAGTATAAATAATTAGAATATATTTTTTTATAATACTTACCTGAAATATTTAGATTTTAGTTTCGATGCAAAATAACCGCGAAAACGAAAATTTTTCACTTTTACCTATTTTAAAATTTTGAATGATCAAAAAGTAGGGTGGACTATAAAAATAACTGTTGCCACTGAAAAAAACTCAAATAAGCATGTAAAACGATCTAAACTGTACGGTAAAATGTGATAAACTTAATAGTTTTTAGACGCATTTTGAAATGGTGTTGCTTTAAAACAACAAGGCGAGTTTAAGGTTTCAATTTCTACTTGACTGCATTGGAACTTTTTCCTATAGAATTTTCTCCCATTTTTTCCCTACAAAATTTTTAAAATTTTTCTCTCTTTTTAATAGTTTTTCCCCATCTTTGCCCACTTATAAAGACGATTTTCTCTAATAAAAAAAATCCCATATTATAATTTTTACATAATGACACTTTTCGACAATACTCACTATAACTAGGGCGGTCTAACCTATTGGGGCCCGGGGCACATTACGGTAAACCCTCTATGACCTTACCAGACCACTCTAACAAAATGTTAGAATAGACGAGAAAGAAGTTAGTTAAGGTGGCTTAATATCCGGTCTCGTAGATCAGTACATCTGCTATCCTTTTTATGTAATATACTATATAACCCTAATCCTTGGTGATTCGCATGATCGTCCCCTCCGTTCCTCTGTCAATAACCTTCTAAAAATCCCGTCACACGTGTCTTCCAAATATTCAGATTCGTTTACGGTGTCAGCTGTAGTTAGTAATTGGTTAAGCTGGCTACAGAAAAGTATCCAGCATAACCATTTACTATTTGAGTGATGTTTTTTGAATTGAATGAGCATTTACATACATGTTTTTGACTATTTGAATATCAACTTTGATGGATTTTGATAATTTGAATAGTGAAATCTTTTGCTCACTCGAATAATGATTATGAATTTATTCAGCATCCGAATGATGGTTTGTGATAATTTTAATAGTCGATGATTTCTAAATTATTCTTCATTATATTTATATTGAAATAATAGTTCTAGTAATTGAATGATAGAGTATTTATGTATAGAGAATATATTAAAGTAATTCAGAATATACAGGGTGACTTTGAAAGGATGTACTTTAGGCTAATATGTTTTTAAGTGTCATTATTAGAGTCAATTTTTAAAAAGAAAATGGTATGTAAAATTTTCATATTGAAGAAAAGTGTCCGCGAAATTTTTCCGACATTTGTGGCTACTTGAACTGTGAGAGGCGCACTATGAGCTCGCTATTTGTCCCCGCAGTAAACGCCCAACCGCCCAACATGTACACAGCTGTTACCTACTCTAAGCGAGAGGTCAGTGAACTGCGCTCGAGTGTCCGCGGGCGTGTAGGTAAATACATCATTGGTGCCTTCCATTCATGGCACGAAATTGTACCTGTGAAAGAAAAAATCTGAGAACCCCTTCTTGCCCTCGTAACTTTTAACTCAAACAAATAGGTATTCCCTGTTCACCATACATTACATACCTACGCACTCTTGTAGTTTGTGAGGTAGCCTGGTACACCTGCTCTATGCGTACGCGTCGCAGCCTGTGATGCGCACCCCCACAACCAACAAAATAAAAAATTGCGGGAGCAGGGCGGGGCCTGCCAGTTGATTAATGGCCGCGACGGCGGAAGCACGGTTTTTTTGTATTCTCTTGACATCTCGAGATTTCAAGTTTCTTTGTGAATTAATTTGTGCGTGTCGTGATACATAAGAATATACTCATCCCGTGAGTTCTATGAAATGGTTCGGTGTAACGTCTAAGTTCGCACAATTTAGCCTAAGCCTAACAAAGTATTTATATGGCTGAAAGAGTGCCGCGCCTGCGACTTCTAACAATTTTACGGCCAATCCATTACTTGTGAACTCCAGAGCATGGTCAATGTCAAGGACCCTAGGGCGCGCTACCGTGATGCAACTACGTTTTCGTGTATCTGAGTACGGTGTGTGGAAGCTACTAAAATCCGAGGTTTTACATTCGTACATTACCAAAAGGTGCAAGTTTTGCGACGCAGACGCGTCGTACGTTTTGTCAGTGACCATTCGAGCATACGAATTTTTACTTTCAGCAGGTAAGTGTAATTTCTGTATTTTTAGGGTACCTACCATACTTTACAAAAATTAACTAAAAACATTCATTCCATACGGGAATCAATGTTTAAGTTGCAAAGACGCTCAAAGTAGATACATTTTTCTAAGTTTGAATAAGGAATAGCCATGAATTGAAACTTGTGTGTCAGAGTTTTTACTAAAACATTAGGTATGTAATATGTAACTACATTTAAATAATTCAATTAAAGATATTCGCTAGGACAGACTTATAAAGACTTGAAATAGTTTTAACCCAATTTAAACCATAAAACATATCCCAATAAAGTCGAATTCGCAATAAATGGCGGTATCTTTTAATACGACTGGCACGTCCAGTGTAGGTACAACGACCGCGCGACCCTTTGGCGGTAAACATTAAAGACGCGGCATGGGCTTTGAATAAATTCCGACACAAACTGTTATTATTACTTATGTATGATGATTGATAAGAAAGGTTAGTAACCTATTAACCTACTTTTAAATACATTTCTCTTATTATTTATTTTTTGTTTACTTAACTATCCAAATTGATATTGACTTGTCATTCAATCCTTATTTAACAGGATGGGGCACCACACCATTTCGCCACCATTGTGAGAACTCTCACTTGAACAGTAATTATGGTGATCGCTGGATCGGTCGCGTTCACCTGAACTCACTTGTGGGGCGACGTCAAAGTTTAAAAACGCGAAAAAATAGTCACATGAGAAATAACTCGCGCGCTCCGCCTTTCCGTACGCCCTGCCTTAAGCAACGCCGATCAGCTGTGATAACGTGCGTAGGATAACGATGATTCACAATATTTTTAGGATAACTTTGAGGTGTCATAACTTTTTTTTTATGTATGAAACGATGCAAAACGTTAAATGCCAAAGTTTGTAATTTTGATCAACGAACATCATATTAGCCTAAAGTACAGCCTTTGAAATTCACCCTGTATATTCACACTATCGAATACCTAGTTAGAATTTAACTTTATATTAAAGAATAAGTATGTCACTCGTTGAGCCACGCTTTAAATATATATATTATAAACTTAAATTAATTGTTTAGTTTTTAACTACAATATTATAACTGTAAGTCATAATATTTCCACCTAATTTACTATATTACGTTTGTATATTGAACAATCTCGGGAACGTCATCCGATTTTTGTGTTAACCATTTATTTTGCAAAGTTATCACTTATAAGTTATAGTTACTCGTATGGGATCCATAGCAGCCAAGCCCTTAATTGTGAAACCACGAGATACAGGAACATTTAACGTAAAAAGTATGTTAATATTGCTTAACTGTTCGCTAAGTCCGTTCAGTTAGTGGGGTAGATGAATAAAGGTTAAAAGGAAATTTAATATTTATTTATTTATTTATATTAAGGCGAATACAACAGACGACAAGCAAGAAAATTACACAAGCACACATAAAATATTTTTAAAACCAGCTTATAGCCTTAGAGCGTACTCACACAGCATGGTTGTGGGATACAATATTAATATATTTTATGTTAAACTAAATTGTTCATTACAATTACCTAAATTAATACAATTATTACAATAAAATTAAATTATTACAATTACAATGATTACAATGAAATTATTACAATTAAAATAAGATATATGAAAATACTACAATTACAACAATAATTAATAAACAATAAATATAAAAGTATACATGATATAGCTGGGGAACAAAACAGTATTTTATACAAACTAAAACCAATATCCAAAACTAAAACGAACCCAGAGCAGAGCTTAGATGATTTTTAAAGCGGTTTTGGCCATAAAAATGTCAAGCTCGTGGTTCTTTGACGACAGCTTGTTGTACTGGCGGCACATGCGGCTAATCGGATATTAGACTTATGACAGTATAAACTGCATATTCGTCAAATTTATTGCAAATAAATTTATTTTTACATAATGTGGTGACTCAATTATTGGAATTTTTTAAGCCACCAAATAGGGCAGGCCGCACTTAGACATATAAAAAATTGGCACCTGGATGCTATATGATCTGTCTGTGTTTACCACATTATAAATCGAAGTCATAATTGAATAAACTGTTTTGTTTTTAATTATCATTAATTGAAAGTCTCTATTGCGGTAAACTATGTATGTTTATACATATATATGCCCTCCATGTTTGGGAGTCTAAGAAACCTTTTCACGGCGGTAAGGAATGTTGTATGATTATATTATACCCTCACACATTTACACTAAACTATATTTAAAGATAATTTATTTAAGTTCGAGCTCATTCGTCAGCGACAATTTGAAGAGAAGAAGTAACAGTTAACACTTTTAGTTCCATCATGTAAGTACCCCTTGTACTCAAATAATAGTGCATTATATTTACTGCATTACAGTATGAATGTAAAAAATAACCAAACGCTTTTTTATAATACCTACAGGTCATCAGTTTGAGAAGATTTATTTCTGTCCGACGAAGACGTAATGCTCCACCGCCGCCGAATCAATCAAGTAGAATGCAGAAACAGCGGAAACGAAACTATACATCGCGTAAAACGTAAGGATTTAATAAAATATAATTTATTAATAGTAATTGTCTATTATATATATTTTTATTATTTCATTAATTATTTTTAATTTCAGATCGAAATGTGCAGATCATTATGAGTCAGATGATAACGGTGCGGTACCTGATAACAGGATTCGGAAAAAAGCTGCACCACGACCGAGCACCGATGCAATAGCTCACAAAAAACTATTTCGTAAGTGTTATATTTTATTTTTTATAATTTTAATATCTATATTACTGAAATCATTTAATTTTCTGTCAAATTAACATTATAATAATAAAACCATGAAGCTAAAAAAACGCGCCCCGCGCGCGGACGGGCACGGTTTTTACCTTCATGAATAAAACTAAATATTGATCCACTAGTTCTTATTACTGAATGATAAAACTAATATACCTAGTTTTATTTTATTAATAGTGACAACTGGGTTAATTATTTATATCTAATTTCAGATCGAAATATGTAGATCATAATGAGTAGAAGGATGTCGGTACCTGATGACAGGAGCATTCAGACAAAGCATGCGACACGACCGACTACCGATGCAACAGTTCACAAGAAAACTTACAATTTGTAAGTATTATATTTTAGTTGATATTTATTTCAATTGTAATTTACTCATTTTCAGGACTAATACACACACACCACTTTTCTATTTAAATTACCGAGATAATTGATTTAATAATAAAAATCAGATTAAAATTGTGAAAAATCTAACTAAATATCGATCCACTTATTTCTTTTACTGAATGATAAAATTAATAATACATATTTATAAAAAAAAATAACTGATTTTTTTATTACAGATTTAAAGATGTTGAAGGAAAAGTCCATAGAGCATCGATGAGAAATATGATAAGCAACCGTGTTCGATTAGCAGCGAGGAACCCTCGCGGAAGAAATCCCGCAACACATCCAATCTTACGGACAAGCAGCTTTTTGGTAGTGACTCCGATGACGAAAGTCCTATGTCTTCGGGTAAACAGATTGAAATACCATCTTATATGAATCGACGAGTAGCTAATGTGTATAGTAAGCAGTTTCACCCACATAAAACGGGAAAATACTTTATACATTTAAAAGTATATGTTTATGAAGACATAGAAAAAGTAGCACCAGTTAATAGATAGCGTCAGGCCGTCTTATGCATAAAGAGTCGAACTGAAAAAGACTCAGAATCATGGAAATGTCTGTCGCATTATGTAAAAGAGGCTAAACTCGAGTTCGGGAATTGTTCCTTAACTTTTATGCCGCAATCACTTTCTTAACCCAATAGCTTAATATTATGTATTTGCTAAAAAAATATGAAATGTTTTCTATTAAAATGGTTCTTTAAGTTAGTTAATAAAATTTTTGTAACGTTTTATTGAATAAAGAAATATGTATTTGCATTGTTTTTGTAAATTTATATTGAATGATTGGATATTGTGTACAGTAGCACCTCACTCCCGGGATCCGAATAATGATAGAACACTCATCACATGCCGTAAATGTAACATTGAATTGAAACAAACTGAATACAAATACCATTTAAGAACAAATATACATAAATCAAATTGTCTCTTACGAACTGAATTCAAAAATATTGATATTATTGCTACTGCTTTTAAAAATAGAATAGTTACATATCGAATAAACCCTACCTGTAAAGTAGAAGGCATCACTCCTGAGGAGTTCCTGTCTAATACTAAAGATGATACTTTAAATCTTATCAAAACTTCCTTAAAACAGCATATATGCTTAAAAATTAATTTCGAATTGTTCGCCTATTTCATTTTACCTATGTCAAATGAAAAAGAGTTGAAATCATTTAATACTGAAAATTATAAAATATTTAACAACACCAATTTAATAGATTTATATTCTAATATGAGTAATCATTTCTTAAAAAAGTTAACCGAGTTTCAACATTGTCAATCTGGTTGGTCTTTTCTATCTACAAGTCACTTGGAAATAAATATTGTCCAATGAGGGGTGGCACGTATATAGAACTTCCTAAAATTATTAGAAATACAAAAAGTTGTTTAAATATACAGAATAACGATAATCATTGTTTACTATGGTGTATTGTGGTGTATGGTCGCCGATTTGTTTCCATCCCGCACCAATGTTTGTAAAATGAGTTCTTATCCACATTACTTATCTGTATTCAATATTAAAGGTATCACCTTTCCACCTAATTCGAACGATATAAAGTTATTTGAGAAACTTAATCCTACCATAAGTATTAATGTTTATGGTTTAGACAAGAAGTATAAGGTAACAGGAGCCTTGTATCATACAAAATCACGAAAAATAAACACTGTAACTTATTATATATAAAGGACATTATTGTTTAATAAAAAATATTTTAAAACTAGTAAAAAAACAAATAACCGTGGTACAATGTATTTTTGTGAGAACTGTTTACAATTCTTTGTAAGCCATACAAAGAAGAAAATGCATACCTGCTCTAAAATAAAGACATCATTACATAATAAAAATAGTTCGCTGTGTTATAAAAATTTTGAGAGACAACAAAAAATAAACTTTGTAATACTCGTGCGTGCAGAATACTCGTACGTACGTGCGTGCGTGCAGGATCCGGAAGCTTGTTACCTAATATATCAGAAAACATATCAGAATAAACTAGAAGATATAAATTGCATGAACCTTCATGTTTCGCATATTATGTGTGCTGTACGCATAATTCGAAACATAATAAATTTGTAACGTATAGAGGGTCTGATTGTGTACAAGTTTTTGTTAAATACTTAATACAAGTTGTAACAAAAATTTATGAAATCTTGAATAATAAATTACCAATGACTCCATTGACTTTAGAACAAAAAAATGCTTATCGACATGCTACAATATGTCACATCTGCCACCAGTTGCTTTTCAATGATAAAGTTGCAGACCATGATCATATAACTGCAATGTATCGAGGAGCTGCACACTCACATTGCAATCTGATGTTTAGAGTATGTCAGTTTGTACCTGTTATTTTTCATAATCTATCGAATTATGATCAACATTTGTTTATTAAAGAATTATCTAAATATGAAGGAAATATATAAATAATTCCGAAAAGTAAAGAAAAATATATATCTTTAACCAAATTCGTTCCAAATAACATTGATAATAAAATGCATTATATGAAAATTAAATTTATAGATTGTTTTCAGTTCCTCAGCTCAAGCTTAGAAGTTTTGAGCAAAAATTTATCTGAAAATGATTTTTATCATTTATCTAAAGAGTTTAATCAAAGAGAAAAATTTGATTTAATAAGACAACCTTTTGGCAACATTTTTAGGATTCGATTTAGCTCGTCTTAAAGCCTCTATAACACCTGAGTCTGGGTTATGGCTGGATGCACTCCCTTCTCCTTCACTGGGTACATTTCTAGATGACCAGTCGTTAAGAATAGCTATGGCATTACGGTTAGGCGCGAACATCTGCCAACCTCACCAATGTGAATGCGGAGTGCAAGTCTTAACGAACGGCCATCATGGATTAAGTTGCAGTAGAAGTGCTGGGAGATTGCCTCGACACCATAACCTTAATGACATTGTTCGCCGTGCTCTGACTTCAGCAAACGTCCCCTGTATTATTGAGCCCCGTGGGTTAAGTAGAATAGATGGTAACGCCCAGATGGGTTAACGCTTGTGCCGTGGCAGAGAGGGCGAAGCCTTATCTGGGACGTCACCTGTGTTGATACATTTGCGGCATCACATCTTCAAGCCTGTGTAGGCTCAGCAGGGGCGGCTGCTGAGGCCGCAGCCAAGGCGAAACATACAAAATATCAAAATTTAAAATCTGATTATTTATTTGTTCAATTTGCTGTGGAGACAACTGGGGTTTGGGGCTCTGAAGCCAAGGAATTCAGCAAAAAGCTATGTGCTCTTCTAAATGAGATCACTGGAGATTCCCGGTCCGGATATTTCTTTAAACAAAGGATATCACTGGCAGTACAAAGAGGTAATGCTGCCAGTGTTATGGGAACCTTCGGGCCGGGACAGAGTCGGGACATAGTGGATATTTAATTTTTTTTTATTATGTAGTAATTAATGGGTTAATTTTATATACCTAAACATATATTATTTAATTATTACTATTATGGGAATTTATTTATTTATTTTTGTTATTATTTCTTCAAATGAATAGAATGTATGTATTTGTATATAAAAAATAACTGAAATTTAATAAGACTGAAAGGAGTTTATCCATACGATTATATGGATTCGTGGAGTAAATACAGTGAAGATAAACTTCCACCAAAACAATCATTTTATAATAGCCTAACTTTTTCACATATATCTAACGAAGATTTTGCAAGAGCGAAAAATATATGGAAAATATTTAAAATTCAGAATATCGGAGAGTTTAGAAACACTAGTATAAAATACTATAAACTCGATCCAGCATATTATGTTACAACTCCTGGTTTAAGCTGGGATGCAATGTTGTTATTTACAAATGTAAAATTGGATTTAATTAATGATATTGAAATATATGAGTTATTAGAAAGAGGTATACTTGGTGGTCTAGCACAATGCTCGCTTAGACATGCAAAAGCTAATAATAAATATTTAGCAAATTTTGAACAATCTAAACCGTCTACATATTTAATTGATCTAGATGCAAATAATTTGTATGGACATTGTTTAACAAAGAAAATGCCATTTCCGGTTTCAGATTTTTATCCAGTAGTTAAATAAATAGTATCGATATTTTAAACATTTCTGATGACGCAGATTATGGATACATTTTAGAGGTTGATCTGATGTACCCTGATTATTTACATAATACTCACAGTGATTTACCGTTTGCGGTTGAGAAATTTATTCCTCCTGGTGGTAAAACACCGAAATTGATAGCTAACCTATACGATAAGTTCAATTATATTATTCATTATATTAATTTAAAAGAATGTGTAAAACATGGCTTATTATTAACAAAAAATCATCGGGTTTTAACTTTTCGACAGGAAAATTTCTTAAAGAGTTACATTGATCTAAATACTCAATTAAGACAAAATGCGACCTCAAACTTCCAAAAAAAATTTTTTAAACTTCTTAATAATGCAATTTTTGGAAAAACTATAGAGAATAGACGTAAACAAGTTGATGTAAAATTAGTGACTACATGGAATGACTGTAAAAATAAAACTAATAAATATATAGGAGCTGAAAAACTGATTATGAAATCAAACTTTGCAAGTATTTCTATATTTAGCGAAAATTTTGTAGCAATACAATTGAAACGTGAAAATATTATGTTAGATCGCCCAATTTGTATAGGATTTTCGGTTTTAGAATATTCCAAAGTTCATATGTATCAATTTCATTATAATTTTATTAAATCTAAATATAATAATGCTAAACTATGTTATACAGACACAGACAGCTTCTTACATTTTATAGAAACTAAGGATTTTTATGAAGATATGAAAAATAATATTGTTGAATTCGATACAAGTAATTATAAATGTAACAATTTATATAATATGCCCATAGTTAATGCTAGAATTCCTGGGTTATATAAAGATGAACTTGGAGGTGATGTAATCTTAGGCTGGACGTTGTAAGCTCAAAGGAGCAATTGGACGCCTAAATCCGTTTTTTGATGATTTGGGCCTCCTTCGTGGAGGAAGACTTCGGAAAGCCAATTTGCCCTTTGGAGCTCGTCACCCCTTGTTGCTCCCTAATTCTGGTCACTTGGTGAATTTGTTGGTTGCTGATCACCACATCAAGAACTCGCATGCTGGCTGTAATATTTTGTTGGCCATCTTACAGCGCGAATAATGGATTCTGTCCGTCAGACGAGTCATACGAAGTGTGATTTTCCGATGCGTGCCTTGTTACAGACTCAAGGCTACTACGATGCAGCCTCAAATGGGAGATCTGCCATCGGACCGTGTGAATGAGTCTCGTCCCTTTGCTGGCGTGGGTACAGATTTTGCTGGCCCGTTCTCTGTGAAAGTGTCACACCTCAGGAATGCTAAAATTGTTAAGGCCCATTTGTGTGTCTTTGTATGTCTGTCCACCAAAGCCGTACATTTAGAATTGGTTTCTGCCCTAAGCACTGAAGCCTTCGTCGCTGCCCTTGGTAGATTTGTGTCCCGCCGTGGACATTATGATAATCTGCTACAAATTTATATTATAAATTTGTAGCAGATTATCATAATGTAATTGGAACTGCACTCTCCCAACGTGGAATCAGATGGCTTTTTGATCCACCAGCATGTCCACATTGGGGAGGAATATTTGAAGCTGTTGTTAAGGCTGCCAAAACTCACTTACGTAGGGTGATAGGAGAAACCGTATTAACCTTTGAGGAACTTGCTACGGTATTTTGTAAAATTAAAGCCTCAACTCACGCCCATTGTGCCCGCTTTCTTCAGACCCAAACCACCTCGAGGCTTTGACTCCAGGGGCCTATTTCATAAACGTGACAATTGTAATTTACCATGACAATTTATAATACATTGCTTGGTTTAGTTAGTTTTAAGTAAACCAAGTTCCAACTAAACCAAGCAATGTATTATAAATTGTCATGGTAAATTACAATTGTCACGTTTATGAAATAGGCCCCTGGTAATTTTTTGTTAGGGCAGCCACTTGTCGCCTTGCCTGAATACTCCTTCAGAGATGTGAAGTGTACTCGACTGTCGCGATTTGAATTGATCCAGCAGATGACTCAGCATTTCTGGCATCACTGGTCGCTCGAATACCTTCACATATTGCAGCAACGCGTGAAGTGGACTGATGAGACGGACCCCCAAAGATAGGAGACCTCGTCCTGGTTAAGGATTCTAACCTGTCCCAATTGCATTAGAGAAGGAGGCGCATTCTTAACTTGGTTTCAGGAGCGGATGGAGTGCCTCGTTTTGCTGAGGTTATGGTTGGAGATTCCGTTTTGAAGAGAGCGGTGGCAACACTCTCTCGTTTGCCCGTTGTGTAGCGTATAGATTCTTTCTATCCGGGGCGGGGGAATGTTCGATTTTGATAAATAGTCTGGACGTTAATCTGTGGGCATGAACGTTTTGACAGGTAATAACTTGCAAGTCAGTCTATAAAAAATGGTGAATTAATTCTCGAGTTGGTATAATTACTTCTTATTGTGAATAGCGTTCTTGCTCCGCCAGTGAGTTTGGGCGGCCTATTAGAAATCCCATTTACATGTGTAGTGTTTGTTCGCCATGTATTAGGCGCCTACAAATAGTGATTCAGATGTGTCGCGTTGTTTTTGTTATATGGTTCCAACGCCGTATTTTACGTGGCTTAGTGCTTTTGGTTCAACATCGAAGTTATTGCACCCCTTGGGTACCCAGGATAGTACCTACATACGTAGCATACATTACATACGTGGCATACATTGTGGAGAGTACCTACGTACGTGGCATACATTGTGGAGAGTACCTACATACGTGGCATACATTGTGGGGAGTACCTACATACGTTGTATACATTGTGGAGAGTACCTACGTACATGGCATACATTGTGGAGAGTACCTACGTACATGGCATACATTGTGGAGAGTACCTACATTCGTGGCATACATTGTGGAGAGTACCTACATACGTGGCATACATTGTGGAGTGTACCTAAATACGTGGCCAACATTGTGGGTACTGAATAGTGATTCAGATGTGTCGCGTTGTGTTTGTTATATGGTTCCAACGCCGTATTTTACGTGGCTTAGTGCTTTTGGTTCAACATCGAAGTTATTGCACCCCTTGGGTACCCAGGATAGTACCTACATACGTAGCATACATTACATACGTGGCATACATTGTGGAGAGTACCTACATACGTGGCATACATTACATGCGTGGCATATATTGTGGAGAGTACCTACATACGTGGCCAACATTGTGGGTACTACCTACTTACGTGGCATACATTACATACGTGGCATACATTGTGGATAGTACCTACATACGTGACATACATTGTGGAGAGTACCTACGTACGTGGCATACATTACATACGTGGCATACATTGTGGAAAGTACCTACGTACATGGCATACATTGTGGAGAGAACCTACATACGTGGCATACATTGTGGAGAGTACCTACATACGTGGCATACATTGTGGAGAGTACCTACATACGTTGTATACATTGTGGAGAGTACCTACGTACATGGCATACATTGTGGAGAGTACCTACGTACATGGCATACATTGTGGAGAGTACCTACATTCGTGGCATACATTGTGGAGAGTACCTACATACGTGGCATATATTGTGGAGTGTACCTACATACGTGGCATACATTGTGGAGAGCACCTACATACGTGGCATACATTACATACGCGGCATACATTGTGGATAGTACCTACATACGTGGCATACATAACATACGTGGCATACATTGTGGAGAGTACCTACATACGTGGCATACATTGTGGAGAGTACCTACGTACGTGGCATACATTGTGGAGAGTACCTACATACGTGGCATACATTGTGGTGAGTACCTACATACGTTGTATACATTGTGGAGAGTACCTACGTACATGGCATACATTGTGGAGAGTACCTACGTACATGGCATACATTGTGGAGAGTACCTACATTCGTGGCATACATTGTAGAGAGTACCTACATACGTGGCATACATTGTGGAGTGTACCTAAATACGTGGCATACATTGTGGAAAGTACCTACGTACATGGCATACATTGTGGAGAGAACCTACATACGTGGCATACATTGTGGAGAGTACCTACATACGTGGCATACATTGTGGAGAGTACCTACATACGTTGTATACATTGTGGAGAGTACCTACGTACATGGCATACATTGTGGAGAGTACCTACGTACATGGCATACATTGTGGAGAGTACCTACATTCGTGGCATACATTGTGGAGATTTCCTACATACGTGGCATACATTGTGGAGTGTACCTACATACGTGGCATACATTGTGGAGAGTACCTACATACGTGGCATACATTACATGCGTGGCATATATTGTAGAGAGTACCTACATACGTGGCTAACATTGTGGGTACTACCTACTTACGTGGCATACATTACATACATGGCATACATTGTGGATAGTACCTACATACGTGACATACATTGTGGAGAGTACCTACGTACGTGGCATACATTACATACGTGGCATACATTGTGGAAAGTACCTACGTACATGGCATACATTGTGGAGAGAACCTACATACGTGGCATACATTGTGGAGAGTACCTACATACGTGGCATACATTGTGGAGAGTACCTACATACGTTGTATACATTGTGGAGTGTACCTACATACGTGGCATATATTGTGGAGAGTACCTACATACGTGGCATACAATACATACGCGGCATACATTGTGAAGAGTACCTACATACGTGGCATACATTGTGGAGAGTACCTACATACGTTGTATACATTGTGGAGTGTACCTACATACGTGGCATACATTGTGGAGAGTACCTACATACGTGGCATACATTACATACGCGGCATACATTGTGGAGAGTACCTACATACGTGGCATACATTGTGGAGTGTACCTACATACGTGGCATACATTGTGGAGAGTACCTACATACGTGGCATACATTGTGGAGTGTACCTACATACGTGGCATACATTGTGGAGAGTACCTACATACGTGGCATACATTACATACGCGGCATACATTGTGGAGAGTACCTACATACGTGGCATACATTGTGGAGTGTACCTACATACGTGGCATACATTGTGGAGAGTACCTACATACGTGGCCAACATTGTGGGTACTACCTACTTACGTGGCATACATTACATACGTGGCATACATTGTGGATAGTACCTACATACGTGACATACATTGTGGAGGGTACCTACGTACGTGGCATACATTACATACGTGGCATACATTGTGGATAGTACCTACATACGTGACATACATTGTGAAGAGTACCTACGTACGTGGCATACATTACATACGTGGAAAGTACCTACGTACATGGCATACATTGTGGAGAGAACCTACATACGTGGCATACATTGTGGAGAGTACCTACATACGTGGCATACATTGTGGAGAGTACCTACATACGTTGTATACATTGTGGAGAGTACCTACGTACATGGCATACATTGTGGAGAGTACCTACGTACATGGCATACATTGTGGAGAGTACCTACATTCGTGGCATACATTGTGGAGAGTACCTACATACGTGGCATACATTGTGAAGTGTACCAACATACGTGGCATACATTGTGGAGAGTACCTACATACGTGGCATACATTACATACGTGGCATACATTGTGCAGAGTACCTACATACGTGGCATACATTACATACGTGGCATACATTGTGGAGAGTACCTACGTACGTGGCATACACTGTGGAGAGTACCTACATACGTGGCATACATTACATGCGTGGCGTACATTGTGGAGAGTACCTACATACGTGGCATACATTGTGGGGAGTACCTACATACGTGGCATACATTGTGGATAGTACCTACATACGTGGCATATATTGTGAAGAGTACCTAAGTACGTGGCATACATTACATACGTGGCATACATTGTGGAGAGTACCTACGTACATGGCATACATTTTGGAGAGTACCTACATACGTGGCATACATTGTGGAGAGTACCTACATTCGTGGCATACATTGTGGAGAGTACCTACATACGTGGCATACATTGTGGAGAGTACCTACGTACGTGGCATACATTACATACGTGGCATACAGTGTGGAGAGTACCTACATACGTGGCATACATTGCGGAGAGTATCTACCACAGAGCACGGAATCGCCGCGCGCTGCCCACTCCTAGAGACGGTAGTAATAATAATAGTCGTGGCAAAGAAATGCGCTGCGCGCACATATGAGCGCAATCGGCCGCCAGTTGCTCTTCGTACGTTGCGGAATAAACATTAATATTAAATCGTTATAAATGCCTCATTGCGCTGTGATTTGGTATAAGAATCAAAGTAAATACATCAACAAACAAAATTCTGGCGTATCATATCACAAGTAAGTAAATAATGTTAATTTTTACCTTTTTTTAAAATGTGCGTCGATGTATGTTGGAACGCAAAACCTCAGCCGTGCGAAAGCCGAGAGTCATTAGTGAATGCAATAGTGAGGGGACGCACCCGTTGATTGGCACCATGTCGATAATGCAAGTTAGCGTACCCATAGAGTACCAATATATTTTAATTGCCATTGTAAAGTTGTTATTTCTATAGTATCTTGTGTATTATTACATGTGGCTTCAAAAAAAAACATTTAATGACTGGCCGCTTCACATAAGGTGAAGTAAGTGGGATATACCTGTTTGTCTGTCCGCAGGAATGTCTTAAAATCTACTGAATTTAAATATCTTTAACACATCTCTTCATAGTCTAATATTTTCAGATAAATGGAAAAGATTCACCTGTAAAAGAAGCTAATAAAGCTTTTGAAGATAATAACAAATCTTCTCGTAGTTCTCCGCAAGCCCGACCCGAAGCGACTGATTTACCAAATATACTGGACACACCTCGAAGAGGTAAATTAAAATTATCTGTGATAAGGGCTCAGGAGACCATTAAAAGGTTTGTCTTAACGTAAACCGACTCCAAGAAACCAATAGAATATTATCAAAAAAATTGCTAAAATGGAAAGTATTATAAAGTATCTACGAGAGCGATCTGCTATAACTATTATCTATATCTATGATCTGGATTAACATATCCTTCTAAAGATGTTATTACGGTTTGTAAGAAAGTAGAAATAGTAACGAAACATACAAAACAACATGCTTTGCATTTATGTCTGGAAATTAATTTATTTGAAAATTTATCGATACACCAATTCGACCAAGAACCCATGAATAATCATTCAATTCAATTAATAAAAGCAATAATGGAAAAAAAAAATAGATATTGGGCTCCACTATACCTTACAAAAAACGCAACTTAAATATTATATCAATACGAAGCCATTTTAATAATGAAATGAAATATTTATTCGCAGTAATTCCGAGTTTACAAGATGGTACAATATAAAAAATGTGTCTACAGAATTAGCCCATTACTAAATACATAGTTTATTACACTCACCATAAGATAAAAGTACAATCAAATGAATACTTTAGCATTAAAATAGCATGTAGATAAATCTATTTCATTTATGATGTACTAGATCATATAAATATTAATTAATATCATAATACGCTTTGACTAACAATAAGCCTTTTCAAGCTTTTTTAAATTAGCATTTGGTAATTCCCTAAAAAAATTGGGTAATATGTTATATAATTATTTTTATTAGAAATCGCCGATTTCGGAACCAGTTTCGGAATTACATCTTCAGTATTGAAAATCAGTTCCGGGATTGTAAATTATTGGGTATTGCATGCCCTAATTAGATTACCAAAAAACGCAATTTAAATATATAAATAGAAGTCTATCAAATAAAAAAATATTATTATTTGATCAAAATATTACAAAGTCTGGGTCTACCTAGTTAGGTCACTGTTAATTCAAATTGTATTTAGGATTATGTACAAGATTTACTATAAACCAGTTTCAATCACTAATTTTGCCAAATTGAAAAATTATTAGTATCACTTAACTTCGTCTACTTAAAAATCCGAGTGTTTTAATAATTAATTGGCAGACTTATAATATCTTTCTGCTCATAAAAAATAATGTCGATAAAAAAAATATCGACCCAGCCACAGCACTCCAAGACATCATCTGTGTAGTAGTGTGCGTTAACGGCAACGCCCACCCCCACGTTTGGTTTGCATAAAATATGTTGAACATGCCGTCTCTAGTAGCGGCGCGCGTGGATTCCGTGCTCTGTGGTACCTACATACCTAAATAAGTAGGTACCTAAATATAACTTTATAGTGGATACAAAACAATATTAATCACACATCCTCTCTCACTCACTCTCACATCTACACATTATACTCAAAGAGAGGCTTACTTACACTCACACCTAACATTATATTTTGATTTCTTATTTTGACTATTATTATTATTAAGCCTAGTTAAAATTGTATCTCATACTTTATTTTTGCATTAATCTGTCATTTATATAACTTGTTGTAATCTCATATTGTAATAATAAAGGAATAAGCCCACTGATGCCTGAGACACAGGTTTCTACCTAATTCAGGCACAGCCGCTTAATCCAAAAATTGTAATGTTTTTTCTGAATAAAGTTATTAATATTATTATACGTTGCATACATTGTGGAGAGTACCTACATCTTTCTCTTATCTTATTAGTTTTTGGGGCTGACATCAGTCAGGACACTTCGACCCAGTGGGATCTTTTGTGTATTCCCCAGTCCTTTACCCCTCACTCGTCCTCCCATCCTCGAATATGCTGCAGACATATTTGAGGACGTCCTTCAGTTTGAGGAGCCTGTAGCTTTCCGGTTCCGGGTAAGCCTGTTGCAGGTATTTTATTCTGTGTATGGCCTTTGCATCGCACTGGTACAGTAGATGCTGCATTGATTCTAGGTCATCAGAGCAAAGAGTACCTACATACGTGGCATACATTGTGGAGAGTACCTACATACGTGGTGAAGGATACAGGATGGCTCACCTTACAAATTCCATTTTTCTCCGTGGTTGGTGGTTCTTCCCAAATTTAGCAGTACCGCTTATGTTCGTCAGATGGGTATCTGCACTTCATTAATGGTGTGTGGTGATTTTGGGAGCATAATACAGGAAGTATTTAGAGGGCTAGGACCACTGAATTTAGGGTTTACAGACTTTAAATATTGCTTTTAACAAGTAAGGTTACAGCCGTAGTTACAGTATAAAGATTTTGATTTAAGTGCAAAGAGTGAGTGAGTTAGGAGTGATCGAGAGGAAAATAGTTGCCAATTATAATTAATAATAAGTATAGCTAACTTTCTCCCCGCCGAAGAAACCGTTAAGATTTCTTCAGATCTAACTTAAGAGATAGTTACAGTTGCATTAAAGTTGCAGTACAGTTACAGAAAAAATACAGAAATAATCATATTAAAGGAAAAAATATTATAAGGTAGTAAAATATAAGTAAAAAATTAATTTTGATTAGGTAGTAAACAAAGTTTGCCCACTGGGCGAGTAATATCACCGGAAGAGGTTTTAAGCGTGACTACTCGCACAACTCCGTTTCGTTCAGGTGATAGCTTAGTGTCACGACCCAACTTCCAGTACAGAGGAGGAGAATTGTCATTAACAATCAAGACTAAGTCACCCATTTGGATGTTAGCATGTTGTTTTAGCCATTTGTTACGCTTGCAACGTATGTAAGTAATCACGTTGCCATTTAGTCCAGAAATGTTGAGTAATTTTTTGTAAGAGCTGCCATCGAGATAGCCGGTTCTCACCACAGTTCGTAAAGTTTTCCTCCGGTAGAGACATCATAGAGTCTCCAATTAAAAAGTGTAATGGAGTCAGTGCATTAATATTGTCAACGTCTTCAGAAATGGGACATAAAGGTCTAAAATTGAGTACATCTTCAATTCTAGAGAATACAGTAAAGAGCTCCTCAAAAGTCAGAGTTTGAGTGCCTATAGTACGTTTTAAATACTTCGAATAGCCCACCCATACTTGGCGCAGCAGGTGGGTTAATGCCAGTTAATTTTTAAAGAATTACAGAAATTATCAATTTTATTATTTACAGATTTATTATTTAAGAAACAATACAAATCCTGCAAGAAGTTGTTGGCACCTATAAAGTTTGTACCACAGTCTGAGTATATGTCAGAGCAGAGGCCTTGTCTACTAACAAATCTGTGCAGGCCAGCAATTAAGCATTCAGTAAAAAGATCTGACACAAGCTCGAGGTGTACAGCTTTAGTTGAAAAGCAGACAAATACACATAAGTATGCCTTTTAAATAGCAGCCTTACGCAACTTGGATGCCTTTATAAGAAAATAGCCCGCATAAACAATGCCTTATTTGGAGAATAGTCTAGAATAAGTTACCCGGTCTGGTGGTAAGTCAGCCATGAGATACTGAGAAGGTTTGGGACGTTCCCTATAGCATTTTAGACATTTAAATATCTTACTTTTTATAGCTAACACGACCAGACAAAATCCAAAATTTTCTACAAAGAAGAGAAAGCAAAAGATTAGCACCAGCATGCATATAAGTCACATAATAATATTTTATAATTAAGTTAGTCAAATGATGTGATTTAGGTAATATAAGAGGATGTTTATGTTCAAAATCAATAGAAGCATTTGGCAATCTGCCGCCAACCCGTACAAGACCTCTGCTATCAATAAAGGGAAATAAACGTTTAAACCGAGTAGCATGAGGTTGTTGTTTTGTTTTAATAAAGTTATGTCAGTACGTAATTCAAATGATTGGACCAAAGAAATTAAAGACAGTTAAAGTAATAAATGAAAGGATCATTTGTATTTTGAACAGTGAGCTGACCAGAAAGTTTACAGTGAATATGACGGAGATTGTAAATAAATCTTAAGCTGTAAGCTTGCACTCTGACAAGTGTATGAAATGAACTAAAACGAGACATGAATTCAGTTGGATCGGCTATAGCACTACTTGTGAGGTTATCACTACTTGACAAGTAGAGATAAACTCTTCAAAAACAGGAATTAAATTATTTAAATTAGTAACAGGCCATGATTGTGAAGGTTCTGTCAACCAAGATGGAGACCACCACAAGTCATGGTGTACCAACTCTGAATGTAGCAGCCTACGTGACGCTGCATCTGCAGGATTAAGACTAATTGGTACATGTCTCCATGTGGTAGGAGAACAATTAGAAAGTATTTGAGAGACACGATTCGCCTCAAAGACTTTTAATAAATGTAGAGGTGTGCGTATCCATGACAACACAATATTGGAATCACTCCAAGCAAATACAGGAACAATTTACAGTGGTTAATATAGATGTACAGTGTTTTATTAAATTTGACAAGAGTTCCATGCGAGGAATGGCAAGCTTCTGCTTTATAGGTGCTACTTTAGATTTTGATATTAATAAAAAAACATTACTTTACCTATGCTATCAACTGTGCGAATATAGACAGACCAGCATAGCCACGTTGAGATGCATCACAGAATCCATGAAGCTGGATGTCTGTGTAGCCTTGTGGAAAAAATATAACGTTTAATATTAAGTTGTGATAGTGACGACAAGTCATTCAGAAAATCAAACCAACAGCGTTGATAGTCATCTGAGAGAAGATCATCCCATCCAATACCAAGCAATCAAAGTTGTTGCATAAAGAATTTAGCTTTAAAGATTACGGGCATGAGCCACCCGCAAGGGTCATACAGACACGCTATATTAGAAAGAACAGCTCTCTTAGTACAGCCAAGATTAGATACCCGGCTATGGTATCTAAAGACATCAGCAATAGGATCCCAGCTGATGCCGAGGACCTTAATATAATTATTAGATTCAGCTTCAAAGGTGATTCACGCATCCACTCTGGAAGTCCAGAAAGCAGTTTAGGATGACTGCTTGCCCATTTTCGGAGTTGAAAGCAGCTAGTACTCAGTAAATTATCAAGTTCAATTTTATATTGTCTAGCAGTTGCTACATCTGGAGCACCACACACCACATCATCAACAAATACAGATTGATGAAGTATGCGACTTGCATTAGGATGAGAGGTTTGCCCTTCAGATGCAAGCTAAGACAAGCAACGCATAGCTAGATATGGTGCTGAAGAGACACCAAAGCTTACAGTGTATAGTTGATATTCCTGTAGCACATCATCTGGGTCTTTACGCCAGTATGGTTTGGTAAGAGCGATCCTTGGGTTCAACAAGGACTTCTCTGTACATCATCCTAATGTCAGCTGTGAAGGCTACTTCATTAAGGCGGAATCTCAATAAAATATCAACAATATTTTGTTGTAGTTTGGGACCTGTATACAAAACATTATTAAGTGATAGACCGTTAGAGATCGGAGTGGATGCGTCAAAGACTACCCTAACCTTTGTGGTAAAGGATTGTTCTTTGATCACAGAGTGATGTGTCAAATAATACTTGCCAGTTTTATACAGTGATACAGATACAGGAGTCATATGACCTAAATTAATATAATCATTCAGCACAGCTACATATTCAGATTTAAGTTTCTGATTAGTATTTAAGCGTCGCTCTAAAGAATAAAAACGACGTTCAGCAACAGCACGGCTTTCTCCCAGTATACAGTTCTGTTTGAACGGCAAACGCACCATGAAGCGTCCAGTTTTGGTACGCTTTACAGAATTTAAAAATATTTCCTCACAAGCCTTATCAGGATTAAGACTAGAAGCTACAGGAATATTCTCTAGTTTCCAAAATCGTTCCAGGGAATCAGAGATGGTCACACAATGTGACTTTAAAGTTCAGATGAAGCAACATATTTGGAAGCATTACCAATTATAATCCAACCAAATATAGTGGAGTATGCAGAAGGTAAATTATTCGGTAAAGTAATTTTATGACCTAAATCAACATCATTATAAAAGTCACTGCCCAATAAAATATCTACAGAGCGGGAATTATAGAACTGATCATCAGCAAGTTGAATGTTAGGTAGGGCTTTAATGATGTCAGGTGACACTGGTACAGATGGCATATTACCAGTAACTTCCTTAAGAATGATTGCAGATACAGAAATTTGATGTTCGGATACAGATGATTTTAAGTTTAGTGTAACCACACCTTTACAGTAGATGGGCTTAGAAGAACCAATACCTGCCACAGATATATGACTATGAGACCGCTTGAACTGGAGACGCTGCACACAAGATTCAGTGATTTTAGTGCACTGCGACCCAGGATCAATAAAGAGACGTACAGGATGCAATGAACCGTTGCCAGCGGTAGCATGGGCTACAGCAGTCCCTAGCAGGACATGATGCTTATTTGTGTGAGACGCAAAATGCATTGATGGCCACAAAACCTGGGTCCGTTGATGTTGAAGGACTAGGGGATTCACTAGGTTGCTTAACACTAAGTGCAGTAGACGAGTCTCGGAGACATCAAAGTGTGGTGCTAAGTTTTACAGAATTTACATTTATAATCAGAAATACAGTTTGAATAAAGATGACTACCTAAACAATTAAAGCATAAACTCTTACCTCGAGCAAAGGCTACACGATCCTCAATGGACATAGATTTAAATTTGTTACAAGAATATATAGTATGGTCATGGTTACAACATGGACATGCAGTTTTGTTGACATGATGAACCTTTATGTTCTTGGCAGGTCTTTGGTATGCAGAGTTTTGACTTTGCCTAAAAGGAGGACAAGAGAAATATGCCTTGCATCGGGTATCAAGAAAAGTTAACAGTAAAGTATAGGAAGGGATATCACTAATTTTAGCTAAAGTTAATTCAAATTGATTTCTTGAATCAAGAGGTATTTTTTTTCATTATAATATGAAGTAGGATAAAATACCACTGTTTCACTTCAAAGCAAAACCTCCCCTATAATATGAAAATATCGGAAATCATTTCCAGTGGGGATGAAAGGTAGTTTTTCCTGAAATTGTTATATAATTAAAGACTTCTGTAAAATCGACCCCCGAGGTCAGGTTAAAAAGGTATGTAAAGGGGGTAGATAAAAACCTCCCCTATAATATAAAAATTATCAAAAATCATTTCCAGTGGGGATGACAGGTAGTTTTTCCTCAAAATATTAATTTAGTGTTTTGGCTGCTGTGTTGTATTTGAAGAATTTTAATAGAAATACCTGCGAGGTCACGTTAAAAAGGTATGTAGTATGTAGAGGAAAACCTCCCCTATAATATGAAAATATCAGAAATCATTTCCAGTGGGGATGAAAGGTAGTTTTTCCAGAAATTGTTATATAATAGAAGAATTCTGTAAGAATGACTCCCGAGGTCAGGTTAAAAAGGTATGTAGGGGGTAGATAAAAACCTCCCCTATAATATGAAAATATCAAAAATCATTTCCAGTGGAGATGAAAAGTAGTTTTCCCTGAAAATATGAATATGGTATTTGGCTACTGAGTTGTATTAAAAGAATTTTAATAGTAATAGCTTCGAGGTCACGTTAAAAAGGTATGTAGTATGTAGAGAAAAGCCTCCCCTATAATATGAAAGTATCAGGAATCATTTCCAGTGGGGATGAAAGGTAGTTTTTCCTAAAATTGTTATATAATTAAAGAATTCTGTAAGATCGACCCCCGAGGTCAGGTTAAAAAGGTATGTAGGGGGTAGATAAAAACCTCCCCTATAATATGAAAATATCAAAAATAATTTCCAGTGGGGATGAAAAGTAGTTTTCCCTAAAAATATGAATATGGTATTTGGCTGCTGAGTTGTATTTGAAGAATTTTAATAGAAATACCTGCGAGGTCACGTTAAAAAGGTATGTAGTATGTAGAGGAAAACCTCCCCTATAATATGAAAATATCAGAAATCATTTCCAGTGGGAATGAAAGGTAGTTTTTCCTGAAATTGTTATATAATAGAAGAATTCTATAAGATCGACTCCTGAGGTCATGTTGAAAAGGTATGTAAGGGGTAGAGAAAAACCTCCCCTATAATATGAAAATATCAAAACCATTTCCAGTGGGGATGAAAAGTAGTTTACCTGAAAATATGAATATGCTATTTGACTGCTGAGTTCCATTTGAAGAATTTTAATAGAAATACCTTCGAGGTCATGTTAAAAAGGTATGTAGTATGTAAAGGAAAACCTCCCATATAATATGAAAATATCGGAAATCATTTCCACCGGGGATGAAAGGTAGTTTTTCCTGAAATTGTTATATAATTAAAGAATTCTGTAAGATCGACTCCCGAGGTCAGGTTAAAAAGATATGTAAGGGGTAGAGAAAATCCTCCCCTATAATATAAAAATATCAAAAATCATTTCCAGTGGGGATGAAAAGTAGTTTACCTGAAAATATGAATATGGTATTTGGCTGCTGAGTTGTATTTGAAGAATTATAATAGAAATACCTTCGAGGTCACGTTAAAAAGGTATGTAGTATATAAAGGAAAACCTCCCCTATAATATGATAATTTCGGAAATCATTTCCAGTGGGGATGAAAGGTAGTTTTTCCTGAAATTGTTATTTAATTGAAGAATTCTGTAAGATCGACTCCTGAGGTCAGGTTGAAAAGGTATGGGTACATTAAATAGGGGGTAGAAAAAAACCCCCCTATAATATAAAAATATCGGAAATCATTTCCAGTGGGTATGATAAGTAGTTTTCCCATTATATATATTTTTTTACTTGAACTTTTTTAGTAAAACAATCTCTCCTATTGTGTTGTAGATTGGTGCAGACTCTGCAATAATAAATTTCAGCAAGGCACCTATTATTATAATTATTTTATTTAAATGGATAAAATAAAATAGAAATCGGCCGCTATATAATTGGCTGCTAACTTCACACATATCTGGCAGCATAAGGGTTTGTTCACACAAGCCAAAAAGAAATGGCTGCTAGAAAATTGGCCGCTAACTTCACACCGGTGTTTAAAAGTATTCTTAGAACAATTTACAATTAAAGTACTAAAATACGAATTAAAGGAAATTCAGTGAAATTTTACAGGCAATAACATACAGTTAAATGCAGTATAATGAAATACAGAGAATGCAGAAAAAATAAAGGTTAAAGGTGACGCAAGTTAATGGCAACTATATTCGGGAATAGAAAATGTCTATTCCCGAATATAGTTGCCATATAAAATTTCACTGAATTTCCTTTAATTCGTATTTTAGAACTTTAATTGTAAATTGTTATTATTTTTTTAATTTTAAGGAATCCAGGACTCGAAGGACCAAGCATGAAGGATACAGGATGGCTCACCTTACAAATCCCATTTTTCTCCGTGGTTGGTGGTTCTTTCCAAATTTAGCTGTACTGCTTATGTTCGTCAGATGGGTATCTGCACTTCATTAATGGTGTGTGGTGATTTTGGGAGCAAAGTGGCAAAGAGTGAGTGAGAGTAATCGAGAGGAAAATAGTTGCCACTTATAATTAATAATAAGTATAGCTAACACGTGGCATACATTGTGGCGAGTACCTACATACGTGGCATACATTACATACGTGGCATACATTGTGGGGAGTACCTACATACGTGGCATATAATAATAATAAAATAGTTTATTTGCAAGAACATGGTACATAAAAACAAAAATATTCTATTCAAAAATGTCCTACTAGTAAAGTGTGGTGTGCAAAAAATTAAAAATATCAATTATTGGAATAAAATACAACAAATAATTAACAAAACACACAAACCAGAAAACTGAACACAAAACAACAAAAACATTGAAAACTATTTCTTAGAGGGTCAGTGCCCAATGCCTATCAGACATCAACCAAATTACAAAACACATAAATTGTTATTTAAACTATTAGAGCAATGTTAAGAATGTAAAATTATATATAATAAAATTAAAATAGAAAAAAAATGTCATTGAAATAAGATGTCAAGTAAAGTACATACCAATAGTAAATACAAAATATATACCTACAAAATGAGATCAAACAATTTCAAATAAACATAAAATAATTACACAAAAACACTGTAGTTAATAATATTAATAGTAATTAGTACTTATACAGGGTGACTTTGAAATGCCTTATCTTAGACTAATATTATGTTCGTTGCTAAAAATTATAAACTTCTGCATTTTTCGTTTTGCATCGTTTCATACAAAAAAAAATATATGAAGTTTATCAAGTTATCCTAAAAATATTATAGTTCACGGCTATCCTACGCACTTCATCACAGCTGATGCCACTTGAGGCGGAGCGCACGAAGAGGCGGGGCGCGCGAGTAGATTCCTAATCCGACTATGTAGGCAAAGGTAATTATTTTTTCCTTCATACTTTTACGGGCTTAGGACCGTCAAAATGCAAACACATTTTTAAGTAAACTTAAAAAAGTATTTTTTTTTGCATTTAGGCGTATTTAAAAAAATAACATCTCACTTAGAAATGAATTGTCGATTCCACAATTCGCTTTGATGGAATCGGGACCGCCGGCTTAACGTGTTCTCCGAGGCACGGAGTACTTGGTTGCGTACTTAAATTTCCCTAAAAAACTAAATGTTAAAAAAAAAAATGTTCAATAAAAATTAAATCCTTATAATAAAAAAAAAAACTTAAAAGGTTCAATAAAATAAAACGATAGTTCAAAATTATAAAAAAACTAATAAACATAAATTAACACTAACAATAACGCAATAATTGTTCAAAATGAAGTCCGTTTCTTTCAAGACATAGTCTTGCACGTTTTTGGACATTTCTTCACTTTTTCCAAAACATAACGGTCATTATTAACATCGTTAAATGCACTAATAATCCTCGATTTTAACTCTTCGAGGCTTTGGGGTTCGTCCACGTCCGCCGTTTTATTTCGCCCCACAAGAAGAAATCACAAGGAGTGAGGTCAGGTGAACGTGGCGGCCATGGGACAGGACCCCCGCGACCAATCCAACGATCACCATATTCACTGTTCAAGTGACTTCCTACAATAGTGGCGATATGAGGTGGTGCCCCATCCTGTTAAATACAAGTCAATATAAATTTGCATAGTTACGTAATAAAAAAAATAATAAGTGAAATGTATTGAAAAGTAGGTTATAGGTATAGGTGGTAGGTACTGTCTTATCAACAATCATAAATTCAAAACAGTTCGGTATCGGCATCGGCATTTATCTAAGCGCAAGTAGTGTCTTTAATATTTGCCGCGAAGTTCACGCGCGGTGTTTGTACCTACACAGCGCTGCACGTGCCAGTCGCGGTAAAAGGCACCGCCAATTATTGCAAATTAGACTTTAAACGATAGAATTAAGGTTTAAATTATGTTAAATCCAACTAAATGCTAGGTACCCATAGATATAAATATCGAGATAGGCTCTTCCATACAAAAACCCAACGATTTCATTTTCTTGATAAATGGCTTTTCGCTTTGCGCGTAATTCTGCCAATGTCTAGTTATAGAGAAGGCACGAAGGAGTATTTAATGTAAAATTTAAAAGATTTTAGATACCCAGAAAGAATTGGTAACTAATATAAGTCAATAATCATATAAATAAACATTTGTTATTTAGACAAAACAAGACTTCACAGGGGCCAATATAAACACAACACAGGACATTACACAGATCTGAAAAAGAAACATATATTATAGAAATATAAGGGATTTAAATTTAAATCCTATCATATATTTGGAATAAACATGTATAGGCCCATTACTTGGTATATAATATATCAGCATAATTATTACTATATATAAATAAGTTGAGAGGGGGAGTAGTTTAAAATTTTACTTTAATAACCCAACGATTTTTTGTCAATACAGTGACAACTAGCGCCACTAGCGGTAAGAATTTGAACTAATACTTAGTATGATGTGACGTTGTAAGGGCGTACAAATTTAATTAGCCAAACTATTATTTTTCATTTTCATAGTTTACTTTTATGTTTCCGTTTTTTTTTTTTCATAAATATGTGTATATGACTCAGGTGTTTGTATATCAATATGTATGTTTATCAATTAATCTGTCTATGAATCTTAGCGTCAAATATCTCGAGAACTAATCGTCCGACTGATTTGAAATTTGGAATAGTTATAAATATTGTTAACCCACATTCATCCAAAATGGTATAAGTCATAGTTACTTATAGGCTCGAGTGAAAAAGGGTGTAAATAGAAAAATAAATAAATTTGGGACAAATTGGGTCATGTGGGGTGTCATCTGAAAGGTATTTATTTATAAAACATTAATATAATTATGTAGTTAAATTAGATACAGTTTAGCTCCCGTTAAATGAAAATTATTTGTGTTAGAAGGAGTTTACTCTAACACAAAGAGCGATAATGGATACCGTGAGCCAACAGTACCGAACAACAACGGAAAAATAACCATCATTGATGTATATTATTTACTTTGCAATATTATATAGCAATATATTAAATTATATTAAAAATTCAATAATGTTGGTATATTAAAAGGAGTTTAAGGTTACTCCAAAAACATCATCTCTAAAACATACAGAATGAGCTTCTGGCGAAATAATAAAATGTCCTAATTTTATAATTTATATTTAAAATCTAAGTTTGTGCCTATATTATTTTATTTACAAAGCTGACAGTGGCAGTTTCCGGCCAATCTTTCTATATAATACGAGTTTATACTTCCCTTCGTATATCATTAGCAGGAAATCTTTAAAAAAAAACTATTAGAAAAAAAAACAATTGTTTTAGAACTGTAAATCCCAAATAAAAATCTTATATATTTTAATACAGCTTTATGTTTTTTATGAAGCAAAAATGCGCATCTTTACTTCATTTTCATTCGTCTGTTGTATATAAAACTTTTTCTAAGAGTTTCTTTAAATTCCGAATATCCCGTATAATTACGAATATCTTAGCCCTCTGTATAAAAATAAATATTTTAATAGCCTATACATAGCGAGGAAGGCTACGAATAGGCTATTTATTTATTTATTTTTATACAGGTGGTTAAGATATACGTAACAGGTTAAACAGGAGTTGTAACACAAAATCAATTTTTCAAATCGGACAAGTAGTTCTTGAGATTAGCGCGTTCAAACATAATACAAACAAAATCTTCAGCTTAAGAATATAAGTATCATAACTTTTATTAAATATTCACACTTTTTCATTCAAATTTTGTTTGAGACATATCTTATTGTATTTAGTATAAGTATTCTAGACGTAAAATATATAACGTCATTACAAGATTAAGTCGTTGATAATAATCTCTCCATACATTGAAATTGAACGAATGAAACATAACCTAAATATATTTTTTTAACATTTAAATATGATATTTTCGACTATCCGATGATAAGAAATATAGTCTTTCTTTTTGTTGAACTTTGTCGAGTAATTTGTGCAACGTTTTACTACACAATACGGGATCTTGGCAAGTTATTTAGAGTACTTTTCGCTGCCGCTGCTTGACACAGACTGACGTATTGTTGGTGCTAAATTGATTTTTTAGCACCAATGTTTTAGTACTTTAGAAACATGTTTTGAGGCCCGTCCTTACTATTTACGTCAATGTAGGTACCTAAATAATGTTTTAGTAAAAACTCTGAATCAGTTTGAAAGAAGAAACCAGTTTGAAATCTATTCCTTATTTTATTGATTCCATACAGTTTATGTTAATTTTTTGAGAAGTATGAAATATGGAAAATATGTAGATTGCAGTAGATTGTAGTAACCTGCTGAAAGTAAAAATCGCGGAAATAAGCAAGCGGCACATCTTCTAAAAAGTTCGAAATCACATTTTGCAGCATCATTAAGTTGCACCCGTTAATGACCCTTCTATGAAGTATGGCCCCAAAATGTGATTTCCAATGACCCCGGCCCACACGTTAGCGCTAAACCGTACCTGGTGATGGGTCTCACGAATCGCATGTGGATTTCGTATTGACCACCAATGTTCATTATGTTGTTTATAAAAACCCACACGCGTAAATAAGGCCTCATCAGTCCATAAAATATTAGAGTCCCTATGCTCGATTAGCCACTCACAAAAAGTACGACGTGGGGCGGCGTCTGCATCGTTTAACACTTGCACCTTTTGGTAGTTTGCAAGCATAATTGGTGATCGGAATTAAACACGAAATACAATAGTTATTATGTACAGTTTATTACACTTCACAAATAATAGTTATTAAACACACAAAAAGATTAACACGAAATAGGTAGAAGTTTATAGTTATAGAAAGTTCAGAAGGAATGAAAGAATAGCACAGGATTGAGCGTATGATAGATGGAAGTCGAGATGAATGAAGCGCGAAAGAATAACAGCGAGGTAAAGCGATTGTGAGTTGCAAGGTGAGGTAGCGTGCGCTCCGCGTCGTAGTTGTTTACTGACTGGTTCTCGGCGCCGGCGCACGAGAACAATGGGACGGTGTAATGAGTTCGCATTCGCATTGTACCTAACCGTCATAATAATGCCGTCCGTGATTTAATATTGTGCGTCGCATGACGCCACAGTAGTGTACGGGTGTAAAGCCGCTGATTTTAAAATATTCCACACACCGTACTGAGACACACCAAAACGTTGAGCGGCATCACGGGTGCTCGCCCTAGGGTCCATTTATAAACATAAGGTTATTTCGTTTTCTAACAAAATAGGTAAACTGGACACTCCCTGGCCTCGAGCATGCCCTGGAGCCGTAAATTGGCCATAGTCCATTAGTCTTTGATTAGCCCGTAAAATTGTTTGCCGACTAGGGACAGTAGGGGTTTCCCCACGAAGACGCATGCGCGGCACACTTTCAGCCGCATACATTTTTTGGGCTTCGGCTAAATTGTCACAGCCCTGGACGTAACACCGAACCATTTCATAGTACTCACGGGATGAGTACATTCTGACACACAAACAAAAAACAATTTACGAGATGTTGGGAGAGTAAACAAAAGTACCGTGCATCCGCTCGCGCGATATAAAGACGAATGGCGCCCCGTCCTGCTTCCACAATTTTCTAGTTTGTGGGAGGGCCGCCCGCATCGCAGGATGAGACGCGTACGCATAGGGCAGGTTAATACATTCGGCTACCTTACCAACAGCAATAGTACATATTTTAGGTACCTATGTAATGATCAGGTAATGAATTAAAGTAAATTAAAAAATGTAAACTTTTTTTTAAGTACTTAGCTACCTACGTGATAATTAAGATTTTTTTAAAATTGGTTTTCACCTAAAGATATCATACGAACTTTTAAGCATGTACAATTTAGTGCAGCGAATAAAAAAGAAGCGCATATAGTTCATGCCTAAGGCATTAAGTTCGCCTTTGTACATAATTTTTGTTTAATGTGCAATAAAGTGTTTAAATAAAATAATAAATAAATAGTTTAACGTACCAATGATGTATTTACTTGCACGCCTGCGGTCACTCGAGCGCAGTTCACTGACCTCTCGCGTAGAGTAGGTAACAGCTGTGTACGTGTTGGGCGGTTGGGCGTTGACTGCGGGAACTAATCGCGCATTTGTGCGCCTCTTTCAGTTAATGTAGCCACAAGGGCCGGAAAAAAATTGCGGACACTTTTCTTCAAAATGAAAATATTACATACCATTTTCCTTTTTAAAAATGGACTTTATTAATGACACCTAATAACATATTAGTCTAAAGTACAACATTTCAAAGTCACCCTGTATAAAGATATTTTAAAATTATGTCAATAGTAGGTATGTCAAATGGGTCTAGAACACAGAGCACGGAATCGCCGCGCGCTGCCCACTCCTAGAGACGGTAGTAATAATAATAGTCGTGGCAAAGAAATGCGCTGCGCGCACATATGAGCGCAATCGGCCGCCAGTTGCTCTTCGTACGTTGCGGAATAAACATTAATATTAAATCGTTATAAATGCCTCATTGCGCTGTGATTTGGTATAAGAATCAAAGTAAATACATCAACAAACAAAATTCTGGCGTATCATATCACAAGTAAGTAAATAATGTTAATTTTTACCTTTTTTTAAAATGTGCGTCGATGTATGTTGGAACGCAAAACCTCAGCCGTGCGAAAGCCGAGAGTCATTAGTGAATGCAATAGTGAGGGGACGCACGCGTTGATTGGCACCATGTCGATAATGCAAGTTAGCGTACCCATAGAGTACCAATATATTTTAATTGCCATTGTAAAGTTGTTATTTCTATAGTATCTTGTGTATTATTACATGTGGCTTCAAAAAAAAACATTTAATGACTGGCCGCTTCACATAAGGTGACACTCATATACCTGTTTGTCTGTCCGCAGGAATATCTTAAAATCTACTGTATTTAAATATCTTTAACACATCTCTTCATAGTCTAATATTTTCAGATAAATGGAAAAGATTCACCTGTAAAAGAAGCTAATAAAGCTTTTGAAGATAATAACAAATCTTCTCGTAGTTCTCCGCAAGCCCGACCCGAAGCGACTGATTTACCAAATATACTGGACACACCTCGAAGAGGTAAATTAAAATTATCTGTGATAAGGGCTCAGGAGACCATTAAAAGGTTTGTCTTAACGTAAACCGACTCCAAGAAACCAATAGAATATTATCAAAAAAATTGCTAAAATGGAAAGTATTATAAAGTATCTACGAGAGCGATCTGCTATAACTATTATCTATATCTATGATCTGGATTAACATATCCTTCTAAAGATGTTATTACGGTTTGTAAGAAAGTAGAAATAGTAACGAAACATACAAAACAACATGCTTTGCATTTATGTCTGGAAATTAATTTATTTGAAAATTTATCGATACACCAATTCGACCAAGAACCCATGAATAATCATTCAATTCAATTAATAAAAGCAATAATGGAAAAAAAAAAATATATTGGGCTCCACTATACCTTACAAAAAACGCAACTTAAATATTATATCAATACGAAGCCATTTTAATAATGAAATGAAATATTTATTCGCAGTAATTCCGAGTTTACAAGATGGTACAATATAAAAAATGTGTCTACAGAATTAGCCCATTACTAAATACATAGTTTATTACACTCACCATAAGATAAAAGTACAATCAAATGAATACTTTAGCATTAAAATAGCATGTAGATAAATCTATTTCATTTATGATGTACTAGATCATATAAATATTTATTAATATCATAATACGCTTTGACTAACAATAAGCCTTTTCAAGCTTTTTTAAATTAGCATTTGGTAATTCCGTAAAAAAATTGGGTAATATGTTATATAATTATTTTTATTAGAAATCGCCGATTTCGGAACCAGTTTCGGAATTACATCTTCAGTATTGAAAATCAGTTCCGGGATTGTAAATCATTGGGTATTGCATGCCCTAATTAGATTACCAAAAAACGCAATTTAAATATATAAATAGAAGTCTATCAAATAAAAAAATATTATTATTTGATCAAAATATTACAAAGTCTGGGTCTAACTAGTTAGGTCACTGTTAATTCAAATTGTATTTAGGATTATGTACAAGATTTACTATAAACCAGTTTCAATCACTAATTTTGCCAAATTGAAAAATTATTAGTATCACTTAACTTCGTCTACTTAAAAATCCGAGTGTTTTAATAATTAATTGGCAGACTTATAATATCTTTCTGCTCATAAAAAATAATGTCGATAAAAAAAATATCGACCCCGCCACAGCACTCCAAGACATCATCTGTGTAGTAGTGTGCGTTAACGGCAACGCCCACCCCCACGCTTGGTTTGTATAAAATATGTTGAACATGCCGTCTCTAGTAGCGGCGCGCGTGGATTCCGTGCTCTGTGGTCTAGAATTTAAATAAGTTTTATGTTAGTATAATCATTTAAATGTAGTGTCTTCGGATAATGTTACACTTTGCGGTAGAGAAATTAATAAAATTATATGTCAAAATGTTATTAGTTTATCATTCAAATAATCATTTACTGAATAATACAGTTTATTGCATGAAGGTAAAAACCGTGCCCGTCCGCGCGCCCCTACTGGAGTAAGCATCATTCAATTTGCAGGGTGCCGCGCGAGTGACAAATTTGTCACTCACACACACCTTTACATTTTTTACATCCTCAGTCTGATTTGTGCGTTCGGCGGAGAAAGTCGAAAAGAGCTCCGCTTTTATTGTCGGAAAAATGGTTAATTGTGCATTAAAGCTGTGTAGAATCTACTATTAAAAAAAAGTACCTAGTGTCACCTTTTTCAAGTATGTATTTAACATGTTTTTCTTATATTAAACCTTAATAAAAAATTATAATAAAACCCATAATTAAAATATCAAAATCTAACGTCGTAACTATGGTAACTGTCAAACTATGTGCGTCAGTTAGAAGTTGAAGAACTAGTGATGTGTTTTTATTTTTAATGAGAATTTCGATACTTTAAAATAATTTATAATCTTTTCAATTTAATTTAATCAAAAGGTATGGCGACAACAGAAGCGTCCAACGAGGTTTGTCAGTTACTATTTAGTGATGTGATTTTATAGTTGATATACTCGATTTTTGTAAATACTTTCATGGTTATGAGATATTATACAATTATTGTTTTTTTTATATAATACTAATTATATTTTCTATACATGATACAGTTTCCCGAAAGATCCGGCATTAAAACGTAAATGGGGAGGCAATTAAAAGAGAAGAAAATTGATAACGAACAAGAATACCCGTATGTTCAGTACATTTTGACGAATCAAGCTACGATTTAATTGTTTTTCGCCTTTTGTAGTTTGAGTATAACTTCCTCTTGGAGGTCGGTCAAAAATGTTGAGATTGCGTTTAGTAGGTACATGTAGTTAGTTGTGCATGTGTTTTAATTTAATAAATAATTTAATTTAATAAAGTATTTTAACTTATTGTTATATTATTATATACCTAAATTTTTTTAATCCACTAGTATTATAAATGCGAAAGTGTCTATCAGGGTGGATTTGAAAGGATGCACTTTGGGCTAATATGAGGTTTTGCTGATAAAATCTAACAATTTTTTATATGGAACCATATTTCGCAAATGAAAAAAAAAATGTACTTCCCCATACAAATTGGTCATTTTAACGTTACTAGTTTGTATGGAGAAGGCCATTTTTTTTTCTTTTGCGATACATGGTTCCATGGGAAAGTTGTTTGATTTGATCATATTAGCCCAAAGTATATTTTTCAAAGTTATTGAGTCTATTCAAAACATCGCGACGAGCTAGCCACTTGTTCAGTGTAGACTCATACCATCGGCTACGACGAGGTGGGATTAATACCCCTCCGCTGGTTACCTTGATGATATGTGTGTATATTACAATTGTATATCGATAAATAAATATTAATCTTTGATGATCTCTATAAATCCCAAAATATTTGGTTTATATCGATAAGTAATAATATTTGTTGTCGGTGGCAACACTATCGAAACTATTAAGTATGCAATTAAATATTTAGCTTTTTATAATAAAAAAACAATGCACTTCATAGACACGCGCACACATTCGTGTTTGCTTGTATCTCTTTTTTTCTCAAGCAGTTTTTTAAGTGTCAGAAGCGTTGAGCTGCCATTTGAAGCCACACCTTTTTCCCCGTTCTTCATTTGTTCGACTCAGAAATTGGCGACACCGGTATCGTACTATTATGAAACAATTTATGTATCATGCTTACTCCATTGGCGCGGGGCGCGTTTTTTTAGCTTCATGGTTTATTGAGTAAGTAGTTTTTTCTTAAATAAATTAATTTGTAACTCGGTTATACTTTGTGGTAGATGATTAAATAGTTTGATTGACATCATGAAAACATTTTTTTGGAATAGTGGTGTGTTGGGGTGGTGCATATAGTTTATTTCTATGCCTACTATTTTTTCTTATGCTTAATATTTCTTTTTAAATAAAGCAATATATTTTTTAACGAATATACATACGTCAAATACGTACTGACATGAAAGAGGCAATATATTTAATTCTTTAAAAATCGCTTTGCACGTGTCGATATATCCGGCACCGTAAATAATCCTAACACACTTTTTCTGTATTTTAAAGACCCTTGTTGCTTTGACCGAGTTTCCCTATAAAATAATACCGTATCTTAATTTTGACGAAACGTATCCATGGTAAGCCAAAAGAGCTGCTTTCGTCGATACTGTGTCTTTAGTTAGACCAAGAACATAGATAAAACTATCTAGTTTCTTACACAACATATATTACATACGTGGCATACATTGTGGAGAGTACCTACATACGTGGCATACATTACATACGTGGCATACATTGTGGAGAGAACCTTCATACGTGGCATACATTGTGGAGAGTACCTACATACGTGGCATACATTGTGGAGAGTACTTACATACGTGGCATACATTGTGGAGAGTACCTACATACGTAGCATACATTACATACGTGGCATACATTGTGGAGAGTATCTATGTACGTGGCATGCATTGTGGAGAGTACCTACATACGTGGCATACATTGTGGAGATTACCTACATACGTGGCATACATTATGGAGAGTACCTGCATACGTGGCATACATTGTGGAGAGTACCTACATACGTGGCATACATTGTGGAGAGTACCTACATACGTGGCATACATTATGGAGAGTACCTGCATACGTGGCATACATTGTGGAGAGTACCTACATACGTGGCATACATTACATTCAAGAAAATGCGAAATTGTAATTATTATTTACAGCCTTAAAATTACCGTTAGGTGGACGTCGAGAATGAGTTTTTCAAAGGATTTAATGGGTCATATTGACTTACTACTATACAATTGTTTACATAATGATTCGGTTTAGTTTTATAATTATTAGTACAACCGAATGCAACCCATCCTAACGCGGTGCGCGACGCCGCAAGCTGGGTCGACTTGCCGGTTGTTTCTTTACTTTGTAGTAAAGGCCAATCGGAAATACCGATAAGTAATTTAGACGTTACTTTGTCGTAAATAATGAAATCTAAAATGTCATGAAGATGATTTGATAGATTATTTAATTGAACCGACTGCGATTTTAAATTTAATGTTGAGACGGCGCGAGCTTTACGAATGGTAAATGACTGATTACAGTTCTTACTTTAATATTGAAATTAACTAGATTAGCCTGGATGCCGTCGTCGCTTCCAGTTACGCCTTGCATTCGTATTGTCTCCATAGGACCGCTAGCACCTATTTGGTTAGCTGAATCGGCATCGATTAAAGTCGTAGTGGAACCATCGTCTAATAAGGCAAAGGTTTCGATTTCGCCTGAAGGGCCGGACAATATGACAGGTAAAACTTTAAAATAAATATAACTATGTACATCATAACATGAATAAGAAGCTATTCATATTATCATCACCGTACTAGCGGCGAGTACGTTCGTCTCTATACAGCTGCGACCCAAAGTTTGTGGAGATGACGATGATAACCGTACTAGTGGCGAGTACGTTCGTCTCTATACAGCTGCGACCCAAAGTTTGTGGAGATGACGATGATAACCGTACTAGTGGCGAGTACGTTCGTCTCTATACAGCTGCGACCCAAAGTTTGTGGAGATGACGATGATAACCGTACTAGCGGCGAGTACGTTCGTCTCTATACAGCTGCGACCCAAAGTTTGTGGAGATGACGATGATAACCGTACTAGTGGCGAGTACGTTCGTCTCTATACAGCTGCGACCCAAAGTTTGTGGAGATGACGATGATAACCGTACTAGCAGCGAGTACGTTCGTCTCTATACAGCTGCGACCCAAAGTTTGTGGAGATGACGATGATAACCGTACTAGTGGCGAGTACGTTCGTCTCTATACAGCTGCGACCCAAAGTTTGTGGAGATGACGATGATAACCGTACTAGCGGCGAGTACGTTCGTCTCTATACAGCTGCGACCCAAAGTTTGTGGAGATGACGATGATAACCGTACTAGTGGCGAGTACGTTCGTCTCTATACAGCTGCGACCCAAAGTTTGTGGAGATGACGATGATAACCGTAGTAGTGGCGAGTACGTTCGTCTCTATACAGCTGCGACCCAAAGTTTGTGGAGATGACGAAGATAACGAATGCAACAACTTATGATGTGACTTTCTACAATTATGTACATTACATGGTTTGTATTTACAGTTACGCCAGTTATGTTCGTTCTTTTTTAGGCATTTAGGGCAGACTTTTGTTTTTCGCGCCCAAGACCAACGATCATCGATCATTAGTTTCATAAAACTATCGCAATGAATAATATTATGATTATTTTTACAGAATAAGCATGATAAATGAGTTTGCGTCGATTGTGCATCTACTGAAATGTTATGATTTCTAATTACACTACTTTTAACTACGTGTGCAGGATGTTTTAGTAAGTGATGGGATATATTTTTCGTATTTTCTGGATATACGGGTGACGTCCGTAGCTCGCCTGCTTGGCGACTTCGTTCTCCAGGAAATCTGCTAATGACTCTAGCAGGGGTTTTCCATTCACACTGTTCTCAGCAGCGAAATCGCACCATTTATTCTGTAATAATGGCGTTAATTTAGAAATAATTATATTTGTCAGGTCGGGGGAATAGATATATAGTTTGTTGTATTAATTTTACAACACTGACACAATATTTTATTTTACTAGCGAAAATGTGTATATCGCTCGTATGCTTACCAAGCCTAGATAAGTTCTTTATTGTAATGATTTCATTATTCTATTTGCTCTGGCCGAGCGAAACGTAGTTCTAACGAACGTATTAAATCGGGATTGACCGATGTTAATAGTAAAGAGGACACAGCTTCGACAGCTTCACCACGCAGAGCTTCGCGAAGCCTACTGACATTCTCTGTAGACCGTTTCGCGGTAGCTTCTACACCATCGCAGGGTAGCGCATCAGCGCTATTCTCTCGCACTCGGCCTTGTACGTTATGCGCAGAGTTCGAACTGAAATAATGCTCAGGAGCCAGGTTAGGCAACGACAAAACGTTGTCGTTGAATAGACATGCTGCGGTCGTGTCCTGCTCTTCAAGCTCGGCGTCAAGCGTGGCTACTTCGGCGGCGTATTCCGCCTGTGCGGCTTCACGCTGCGCTTGTATAGGTTGACATTGTAAATTAGCTAGTTCACGTTTGTATCGAGCCTCGGCAATCTTTCTTTGTGCGATGATAGTGGCACTCAAGAAGATTTGCCCGATAACCTGCAGCTAGATGTCTGTGAAATGATATCTGTTTGTGATGCCGTGGGTGAAGGTTGATCGGTGGTGGATTCCATCCTAGCGGTTTGTGAGCGCGTTGAACATTGTGAAACTTTTTCAATGTTTGATAGGAAAGTTCAGTACGTGCGGCTCGAAGGACAATGATGTGGGCGATGCAAGGATGGTGTTTAGGCTTAGAAAAGAAAGAGGAATAAATATGAAATAATGGACTGTATTAATAATGAGAAATTAAGCCAAATAACGTAAATATCTACCACAGATCCAAACCTTCACGACAGCTGCCAAAGAACTCTATTTATAAACGTTATATGAAGGATTGTAAATATGGCCGATAAACTTATTATAATTGATACAAATATGTGGCCGGTATCGCCGACCATGTCAGCTGCACTAGAGTATAACTCTGCTGATAATGATAATAAAAACGATGGTAATAATAGTAGAAATAATATTTGTAGTAATAATAATAATAACAACAATGATAATACTAATAACTTAAAACTATATGAAAATGAAATAATTAATTCAACCACTCAGATTATTGATTGGTTTAAAGGTATAAACTTAAATGTTAATATTGAGAAAAAAAAAAATGCAATTTATGAATTATAAAAAAGCACCCCTAAAACATAATATAACAATAGATAACAAAAAAAATGAAGACTTAAATAACACAATGTTTCTTGGAATGTCCATAGATAATCACTTAAACTGGAAGTCACATAAGTATTGAAAAAATTAACACTAAGTTATCAAATAGCTGTCATGCTTTATCTCTTTTGGCAGAAATTGCGAGTATTGATGTTGCACAACGCTCACATTACGGTAATATATATCCAACAGTATCGTATGGAACATTGTTCTGGGGGAATGCGGTAGATGTGAATAGTACATTCGTTTTACAAAAACGTGCCCTCAGATTGCTCTTTAATATACAAAATGATGAATCTGTCCGTCCAATATTTAAAAAAAGAAGATTTTTGACTCTGGCGAGCATTTTCATTTTAGAAATGACTTTTTGTTCGAAAGCATACATGTTTATTTAAAAAGATAACTGATTTACGAAATAGGCCGATACGTTCGCAATACATACATGATCTATATTTGCCGCCTATACGATCTGAGGTATTTAATAGAAGCCCATTTGTTGTTGCTATACGAGTGTACAACAATATACCTCATGAATTTAAAATCTTAGCCAATATCACATTAAAAGGGTGGTTATCGGATAATGCATTTTATAACATGAAGGATTTTTTTAATTATAATAAATTGGCGTTATTGTAAATGGCTTAGATTGATGAATATAATTTTGTGTTGTCTAGTTTATAAATGGGTACTTAATTGATTCAATGGTTGTTGTATTCTTGTCTTGTACTTTTTGTAAAATTGCATGCAGAAATGGTGTTGTGTTGTAAAACATTTTACTGCACTAAATATTCTATTCTGCTGCATAGGTATTTTAACCTAAGGAGATACGAAAGCCATACGGCGCACTAAATATTGCTTTTCGGTGTATAGGCACAAAAGAAATAATAGTAGTTACAAGTAGTATAGGTAGATTATGTGGAAAGATATAAGTGCGAATAATACCTTTAAAGGAAACAGATTGTATCTACCTACCTACTAAGTTGAAAGAAAAACATTGCCTCAGTATATTTGCTTAGTCTATGTTATTTATTATTAAGCAACCTACGTTAACGTTACCTACGTTACCTAATTGGGCAAATAAATAAGTATGTACGAGCAAGTAAACTTTCTTAAATCGTACCTGCTCCTAAATCGTACCCTATGTGTTTCTCCTATCCTAAGGCTGCCATAACGTTCTAAACGGCATTAAACGTAAACTTTAGTCCGCCATCTTGCAATAAAGGAAGCATAACACTGTGTTGTTCAACGTTACAAAATAATTTAAAAAGTAAGTTTTTATTGTAAATTTCAGTAGTTTTTTAGGACATTTCATAAGCTCATAGCTCCATAATTATGTGCTATTAGTTTTATATCTCAGTATAGTGTAAATAGACGTTATTTTATTATCTGACATTTTTTTATCAACTTTATTAATCTCGTTGGTCACATTTATTTAGGTGGAAGATTTGAAATTTTAGTAAGAAGTTTTCCTAATTCGTACTTGTAGGTACGTTCTAATTCGTACCGGTACGATTAAGGATAAATGAGAATTTTGATTAGGTGATGATATAATTTTATTGTATATTCTTTTTTTTTTTATTAGTTCGGTATAACAATAAATTTAACAGATGAGATAAATTGATATGTCTAAAACCACTTTAGACGCCCCATTAAAGATATGAACGTTTATAACTGAAAGTTCGTAAGTCAGTACATACTTTAGGAATTGAACTCTCATACAATCACTATGTAGTTGATATTCCCATACTGAAATCATGTTCAAAGAAGACGAAGAATTCGTGTATTTAAAATGGTGGCATTTTAATAGCCAAACTAATACAGACTATATTATCCTTGAAATTGAATTGATATTTTCATATTATTATTTTTCACTGGAGCATGTGACGTTGTATCTACCTGATGGTAAACAGTCCTACAAAATCCATGAATGATGTCGATCAATGCATTGTTGTTTAACAGTATTGATCGCACCCACTATGCCGACTAAATAATGGGGTTCCGAAGCAAGTGCACCCTGAAAAGAGACTACCACCTCGACCATAAATTGATGCAGTAGTCTCCTGAAGAACGCTATTTACTTTTTACATTAGGACTTTTAGCCGAAGGCGACCAAAGCTTCTAATGACCCCTATTGTGTGTATTAACGGGAAGTCCACACGAAAAATAATTAGAAAGATCGAACTTAGAAAAAAATTCAAGAGATTAATATAGATACCAAGACTAGAAAACTTTAAATGAAAAACAAAGAAAATGGAATTTCAGGAAAAATTACAAAAAAACCTAAATAGACTGAAACATGGCTGTGTCTTTAAATAATGAATATCGGTCAGAAGACGATAGTATATAGTAGTGTAATGAATGTTCCAAATGAGTTCATTTGTTTTGTGCAGGAATAATTATTATTCTTTTGATAATTGCAAGATGATTTCGTAAATTACGATTAAGGAACATACGAGTAAGAATTAAGAAATTATAATCATAAATCGTACTTTTGGATATTATTATATTTTTTTTTTAGGAACTTTTTTTATTTTCGTATTTTAAGTTATAATTTATATTAGGAGAATAAACAAAGTTTTCATTGTCAGTAGTTTTATTATTTTATTGTTTGTATTGTTCCACTAACAGCAATTTTCTCTTAACGGGTACGATTTAAGCAAGTTTACATAGTGAGTTGCGAGAAACAGAAAGGTTGCGTTGAAATCATTTTTTCTTAAATAACAGTGATAATGAAACCGGTTCGAGCGAGAGTGATTTTTATTTTATTATATTTTAGTACAAAGAGTCATTTAAACAAATACTTACCAATATAAATACAGAAAGACTTAAAGTAGGTACTCGTGCAAATTATACAAATAACATTAAAACCATAGACATAGACATTTGACAAAACTAACATGTATTAGTGAAGTATTTAGTGCAACATGTTGTATAGGAACCCTGCATTTTGGGATTAAAGGCTCAAACTTGGCACAGTTATTCCTTGGGTAGTATTGAGTAGATTTCGCCCGGTAGCCACCGCGCGGGTGGCGAGGGGAAGAGAGGGAAGTTTGACTCCGCCGCGCTCCACTGTGAGCGCTATTGTGCTAAAACTAATGCTATAATGGCAAGTTCAGTATCGTTTTCGGATAATTTAAGGATGAATAATTCATTTCCATAACAAAAACAATACTCGTCCATAGAAAAAAATAAAATTATTAAACAAAATAACAAAATCATGAACTATTTTTTTTTACATCAGTCGTTTTTTTTTAAACCGTAAGAGATATTGATATGAAAAAATATATTCTAAAACCTACATTTACTAGGGTTCCAGAAATGTAACGTTTATTGGAATCTGACTGTAAAAAGTAAATTTAAAAAAATATTATTCATCACAAGGCAGAGTAGCAAATTAATGTTTTATACGAGCACATATCTAAGTAACCATTGGTACTTGGTAAAACCATAATCATATTGATATTTTTAATGTCTAAATATATATATATGGACATATGTTTATAGAGTGTTTGCTTAGGCTGCTATTTATATATATATATATATATCATTTTTATATATATGTTTTACCTCATTGTTATATATATGTCGGAAAGTCATAGGTACGGCAAGTCATTTGATAGTTGGTTTGTACAGGAACAAAAGCGCCACCTGGCGTTTAGATGGAGTCACGGCGCGTGCGATACCGGAGAACGTAGGCGGTCGGCCATTGTTGAAAAAGCAACGAACGTGCTTGGTTGTCAGTGCGGTTGTGAGGTATCGGTGAACACGTGCGCGTGAAACTGTCTTTGTTATTAAAGTGTAGTTTAATTAGATACTTAGTTTATTTTTGCGTGCGTATTTTATTGCATAAAGCCCAAAATGTCTGACGACAAATACTCGGCTCGGTATCCTTTTGCCAACATATATATAGCAGCCTAAGCAAACACACTCTAGACCTCATTGTTATATATATATAGCAGCCTAAGCAAACACACTCTAGACCACATTGTTATATATATATAGCAGCCTAAGCAAACACACTCTAGACCTCATTGTTATATATATATAGCAGCCTAAGCAAACACACTCTAGACCTCATTGTTATATATATATAGCAGCCTAAGCAAACACACTCTAGACCACATTGTTATATATATATAGCAGCCTAAGCAAACACACTCTAGACCTCATTGTTATATATATATAGCAGCCTAAGCAAACACACTCTAGACCTCATTGTTATATATATATAGCAGCCTAAGCAAACACACTCTAGACCACATTGTTATATATATATATAGCAGCCTAAGCAAACACACTCTAGACCTCATTGTTATATATATATAGCAGCCTAAGCAAACACACTCTAGACCTCATTGTTATATATATATAGCAGCCTAAGCAAACACACTCTAGACCTCATTGTTATATATATATAGCAGCCTAAGCAAACACACTCTAGACCTCATTGTTATATATATATAGCAGCCTAAGCAAACACACTCTAGACCTCATTGTTATATATATAGCAGTCTAAGCAAACACACTCTAGACCTCATTGTTATATATATATATAGCAGCCTAAGCAAACACACTCTAGACCTCATTAGCTAAGGACTCCTGCGCTCCTGGTACTTCTCAACAGTTTTGTACAAAGAAGTTCTCGTTCTTTCATTGATTTGAGGTACAAAGGCAGTGCCTAACTCTGTCATACATTTAGCATAATTCAATAATAATAATAAATAAAAAATTTAAGGAAAACTTAGGCAACCAAAATTAATACGGAGTGAATAGTACAAAAAAATAGCGATAGATGGCGCTAGTACCATATAATGATAGTACCGCAAAAAAAAACTATAGATGGCGCTATTTGAAATACAAACATAACAAAATACCTCATAATTCAGCTTAAGCAAACACACTCTAGACCTCATTGTTATATTAATAGCAGCCTAAGCAAACACACTCTAGACCTCATTGTTATATATATATATAGCAGCCTAAGCAAACACACTCTAGACCTCATTGTTATATATATATAGCAGCCTAAGCAAACACACTCTAGACCTCATTGTTATATATATATAGCAGCCTAAGCAAACACACTCTAGACCTCATTGTTATATATATATATAGCAGCTTAAGCAAACACACTCTAGACCTCATTGTTATATATATATGGCAGCCTAAGCAAACACACTCTAGACCTCATTGTTATATATATATATAGCAGCCTAAGCAAACACACTCTAGACCACATTGTTATATATATATATAGCAGCCTAAGCAAACACACTCTAGACCACATTGTTATATATATATATAGCAGCCTAAGCAAACACACTCTAGACCTCATTGTTATATATCTATACTAATATTATAAAGCTGAAGAGTTTGTTTGTTTGTTTCAACGCGCTAATCTCCGAAACTACTGGTTCGAATTGAATAATTATTTTTGTGTTGGATAGTCCAGTTATCGAGGAAGGCTATAGGCTATATAACATCACGCTACGACCAATAGGAGCAAAGATATAGTGGTAAATGTGTAAAAAACGAGAGAAATTATTTCATCTTTGAAGCCTTCCGTTGCGTGCGCCGTGAAAACGGTTCAAGATACACAAAAAATATGTATTAAAGAATAATCTAAATATATATAACTCAAAGGTGACTGACTGACATAGTGATCTATCAACGCACAGCCCAAACCACTAGACGGATCGGGCTGAAATTTGGCATGCAGGTAGATGTTATATCCGCTAAGAAAGGATTTTGATAAATTCTACCCCCAAGGGGATCAAATAGGGGATGAAAGTTTATATGATAAAAAAATAACTATTCCACGCGGACGAAGTCGCGAGCACAGCTAGTATATATATATATATCAGCCTAAGCAAACACACTCTAGACCACATTGTTATATATATATATAGCAGCCTAAGCAAACACACTCTAGACCTCATTGTTATATATATATATATATCAGCCTAAGCAAACGCTATCTAGACCTCATTGTTAAAACTTTTTTTTTACTTTATTACTTTATTCATTAATATTTGTAAAGATTTACAAGAAATAAATAATTTTGATTTGATTTTGATGCTATGTGCTCTTATAATGCTTATTTTCTTGTAATACCTACCCGCTATCTTTAATAAGCATTTCCCACATTTAATGCTTTATGATCATCAAAAGTGGGAAATGCTTTGTTACCCACTTGATCATAATACCCATTTTCCTATAATTCTTTTCATTCCACAACTAATTTTAGTAAGACTTATTTTTTAGATTTAATCTAAAAAACAAATCTAAAAACACTAGTTAATTAGGAGGTACTTATGTGTATTTATGAATATTGTCTTAAAGCTACTTTTTGAATCTCATTCATTTTATTAAAATATATCAATATTATCCGTTTCCACAAAAGTGATGACATCTGGCTGACGGAGCGGCGTCAGGGAGCGCAGAGCTCCCGCGCGGGCGCCGCCTCGGGCACGCGCCACAACACGAACTCCTCTGCCAAGAACGCGCCCACCTCCGCCGCCGACAGCGCCTGCGTCGGACTGTACACACCGGCCGCCGCAGGGGGCGTCGAGCCGAACACATCGGCGGCGGCGGCCGGGCGGAACACATCGGCGGCAGCGGCCGGGCGGAACACATCGGCGGCGGCGGCCGAGCGGAACACATCGGCGGCGGCGGCCGGGCGAAACACATCGGCGGCGGCGGCGGCAGAGCGGAACAAGTCAGTGGCGACAGGGGAGGTAGCGGCGGCCGAGCGGAACAAGTCAGCGGCGGCAGGGGAGGGAGCGGCGGCCGAGCGGAAGACGTCGGCGGGCAATGGGGTGGCGGGCGAGCGGAACACGTCGCAGTCGGCGGGCGGCTTCCCGTCGTAGAGACTGCGCACTAGCCGCGCGACCTGGGCGTCGGGCGCGGAGAGGCGTAGGAAGCGCGCGCGCGCCTCGCGCACCAGCTGGTCGTAGTGCGGCGCCTGACAGACACACACGGTTACGCTTCACAATTAAGTATAAGTCGTTGCTATTGAAGCAATGTATACAAAAACAAACATGAGCTGAACTAGAATAATGTTATTGCTGCTATTGCCGAGTTCCCCAAGCGTCCTCGCACATCCCGGAAAAGTCCCCCGTTTTATCCACATTCATGCCTTTCCCCTCTAATTGTTTAGCATTCATAATATTACCCATTTGTGGTAGCTTATATGCCGATGATCAAGACCGACCGGATCATGCATATCATATAAAAGACATTATATTTAATTACAATCTCATTCTCTTTTCTCATAATACCCGTTTTCAAAAGCATTTCGCCATATTTACTTTACATATTTTTAAAGTTCCCATGTTCCCATAGCTCCCTGTTCCCATAGCTCCCTGTTCACCATAATGCCTATTTTCTTATATAATAATGTCTCATAGATTCAACCCCATTACTATGTTAATCGTTTTTTGGAAGCCCGCGATACAGGATTTTCCAGTGCGGGACACATTGTGCAATTAATTAGTGTGTATACATTTATCTTGAATAAATGAATTATGAATTATAAGCTTTTTGATTATACTGTTTTTTTTTTTAGAATAAAAAAAAAATAAGATAATTTGTGTCTAAGGGTGCGGAGTTTGTTAATATTTGTATATTCTCTGTAATACACTATGTAACAGTAGGCTTAATAGACTTAATTGTTGTCTGTAATATTTTAATGTAAAATATTATGTAGCAACATTATTTTTGGTCTGTGGCATATAGCCTCTATAAATTATATAAATTTAATCTGTGACTTTCTCTTGTCATCGGAACGTCAGTGAACGCAATCAATAATACAATAAAATCTCTATGTAATTATTTTAATCTATTTGCATCTATAATAATATTATAATATAAAATCATTGTCTGCCGTTATTGTGATTAATAAAGGTATGTGCAATATATAATTCCAGCATTTATTATTTTCTCCGAGCCCGCTACAACTTTTGCCAAACAGCACCACGCAGTAATTCACAGCTTTAAAACTCGATATCATCACAGGTTATGGTCCCAGAGATACTGTTGGCAATTTTGTGTTGAAATAAATTATTTTAAAGCGGGTTCCTCAAGAGGGAGAATTTTAAAATGAATGAGCACGTGCATCAACCTAGTACTTCAACATGGGGTTCTTCGACTGTAATGACCTTCGGAGCAACCGGCGCTATGGAAAAGCTAGACGGCGTGGCTAATTATAATTCCTGGAAATTTTGCATGAGGATGCAGTTAACATTAGATGGTTTATGGGATTGCGTTAGTGGAACCGCCCCCAATTTGGACAAAGCCAAGGATCAGCGTGCTTTAGCGCGCATTTGTCTTAGCCTTAAGCCATCATGTGTGCAATATGTACGCAACGCCGAGTCGTCATGGGAAGCCTGGCATAAGTTAATGAAAGTCTATGAAGACAAAGGATTGTTCCGGCGGGTCGTTTTATTGAGACAGTTGCATAGGGTTGACTATAGTTCATATACAAATATGAACCACTATATAGATACTGTAATGACAACCGTACAGCAGCTTGAGGATATTGGTAAAACGGTTGATGATGAAGAGGTGGCGGAGATCCTGCTTAGTGGTTTACCACAAGAATTTGATAATCTGGTTTCAAATTTGGAGACGGCGTGCATAGCATCGAGCTTATCTAGTGAGCTTGTGCGCTCACGACTGCTGCAGGAGGAATATCGGAGGAGCACCTTTGACAATGTTCCGTCCACTAGTGTAACCAGTGTAGCTTATGTGTCTAAAAGCAAAATTGTGTGCCATTTTTGTAAAAAGCCAGGGCATATAAAGCCAAAGTGTAGAAAGTTTTTAAAATTAAAGGAATCTAAAAGTTTTCTAGTGTCTGAAATGGCTTTTAGTGCGCGTAACAAATGGATTGTGGACTCTGGGTGTACCTCACATATGTGCAATGATAAATCTCTTCTTAAAAATTATAAGAAATGTGATAATTCTATATGTATTGCTAATAATGATAAAATTCATAGTCAAGGCTTGGGCAGTGTAAATATTTTGTTTAATAATAGTATAAATAAGCTCAGAAATGTTATGTATGTTCCACAACTGGCTTCTAACCTACTCTCGGTCAGTAAAATGGTTGAAACGGGATTGACTGTTATATTTAATAAGGATGGATGTTTTATTTATGATAAGTGCATGATAAACGGACAACATGTTTTATCTGCCTCTTTTAACAATGGTGTTTATAAATTGTTAGATGCTTCTTGTGTGTCTGATTCACAGGGCGGTGTTCATACTTCCATGGCTGCCAGTGCTTCTGCGTCTGTGTCTAATGACTTATGGCATAAAAGGCTGGGGCATTTGAGTTGGAGTGGTATGTGTTCTTTTAAACAGGGTATGATTTCCGGAGTTAATTTTCAAAAGGATCAACCTCATGACAATGTGTCGGCTTCTGTACCTTGCTTTGAGGGGAAGCTGAAGGCCAAGGCTTATCCTAGAGGTGGGGCAACGCGGGCTGAGGCGTTACTGGAGCTCATACACACAGATGTCTGTGGTCCACTACCACAACCGACATGGGGAGGTGCCCGTTACCTGTTGACATTCACCGATGATTTTTCAAGAAAAACTTTTGGTTTCCTTATGAAGCAAAAATCTGAGGTAATGAACTGTTTTATTAATTTTCAAATTTTTGTTGAGAAACAGACTGGTTTGTCTATTAAGACCTTGAGATCTGATAATGGTGGTGAATTCTGCAATGCAAAGTTTGATAAATATTTGAAGACGAATGGTATCCTTCATCAAACCACCATTCCTTACTGTCCACAACAAAATGGTGTTTCCGAACGTCTTAATAGGACGCTGTTGGAAAAGACTAGGTGTATGCTTTTTCAATCTGGACTAAATAAACGTTACTGGGGTGAAGCGGTAATGACCGCTATATACTTAAAAAATAGAAGCCCCACTGTAGCTTTACCTGGTGTGATACCAGAGATCGTTTGGAATGGTTCCAGTGTAATTAACCTAGATCACTTACGTGTATTTGGATGTATAGCATATTCTCTAGTGCCTGAGCAAAAGCGTAACAAACTGGATGCAAAGGCGGTACCTTATATATTTGTGGGTTATAGTGAGATGTCCAAGGGTTATCGCCTTATTCACCCATCCAATCCCAAGCGAGTAGTAGTTTCTAGGACGGTAAAGTTCTTAGAAAATAAGTTTTATGATGACAAGAATAATAATTGTATGTCTGATGATATTGTTGTACATGAATTAATTCAGAATACTATTAATAATAATTTTAATAATGATATAATAAATAATGAATTAATTAGTAATAATGCTGAAGGTATAAATTCTAATTCTGTTTCCAGCATTAATACAGATCCTTGTACACAGACAGGTGTTAATGCAGATGTTAGCAATAGCAACAGTGAGGATGATATATATAATGTAGAATATTTATCTTTCAGCGAGTCAGCATCTAGGGGAAGTGAGTTCTGCAACACCAATGGTGGAAATCCCTCAGCGTCCTGCACGTAGCACTCGTTCATCGATGCCCAAAAGGTATGATGAATATGATATCTCTTTAATGGCTCATGGTAGTCCTATAATTGATGAACCTCAGTCTTATGATGAGGCCATAAAGTCTAGCAATAGCAGTGAATGGCAGTTAGCCATGCAAAGTGAGTATAATTCACTGTTAGAGCACCATGTATGGGAGCTAGTAGATAGACCTAATAATCAAAATATTATTAAATGCAAGTGGGTTTACAAGCAGAAGCAGGATGCTTCTGGAAACTTTGACAGGTTTAAGGCTAGATTAGTTGCCCGTGGTTTTAGTCAGAAAAAAGGCATTGACTATAAAGACACTTTTTCACCTGTAGTCCGACATTCTACTTTGAGACTATTGTTTTCACTTTCAGTAGATTTAAATATGAACATTAGTCACATTGATGTAGCCACTGCCTTTCCTAATGGTGAACTAAATGAGAAAAATTTTATGGAGCAACCTATTGGTTTCGTTACTGACACCAATAAAGTATGTTTATTAAACAAATGTATTTATGGCCTAAAACAAGCTAGTCGCATGTGAAATAGTAAGATACATAAACTTCTGTCAGAGAATGGTTATAGTCAGAGTAAATGTGAACCTTGTGTTTATTTAAAATCCAACAATAAATGTTTGACTGTTATAGCATTGTATGTTGATGACTTTTATGTATTTAGCAATAGTTGTAATGATGAAAAAGAGTTGTTTAATTTGTTAGAACAACATTTTAAAGTTAAACATTTAGGTGAACTTAAAAGTTGTCTTGGTATGAAAGTTATTAGAGATAGATCTCAGGGTACATTAATGCTTAATCAAAGTGAATATATTAAAAGGCTTTTAATTAAATTTAATATGACAACATGTAAGCCTGCCCTAACACCAATGGCCTTGAATAATAAACTGTCAGATTCAAAGGAGGTTTTAAGTGATGATGTTTATCAATATAGACAATTAATTGGTAGCTTTATGTATTTGTCTGTGTGTACCAGACCTGATATTTCATTTGCATGTAGTAAATTAAGTCAATATTATAACAATTTTACCAAGGAACATTGGGTTGCTGCCAAACGCATTTTGCGTTATTTATCTGGTACAATTAATTATAATTTAAAGTTTTGTAAAAGTGACAATTACAATAATATTGTAGCTTATGCTGATTCAGACTGGGCCAATGACAGTGATAGAAAATCATACACTGGTTATGCTATCAAAGTGGGAAATAATGTTATCAATTGGCAGTCTAGGAAACAGTCTTGTGTTGCTTTATCTAGCACAGAGGCAGAATATTTAGCAATTTGTGAAGTAGGCAAGGACTTAAGTTTTATTAACAATATAATGTCTGAAATTTTGCCTTATTTAAAATTAAATATAACTATTTACAATGATAATCAAAGTGCTCAACAATTGCTAAAGATAAAGGAGTATAGTCACAAAAGAACCAAGCATATTGACTTAAGATTCCATTTTATAAAAGACATAGTACATAAGTTAGGTATAGATATTATGTACTTATCAACTGATATGATGGTAGCAGATGTTTTGACTAAGCCATTAAGTTATGCAAAGCATAGTGGTTTTATAAGACAATTAAGTTTGACATGATATTGTATTGTAATGTGGCAATTTTGGTTATTCTTTTGTCAAATGTCTTAGGTATTGCAAAGAATATAAGGGGAAGTGTTAATATTTGTATATTCTCTGTAATACACTATGTAACAGTAGGCTTAATAGACTTAATTGTTGTCTGTAATATTTTAATGTAAAATATTAGGTAGCAACATTATTTTTGGTCTGTGGCATATAGCCTCTATAAATTATATAAATTTAATCTGTGACTTTCTCTTGTCATCGGAACGTCAGTGAACGCAATCAATAATACAATAAAATCTCTATGTAATTATTTTAATCTATTTGCATCTATAATAATATTATAATATAAAATCATTGTCTGCCGTTATTGTGATTAATAAAGGTATGTGCAATATATAATTCCAGCATTTATTATTTTCTCCGAGCCCGCTACAACTTTTGCCAAACAGCACCACGCAGTAATTCACAGCTTTAAAACTCGATATCATCACAGAGTTGTGGTTCTGCTGCCTGTCCGCGTTCGGTCGGGTTGTCCAAACAATCACGAGCTGCGGTCGTCTTCGGTGACATCACGTTAAGTAAACAATAAATATGCAAGTTCTATTATGTTAATTATAGTTGAAATTTCAATGTTCTTTTTTTTTTAAGTTCACACTGAGCTTTGGCCAGAGCGCCGCACCCCCGGGCGGGACTCGCAGCGCTGAGGCCTTGTGGCTAAGCGTGTCATGGTCGAGCTGCCGAGTCTCGAACGCTTAGATTTCTGCACTTCATCATTGAAATCGAATCATGGGGCTTCGGACAAAATACTTGAATTTAGTAACCATGTATTCTTAACTCTCGGTGATTCTGCGTCCCCCAAGTGCAGAAGTGCACCACGGACCTGCTATCTTTGAGTACTTATGATGATAGTGGTGCTTCACTTATCTCAGATTTGATGGCAATCACAAATGTTTATCAACTTATTAAACGTTAATAATAGAAATTTAGATCTAGTTTTCTGTAAGATAACTTTGCTTTCGTCAAGTGATCAGCCTCACGCCATGTGATCAGCCTCACGCTATGTGATCAGCCTCGCGCCATGTGATCAGCCTCACGCCATGTGATCAGCCTCACGCTATGTGATCAGCCTCGCGCCATGTGATCAGCCTCACGCTATGTGATCAGCCTCGCGCCATGTGATCAGCCTCACGCTATGTGATCAGCCTCGCGCCATGTGATCAGCCTCACGCTATGTGATCAGCCTCACGCCATGTGATCAGCCTCACGCTATGTGATCAGCCTCGCGCCATGTGATCAGCCTCACGCCATGTGATCAGCCTCACGCTATGTGATCAGCCTCGCGCCATGTGATCAGCCTCACGCTATGTGATCAGCCTCGCGCCATGTGATCAGCCTCACGCTATGTGATCAGCCTCGCGCCATTTGATCAGCCTCACGCTATGTGATCAGCCTCGCGCTATGTGATCAGCCTCGCGCCATGTGATCAGCCTCACGCCATGTGATCAGCCTCACGCTATGTGATCAGCCTCGCGCCATGTGATCAGCCTCACGCTATGTGATCAGCCTCGCGCCATGTGATCAGCCTCACGCTATGTGATCAGCCTCGCGCCATGTGATCAGCCTCACGCTATGTGATCAGCCTCGCGCCATGTGATCAGCCTCGCGCCATGTGATCAGCCTCACGCTATGTGATCAGCCTCACGCCATGTGATCAGCCTCGCGCCAGAAGACTGACTATCACCATAAATCTGTGGTTCAAGTAGTCCTCTACCTCCAAATTAATGACAAAATAAAACTGTTTCATAATGGTGACTATGATTATATTTGTGCTGATTTAAATGATGTAGATTGGAGTCGTGAGTTCCTCAACCTTAGTATGGATGAGCATGGCGAGTGTTTTATACTAAACTCAACAACTTAATGGATATATGTGGCCAGTAACAAACTTAGTTGATCATCTTCTAGGTTCCCTCCTTGGTATACCATTACCTTGATTAAACTAATAAAGTAAAAAAAATAATCGCAATTAGAAAAGGTATGATAATATACTCTAGAACCTAGATTATCAAACTTTTTCTTTGCTAAGAAAACTACGAACCAAAATTGTTAAGAAATGTTATAAAAATTATATACATTTGGCTGAGGAAAGAATAAAATATAATCTAAACTACTTTTGGAACTCTATTAAGTCAAAATCAATGTGTAAAGATATTCCAGAACAAATTAATTACGGTGATAGGTGTACGGTATCAGGAGACCTGGTTGAAATCTGTAATATGTTTAATAAATATTTTAATTCAGTTTTATTACAGATGTCTTAAATCGTGATCAAATAGTTCCTATTCAGACGCCAGAAGATATTTGTTATATTATTATTTCGAGTCCCGAGTACTGGCGCTATAAAATTAATTATAGATATTAAAAAAGGAACAGGCTCTGACGGTGTTCACCCACTCTCTATCCGCAACTGCTCCACTTACATTAATTTTCAAGCAGTCCATCAAAGAAGGCGTTTTTCCAACAGCTTGGAAACGCGAATTGATCGCTCCCATCCCTAAACTACGGACAAATCCCAAGTAACCCAGTCAGACCAATTTCAAAACAAAGAATGTTCGCTAAACTTGAAAAGATGATAACTGAACAACTAACATGAATCAACATCCTCTATTCGTCGTCACAACTCACCTAATCAAACCACAGTATTTTATTTGTTAATCTGCTTAAACTCGGTGTACACGGTGATCTTTACCGCTGCATTAAATCCTATATTACCGCAGCCAGGTAGTATGTTTAAAGTGACACGTCAAGCTACGTGAATATAACTTCTGGCGTACCGCAGGGCTCTCATCTAGGTCCCCTAATCTTCAATATTTATGTAAATATATGGATACCATTTTAAGTTCACCTGCGCTGTTGTATGCACATGATACCATTTTTTCGGTTTGCCACATCTGTTGATGATTGCAATGTGCTTTAATTAGATATTGATAACCTCAATTGCTCAAATAACCAACTTTTTCCCAACACGAATAAATATTTTATAATTTCCTGTGGTCGGAAAAGGGTACCCATCTCTTACAAATATTCTTTGAATAACAAAGAAATAAAACGAGTGAAACAAATTCCCGACCTGGGAGTTACATCGGATGAAATTAAGTTATTTCCTTCATATTGATGATATTGTCAATAGAGCAACAACATGGATTTGTACTGAGAGTATGTAAACCGTTTTATCATGCTTTCACATAGAAAGTACTTTATTACTCCTTTGTCCAAAGTAATCTTGAATTTGCCAGCGTTGTTTGGAATCCACTGTATAAACCATATTCAGAGAATTGGCAAGGTTCAACGCAAATTCCTAAAAAGCCTAAATTTCGGTATCAATGAAATTGAGCATCTTCATTTACCCAATCTTTCAGATCACCAAGTCATTTCTAAGGTCACCTTTCTATATAAATTTCCTAATGACCTAATTGATTCCTCTCACCTATTAGAAAAAAAATACATTTAAAGTCTCTTCTCATTGTCTTAGAAATTCTGATCTTTTTCTCCCAAAGTCAAAGTCAAATCATTTATTTCATGTAAATCTTTACAGATATTTAAGAATAGTCAAAAAAAAAAGTTTAACAATGAGGCCTTAGAGTGCGTTTGATTAGGCAGCTTCATTAACAAAAGAACGACAAACATTTATTAAACCTCAATATCAAATTTAGAACTTAAACGCGATAGAATGGTAATCATAATATGAAAAATACTACCAAACCGAAAACACACTACATAACCAATTATTATAAGACTAGGTGGTTAGCTGATTCCATTGAGCTGTCAATCATTATCTGGCATACAAGGGCGACCAACTTCACCGACCATATCACGCCTTAAATATTTATTCTAAATAAAAGGATAGTAACCAATCACATAAAAGTAAAGGTATAAGGATCGGTATTTTTAAGGGCGGTTATACGAACTGTAAAGTCCTCAGTAAGTAAAGTACCTCAAAGACACCTCAGAGAAAAAGAAACCAGCAAGTAAAAAAAATCTAGTGCATCACACAAACTAAAAGAGGAGCACAGCCATTGATTCGCTTATGCTATATAGCATATAAATATATAGTAGCATACTCAAAGTGCACCCCACCGAACAGCGTGCGTAAAACACCCTATGGCAGATTATTTGTTACTGTACCAAAGTACAGAACTACACAGTATACTGTAGTATAAATTAAGTATAAATAAGCAGGTAATCATCAATGATTACCTTATCCAAAGACAAAATTTACATAATATAATGAAAATAAATTATATAATATTAAATTATTACAATATCGGACACTACACTATACTATAATACCATATTCTTGCAAAATAAACATATTTAATTTACATACCTACTAAGCTAGGTACATTCTACATGTAATAAGCAATTTGTTCACGCGAGACCTCAATGAGGATCAACGAGGATTTTACTAGTAGTAGATATGCAGGAAGTTTGACTCCGCCGCGCTCCACTGTGAGCGCTATCGTGCTAAAACTATTGGTATAGTGGAAAGTTTGGTATCGTTTTCGGATAACTTAAGGATTAATAATTCATTTCCATAACAAAAACTATACTCGTCCCTACAAAAATCTAAATTATTGAACAACGTACTAAAATCATGCACTATATTTTTATACATCAACGTGGTTTATTTTTAAACCGTAAGAGATTTTGATATGAAAAACATTTTCTAAACTCCACATTTACTACGATTACAGAAATATAACGTTTATTAGAATAGGCGCGGATTACTGCGGATGTAAAAACTAAATATATTATTATAACGTTGCATCATTACTTCTACGCTCGAACGGTCTGGATTTCTGAACCATGCCTTTTGTTTGATCTCGTATCAAAAATGATCGATGAGATTAATACCTAGACTAAGTGAAACTGCCAAAGTAATACGCGACGTGTGACATGTAGTATCAGCTTTACCGAGTATTTTAACTAAGTCTCCAACGACAAACACCACATAGGGAGCAAAATGATCCGAGAGAATATTGGCGATGTCAGATGTCAGCCCGTCTCCTCGGCCTCTTTCAGATATGAAAACAAGCACAGTTTATTCCGTCCGAGGGGTCATTCCAAGATTGCAACCGCTAAACACGATAAGACGTTGCGTAAACTATAAATATAGACATATAAGTTCTATTCCAATGGTTATATAGTCTGTATTAGTAATTCCGCCATCTTGAAATACACGAATTCTTTACAAGTTTGAACATGTTTGGAGCATTGGAATGTCAACTCTATATTTAACAGACTAGAACTTATATTTCAATGTTAATAGTATATGCAACGTAGTTAAATCGTGTCGTGTTTAGCAGTTGCAATCTTGGAATGACCCCCCTGGGATACCAGCCGACATAATGCAGGTACCGCTGCCATATCCACCTGTATGCCCGGCCTCTCCTGTCGTTGCGACGCTGGCATATTCTGTACTCGTCAGTGAACAGAACCACCTGCCATTGAGAACCTCTCGAGAATACTGGTAACGCGCTTGCTTCAAGGTTCTGCTACTATCCATTTGCTGAGAGTCACTCCTCGAACTTGTCTAAGTTCTTGCTGCACGTCAACACACGATGGTACCGATTGTGCAGAGAGGTTGAGAAAATACGAAATATAAAACGGTCGTCTTTCTCAGAGGTGCACCGGCGGCGGCTCAGATTGAAGGGACAAGTATCTTGAAATCGTCTCTATACTCGGGATACAGCAGCCTGGCTCCAGCAGTGAAGCTGGGCAGCGGCTGCTCCCTGACTGGCTCTTGTTATAAAACAGCAACAGCTGTAGAAACCAGTTATTAATCCTTAAGTTATCTGAAAACGACACCAAACTTTACATTATACCAATAGTTATGTTTTTTCTAAGCTTAAATTATGCCTATCGCTATTTTTACTAAACTTATTTAAGTTTTTCTTGACGTACAATAAATTTTCATAAATATAATGAGATGGTGGTGTCAATACATCAATCATAGAAAAGATTTCTCGAAGAGAGTCACGAGCTTTCATGTTATATATTGCCCAAATGGCCTTCTTCTGTAGAATAAATATAGTATCAATATCTGCCGCAGATCCCCACAATATAAGACCATATGTCATTATATTGTGAAAATAGGCGAAGTAAACTAGTCTGTCTGGTTGTTGCAACATCAGTTAATTGTCTAGTTTTTCTGACTGCATATACAGCAGAGCACAATCTATTGGATAAATTATTAATGTGAGCTTTCCACTGTAGTTTGGAATCAACTGTGATTCCTAAAAACACAGTGGAGTCTACAAATTCCAGATCAGTACGACCTATCTTCACTGTGGCATTGATATTAGATACATTAGGCAACTTAAATTTCAGGCACGTAGTCTTCTTTGCATTTAAAACTAAATTATTTGCGTGAACCATTTTGAAACCATTTCCAATTTTATTTGCTGCCGTTAATGTATTATCTTTCCTACTAACTTAAACAGTAGGGATGTATCATCAGCAAATAGCACTATCTGCGCCGTCTCATGTACCATATGTGGAAGATCATTGATGTATATGTATACTGGGAACAGAAACGGGCCTAAAATTGAGCCCTGGGGGACACCCATCTTTACAATGGTTCCGTCTGATACACAACCATCAATATTAACATCTTGAGTTCTATTAGAAAGGTAGAACTTTATTAGATTTATATCGCAGCAGTTTCAAGTATGCAGCTGCAAAAAATATGGAATAACTTGCCGCCACTAATTCGTTCTATACAGTCGGTAATAGATTTTAAGTTAAAATTAAAAAACATGTGAAACAAATAAAGTGTGGTTAGATGTGTTTCGTACTAGGTAAAATATATAAATTGAAGATATAAAATTTTATTGCCAAATATTTCGCCTCTCTTTGGAGCGGCGTCATCATCAGTGACAGTGACTGAAGGTCTTTGTCATAAATTGTGAAAAAGTAATTTTATTTCATTTATTGTATTGAAATGTAAGTTCTATCCTGTTAATTATAAAGTTGAAATTCCAATGCTCAACACATGTTCAAACTTGCGAAGAATTCGTGTATTTCAAGATGGCGGCATTATTATAGCCAACCTAAATACATACTATATAACCATTGGAATAGAACTTATATTTCTATATTTATAGTTTGCGCAACGTCTTGTCGTGATTAGCGGTTGCAAGCTCGGAATAAGGGCTATAGTATGCACCAAGCTGCCATATAAAAGAGCTTTCCCAATTAAAAAATATCATGATTTTAAATCAAAAATCAGCTGACACTTGAAACTGCATTTTTGCATTTGTTTTTGATCTAATTTATTTATTATTATTTTAGTTGATACTATTTGCCTTCCTCCCATGTTTCCTATATGTATTTTATTTATATTTTATATTGAAATTTTTATGTAGGTACATTATAACATATAATATTATATAAGTATGTATCATGGATACACAATATAAAGGTATGTGTGTATATATTTGTATGTATGTATCTATGTCTATGACACATAAGTATAGGTCACACCCGCAACACTGCAGGGCATCAGCTGAAAATCAGCGCTACAACTCAGGTTGCAGCCTATGCTGAGCTGAGAGCCCATTTCGTTTCAAAATATGTGTTTTTATCTTTGTTTATTGTATATTGTGTTTGAATTACTATATTGTGAAATTGTATATTGTGTTTGTATATTGTGAAATCTTTCTATCTTGCTTTTAGATTTAAAGCTAAATAGCAAATGCCATAAAATTCCAGCCTATCTAGCAAAGTTTGAAGGTCCGTTTCTCCTTGCACCACTAATTATGCGAAGACTTCTTTTATTCACATCATTTCAAAATTCAAAATTGTTTATTTGCAAAAAATCTGTGTATTAGTTAGGTGTTAGTAGTGTATTCGTTCATGACAGATTTTACCTTTGGAGGAAGGTGTGCAAATCATGCTGATATGTTCCATTTTGATAAATACTCTATTGACGCTAATCTGTGGTCATAACCTATGTCAGTCAGTTAAGAGAAAAATTGTAAAATGGAAGTCCTTAGTTGATTTGTTTTTGATTCTAATAATTTGTTGAAGAAGAAATGTTTTGTTCCGTAATATGATTTGTGCGGCCTTCTTTATTGTCATTGAAATATGTAGTGTTTTGTTCGCCATGTATTAGGCTTCAAATAGTGATTGAGATTTGTCGCGTTGTGTGTTGTTCTTATTATAATATTGTTCCAACGCTATAATATTGTCTAAATGGTTATACCGTGGCATCAGTGGTTCAAGATCGACGATATTGCATTCCTTGGGCTGGGTACCCAAGGAATGCAATATCGTAATGCGGATCTCGACGCTGAAGCTAACCACCAAGCCATTCGGTAAGTTTAGTTTTTAAGTTAATGTGCGCATCGCACCCCGTTCGAGAAGCTTGGACTAAATAGTTTTGTTTCCCGGCTTCTCGCACATTTCTGGTAGCAGAGCGTGGATCGTACACATTCTGGCACATTTTGTTAGTGGGTTTTTTAATTTACCCATCTGTGCAAATTTGAGGTTATACACATTTTGTTCCTAGCTCAGTTTAGAAACTGGTTTGTTGGCTAGATTTAGTTTATTTTGTTAATTGTTGGTTTTGTTGCGCCATTTGGTTTGGAGAAATCATAAATTCTTCCAACGTTTCCTTCATTCATTATAATTTTGACCTTATGTGACTTGCCTATGCTTTGCTACCTTTTTTAGGGTCAGGCAGGTCAGGTTAGTTTGTATAATATTCCTAGTGCAGTTCCAACATAATTAAGTAGGTTTTTTAATTAAAATTAAGTTTATTTTCTTATTATTAGGGTTAGGTAGGTAAGGTTTTGTAAATTGTTTTATGTTTGTTTTCCCTTAGTAAGGGAACTTAAAACTGTTTTTTTTAAATCCAGGCCCACCCTAAATTTAATCTCCCCTTAAAGATATTTCGACTAAAAATAATTATATAATTTTACTAACATTTTAAGAAATTATTTCAAAATTGTACAGTTTTTGTACAGGGGATATTTTACTAAATTAATTAAACTTAATTTGAACAAAATAGTACGCCATCTTTAAATTGCTTCTTCCTGTCAATGTGAGAAGTGCGTAGACTCGCGAGGTGAATAGTTACCAATAACGAAATTATTGATAACCATAACGAAACTATTTTGTATTATTGAAATAAATAATTACCTTTTAAATTATTATTAATTGTTATTAAGGCTGTTGTGTGGAGTTGCACAAAGTGTCCGTTAAAGTAATTGAACGATTAAAGTTAAAAATGGCGTAAAATGTACCAGTTACTTTATTTTTATTACTTTAACGGACACTTTGGTATAACTAGAACTATATATTATTTATAATCAAAATATACTAAGAGATAAAACTTTAAAAAACGGGGTTGTTATGAAAAATAACCAAAAAATGCATTTCGGTTAAATTGTGATTTCCAAATTCACTGACAGACGCTTCAATTTTACTTAGTGCTTTAGCATAATAACGCTTTAGCATTAGAGTGATGGTTCCAAAAAAAAGTTTTTGTTTACATGTTTTTGTAGAACATAAATATTTAAGAATGTCACTCACTTGTTGGGGGCATATTCGCTTTCTAGGCCTTATTATTCTAAGCTGAATTGCATGTATTGATAAATACAGTTTTCAGCAAATATAAAAAAAATGAATACCACTTTAGTCTTTAGTTTGTATAGTGGGCGATTATCTTCAGTTGTCATGTTTAGAAAAGCGATTTTAGACCTTAATAAAAAAACAGACAATATTGCGTGCAAGTTCTAAAAATCATTTTGTAAGATTTTGTTTACATGCTTTTGGTAGAACATAAATAAATAAAATGTAAGTATGGCATCTATACATATATAGAAAATAGGTAATAGTTACTTTTAATTTTTGAACGTAATGTCAAGTTCGTTGCCGCCATTGTTTGTTTTCTTACTTTCGTTTTGTATATTCCGTTTTTATATTCGAAAAGGCGATTTTAGGTCTTAGGGCTCTTTCTTTTACATACTTTGATTTAGTTAGTTTGATTTAAAGACTAAAGAAATCGTTTTATTCAATAAACACAATTTATTATATACTAATTAAGTTATTGTGCCTTACCATAACGAACGTTATTAAATCTATAAACGTCTAGTCGTCTAGCACAAGTCAGCACATTAGTCAAATCATTAGTGTTGTGAACATGTAAATCAATATTAATATTTCTATGGAGTAAATTCATAATAGAAGCAATTAATTTGCGCGCGAACCGCCAAAACCATACACCTTAACAGGCGAAAAAGACGTGAGCACGTTCAAAGACAGCCGGTTACAACACGAAGTCGTAATAAAATAGTTTTGTGAACCATTATCAATCAGACAACGAACCAGTTTCGTTTTATTATTACCTGGTACCTTAGCGAAAACGCGAGCCGTAGCCAGCATCACGGTGTGAACCATATGATTAGGAGTACTTGGTTGTAATGAACTAAGCGATACGTTTTCACTGGGTGCAGGATCTGCATTCGCAAGGGTAGCACGTCGTGAAACCTGCGAATGGTTAAGGCCGCAGTCTCGGCGGTTTTCATTTGAGGGTCCCGCCGCTGTGACGGACATTGTCGTTGACGCCGATTCCGAAAAATGTAATAATTCATGGTGCGTCTTAGAGTTACAAGTACTACAAGAGCCGTTATAATCGCACCCTGAAGTATAGTGCTTTGCACTAAGACATCTGACACAAGCACGGTGTTTCTTCACCAATTGATAACGTTTACGTGGTGATAGGGTTTTGAATCTAAAACATTGCAAAAACCCATGTACCTCGCCGTTACACAATGGACAACGGTTATCACTTGTATTGGAAGCGACAAACGACTGTGTCTTCCGAACCAAAGACTTGTTGGAACTCGGGAGTTTAGAAGCTCTGTTATTGTCCGCAGCCATCGAAGTATTACCGATGCGCTCCAAAATCTTTGCTTGATCTTTAACAAATGTAATAAAAGCACTATATGAATCTAAGCTTTGAGTGCGAACAAAGTTTTCGAACGCCCGTGCAGTGTCAGAGTCAACCTTTCTTAAGGCTATATAAAGTAGAATAAAATCTGTTTTATTTGGAATTTTTAATTTATCAAAAGCAGCTACCGCCGCCACGTATGTATCAATAAAGTTACCTAATCCCTTCGCTGATGGCAAACGTAATTCTTTTAAATTAAAGATCATGTCCAAGTATGACGCCTAACGCTCTAACGTCTTGGTATTTGTCGACCAACGTCGCATAAATAAGGCTGTAGTTTTCCTCACTGGGGATGATCCCCGCTACGGCTGCGGCCGCCCTACTAGACAAGTAGCTGCACAGGTAGAACACTCTCTCAGCATCACTAATAGACTTGTTATTATGAACCATCGCGTTATAGCACTCATAAAACATTGGCCAGGTTTTAGCGTCCCCATCAAACTTAGGAATATCTAAAGGCGGCAACCTTACTTTAAGTTGATCGTTTTCACGAGGCTTAGATTCCCTAATGTTACTAGTAAGGATTATCTTAGTATAAACGACCTCTGCATAAATGTGTTCGAATGATTCCCAAAACTGGTATGAAGGTACAAATTTCAATTCGTGCTTAGATTTCACGAGATTCACTCGCACTCTAAGACCTCATTGTTAAACATTTTTTTATTTTTTATTTACTATTCATAATATCTGTAAAGATTTACATGAAATAAATGATTTGATTTGATTCAGTTCATCAATTATAAAACTGTACTCTTTCCTAAGCATGTCGATCGTCGAACAAGATGCTAAGAATCTTTCTCGCTTTTCAGGCGTGCCGATATCTCGGGACGCATCGTAAATCAGCTGAAGCCTACTGAAATAAGAATTCTGACGAGATTCTAATATTTTATTTGAAGTCCTAAATCTTCCGACATATCAACTTTACTTGTAGCCATCTCAAAGCTTAAATAATTAAAAGACCTAAGCTACAACTAGGCGTAATAAATTAAAAGGAACTAAAATAAAAATAACTTAATATATAAATAGGTATGCAAGTTTCTAACTACCCCTAGAAACTAAACGGCCGTGAAGATACGCCAAACTCTTTATCACTAATTTCCTATTATAATATTTATTAAATTAATATTTTATTTTTTATTAATATTAATTAAAAAACTATTAAAAACTATTATACCCGTAACAGGGAAACATGCGTGATAAGATAGTATTATTAAAGTTGCATAACTATGTACCTGTCTACACAAAAAAAGGTTAAAGTATATTATATTAAAGTATTTAACCTAAACTTAGCGCATTTTTTTTCATTAAACGAACGCACGGTATACTCGCACTACAAGTAGTATAGTAGTGTTGAATTTTCAGAACAAAATTACAAATAAAATTAATTTAATTTAATTTCAAAACAATAATATTATTTGCATATATTTACAGCATATCCAATGATTGGGAAAGTGCTGTAAAGTACCTAATCTTATTAGTTAACTTTGAAAACAGCATTAACCAATCTAGATTTAAGTTTACTTTATAAGTTACGATATACTTACTACCACTTATATATATCAAACCCTTCTTTACAAATTAATAAACGAATACCAAATTAAGGCAAATTAACTAATTGCAACGTAATATGAAAGCGCAAAAATAATAGACGAGGAAGATCTACATGTAATTGTTAAAACGGCGTGGTTTAAGTAGTATTGCACGAAATAACGATGTAATAGGATAGAAAAACACGTACATAAAACACTGTAATATATTATAATGCAAAATAACTTTTACATAATAATATGCATAAATAACAAAAAAAAAAAAAAAAACAACCTACCAAAAGTTCTAAAAAAGAATATTAATTACAATATAACTAGTTTGTAAGCTATTGTTCTACGTAGTAGTATTATAAAAAGCAATAAGAAAGCAAGAAATTAAAGTTATATCTAACTATTTAAATGCAGGACGTCTCTTCAGCACCCAGCGGGCATGCCTCACACAGCTTCCCAGATCTCCGAGACCGCACTGTCGTCCAACACAAGGCTACGACGTGCGACACAACGTACTTCTCCGATAGATCTCTCACGAGTGCTCGTGGTCAAGGTCACCGCGCAATCATAATAATATGTGATTTTGTAGCGCGGGCGCACGGGTGGAGGGGATGCAAACATTTACGTAATACATAAAATGTCGCATTGTGTAGTCCATGAATAATGATAGGACTCAAAGGATATTCCATTTTCTCTTAAATTAATCCTACCCATTAATAGGCGCAAACAGTGCGGCCTATTAGATATACCATTTATATATGTAGTGCTTTGTTCGCCATTCATTAGGCGCCTACAAATATTGGCAAATAAAATATATACGTGGTGGCCGAGTTGGTTAGACCTTGGACTTAAAAACACTTAGGTCCCTGGTTCGAATCCCGGTGTGTACCAATGAGTTTCTAATTTAAAAATTTACGTACATTTGTTTGACAACACCACTATAGTGCCTCGGAGAGCACGTTAAGCTGTCGGTCCCGGTTTTACTATACCAACTTGTGATACTGTTTATAGATGGGTTATTGAGTCTATTCAAAACATCGCGACGAGCTAGCCACTCGTTCGGTGTGGACTCATACCATCGGCTACGACGAGGTGGGATTAAAAACCCCTCCGCTGGGTACCCTGGGGCTGTCTAGGCGGTCTCGCCGTGAGGCACCCGTGATGATATATTATATTATTATTCTACAAATATTGATTCAAATAGTTGTCGCGTTGTGTTTGTTATATATTTCCAACGTCTGAATAGAAATTGTTATACCGTGGCATTAGTGGTAGACAGCGAAGTTATTATATCCCTTGGGTACCTAGGAATCTCGACGCTGAAGCACCACAACAAGCCATTCGGTAAGTTTAGTTTTTAAGTTAATAAGCAGTGCGCATCGCACCCCGTGGGAGAAGCTTGGACTGAAGAGTTTTGTTTCCCGGCTTCTCGCATATAGGAGCAAGATGCAATTCCTGTAATAGAGTGGGACATCTTGCGAAAATGTGTAGACAAAAAGAACCCAATGTGAAGAATATAACAGAACAGGAAATGGAAGACACAGATAAACTAAATGGTTTGTTTGTGATTAATGAAAATAATATTATGTTATGGGGTCCACCTGTAAGTATTGAAATTCTTATTTATAAAATACCTATGCTTTTTGAAATTCGGGATCCACCTAAACAATAGTATCAGAACAGCAAGCGCTAAAAATCTGGAATAATACCATACCTAAATTGAACAGATGCACAGTTAACTTACAAACATGGACATGTAATAAAGTAGAGTTGCTCGGCAGTATTCAAGTGTTAGTTGAAAAAGATAACCTAAGGTTTAAAAGATAACCTTGACTTGCTGATAGCAAAAGGAAGTGGACATAGTCTATTAGGAAGAAATTGGTTTCAATCCTTAGGTATCAGGATAGATGGTATAAATATGATATTAGAGGATGTGCTATTAAATAAATATAAAAATGTGTTTACAGAAAAACTAGGAATTTATTAGAGTCCAGCAGTAAAAGTAAATATAAAGGATGATGCAAATCCAGTATTTTTTAGATGTCGTCCGATTCCGTTTGCTATAAGAGATAGAGTATGTGATGAAATTGATAGGCTAGTTAGAAACAATATTATTGAACCAGTACCATACTCAAATTGGGCGACCCCTATTGTACCAGTGATGAAGACTTATGGGCGTATACGTCTCTGTGGAGATTATAGACTGACGGTAAATTTAGTTACAGAGTCAATTACCTATCCACAACCTACAATTAATGAAGCCTTGTCAGAGTTAGCTGGGGGCGAATATTCACAAAATTAGATTTGAAGGAAGCATATACCCAGCTATATATATGGCCTATAGAATCAAGCATAGAAGATAAGAGATATATATGTGAAGATATACTGCTGTTTTCAGAAATGCCTAGTGCAATGCTATATACACCGCAGGATATAGCAATGTATACCTCAAAAGATGATATTATGTCTAAAATAAAGTATTGGATATTACATGGATAGCCAGACAAAATTAATGAAGAAACAGCCAGAATATGTTGGCTAAAACGTGAGGAATTAACATTAAGTTGTGATTGTATAATATGGGGCAACAGAGTGGTTATTCCGCCACCTATGAGACAGTATATTCCAGAAGCGTTACATGAAACACATGATGGCATTGTTATTTCAAAATCGATTGCTCGTAGTTACTTTTGGTGGCCTGGCCTAGATCATGAAATAGAAGCTATGGTCGATAGATGCACAACTTGCCAGTTGACTAGAAACATGCCAGCCAGTAATTCACATTCACGGATAACACCAACAAATGTCTGGCAACGACTACATATTGATTTTTCGGGACCATACCATAATAAAATATTTCTTATTATAATTTGCTGATTTTTATTATAATAGATGATGCCCATTCAAAATGGCCAGAGGTAAAAATTGTTTTAACTACTTCAAGTGTGATATAAATGTATTAAGTAATATTTGCAGAACAGGGACTGCCTGAAGTGATAATGTCTGATAATGGAACCGCTTTTACTTCCCAAAAATTCAAGGATTTCTTAAATCAAAATGGAGTGAAACATATATTAACACCACCATACACCCCCTCATGTAACGAGAACAAGCTGAGAGAACGGTACATACTGTCAAAAATAAATTACAAAAGACAAATGCTACGGATTATAGTGTTATTTTACCAAAACTCTTGTTTGGGTTAAGAACTACACCTAATACTGTCACAGGAAAAACACCTGCTGAAGTTTTAAACAAACGTACCTTTAGAACATTTCGTGATTCTCTTCGAAAAATCTTTCCTATGATTGATGTACTACCATCTCAATATATTTATGAGAATTTATTGTACGTTAGGAAAAACTTAAAAATGTTTAGTAAAAATGGCGATAGACATAATTTAAACTTAAGAAACATAGATAAAATCGATTTCCAAAGTTTAGACTGCAAAAAACTAATAAATGTTTCGTCATTCACCGTATAAGGTTATTTAATAAATTACCTAAACGCATTATAGATCTGAGTGAAATAAAGTTTAAAAATTGTATAAAACACATATTAATCAATAAGGTTTATTATAGTGTAAAAGACTATCTTAACGATAAAGACGTCTGGAACCGTCCTCATATGCAATTGAGGTCTCGCAACTAGTAAACAAATGCATAGAATCTACCCTAGTTTAGTAGGTATATAATGTCCGATATTGTAATAATTTTATATTACATAATTTATTTTCATTACATTATGTAAATTTTGTCTTTGGATAAGGTAATCATTGATGATTACCTACTTATTTATACTTAATTTATACTAATAGTATACTGTGTAGTTATGTACATTGGTACATCATCAGCCTATCGCATTCCACTGCTGGACATAGGCCTCTCCCAAGATACGCCACTGATCCCTATCCTCCGCTCTTCGCATCCAGTCTCTGCCAGCCACCCTCCGCAGGTCATCAGTCCATCTAGCTGCGGGGCGTCCTACGTTGCGTGCGCCAAGACGTGGTCTCCACTCCAATATCCGCCTGCTCCAACGGTTATCCGTCCTGCGGCAAATAGTGTTTTCACGCCTTCTCTTCATGAGATCCAGGGTCTCCGCCGAGAGTTTCGACTTCTTGCCAGAGCGCTGTGTTTGGCAAAATCTGACACCTTCCTCTCGAATTGTGTTAACAACAGCATCCAGTTCCCCATCAACATCCATTGTGGTTTCCAACGCGTCGAATCTACTTTTCAGCTCTAGCTGGAAGCGGTCTGAACCCACGACGGTTTGGAGCAGGGTAGGTCGGAGCGTAGATTTCACCAGGCGGTGCCTTTCAAGCTTGTAGTTAATATTCAGAGTACCTCGAACAAGTCTGTGGTCACTTCCGGTATTGAACCTATTGACCACCGAGACATCTCTGAATATGCGCCTTTTATCCGCCATAATGAAGTCAATCTCGTTTCTGACCTTGTTGTTAGGGCTTTTCCAGGTCCACTTCCTGTGGGGTTTTTTTTCAAAGAACGTATTCATTGCAAAGAGCCCCTCTTTCTCGAGGAAGTTGACCAGCATTTGTCCCCTAACATTCCTGCTTCCATATCCGTGTGGTCCGACACTCGATTCGATGCCAGTTTGTACTCCCACTTTGGCATTAAAGTCCCCCATGACAACATTATAGTGGGCCCTAGTGGTGTTGTGGAGAGCCTTGGCTATGTCTTCGTACATAGCCTCTACCTCGTCATCAGAGTGTGCCGAAGTTGGTGCATACACTTGTACTACCTTAAGTGTATATCTCTCGGTTAGTTTGAGTACAAGGTACGCGACTCTACTTGACACACTGGAGACTTCCATAATGTTGTCCGTGAGAACTCTGTTGACTAGGAACCCGACGCCGCCTCGGGATGGATGGTCTCCCTCCCGGAAGTAGAGTTGATGGCCCGATTGCAGAGTTATCATGCCTTCTCACACAGCCCCACAACGTGCCATCTAATCGTTTGGTTGCATTGGTACAGTAACAAATAATTTGCCATAGGGTGTTCTATGCATGCTGATCAGTGGGGTGCATTTTGAGTATACTACTATATATATTATTGTATGGTATATAGCATAAGTCAATCAATAACTGTGCTCCTCTTTTAGTTTGTGTGAAGCACTAGAGTTTTTACTTGCTGGTTTCTTTTTCTCCGGGATGTCTCTGAGGGGATCGACTTTACAGTTAGTGTTTATGTGTGTGTCCTTAAAAATACCGATCCCTATACTTTTACTTATATATGATTCGTTACTTACCTTTTATTTACAATAAATATTTAAGGCATGGATATGATCGGTGAAGTTGGTCGCCTTGGTGGCTCTCTTGTATGGCTGCTAATGATTGACAGGTCAATGGAATCAGCTAACAACCTAGTCTTACACTAGTTGATTATGTAGTGTGTTCGGTTCGGTAGTAATTTCATATTAAGATTTCCATAATTAAAAATTAATATTTGTCGTTCTTTTGTTAATGAATAGCTGCCTAACCAAACGCACTTTAAGACCTCATTGTTAAACTTTTTTTTTTGACTATTCATAAATATCTGTAAAGATTTACATAAAATAAATGATTTTGACTTTTAACAAGATTTGACATTTTGCATCCATATTCAACAAATATAAAGGTGGAACAGTTAATAGAGAATAATAAAGAGGTCAATGTAAGAATATTTAGGGTCAAGGATAAAGTATGGCTAAGAAATTATGCGGGAAGGGAGAAGTGGAAAAAGGGAATAATTATAAAAGTAAAAGGTCCAGTTAGATTTATTGTGCAAATGGTTGGCCCTATGGTCACAAGACATATAAATCAGTTAAAAAGACGTGAAGTACCAGATGACCAACCAGTGCCAGTACAATATATAATAGTTAATAAATATTTAGTAATAGTATATGTTAGCTTAGAGGGAAGATATGTGGTGTATTTAGATATAGATAGTTAGAATAAAGTAAGGGGTAGATTAATATAAGTGGTAGGTAGTTATAAAATATGTCATTCAACCCGCAGTCTACATTTACACGTGAGTAACTTAACAGTCAATAAACCTTGTAACCTAACATTTAAATATATAAATTATTGTTTTGTAATATCAATGATAGAGCAAGTCATAACTGCAGATGACAAGCACTTCTCCGTACAACACACACTAGTATTAGATACCTAGCTGACAATGTGTAGTACTGTGACAGCACAAAAGTGCCAGCTCACCTCTCTTTATTCTCTTGTATTATTTTGTATACCTTTTATAATTTATTAGTTTTCTTTAATTTTACTTTTGATTTACTTTGTAACTACTTTATTGAATATATTATTATACCTTAAATTACACAACTGCATTTGTATTTAGTCTCCTCTTAGGCTGCCTTTAGGACTTCTGCTTTATTCTCAGCATTATAAAGTATACCTAATAAAAGTCTCAATAGTAATCTATAACTTAATTTCTACCTACCTATACTTTACTCCTACCTAAAAGCAGAGAGCGGGACAAGTGTGATAGATGTACCGAGACGAAGAGCAACTAATACTCGTATTCTTAATATGTGATTATCTTGAAGAGTACCTAAATGAGGAGAGGGAAGAACATGGATTTAGATAGATATAGACGAGGCACGTACACAAGCTTGGTCTACAATATTAGCTGAGTTTAAAAGTGTATACTGTTGTATACATTTGGGAAATAGTATCCGGTATCCGGTAACTTTTGGCAATCTCTTGGAAGCGAGCAATCAGAATGAGGGCATCGAGTTTTCCATAACAGTAGTGCTTTAGGCACATAGCTGATGATGATGATGTAACATGGAGAAATCGGGATCTGACATGATACAACATGTGCAGAAGATAACAAAGGACCAACGTCCAATCTGTCAAATTAAGTATACTCAATTCGCCAAACTTAATGGGCAGGCTAGCTTGTGACCATTCGTTATGTTCAAAATACTTTTCAATGAGGACTTTATTTATTAAACTGTCTATTAAACTGGTTTTAAGTGAATAGAGCCATGTCGGTGAAGTTCTCATCAAAAATGTAGTAAAACAATATTTAAGTAAGGCATAAGCAACGTGAAAAAGCGGCCTTTTTATAGCCAACTTAAAACAGACAATATAACTATTGGAATAGAACTGATATTTCGATATTTAACTTGTTACTTAATATCTTGTCGTCGTAGACGATGGCAACTTGCGATGAGGCCCCAGGCCGCTATGCGACTATTATGTAGACGATGGCAACTTGCGATGATGCCCCAGGCCGCTATGCGACTATTATGTAGACGATGGCAACTTGCGATGAGGCCCCAGGCCGCTATGCGACTATTATTTGAACTTTGTAGAAACCCAGCACGTCGGCGCTCAAGATAGTATGATAAAATTAGGAAAATGTAAATGAAAACCTAAGTAAATACAAAAATAACAGTGAAAAATCATAACGAAATATTAAAGTGATAATTTTATATGCTAATGAATTTGGAATACATACAAAACAATAACTTCCACGCTAGACAAACTGCTGTGACGTCAGTTCTTCCTTCGCTGCACAAGACATGCAAACCCATAGGTGCATCTACAGGTAATGTATCATCACATCACAACCCGTCAAAGTGATATTATATCATTTTAAATCCAACAATTGTTTTCATAAAGGTACTGTTGTACAAACGCCAAAATTGCGTTGCAATTAATATAGTGAGGTACATGTGCAGACTGACCGCTTGGTGTGGGTGAGGGACATGTGCAGACTGACCGCTTGGTGTGGGTGAGGGACATGTGCAGACTGACCGCTTGGTGTGGGTGAGGGACATGTGCAGACTGACCGCTTGTTGTGGGTGGAGGTACATGTGCAGGCGCGCCTCTTCGGCCGACAGGTCGGGCAGGCCGGGCAGACTGGGCCGCTCCTTGAAGGGCCCGTAGCAGGAGAGGGGCCACACGCCGCCCAGCACCACGTCCTGCACGTCCGCGCGCACCTGCGCCACCAGCTTGTCGTCCGTCACCGCGCCCGCTCCCGCTCCGGCGCCCGCTCCCGCGCCCGCTCCCGCTCCCGCGCCCGCTCCCGCGCCCGCTCCCGCTGTAAACACGCGCACCGTGACTCAGAATATGGTTTTCATTATATTAAATGATGTCATATTGATGATCAAGTGACAATCAATACTACCATTTATTTTAATGCAAAACAATTTATTTATTACAGTTATATATGAGCGGCGATATTCAATAAGTCGGTGGTGATTTAGGAAGAAATAAATTTTCTAACATAGGGCCCGTTCGTTTTGGGAATGAAATATGTTCATAATGATCATAACGACATTAAGCGAACTTGCTTTTTTTTTGTTAGTTTTAATCACAATGCCACAATTACCACTATCCAAATCGAACACAATTGTTATCACGAATCTGTCAACTGTCACTTGTCAAGTAAAATATAGGTTAAATTAGTGGATTGTACCCACTAATTTGTTTTGCGAAATCTTTCTAAAATAATTTTGAATTAAAATACAATAAATTGATGCCAAAAATATAAGACGGCTGCGACGTTTAAAACAACAACAACTGTCACAACCACAAATGTCAAAATATGTTCACAACGCCACACCTATCGACTTGTGTCATTGTGATCAGTTCATGGTAGCATTCTGGGCCAAAAAAAAACGGCCATTGTGGCAGATCACAACGCCACTTTTGCCACCGAAATCTAAAAAAAAAACGCGTAAATTTACATCGTGATCGTTGTTTCTGTCCCAAAACAAACGCGCCCTTATAGAATATATGTGGGATTGATTAAAAAAAAATAATACGAGAGTTAATTTTATGAATAGATATGGCATAAGATGTCAAATTGAGATAAAAGACGGGGATTGAGTTTTGTTGTGTGTTGTGAAAACAGAGGCGGAGAAAGCGATAATAAAATAATATTTTAGTGAAGCTACCATAGATATAAATATCAAGATAGGCCCTTCCATACAAAATCACAACGACACAGCACCCCTAGCACGGCCAAGCCAAGACAAGATATAAAGTCGCGAACCAATGTCAAAAGTAACTATTTTTTAATATCAACCAATCAGAGCGATGCAAAGTTACACCTGATTGGCTGATATAAAAAAAATGTTTTGTTTGACATCCGCTCGGACTATATCTCTTGTCTTGGCTTGGCCGTGCTACGGGTGCTGTTGTCAATAAAGTGACAACTAGCGCCACTAGTGGTAAGAATTAGAACTAATACTTAGTACGATGTAACGTTGTAAGGGCGTGCCAATTTAATTAAAAACTATTATTTTTCATTTTCATAGTTAATTTTTATGTTTACATTTTTTTTGTCATAAATATGTGAATATGACTCAGGTGTTTGTATTTCGATATGTATGTTTATAAATTAGTCCGTCGGTCTACCAATCTACATCTTAGCGTCAAATATCTCGAGAACTAATCATCCGACTGACTTGGAATAGTTATAAATATTGTTAACCTACATTCATCCAAAATGGTTGGTATAAGTCATAATTACTTATAGGGTCGAGTGAAAAGTGGTCTAAATAGAAAAATAAATAAATTTGGGTCAAATTAGGTAATGTGGGGTGTCAATTGAAAGGTAATATATTTATGTTATTAAATTAGGTACAGTCTAGCTACCGTTAAATAAAAATTATTTGTGTAAGACGGACTTAACTCTAACACAAAGATTCCGTAAGCCAACAACAGTACCGAACAAAAACGGAAAATTTTTAATGAATATTATTTACTTTGCAATATTATATAGCAATATTTTAACTTATATTAAAAATTGTATAATGCTGGTACATTAAAAGGAGTTTAGAAGTAACTCCAAAAACATCATCTCCAAAACACAGAATGAGCTTCCGACGAAATAAAAATACTGTCCGAATTTTATAATTTATTTTTAAAACTTTTTTTAAAGCTGATTTTCAACAAATGAATAGTTAAAATCAATGTTTGTGTCTATATTTTTTTATAAACTATTGTAAATTTTTAAATTATATTAAAAATTAAAATTAAAATAAAAATCGTAACTATTTTAATACCGTTTTATATTTTATTATGAAGTAAAGATTGCTTTATAGTACATTTTCATTATCTGTTATATCTCAAAACTTTTTCTAAGAGTTTCTTAAAATCCGAATATCCCGTATAGTTATGCCCTATGTATCAAAATTAATATTAACGGCCTATACATAGCGAGGAAGGCTATGTATAGTCTATTAAAGTATTTCTTTTTATACAGGGGGCTAAGATAACAGTTTAAACAGGATTTATAACACAAAAACAATTTTTCAAATCGGACTAGTAGTTCTTGAGATTAGCGCGTTCAAACAACCAGACAAACAAAATCTTCAGCTTAATAATATAAGTATAGATAATCATAACTTTTATTAGAGTTTCACACTTTTTCATTCGAATTTTGTATGAGACATCTCTTATTGTATTCAGTATAAGTATTCTAGGCGTCAAAATATGTAACGTCATTACAAGGTTAAGTCGTTGATAGCAATCTCTCCATACATTGAAATTGAACGAATTGAAAATAACCGAAATATAATTGTTTTAATATTTAAATATGAAATTTTCGACTATCCGATGACAAGAAATATTGTCTTTCTTTTTGTTAATCTTTGTCGAGTAAATTGTGCAACTTTTTACCACACAATACAGGATATTGGCAAGTTATTTTGAGTACTGCAGCTGTTTGACACAGACTGACGTATCGTTGGTGCTAAATTGATTTTTTAGCACCAATGTTTTAGTACTTAAGAAACCGGTTTTGAGGCCCGTCCTTACTATTTACGTCAATGGAAGCTACGTATTTAATTTTCTATTGAGATTTTCCTACATATATAGAGTATGTTCGATTTTGATAATACTCTATGGACGCTAATCTGTGGTCATAACTTATGAGTCTTTTTCTGTATAGTAAAAATGTAAAATGGTTAATTTATTTTTGATTCTAATATGATTTGTAAATAGAGGTTTTTGTTCCGTAAAGTAATTTTTATTAGGCGCCTACAAATAATTATCAGAGTTGTCGCGTTGTGTTTATTATATTGTTCCAACGTCGTATTACGTGGCTGTTTTATTTATTTTAAATTCTTTATTGCGTAAAATTGTACATAGGCGAGCTTAATGCCTTAGGCATTTTCTACCAGCTAACCTTTGAGAGAGTGAAATATGCGTAGGGTGCGGAACTTTCGATAGAAGGATATACATATAATTTTAACAATGATGCATAACAATACTTAAACTACTTAAATACTGTATATAATATAATAAATGTAATACATAAACATACATACCATACCAAACAAAAATTGTCACGAGGATCTGGTTTAAGCGTTCAGATAATGAGCCGTGAGCAAGCGTTTAAACACCCCGATGGAAGGGGCTGATCTTACAGTCAGATGACGCAAATTCCACTGGCGAGCAGCTGACACCGTAAACGAATCTGAATATTTGGAAGAGACGTGTGACGGGATTTTTAGAAGGTTATTGACAGAGGAACGGAGGGGACGATCATGCGAATCACCAAGGAAAAGAAAACGAGTTTTAAGGTAAGAGGGAGTATTAGGGTTATATAGTATATTATATAAAAAGGATAGCAGATGTACTGATCTACGAGACCGGATATTAAGCCACCTTAACTGTTTGCGGTATTCGGTAACATGATCAAATTTACGCAGGCCGAAGACAAAACGTATGCACATATTAAGGAGGCGGTCAAGTTTGTTAAGTAGATCTTCAGTGACATCCGGGTAGGAGACATCAGCGTAATCAATGATAGGGAGAAGCAATGAATTGACCAACATGAGCTTTGACTTAAAAGGGATAAGATACTGAGACCGCTTTAGCGAATGCATACTGGAGAAAATAAGTTTACTGACATCAGCGACATGATAATTCCAGGAAAGATCGGAGGACAGGTGCACACCAAGGTTCTTAGCCTGTTGGCAAAAAGGAAGTGGTAAATTATAAAATAATACTGGAGAGATGGCTCCCAAATCCAGCCTGCTCAACATGTGTTTGGAACCAAAGATCATGACCTGCGTCTTGCAAGGATTGACTAGGATACCGAGATTTTGCGAGCGTACTCGAATAGCTTCCAAATCGCTATTCACTTTGTAAATTAGGTATTTACGTCGCTCATTTCAAAGTGAAGCGACAGTCGCAAGTCATCAACATACAGATGGTAAGAACTAAAGTTTATTACTTGGACCATGGTATTTATGAAAACCGAGAAGAGTAAAGGAGATAATACGCCACCCTGCGGGACACCTGCAGACAGTGAGCACCAGTCTGAAAAGACATCATCTACCCGTATGCGCCGCCCCAGTCCGCGAAGATATGAGTCGAACTCTGTCGAACCACTGTACCGCAGTAGGAGAAATATTTAGTGAGAGAAGAATATCAATAAGAATATCATGATCTACACAGTTAAAGGCGTTACTGAAGTCTAAAAGAACAAGCAGTGTTAGCTTCTCCTCATCTATAGCATGGAGTATATCGTCAGTAATATTTACGAGAACAGTGTTGGTGCTATGAGACGATCGAAAGCCGGACTGCCGCGGGTTCAGCAAAGAGTTTTTGTTTAGAAAGTCGGTAAATTGCTGTTAGTGGTTTTGAAAGAAGAACGAAGATATTGCATCCCTTGGGTACCCAGGGATCCCGTCCAGAACCACGACAAGACATTCACGACTTGGCCAGACCGAAAAAATTGTATTAAATTTTAGATCGAAAATCTAATTTATTGATGTATTTGGTCAGCGTTTAGTTAATATGAATAATAATGGTGAAATCAAAATGGATTTTATTTGCCTTTGACTGGATGGGATCGCAAATGTTACCGTAACTTCCTGCAGTTGGAGCCGGTGCGGATTATGCCAGACTACTCTGTAACGGTACACTTTTCCAGGGCTTGGAAGTTTATTTGTCTATAACTGGATGGGCTCGCAAATGTTATCGGAACTTCCCGCAGTAGGAGCCGGCGCGGACCATGCCAGACTATTCTGTAACGATACACTTTCCCAGAGCTTGGAAGTTTATTTGTCTTTGGCTGGATGGGATTAAGCGGCTGTACCTGAATTAGGTAGAAACCTGTGTCTCAGGCATCAGTGGGCTTATTCCTTTATTATTACAATATGAGATTACAACAAGTTATATAAATGACAGATTAATACATGCAAAAATAAAGTATGAGATACAATTTTAACTAGGCTTAATAATAATAATAGTCAAAATAAGAAATCAAAATATAATGTTAGGTGTGAGTGTAAGTAAGCCTCTCTTTGAGTATAATGTGTAGATGTGAGTGAGAGAGAATGTGTGAAAAAGATTGTATTGCATCTACTATAACATTAATTTTATATTTAGGTACTTAGTTAGGTAGTACTAAAGTTTTATGCTGATATACCTTTTAAAGTCACGAATAGTATTAAGTCGTCATCTAGTATGGCTAAGGAACTATTAAACCGTTATGTTAAAATACCAATTTTTTCAGAATTTAATTTTATACATGTCTCAAATGAGGATATTATAAAACACTTCAAAATGTTAAATAAAAAGAAAACGGAAGATTTATGGGGATTATCCGTAAAAGCAATAGAACCTATTATTTACACCATTGGGCCTATCTTAGCCGACATTTATAATAGTAGTGTGGATAACGGTGTCTTCCCAGACTTTATGAAGCACAGTAAAATAGCCCCTATATTCAAATCGGGATGTAAAACAGACCCTACTAACTATCGACCCATTTCCGTATTACCCGCGCTTAGCAAAATATTTGAAAAAATAATGCTAAGTCAGCTATTAAGATATTTTAATATCAACAAATTATTACACGATCGTCAATATGGGTTTACAAAAGGTAGAAATACAACAGATGCTGGTACTGGAACGATTGAGGAAATATTTAGTTCTTGGGAAAAGTCTCAGGATCTCATTGGTGTCTTTTGCGATCTGTATAAAGCATTTGATTGTGTAGATCATCAAACTCTATTGGGTAAGCTGGAATTCTATGGAGTTCGCGGAGTAGCGTTAAACCTTGTGGAGTCCTATCTCTCTAATAGAACGCAATGTGTTAACATTAATGCTAGTGTATCTAAAGGATCTCTTGTGAATATGGGAGTCCCCCAGGGATCAATTTTAGGGCCTTTCCTGTTTCTGATATATATCAATGACCTTCCGCATATGGTACAAGAAACAGCGCAGATAGTGCTGTTTGCTGATGACACGTCCCTGTTGTTTAAAGTTGATAGAAAAGACAACATATTGTCAGCAGCAAACAATACTCTGTCTATGGTCTCTGAATGGTTCACAGCAAATAATTTGGTTTTAAATACTAAGAAGACCAAGTGCCTGAAATTTTCTTTGCCAAACGTTCGGGTAATTAACTGTTCACTGAAGTTAGGCGGTACTGAACTGGAATTTGTTGACTCCACTGTATTTTTGGGAATCACAATCGACTCCAAACTGCAATGGAGAGCTCATATAAACGCGTTATCTAATAGATTGAGCTCAGCAGCATATGCAGTCAGAAAGATCAGACTATTAACTGATGTGGCAACAGCCAGGTTAGTGTACTTTGCCTATTTCCATAGTTTTATGACTTATGGTCTTATTATCTGGGGCTCAGCGGCAGACATAGAAACCATATTTATCTTGCAGAAAAGAGCTATTAGAGCAATTTACGGCATGAAGACCCGGGAATCCCTTCGAGAAATCTTTCCTGAAATTGATATAATGACCCTGCCCTCCCAATACATATTTGAGAACTTATTATATGTTAAGAAAAATTCTAATATGTTTAATAAAAATGCAGATAGGCATACCCGAAACTTAAGAAATATAAACAAAATTGACATACCAAGATGACATACAAAAAACTAATAAATGTTTTCTAATAAACAGTATTAGGCTATTTAATAAATTACCAAAATCAATTATAGAACTAGATGATATAAAATTTAAAAATTGTATAAAGCAAACTTTAAGCGCCAAGGCGTATTACAAAGTTAATGATTATATCAATGACAGAGATGTCTGGAAGCAGTCCTCTCTGCGTCTGAAATCTCTAAACTAATAGTAACTGTCATCTATATCTATACTAATCTATACTAATATAATAAAGAGGAAAGATTTGTATTTTTGTATGTTTGTAATGAATAAACTCAAAAACTACTGGACCGATTGCAATAATTTTTTCACCATTAGAAAGCTGCATTATTCAGAAGTAACATAGGCTATATAATATCACGCTAGGTCCTATAGTTGTGGAGCAGTAACCAAAAATGTTTTAAAAACGGGGGAAAAGTATCGTTTCTGAGGCCTTCCGTGGCGTGCGCTGAGCATATAGTTAAAGTTATACAAACCTGTGCGAAGCCGGGACGGGCCGCTAGTATTGTAATAATTCATAATACTTACTATTACAGGTATTTATTTTTTTTATACTACAATAGGTATTTTTTTATATATTATTGAATGAGGTAATAACTTGTTATTACTATAACCTTTTATCATTATTTTAATTTTAAATATTTACTATTTTCTACAAGGTAATAATTAGTTATTACTTAACATTTATGTTAATTTGTCTTATTTATTTTAAGTTATTTTGTTAACAGAGTTATAGAATACATTTCCATGTTTTTTTTAACTAGTTGATGTTTGCGCAGGCCTTGGATTCAGCTATGTATTTGGCCCTGCAATGTAGTAGTATACGTATCCAGCGGATTTCCTCTCCTTTGAAGGTCATTGCAGTGGTGGCGCGTGTGCCGGGTTCTGGTCTGCACCCTAAGGGCCTGGTTGAGCAGAAGGATGGCTGACACATACGTTACGTCCGTGATCGGGTGCTGCTGTGGGGGCCTTGGTTTGATTGTTATCATATAAGAAGCGGAGATCCTGAAAAATCTTCTGCTGATAGGCCGGCGCTGGCATCAAAGAAATGTTGTGTTCTGTAATTCTGTACTTTCAATATTGTAAGATAGTATATCTGACTTGGGGTGTTCTACACGTGCTGTTCAGTAGGATGAGAGTATATACCACATGCTATAAGCATAGGTTTAAGACAATAACCATGCAGGACCATGCTCCTCCGATGATATGGTACATGTGGAACATCAGAGTTTTTTACTTGCTGGTACCTTTTTCTCCAGGGTGTCTCTGAGGTGATCGACTTGTGATCAGCGTTTGCTCCCTAAAAGATACCTTTCATCTATCTACTTGTAGGTATATTTTGATTACCTATATTAAAGTATGTATATTTGGGGCGTAGCTATGGTCTGTTGGGTTGGTCGCCTTGGTGGCACTTTTGCAGGGCAGTCAACGATTGACAGGTCAATGGAACCAGCTAACCACCTAGTCTTAAACTGGTTGGTTATGTAGTGTGTTCGGTTGGGTTGTTTTTTTTTTTTTTCTTCCCGCAAGGACAATAGTTTAATAGTTTACGATTTGTTTATTTTGTATTATATTCTCAACACTTGTCTGTGGGAGGAATGGCGACCTGGCCAAGTGCACACAGGACCTTACATATACTTTTTTTTTTTTTGACTTTTCATAAATGCCTGTAAAGGTTTACATAAAATAAATATTTTTGACTTTTAAGGTATTTAGGATATAATTTTTATAAGATTTTCTGTTTCATAATAATTGAGAGTTAGTAGCCAATTAAGAAGAGTTAGTTTACAAAATTGTTTATTTAAGGAATATAAATTTAATAATTTAATTGTATAAATAAGGACTTAAAAAACAAAAATGATTGTTGACGTATAAGTGTTTAAATAATAAGTTCTAATTTCTTTGTAAATTTTGAACTAAATTTAATGAACGAATGTTTTTTTAATGCTATATAGAAAACAAATAGCTGACGAACTTTACAATTTTGATATAGGAGGCAAGTGGAATATAAAATTGGCCGGAACATGCATACTTTTAAGATTGCTCTTTGATCTCTCTCCAGGTGAATCATAGTAAAGACTGCGGAGCCACCCCAAGAAGTAATGCAGTAAACTGGTAGGCAAAGGGCTATATATATACTTGTTTTATTAAAGTCCAATCTGCGACATGCCTAAGATTTTTGAAAATATAAATTAACTTTCTGCTTCTATTTGTCAGCATCTCAATATGGGCCTTAAAGTAGTATGGTCAAGCATAATGCCCAGATATTGAATATTATTTGTCCGACAAGGGGGGGGGGGCTCAATTACAGAAAGAAGAATCAAATTTTGGACAGTGCTCTGAAGAACTGTTTGAACTCATCCCTCCTTCCCCATTTCGTTTGCGTACTACATACACTGGCAATAAAATGCATACACATACAGTGGATGACAGGCCCACCAGAACAAAAAGGTATGGTCACTCTTATATATGTCGCACAATAAAAAGGTGGAATGCCTGGATTGCGTGCGTTTCCCCTTTTTCCTTTAATCCAGAGTTTCTCAAGCAGACTATCTCTATCTCTATTAACATGTGTAGAGGTTTCAGATTTAGTATAACCTCCATTGCTTCCGTAGGTGTCATTCTAAGGGCGCCTGATATGGACATACATGCCAATCGTTGTAATTTTGCTAGGTCCTTTTTACAGTTGTCAAGCTTGGTTAGTGGCCACCATACAATGATCCATATGTCAGCATTGGTGCCACTATGGTATCAAATATCCACCTCATCACAGTTGAATAACTTACTACTCTACAATGACACTAGAGCTGGCAAACCACGAGTCATAGGCAAATGTTAGTGCAGAAAGCTGTCGACACTGCCTGAGGATGATTACTTTGTGAGACTAGAGCCAGCTGCTTTATATTATTATATAATAACTGTAGCACAATAAATAATAATATCCGTACCATATCGCATTACCTTTCAGAGCTATTATACAGAGATACACAAGAGAATACATTTATGATGCCGCTCTCTGTTCTTCGGTATTTTCCATCGCTAATACTCACCGTTGTAAGTATATTTGGACCCGTAGACATGCTCGAAGCGACATCTCTGCCCATATCGGCAGTTTCCTTGTTGAAAGTACGTGCAGATTACCATCCCGTACTTGGAATTGAACTTAGAATATATAGGAAAGTTTTTTGCACTTAACTCAAACCGTACTTTTTTTTTTTTTTTCAAGTTTTTTTTTTGTTCTTCCTGCGAAGAACGGGCAAAGGGATCATAGCCCATACAGCCCAGTCATATACTATTTTATTTAATTTACATTATTTACACTTGTCAGATTTTCTTCACTGTATTTTTAATGTATTTATAAATCGCATAAAAATTGCAGGGATGTTGTAACAATGTTCTGATATCGCGCGGTACTATTTCATTTTTCCTGTAATTTAATTTTAGTTCTGCTGTATGTAAAATGGATTGCTGATCTTGAAAATATGAGCAATAAAAAAAGATATGATCTATTGTTTGGTCTTCGGCATTACAATATTCGCAGATGGGAGTATCGCTCATTTTCATCCGATGTAAATGTTTTTTAAAATGGCAATGGCCAATTCTTAATCTACATATTGTAGTAAAAAAATCTCTGCTTTTAAAATGGCCATAGTCAAACCATGATTTTTTTATTTCTTTTTGTATCGCTGCGTACCACAAACCCTTTTCTTTTATGTTCGGATTAATAGTCATGGCTAAGCACTGGCTCAAGTCGTGCTCACGAAAGTAATACTCAAACGATGCTTAGCCGAGCAACCACTTCGCACTATAATAGTCGAGTAAATATACGCAGCTAAGCCAAGCAACGCCTCAAGCGAAAGCTCGCTGAAACATGTACATTACTTGGAATCCTGGTACAAAAAACGTCAAAGTATTGAGAAGTTACATTTCCATGGAGATAGGTAACCCTCTACTGTTGAAGTTTTATAATAAAAAATGTTTAATTTGCACTGAAAACAGAAAAAATCATAGATTTTGTATGAATAAATTATGAAATACACACAATAAATAAAAGAAAACTAGAAGAATAGGGAACAATATTTTTAAAACGACTAAAAATTTCATAATTACATAATCAACAGAAACTTAAAAAATAACAGTCTAATATGAAGAATCTAACGCTGAGCATGACTTAGGGATATCGACTAAAGGAATATCGAGACTAATGCTTAGCCGAGCAACGGCTCAAGCTTTAGCCTGAGCCACCGACTATCACGGTCCGAATGGGATGACACCGCTGTCAGCGCTGACGTTCATAATCACCGGTCCGATTCAAAAAGCACGATGAAACCACTCACGGCGCTATTGGCGTGATAATGAATCGGACCAGTGATTAAGCGCGCTCACAAGAACATCACTTGTATCTCCCTCTATCTCGCAACTAAAAGATATGCTCCTCTCACTCTGTTTGAATGTCAAATAAAACGCAATAAAAAATTAATGAATTTTAATGTTATTTTATATATTTGTATACATTAATATTAAAATAAATGAGAACACAATACTTTTAACTATCTACTTAATAATTATTTAAGGAATTTTATTACTTTCTTGAAAACATGTTTCTAGATAAATGTCATTCTGACAGCGCTCACAGCGATTTCACCCACAAGCAAAATCACTGTAAATCCAATATGGCGTCTGTAATGACGTCACTATCTATGTCAAATCATCTATCGTTAGCGCGCTTACGCCCAATCGGACCGGTGATGACAGCGCTGACATCGATTTTGGTGTGAATCGGACCGCAAGGTATTATAGAAACAACTGTCAGTTTGACAGTTCTAAGCAATAGCTTGTGCTAAGCACTGGCTTAGCAACGACTATTAATCCGAACATTAGAGTATCAACCCAATGTTCATTCCACTTTTTAATCATTTTGCTTCTTAAATTTGGATATAAATCAGTGGCAGGTATGGCAACACTAATTACGGGACAACTGTCAAATGTCAATACTTGTTATTGTTTTTGCGAGATGGTCTGCATTTTCGTTTCCTATCACTCCAATCCAATATGCGACGGTGTCCATAGGAAACTGATATCAATGTTGTGATAATTATTTAAAAATTCAATTTTAATTTTGATAGTTTCTATAATATAGCTTGAGTGGGCCGAAAAACAATTATTCTGCAAGGCAAGTAAAACACTCTGACTGTCTGACACTATTAACCACTTTTTCTGTATATTAAGGTCTTGTTCTTCTATATATTTAATTGCATATAATATCGCATAAGCCTCAGCGGTAAATATTGATGCGTGTGTATTTATTTTCATTCCAAATCCAAGTTTTAATGACTGATTATAAAAGGCTAAAGCTGTTGATGTTGATGATTTTGAACCATCTGTATATAAAATATGATATCCTGACCATTCTTCTAAATGACAGTAAAACTCCTCTTTTGTTGTAATATTATTGTCTATATCAATTCTTAGGCTATTAAATTTACAATCATATGAACCCCAGTAACAAGGCCATACTGCAGACTTATGAGTAATATTATCATACATTTTGAAGGGTTCCATATTTTGATAAATATATGGAGGATCATACAAATTTGGGCTTTGTAACATAGGGTATAAATCACTAGTACTGTTTGACATATTTTTTAGATAAAATTTACCTTTTAGATGATGAAAGCGTAAAAATAATGGTTCTATGTTACATTCTATTTGTAATGAGTTTATTGGAGAAGTGTTCATTGCTCCACATATCAATCTTAAACATTTATTTTGTATTTTGTTAAGTTTTTCTACTAAACAGGTGTCTTGTGCATATATTAAGAATCCATATTCAAAATGACTACGTACTAGTGATTTATACAAAATTTTCAATATTTTTGGGTCAGCACCCCAGGAAACTTTTGCTAATGATCGAAGAATATTAAAGCTCTGTTAGCTTTATCACAAATGTTAGAAATGTACAGATTAAAATTCAAATTTGAGGAAAAATCTATGCCCAAAAATTTAAAGTTTTTAACGGTATCTAATCTTATATTGTTAAAATAAATATTTACATTATTTACATTTTTTTTCTTTAAAAATATTACTACTTTACTCTTTTCTGTGCTTATGGATAATTGTAATAGATTAAAATATTCTTTCATTTTATTTATAGAATTATTTATAATTTTTACTGATTCTTCATTGTTTACATGAGAACAATATATTACTATATCATCGGCAAACTGTAGGTTAGATATGTTAGATCCTAATATATTATTAAGTTTTCTTATATACAAGATAAATAACAAAGGACTTAAGATGCTGCCCTGGCAACATCCTTTGAATGATAATTTTGGGCCAAATAGTTCAGAATCATATTTTACATATACTTCTCTACCATTGTATAAGTTATAAATCCAATTAATTAATTTTGCAGGTAATCCAATGGAGTTAAGCTCAGAGCAAAGCATATGATGGTCAATATTATTAAAAGCACCTACAATATCAAGGAAAACACAAATAGTATCTTGGTGTTTTGAGAAAGCTTGATAAATATCTGAATGTAAATGAGAAAAACTTTCTCTTGCTGATTTACCTCTACGAAAACCAAACTGATTGTTAGGTAATAAATTATTACTTTCAACAAAAAACTCTAACCGGTGTTTTATTAATTGTTCAAATATCTTACCTATGCATGATGAAAGGACTATAGGTCTGTAAGAGTCTACTAAATTTTGAGGTTTATTGGGTTTTAATATAGGGATAATGCAATCAGTTTTCCATGAAGTAGGTATTATATTTTTAAGCCAAAGTGAGTTCAAAATATTTAAAAATATAATTAATGAGGAGTTACTAAGGTTTTTTAACATACTGTAGGTAATTTTATCAAGGCCACATGCTGTATCACGTTTTGATTTTATTGCAGCTTTTAGTTCTTGCAGATTGAAAGCAGTTACAATATAGTTATTGTTGTTATTAAGGATGTTGCCTAATATTAAATTATGATTTACAGGGTAAATATTGGATGTATATTTTTCAAAAAATTGAGATACCCATGTGTTATCAAAGCTTTTAGAATAAAACTGGCTTTTATTAAATTTTCGCATGTAGTTCCAGATTCTACTTAAAGGGGTGGTCCGATTGAAAGTTTCACATAGCTGCTGCCAGCTTTGTTTTCTTTCAGTTTTTAATATCATCTTTTTACGTGCCTGTATGCGTTTAAAATTTATATAATTTTCTAATGTGGAATTATTCTTAAATATACAATATGCTTTTTTGGATGATTCTACAGCTTCCGTGCAAGTATTGGTCCACCGTGGGACAGATAATTTCATTGAATATACATTTTTATTTTTAATATATTTTTTTGGCAAAGAATCAATTACCGCACTATTCATGATATTATAAAAACTGTTATATGAAGTTAAGGGATCATCAAATATAATGTTAGTCAGTCTGTAATCCATTAGAGTACAGTATGTCTTCCAATTAATCTGCTTTAAATTGTATTGAAATTGTATATTAGTTGAGGTAGAAGGAATACTAGTGTTATTTATTTTTATTGTAGTGACTGTAGGCAAGTGATAACTGCCCAAGGAGTCTTCATAGACATTCCAATTGCAAGATAAGGAAATAGTTGAAGAAACAAATGTAATATCAATTGCACTTGGAGATCCAGATATCGGACCCTACTGTAGTAGGCTGCCCGTCATTTAGTATGACTAGATCATTATTTTCTATTATCTCTAATATATCTCTACCACGAGCATCTGTTTTATTACATCCCCAAAGGGTATTATGGGCATTAAAGTCACCTGCAACAATCACTGGTGCTGGTATATTTTTAATTAAGGAGTCCAGTTTAGATTTATTGAATCTGGGTGTACTATTTGTTGGACAATATATACTTATAAATGTTAAATATTTATTTTTAAATTTTATTTGTATTGCAATATTTTGTAGAGAATTATCACTAACAGTTGTTACTTTTTTATATGTGATTCCATTTCTAATGATTATTGCTATGCCATTGTGATGATTTCCTGGCCTGAGTCTAATCTAATAACTTGATAACCTGAAATTGAAAATTTAACTTCAGGTCTTAACCAAGTTTCACTAATGAGAGCTATGTCTATTTGATTATTATATAAGAAGTGAGTAAATTGGAGTTTGTTACATTGTATGCTCTGAGAGTTCCATTGGACTACTCTAAGGGCCATTTTTTTTTGTAAATGTTGACTTCATTACACCTTGTAAAATTTCTTTAATTATAGGTGTTGTTGTTGAACCCGCTGACTTGATTTTAACTAGACATTGGACTAGTATGTCCAATACCTTGTCATCTTGTAGTAAACTAAATATGTTTTCATTTTTACTTTTGTTTGTAGGTAGCTGAGGAAAATTTTTATTATTTAAAACAAAATTGGATAGTGGGGTGGAATTAATAAACTTTCTCCTATTTTCCTGAATTTTTTGTTGTTTAACCGGGCAGACACCGGATATAGCAATATGATTGCCTTTGCAATGGTAACAGATTGCATCTTTAGGATTTACTGTACATTCCTTGAAACAATGATTCTCTGTACATATTGAACACCGCTGATTATTTTTACAGAATGCTGCAGTATGGTTATATATAATGCACTGTTTAACTGGGGGTATGATTTTTTTAAGATGGAAAATCCAAGAGTTTAGTTCTACTGTTTCAGGCAAAGTTGTTGCGGCAAAAGTTATTGATATACTTTGGGTGGGTTCCAAAAAAAAACCAGTCTCCGATCTTACTTTCTTCATAAATCTCCTAATTGATATAATTTTTTTAGAAGAAGTAAGATTTAGATAAAGTTTAGCATTGCTATATTTTACTGGTACATTGGATATGACTCCTATTTGTTCGGAAATTGCAGCTGGTATAGAGGCTTTTAATGAATGCAAATTTAAAAAGATTGTGTTCGACAGTAATGCGTTTGCCATGGAAGGTTTATCAAATATTATTCCAAATTTGTACCTATTTATTCTTTTGAATTGCTTGATTCCCTTGATGTTTCTTTTGAAAATATTAGATAAATACATAAGGTCCCTGTTGCCTATTGGATTATTCTCATCTGAACTGTGGACAAAAACTATGAACTCGGGGTCGACTGAGTTTTCTGGGTAAGCTCTAGTGTATTTTTTTAAGAAAAAGGGTTTGTACTTATCTTGATCCCCATCTATTTCAATCTCTTCTTCAATATTAGAAGACGAAGAATCAGTACCAATATTTTCAGTGGCCTCTTTTTCATCTCGTTGCTCCGTATTTCCACGTTTTCGTTTTCTTTTCTTCACCTTAACAACTTTAATCATTGTTAAAAGTAGAAGTTTTAGCTAAAACTATAATTAAATAATTTACTATTTTTTTGTTTAAAATAGGCGCCTTTTCAATCTCAAGGTTCCCGCGCTTTTTTTCCGTACTTTTTTTTTTTTCCACAGTGTGGAAGGCAAAGATCTTTCGACCATGCAGCCGTACTTTTCTAACAGATTTTTTTTTAAATTTATTTAACGGCTCTGGATACAAGTCCTTTAGAGTTTCTAACAGATAGATTCACTGAACAAATAAGTAGATAGATTAAGGAATAACATAAAAAAAGTGGGAAAAAAATAATAATATAAGCAATGATCCACAGACTAATTGAAATATTAGTCAAGGAACATAGTACTCTAGAGATATACAATATCACAATCAAGGATCTCTTGATCTCAATTTGAGTATCATTATAGTAGGGATGTTCCGATCCGATCCGATCTTTTAGAAAATCGGATCGAGAGCATACGATCCAGCGATTTTTGGATCGGATCGGCCCCATACGATTTTTTGGCGGATAGAGAAATTCAAGTATCGGATAGCTCGGATCGTATGAATGAGGAGTTTTCCAGTAGTTATTATTTAACGCAACAGATGGCGTTTAGTCGCTATCTACAAAAACTGTCAAAATAGATAGCGGTAATATACAATATACACCCAAAATTTAGGGTAAATAGGAAAACGAATAATTTATAAAATTTACTTAACTTTGTTTAACATATACACTAATATCCTGAGCACTTTGACTTACGGCACCAACTTAAGCAATATTTTTTCTTTTAAATATCATCATATTAGTAATTAAATTTGAATTTCTAAGGTATCATAGTCTTTTCTACGAAGGTTTTCTTGACAGGTATCTACTAAAGATTATAGAGAGCAAGAATAACGAGTAAGTAGATACTTATAAGTGTGACAAAATATGGTAAAAATATAACACGTCTTCAATACCAAAATTTAGTTTTAATTCACAGAGAATTTAGAGTCTATATTTGAGTAGTCTATATAAAAATATAGACTACTCAAGTATAGAAACAGCCTTTTTTGACAGTTTTTGTGTATATCTCTACTGCTGCCATCTAGTGGAATATTTTGAAACCGGCAAAAAGAAAACTCCTCATTGAAAGACAGTTTATTTACTACATTTGAGTTGGGTACTTTGAATTTATTTTTATAAACCGACCTTGATCTTTTGTTGCAGGTACGTATACGCGAATCTAATTTAATTTTATTATTAACAAATTTTGTAGGTATACAAAAATAAATGTGTGGCCCGATTAGTTTCTATTTGTTACTGTCACTGAGTGTTTCAGACATAAGGAAGTTTTGTTTTTATAAAACTGCTTAGTGAAAAAATAGTTCCTCCTGTAAAATCCATTGTATGGACTCATCCCATTACACCTATTCAACCATTACAAGTAACTTTTTTAATATATCTCGAATATTCTTTCAAATTATTCCTTATATATATACGGTCTTATTCATAAAACAACCTTAAAACACTCTTAAAGAGCTCAATAGTTAAAACGTTCAATAAGGCTATTGGCTCGATAACTTTTTTGTTATTCATAAACCTCCAATAAAGCTCCTATAACTATTTGATGTTTATTAGCTGAATTAGTGATGTGTTGATAGAAAAAAATAATTGATTGTCAAGAAAGTTGGCAGAATCGCGGAAAACCAAGACCATAATATATTTACATGTAATATTTAAGTAGTTTATATACTATTCGCTATATGTCTTTTAAATTGTTATTTATTTGCTTTTGCACCCTATGCAGAATCTTCCACTCTCTCAAAGGTTAGCTGGTAGAAAATGCCTAAGGCATTAAGTTCGCCTATGTACAATTTTATTTTGTAATTTTGTGCAATAAAGTATTTTAAATAAATAAAAAAATAAAAGTAAAAAAAAAACGTTTTTGACACCTCTAATGAAATAATTATAATAAGGTTTGGCGCACACTAATAGAAAATTTAGTCAAACAAGATGTGCCTCGCGGTTTCAGCCATCATTTAAATTAAAATAATTTGTATCAAAATTAGAATACAGCTTTGTTTATCGCGTAAGTTGCATCTCTCTATATCTGTACCTAAGTGATTTTTTATGATTGCATCTTTGTATGATAATATGTAACTTGCAAGTCGCAATACTTGTTTCACATACAACAAAAACTGTCAAGTGACCTAGTCATGTTTCTGTTTTAGTCTGTGGGTTCACCGGTTGGTTGATACCGGGACTACTGCATAGATTTATTGTTGAGGTGGTAGTATCTTTTCATGGTGCGGTTACGAAATAAGCGACTGAATTAATGATAAAGCAGCGAGGATATTAAAATAGACTCGTAATTTAAACTTTTTTGTTTTTTTTTTTCTTTCTTTTTGATTCTTTGACATTTTGTAACCGCATCATTTAGCCAGCATAGTGGGAGCGATCAATATTGTAAAACGACAATGTATTTATCGATCCATTTATGGACTTTGTAGGTCTGCTTACCATCCGGTAGATACAAAATCACATGTCGTGTAATAAATAAATAAAAAAACAGATGTGACGGCAATCGGCACCGCCATTCAATTTTTGTAGTTTGGAGCGGCACAACTTTGTCTTTTTGGACAAATTACCGCGGTGAAACAAGATCAAATGTTAATATTTTTTTGTTACAAATTTCTGCCAGTGTGCGCCCAACCTAATTTGGTTCAAGTCCATTCGAGTTGTAAAATTTTGAGAATTTGTTGATCGGAAGCCGACTGGGGATTATTATTTTTATTTGTAATATAATTTTATGAAGTAATAGAAGTCATTTAATAAAATTTTAACCCAAAAAATAAAATATGTATAAAAAGTGAGGTTAAAATAGGTTTATAGTGGGCTACTGCCTTCAATAAAGTTATGGAGCTGTTATTTGACGTTTATCACTATTAGAGGTTTATTGTGCGTTTATGAAAAACATTTTGAGTTGTTTTGCTATTGAGCTGTAATAAAGCATCAATAAAGGCTTCGTAAGTTTTTATGAATAAGACCGATAGAATTGTTTCTTAATAATTTGCATCCGATCCGGATCGATTTCCTGAATATCGGATCGACGGCAAGCGATCCAATCCAAAGATCGGATCGAGGCATTACGATCCGATACGATCCTTAAAATCGGATCGACGAAGTTCGAGGATGGAAAAGAAACGGGAAAGGACTAGGGTACAAAAAGGAATCGCGACATGACCGTATGAAAACATACGGTCATGTCTTGCCAATAGGTATCAAGTGAAGAAGAAAAACATCAACAATAAAATGGGTATCGCCATTTTACTGAAGATTTTGGGATTATTTGAGATAGCACAAATACCGAGATCACTGCGTCTACACTTCTCACACTTAATATCATTATACGAATACTTATTCTACAAAATTAGTACACTTTTGAATAATAAAAAGTATAATAGAAACACGCATCTATAGTATTCGGTCTACCCTCCAAGAATCCTATAATACAATAATATTATTATTATTTTGGCGAATGGCTTTTCGCTTAACGCATAACTCTGCCTATGTCAAGAGAGAGTATTAAGAAGTAAGAAGGCAGGAAAAATTTTACTCCATACAAAACGGACTACAGTTTTTATTTTAGAAGTTAAACAAATATAAAATATTAGTATACATTTAGGATCGGATAAGTAAAGTCTAAACACCTCTAAATAAAAATAAAAAAATAAAAAATTGTATAATACTAAAAATAACGTCTAAACTTTTTGATTTTTTACAAAAAAATGCAGGAAAATGGAGTCATTTTTAACAGCTTTGTTAACTGGCTATATTCTTTAAAAAAAAACAATATCGAGGTCTTGGATATATCCTGAATTTTCGTAATAAACAATAAAAAAAATAAAAAAACTCTTATTTGCAACATTATGACCAAAGTACCAAAATCTTCGTTATTTTACGCTTATGAACCAAAGTTGTTTCCATGAGGGCTACGGCCAGTGTGGAGGCGGAGCTAAGCATCGCACGGCAGAGCCAATGCGGCGCGCACGCATGTCTGCGTGCGCGCCGAGGCTGTACTTACCGGCGCGGCGGCGCGCCGGTCTGAAACCGACGGCGTGGCCAATGTTTTTTACTCGATAGGAGTTATAACCTAGGTACCCACTAGATTTTGCCCACAGATTCACACGGTTTATGGAGACTTTAAACTTACCCAAATTACATAGGCATATCTTCTTATAATAGGTATTTATGGGTCAAAATCAGAGAGGTGGTCATTTTACTTCTGACAAAGCATTTGTTTAAAAAAATACATGTAGCTACTATAACATATACTTAAATATATTGCTGTCGCGCATAAGTATATGCCCTTTACATATTTATTTATATGTATAATGCATTGTTTGATTTTTGAACGAAAAAAGGCCCAAATAGTCATTTCGTGAACGCGTCCTTAAATCACATTTCACAGTTCAAATAAGTTTAAAATGTTTAAATATATAATATTTCATATTTTAATATTAGCTTTGAATAACCTTAAATTAAGAAGATATTATACATAAAATCAAATCATTTAATTTTATTTTTTCATATTATGGCTTCTCAAATGTTGTCCGACATTTATTAAATCATTTCGTAAACGCAGTTAATATCGGTCGGTATAATAAAAAAAAACATATCATATATGACATTAGGGAACAACAGTATGAAGTTCATTAATCAGTGTAAAAATGGTTTGTCGTATACGGATATAAATAATTGTTTTCATTGGTAAGTACCGTTTTATTTGAAATATGTACAGCGTACATTCATTGTCACTTCGGGAACGTTGTTTTATAATTAGTTTTTCATAAAATGAATGAATGAATGAAAAATTATTTATTGTACAAAAGCTTAATACTATTGTACATAGGCGAGCTTAATGCCTTAGGCATTATCTACCAGCTAACCTTTGGGAGATTGACCAAGAACAGGCAGAGTGTTAATTAATGCAATATATAATAACATTTAATAGTATACATAAACTTACAAAAATAATAATATATAGATATACATGAATAAGTAGATATACATACATAAATAAATAATTTCGCATACTTTAGTAAAAAAGAAAAAAAAAGAAATGATAACAGTTTTGATTATTGAGGAGAAAAGAGTGAATATGGGTTTTAAAAGAAGCTGTAGTAACTTTTGTAACAGAGGAAGATTGTTCCAGAGTGATGCTGCGGTTACTGTAAAAGAATTTGAATATCTGGTCGAAGAATGCCTAGGAATAGCTAGAAGGTTGCTTTCGGTCACCTTAGGTCAATATTTAAACAATTCTCATGAGACCAAACCCTCAAAGCCTCAAGGTCAGTGTTGGTTTTATTAATTGCGTCAGTGGCCTCATCCTTATTGAACACTGTATATAACTGCAGGTCGTCCGCATAAAATCTTGTACTTTATGCATAATTGTAATTAGTATTACATTTCAATTCAATTCAATTATTTATTAAATTCATAGGATACATAGTAACACTTGAACACGTCATTTTACAAAAAAAATCCATTATAATATAGTTTAGTTCCTTAATTCAATTCATATTTATCTAAAATAACAACAAAAATAATTAATTACAATAAAATAAAATATAATAATAAATCAGTTATAATAATAATTGAAATCATAATTTGATCAAAACAAGAATTGTATCTAGTAAATAAAATCCAACAATTAATAAAAATTAAATCAAACATTACACATACCTATAACATATAAGTTATTATAAATTAATGAAATAAAATTATAATAATAATCATAAGAGCTGCTGTAAAAGGGCGTTGTCATAGTACATAGTAACAATTCACAAAAAATATAATAAAATTATTTAAAAAACATAAAAAAATACAAACGTCACAATAATAATGGCTGCTGTATATAGGCATTGTCAAACTATAAACTAACAAATTAACTATATATACCTAATAATAAATATTAAATCCAGGCATCCTTATCATTTAAATAATCATCCACTTTATAGTAGCTTTTTTTATTAAGGTGTTGTTTTATGTGTGTTCTTAATAAATTCAATGGTAAGTCCATAATCTGCTGCGGCAGTTTGTTATACATGCGCAGACCCAAACCCATAAAGGACCCGTTTGTCTTTTGTAAACGATACAAAGGTAACGCAAGTTTGCTCTTATTTCGTGTATTGTAAGAATGAATATCACTATTTTTATTACATAGAGTTTTATTTTTGTGAATATATGATATATTTTCAAAAATGTATTGTGATGCTACCGTTAATATATTAAAATGCCTGAATTTGTTCCTTAAGGACTCACGAGAATCCAAATTATATATTGATCTAACAGCCCTTTTCTGTAGTATAAATATTGTATTTATATCAGCTGCGCTACCCCACAGTAAGATACCGTATGACATAATACTATAGAAGTAACTAAAATATACCAGTTTTGCAGTCTTAATATTTGTCATCTGTCTGATCTTCTTAACCGCATACGCCGCAGAGCTTAGTCTATTTGATTTTTCACTTGTCCATAACCTATATAACTGACATCTATGTTGTCGGCGTCAAGTGTGACGCGAAAACATTTCTCGGAAAGTTATTTCGGAACCGTTCCTGTTAATGGCAGGCGTTCCGAAATGACAATTACTATACAAAATAACACTTTAATGCATATTAAAAGCTTTATAAGCTAAATATTGTTTTAAGATATCATTTGTAATAGGTGTAACATGGACATCGATAAAAATAAAGGGAAAAAGAAGTCGAAAAAGCGATTGAATTAGTATAGTACAGCTTATAAAAGATATCGTGAAAAGGCTAAAGCAAGGATCGCAGGTTTTTAGACAGCGAGTATGGAGACGCAAAGGAGAGCGTTATTTACAGTCTAAATTTGAAAATACAGTGGCATATGGTGGCGGCTCAATTATGGTCTGGGGAGGGATATATTTAGGAGCTCGCACGGAGTTAGTGGTATGGCAGGAATTTGAATGCTGATTGGTATATCAGGGAGATTTTAGAGGAATATGTTGTGCCATTTGCCCCATTTATTGGTAACGACAAATTTTTCTTAAATTCTTACTTGCACCGGATAAAAATATTCTTAAAACTTATATAACTGATTTATATTATTAATAGATCGCATAGTATATGCATGTAAAAAAATAATTGAAGTTTTGTATCAGAATTTGCACATTTTACAAAACTATGAGAGTAATTTAAAAAAATAACTATGTAACTTGGTTAGGTATTTCTGATTGAATTCGGTTGACCCAAGGCAACTCCGGTCAACTCGAATGTACCTACTAAATAAGAAATTGTATAGTTGGATACCTACCTAAGTTTATAGGTATTATCATCACGGGTACAGAAGAAATAATAGTTGTCACGGGTGCTTTATGGCGTCCGAAACTGCCTAGACAGACAGCGTAGGGATTTCGTGTCGTCGCGATGTTATTCTGAATCTACACCGAACAAGTAGCAAGCTCGTCCCGGTTTATTACTATTTACGGTTTATACCTATAACAAGATATAGAATTTTATGACGTCACAAGTTCGCTACATATTCAGCATGGTAGAATTCAAAATAGATGATTCGTTGTCACTGCAAAAAAATATATTCGAAGAGATGTCTGTTTCCGAAATAGATCTTCGGAAACAAACATCTCTGCGAATATTGTTTTTTGCAGTGTCAATAAATCACCTATTTTGAATTATTTGTAACACTCATACGGTCTTATTCATAAAAACTTACGAAGCCTTTATTGATGCTTTATAACAGCTCAATAGCAAAACACCTCAAAATGTTATTCATAAACGCTCAATAAACCTCTAATAGTGATAAACGTCAAATAACAGCTCCATAACTTTATTGAAGGCAGGAGCCCACTATAAACCTATTTTAACCTCACTTTTTATACATATTTTATTTTTTGGTTTAAAATTTTATTAAATGACTCCTATTACTTCATAAAATTATATTACAAATAAAAATAATAATGCCCAGTCGGCTTCCGATCAACAAATTTTCAAAATTTTACAACTCGGATGGACTTGAACCAAATTAGGTTGGGCGCACACTGACAGAAATTTGTAACAAAAAAATATTAACATTTAATCTTGTTTCACCGCGGTAATTTGTCCAAAAAGACAAAGCTTCAAACTACAAAAATTGAATGGCGGTGCCGACTGCCGTCACATCTAGTTACATATTATCATACAGAGATGCAATCATAAAAAATCACATAGGTACAGATATAGAGAGATGCAACATACGCGATAAACAAAGCTGTATTCTATTTTTGATACAAATTATTTTAATTTAAATGACGGCTGAAACCGCGGGGCACAGCTAGTGTGACTAAATTTCTATCAGTGTGCGCCAAACCTTATTATAATTATTTCATTAGAAGTGTCAAAAACGTTTTTTTTTTTACTTTTATGGTCTTGGTTTTCCGCGATTCTGCCAACTTTCTTGACAATCAATTATTTTTTTCTATCAACACATCACTAATTCAGCTAATAAACGTCAAATAGTTATAGGAGCTTTATTGGAGGTTTATGAATAACAAAAAAGTTATCGAGCCAATAGCCTTATTGAACGTTTTAACTATTGAGCTCTTTAAGACTGTTTTAAGGATTTTTTATGAATAAGACCGATAGTATATAGGTAAAATAATAAACAATATTATAAATTCGAATCCATGAATGGGGTTGACTGAAAATCGGCGGTGAATTTAAATCTACATAATAATGTGGCTCACACACATATTTGACCAGTGTAGCTATAATTATACACAATTTTCGCAATATTTACAAAAGTTGTTGTGTCCGAAGCGTTCACGCTACCAGACTTTAGGCCGAATCGTTCCCGGTTCGAATCCTACCTATGGACGATAAAAGTACCAAATTTATATTCTGTAGCTTGAATATAGTTCGTAAAACTATACCGCCTACAATTGTATTTTTATATGACTTGAGTGTAATTCGAGAAATTACATCGCTCACACTAATACATGTGGCTTGAGTGTAGTTCGGGAAACTACAACGTCAAAACATGAATGATTTGCATATTTAGTAAAGTCTCAATATTCAAAGCGTAATCTGGCTTGGATAAAAAACTTATACCACCTAAATTATATTCTGTAGCTTGAATATAGTTCATAAAACTATATCGCCTACAATTATTTTAAATGACTTGAGTGTAATTCGTGAAATTACATCGCTCACACTAATACATGTGGCTTGAGTGTAGTTCGGGAAACTACAACGTCAAAACATGAATGATTTGCATATTTAGTAAAGTCTCAATATTCAAAGCGTTATCTGGCTTGGATAAAAAACTTATACCACCTAAATTATATTCTGTAGCTTGAATATAGTTCATAAAACTATATCGCCTACAATTATTTTATATGACTTGAGTGTAATTCGTGAAATTACATCGCTCACACTAATACATGTGGCTTGAGTGTAGTTCGGGAAACTACAACGTCAAAACATGAATGATTTGCATATTTAGTAAAGTCTCAATATTCAAAGCGTTATCTGGCTTGGATAAAAAACTTATACCACCTAAATTATATTCTGTAGCTTGAATATAGTTCATAAAACTATATCGCCTACAATTATTTTATATGACTTGAGTGTAATTCGTGAAATTACATCGCTCACACTAATACATGTGGCTTGAGTGTAGTTCGGGAAACTACAACGTCCAAACATGAATGATTTGCATATTTTGTAAAGTCTCAATATTCAAAGCGTTATCTGGCTTGGATAAAAAACTTATACCACCTAAATTATATTCTGTAGCTTGAATATAGTTCATAAAACTATATCGCCTACAATTATTTTAAATGACTTGAGTGTAATTCGTGAAATTACATCGCTCACACTAATACATGTGGCTTGAGTGTAGTTCGGGAAACTACAACGTCAAAACATGAATGATTTGCATATTTAGTAAAGTCTCAATATTCAAAGCGTTATCTGGCTTGGATAAAAAACTTATACCACCTAAATTATATTCTGTAGCTTGAATATAGTTCATAAAACTATATCGCCTACAATTATTTTATATGACTTGAGTGTAATTCGTGAAATTACATCGCTCACACTAATACATGTGGCTTGAGTGTAGTTTGGGAAACTACAACGTCCATACACGAATGACTTGCATATTTTGTAAAGTCTCAATATTTAAAGCATGTCGGGCTTGGATAATAAACTTAAATTATATTCTGTAGCTTGAATATAGTTCATAAAACTATATCGCCTACAATTATTTTATATGACTTAAATGTAATACGTGAAATTACATCGCTCACACTAATACATGTGGCTTGAGTGTAGTTTGGGAAACTACAACGTCCATACACGAATGACTTGCATATTTTGTAAAGTCTCAATATTCAAAACATGTCGGGCTTGGATAATAAACTTAAATTATATTCTGTAGCTTGAATATAGTTCATAAAACTATATCGCCTACAATTATTTTATATGACTTGAGTGTAATTCGTGAAATTACATCGCTCACACTAATACATGTGGCTTGAGTGTAGTTTGGGAAACTACAACGTCCATACACGAATGACTTGCATATTTTGTAAAGTCTCAATATTTAAAGCATGTCGGGCTTGGATAATAAACTTAAATTATATTCTGTAGCTTGAATATAGTTCATAAAACTATATCGCCTACAATTATTTTATATGACTTAAGTGTAATACGTGAAATTACATCGCTCACACTAATACATGTGGCTTGAGTGTAGTTTGGAAAACTACAACGTCCATACACGAATGACTTGCATATTTTGTAAAGTCTCAATATTCAAAGCATGTCGGGCTTGGATAATAAACTTAAATTATATTCTGTAGCTTGAATATAGTTCATAAAACTATATCGCCTACAATTATTTTATATGACTTGAGTGTAATTCGTGAAATTACATCGCTCACACTAATACATGTGGCTTGAGTGTAGTTTGGGAAACTACAACGTCCATACACGAATGACTTGCATATTTTGTAAAGTCTCAATATTTAAAGCATGTCGGGCTTGGATAATAAACTTAAATTATATTCTGTAGCTTGAATATAGTTCATAAAACTATATCGCCTACAATTATTTTATATGACTTAAGTGTAATACGTGAAATTACATCGCTCACACTAATACATGTGGCTTGAGTGTAGTTTGGGAAACTACAACGTCCATACACGAATGACTTGCATATTTTGTAAAGTCTCAATATTCAAAGCATGTCGGGCTTGGATAATAAACTTAAATTATATTATGTAGCTTGAATATAGTTCATAAAACTATATCGCCTACAATTATTTTATATGACTTAAGTGTAATACGTGAAATTACATCGCTCACACTAATACATGTGGCTTGAGTGTAGTTTGGGAAACTACAACGTCCATACACGAATGACTTGCATATTTTGTAAAGTCTCAATATTCAAAGCATGTCGGGCTTGGATAATAAACTTAAATTATATTCTGTAGCTTGAATATAGTTCATAAAACTATATCGCCTACAATTATTTTATATGACTTGAGTGTAATTCGTGAAATTACATCGCTCACACTAATACATGTGGCTTGAGTGTAGTTTGGGAAACTACAACGTCCATACACGAATGACTTGCATATTTTGTAAAGTCTCAATATTCAAAGCATGTCGGGATTGGATAATAAACTTAAATTATATTCTAACGCTCACGCTTGGCCAGCTCCAACAATGAACGAATAGCCACGAACGGGCTAGACCGCAAACCATATGTGTTGGTATTCAGCTCATAGACAAGCATGGGATCAGAGGGTTTCTCCCGCCATAAAATGAGTTGGTAGCACCTGTCATCCTCGTGGATGAGTGTCTGCCGAAACATCATGCGGATGTCGGCCACAAAGACAATGTGATGGCGGCGAAAGTCCATTAGGATATCCGAAATATCCCGGAGAAGCTTCAGGCCAGTATGCAGGCACTGGTTCAAAGATACACCCGAAGACGTGGGGGCAGAGCCATCAAACAACACTCTTATCTTCTCACTGTGAGGCTTGAAGACTGCGTGATGGGGAATGAAATAATGTTCCACTGAACGCCAGTCAAAGTTTGAGACCGTCATGTGTCTCAAAACCTCATACTCCCGCATGAACTCAATGTACTTCTTGCGGAAGACAGGGTCACGCCTCATGCGATTCTCCATGGACATCAACCTTTTCTCAGCAAGACTCCTCGATGCACCCATTGGGGGTCGTGAAGGGAGAAAAGGAAGTCTGGTGTAAAAACGACCAGAATCTAAACGACCAGTATTATTCTGGAAGAACAATTCACATTCATGATTAACAGGATTGGCCTTCGTAGCAGCCCAAAATCTCTGAACCGCCTAAGAAACAAATATCAACAACAGGTGGGGGAGGAACATGGGTTGGGCCCATTATAACAGATCCCAAGATTGTAGGGATCGCTACGAGGCCACCTGTACCTAGGGGCTTCAGATTACCTAGGAGTAACAAAACATCGCTACCAAGCAACAAATCAATAAAATTGGTACCGGAAGGTGGGGTTAGCCAAACAAAAACCCCTTGTCAACAGCTGGGGACATCTTTACCTGGGGGTGTTGACCCAATATATTTTCTAATACTATTGCCTAAGCAGTGATGCTCGGACAGGAAACCGAGAACGGCGAGAATGTGAAAGTGGTTTTAGTTCTGGATCTCATGGGATCGGTCCTATGGCATTGGCTCGACAACATGTCGCCCTGAAGGTCTTCTATGGTAACGAACCTTACAGCAGGTAACTGCGCTGCACACCGGTTACGACCCATGGGAGCAAAGCGAGGGGGCGAAGCATTGCCGACGCTTGTGAGGGGGGTGCGGCCACCATTCCTGGAGGGTGAACTCCGAATATTGGGGGGTGAACTCCGAACATTGGGGGGTGAACTACGAATATGGGGGAGTGAGGGGCGTCGGTCCGCAGTACGTGAGGAGCCATAAAACCTCGGCGATCGTACCTCAATCGTCTAGAAAGGCTTAAGGTGGTCTTAGAAGCTCTTACCAAAGCTAGTTTCTCTTTAAACCTCAAGAAGTGCTCCTTCCTCAAGACGAAGGTAGAGTTCTTGGGATTTGAAGTAGAGGCTGGCCAGATAAGGCCCAATAGTAGGAAAGTAGAGTCATTAACAGCTTTACCGCCTCCTCAGGCTGTATCACAATTGAGACAATTTATACGTTTGGCTTCATACTTTCGCCAATTTGTAAAAGACTTCTCTCGAATTATGGCGCCGTTGTACTGCCTCACATCTCTTAAAGGTGACTTGACTTGGAAATAGGAGCACGAAGAAGTTCGTCAAATATAGTTTTAACAAATGATCCTATTTTAGAGATTTTTTGGAACGAAAACAATAGACATGTGACAATCACAATTTTTTTAGGATTCATTCCCAATTCATTCATTCGCGTTGACGATCGAATTCCCAGGATTAGATAAAAAAATATCTAAATTATTTAATTATTGAATGAGTAAAAAAAGAAACGTCGACAATATGAATTCATCTTAATATGCAGTTTCATTGAATTTCGATAATTTTGTTTTCGAAATAATTGATGAGCAAAAAAAAAAAAATAATAAATAAAAAAAACCTCGTCGTCATTAACATTAAAAAGTCAAACGGATACATCAAGTAGATATAATCGAATGGAAATGATTGAAATACCGTTCATCAATCGGCACATAAAGATATGATCGAATGATACAGATATGATTGTACGATATAAAGAAATGATTGAACGATATAAAGAAATGATTGAACGATATAATCGGAGGATAAAGATATAATCGAATGACAAAGATATGTTTGAAAGATATCAATCAAAAGTACCGAATCTTTTTTATGATCGAGATATATATAATTTTAAACTTATTCCAGTGCTTGGATGGCGCTGTTTACAAATATTTTTTTCAATCATAGATTTTACTAAATTCACGATTATAGAATCTTTTTTTTTTTTTTTTTTTTTTTATTGGAGCACGACATGTGACTTTGTATCTACCTGGTGGTGAGCAGACCTACAAAGTCCATGAATGGGGTCAATCAATAATTGTTCTTAAACAATATTGATCGCTCCCACTATGCCGGCTAAATGATGCGATTACGTAATGGGGGGCGACAATGACTTATCGTCAATTCAACCACCCATTTCGTAACCACACCCTGAAAGGAGACTACCACCTCGACAAGAAATCGATGCAGTAGTCTCCAGAAAACCGGTGAACCCACCTCCTTCAGCTCATAGATGAGTCCTTTTACATAAATCGATTAAAAAGTGCATTTTACAAAATCGATTCGATAATTATCGATTTTTCTGAATTTGGAAATCGATTAACTTCAAAAAACCTATTATTTTAATAATCGATCGATTTTTTTAATAAATATATTCACAGAGTTATGATATGTTATTATTTATTTATTATTATTCTTTAAATTCCATTATTATCTACGAATCATGAGTGAGCCATGTATACCTACTATACTAAATACTATTCTATTCTATACAATTTAAAATGGAAAGTTTCATGAACAGTAATATTTTAAACAAAATCAGACTCGTAATTATTTGCGGATTTTTATATGGTAACAAAACTAACAAACAATTTGTAACCATTTACTTATATGTTTGTATTTATTTAGTTTAGTACATTAGTGTTGTTTACAGCCGCAGCGTATTACCAAGACGTCGAGTTTGCTCTGAAGTCGGATCTAATCGCAATAGGTACGTATGATGCTGCCTTAACTCAAGCCCAGGGCCCAAAACTATGCAAGGGGAAATATCTTGTCAAACACTACAAGGAGCTTGCCTCTGCTTTGGTGTAGACTCGGTATACCTTTGGCATGGAAGGGCACTCTGCGGTGGCTCAGACCCTCTCCGGCATGGTCTTTACAATAATCACAGAATATAAGAGTAAGATGACACATTATAAAACATGTGGTTGTGGAAGTCACAATGGTTGTCTCTTAGCCCTTGCTAGGTGTTGTGACACTCCACTATTTGATTAACCGAGTAAGAAACAAAATGTAGTTTGTTGGATGGTGTAGGTCCACATTATGGTAGCTATAGAAATTGATGCAGTATTATATGTAATGCCATACAATATATAAAAATATGAATGTTTGTAATGGTATCACTCAGTTGCTAAAATAGGGTTGAAAGCGAGCAGCTTCCACCCTTAGTGGACTGGGCTGGTTCTTAATTAAAATAAATATACAGCGGGAGCAAGAGCGGAAGAAGGAGGAGCAGGTCCTGGTGATGTTGGGCTAATCTATACAAAGCTGATAAATCACATGCAACTCACCAAGTTACTCCACTAGCACTATATAGTATATAAAGCGGCGGATGCGGATACACTCGGTTGATACATGTGCTCGGCGCGATTTTGTCTCGACGAGCGGTAGTGAGCGACTTACGGTTCTTGTCCGGCAACAGTACTGCGTTCTGAACGGTTTCGTTCCTCAGCAAATGCATTGACAATCAGTCTGCATACTGCGACACAGCACTAATCGGTGACAGGAATTTTGTCTTAACCTCCATAGAAAAATTACAAAAGCAAAAATCTTGGTACCCTCCTAACGAATTAAGAATTCGTCCTCAATTATTTCATATAGAAATTGTTTAATATTAAATCTAATTTCATTTCATTAATATTATAAGTTTTCTAAAATAAATTTCTAGTTTAGTGTAACCCCGTGTATTTGGGTAAGTTGTGCAATTTAATTTAATGAACAAAACCTATTATATCAGTAAATATAAATCATATAGGTTTTGCTTATTATTTAAGCTTGGTATTTAGTAGGTAAATGCTTTTATGTTTAAATCATTATAAAAGAAAATTCTTATTTACCACTTCATAGTAATATAGTTTAGTGCATGGTAGTTTGTAAGCTAGTTAAGTATATATTTTGTTGTAGTTTTTTTTAATGTTCCATTTCCTATGTATTATTAATAAATAAGTATTCAGTATACATAAAAAAATAAACTTTTGGAAACACATTTGTCCGGAAACAATCAGTGGGTGTCTGGATAAAATGAGTGTCCTAGTAATATTCATTTTTTTATTAACATGTTTTACAAAGTATAGCTGTATTATTTTATGTTACTTTTTTGATTAAAATAATATACATTGTTTATGTAGGTATATTATTTTGGTCCTGAAGTTTTCAAGCTTTTTGTAAAGTGCTTCTGTTCTTATAGTTGCTTTGACTGCCACATCATTGAACGCTTTTTAGTGCATTCTTCACCACCGCTACTCATTGCTCATATCCCATGCATAAAAAACGGATGTTGCAGTCAAAATGAAAAATTGGTATTTTTTGCAAATGTCCAATAACTTTCAGGGTCCAAAAAACCGGGCAAAAGGTGAAACATATTCTTCACCTCACTGCATGGTCTGGAGCGAATATAAAAAGAAGAAGTTACTACTACCACCCTCACCTGGACTCTAATTAAGGAGAGTGCGGTATATATAATGCAGAATGGTTATAATTTTATCCTGACTTTCAATGTAGAACCTGCACCCTAAATAAATTACTTGTATTAAAATTTTGTTGATGTTTTTTTTTATGTACCTACAAAATAAAAATAAAATAAAACTTCACAATCCCCCCCCACCTAGAGGAGCTTTAAGCTTCTAAAGAAGAAAGGAAAGCCATAGCGGAAGAGAGCGGTAGGATGCGGAAGAAAGGGGTAGGATGCGGAAGAAAGCGGTAAGATCCGGTAGAAATTGGTAAGGTGCGGTAGAAATTGGTAAGGTGCGGTATAAATTGGTAAGGTGCGGTATAAATCGGTAGAAATTGGTGAGGTGCGGTATAAAGCGGTAAAATACATAAATAAAGCGGTATGTAAAAGTAAAGTGTAATTGGACTACTCCGTAGACTTTTGTTAATAAAAATAAAACACTTATTTACGTTGAGATACTAGTTTATTCTCATTTTATATAAGATTACAAAACGTTATATTATAGCACAACAATGGCGGCGACCCGACTGACTTCTCTCTCTTCGCCAGCTGTCTTCAACCAAAGATATAAGCAACGGTGGCCAAACGCTACTCACGCGACATCTAGTGACTAAAATTGGGACATTCTTAATTCCTGACTTTGAACATTATTAGGTAGATACGCAATTATGTATTAAGACAATATGTTTAGTTGGTATATAATAGAAAAGTATGTTATATTTATACATGTTAATACACGGATTGTTACAACTCGGCCATCCTTTATTAATGTAACGAGTCCTCTCGTTGACAATCCAATGTTTACAAAAGTACATTTATATAATATGCTATTTGACTACATTAAAAATATACTATAAATTGTGGTCATCCTATCAGACAATGGCGTAAAAAAAACATATTTCACTTTATTTTAAACTAAATTATGTATATTTTTTTTAGATTACACGAAATAAAATTGAATATTTATAACAAAAACATCTTTGATTGGATCATGACGTCACACTTGACATAGACTGCAAAACCGCATTTTTAGCGCCATTGTGGAAATTTAAACTTTAACTTTGATTTTTATTAATATTAGAGTTGTCATCCCGGAAATATCAATGTAGTGTGATTATTATGTAATGGAGAATCATATAAAACGGGTTTCATAAAGGAGTCAAATACCTTAATTATAACGGCAACATAAGTATGAATTTGGCTATAGTTTTATAGTAATGAATTTATCTTTTTCTTTCTTTAAGGTGTAAAAAAAAAAATTAAAGCAGTACTACTTGTGTAGGTACTTAAAAATTAAATGGATAAATAAACAAATTAATTTTACACAAACATTAATGGTTAGTATTCATATATAAATAAAAAAAGTAGTTATAATATATGATCCTATTTTGACATAATCTCTAATTACAATTCTACTTACTATCAATTTAATAGATGGACATTCAATTCGATTGAAAATTAGTTTGACATTATATTAGTGAGTACCTATTGGTATTTAAAGGTATTTACAAACTTGTTATAATAGAGGACATTACTATTTATTGTAATATTTTTGAATTTGCAATAATATTTTAAAACAATTACTTAGCAAACATAACTTAACATTTTATTTAACATTTTCTTATAATTTCATTGAAACATAATTTCAAAGTCAAAAATATTTAATTCATGTAAATCTTTACAGATGCATTGACAAAAAAAAGTATATTTATTATAAGTTCTAAGCGTGCGCTTGGTTAGGCTCAAGCATACATAAAAATAAATAGAAACCAAACCGAACACACATGTATCAATCAGGGCGCAAACACTGGCCGCATGTTGGTCCTCCCAGAGACACCCCGGAGAAAAAAGGTACCAGCAAGTAAAAAACTCTGGCGTTCCACATATGTACCTGACCATCAGGAGATATGCTTATTTACTAGCTTATGATCATAGCATATGACAAATTATCCTAATCGTGCTGAAGAGCACGAGTAGAACACCCCATAGCAGATAAACCATTTTACAATATAAAAGTAGGTACAGAATCACAAAACATTATAGCCCCCCGATGCTATAGTGTTTTGCGCACAATAACATTTGTACCCGCGCCAGTCTATTCGACAATTTTGCGAGACCTCCGCTTTTAACATAAATAATTAATAGTTTAATCAATCGTTATTAATTTTAAATGTTTAATTTTTTTGTTAAATTAAGTGGTATTTATAATTTCATTTAATTATTTAGGTAATGTTTGTGATGATAATGCTTTGATTTTATCTTCTGTGCTGTAGATGTCGTCCTATTAGAGTTTCTTGTTCTAATGTGCTTATTTATTTGTTATGTTGAAATGTTACGGGTTTTTATAATTTGAATATATAATAAAGGGATTTAAATTATATTTTGCACACCCCATGTTGGTAGAATATGTAGAACTAAATACTTTAATATAACAACTTTTGTAAACCATAATAACCACATAAAATTAATATTGGATACAAGTACAACATATAATGTATAAAGTGGAATAATAAAAGAGATATAATGTCCTTATTCACAAATTAAGAATAAAAAAACAATCAAATCTTTTCTCTTTATAATATTAGAACTTACAAAATGTTTTTTTTTTAAACTAAAACTTAATTTAATTTAATATTATAATATCCCAGCTACTCCGTTGGCCCAAGGTCCCTAAAATACTCGCAACATTTCCTCCCTGGATGATAATTGCCATTAAGAATTAATATTTCAACAAATCATTTTAATAAATAGTATAGCATGACAAACGTTAACAATATCATAGGTACATACTAATAAAATAAATCTTAACATTTTACAGTTTCTTTATTTCTATTCTTGGACCAATATCTAGATAACTATTCCGTAACTTCGGACAGTCCTGTCCCGTTGGACAGATTCCTAACTGTCCCGTATCCTCGGACAGTGCCCTAACTGTTCCGTAACCTCGGACAGTGCCCTAACTGTTCCGTAACCTCGGACAGTGCCCTAACTGTTCCGTAACCTCGGACAGTGCCCTAACTGTTCCGTAACCTCGGACAGTGCCCTAACTGATCCGTAACCTCGGACAGTTCCTATTGCTGCCCGTAGTCGTTGGACAGATTCCTAACTGATCCGTAACCTCGGTCAGTTCCTATTGCTGTCCGTAGTCATTGGACAGATTCCTAACTGATCCGTAACCTCGAACAGTTCCTATTGCCGTCCGTAGACATTGGACAGATTCCTAACTGATCCGTAACCTCGGACAGTTCCTATTGCTGTCCGTAGACATTGGACAGATTCCTAACTGATCCGTAACTTCGGACAGTTCCTATTGCTGTCCGTAGACATTGGACAGATTCCTAACTGATCCGTAACCTCGGATAGTTCCTATTTCTGTCCGAAGACCTTGGACAGTTTGCTAATAATTTGATTACTATAATATTTCTAAATAATTTTGTGTGCGTTCTGAATAATGAATAATATAAGTTTACTACATTTTCGGTTATAGTAGCTTAGATTAACTATGCAATAATTAATATTCGTCTTTGTCACTCATTATCATCACCATCATCATCATCATCGTCTTTGTCGTCGTCGTCGTCCTCATTATATAGTAGCTTACATTAACTATGCAATAATAATTATTCGTCTTTGGCATCATCTTCATCACCATCATCATCTTATTTATCATCACCTTATCATAACCATCATCGTCGTTGTCCTCATCATTATCATCACCGTCATCATCTTCATCACCATCATCTTATCATAACCATCATCACCATCATCGTCGTTGTCCTCATCATTATCATCGTCATCATCTTCATCACCATCATCATCTTCTTTATCATCGCCTTATCATAACCATCATCACCTTATCATAACCATCATCACCATAATCGTCGTTGCCCTCATCATCTATTGCGTAATTCTTTCCTGACGACGTTAGGGTTGTCTTCTTTTAAAGAAACCTAGGTTTGGTACTTAGTAGCATGCAGATCATAAATCAATTTATTTTAGGTTGTCTACTGTATAGGTACTTTAACCTAAGAAGATACGTAAGCCATACGGCACACTACATTGTCTATGAAACTAAATATCGCTTTTCGGTCTATTATGTAATAAGTATTTGTGATTCATTCATTTCCTACTGAACTTCGTAGAATATCTTTAAAGGAAACCGATTGTATCTACTACGTTCAAAGACAAGCTTACAAAAACATTGCCTAGTCTATGTTATTAATTATTACGCAACCTACATACCTAATTGGGCAAATAAATAAGTAAATACTTATCAAAACTGCATAGTATTTCTAGTAATAGTTAGTGCATTGTAGTGCTCCTACGTATACTTATCAAAACTAAACCTGACCTTGTAAACAGAATAGTAGTTATAAATACCTAGCTATACTATAGTAGGTCATTAAATATCTAACAAAATACGTAAATACGAGAGACATAAATAACTATCAACATTTGGTAGATAGCAAAGGTGGTGAATAATGAAAATTGGCATTCTTACTAGACACACGTTTTGATATATATATATATATATATATATTGTTTTAATGTACCTGCCTAAAATTAACCTATAGATCGGCGTAGATTTATTTACCTTTTGAGGTCCTTTGGAAGTATGAAAACCTGAGGTCCTTGTTACTATTATTTAAGCAGCCGAATGCGATACAATAAGTTTTAGACCTTATTTTTGTTAATATTAAAATCGCGACGCGGTGGGTTAGTAAGTATGAAACAAACGTGCGACTCGGCCGATGCGCGTCAGCCCTCTAAAGTAAAACACTACTAGTCATGCCTAAAGCGCGGAGAAGCACACCCCTGGTTGTACCCGAAGAGTATCACTACAAATCAAAATACCTTCGCTACCTAAATCGACTAAACAGTCAAAATATAATATAATAAAATATAATATATCTGTTTTGGCATTTTTGTCTTCTTTATTATTTAAGAAAGTATTATAGAAGAACTCGGTAGCCCGTGTTCTCTAGTTATACAATGTTTTAGGTTTATTGTCCTCAACCCTATACTTTAACTTCGGACAATCAGAAGATTGGTGACCTACAAAATTACAGTACAGATTAAAGCACACCACTTGGCTGTAATTTTTATTTTGTTTAATATTATTGCTTGTCTGTGATTGACTATTAAAATTATTATTGTTATAAGTGATAAAACGTTTGTCTTAATCATGACCTGCTTTAACAGACTTGGAAAATAATAATACTTGTTTCGGCTGAGTAAACTTGCGGCCTGAGCGCCTAGCTTAACTCTTCTATCTTTAATGCCAAAAATAAGATAATCAACTGCTTTTGCACCTCCGATATCACATTGAGTTAGTAAATTAATCATATCGTAGCGATACATATCGTACAACTCTCAAAATCAAACTTTCTTACTTAGTATTTCTGTTAGCATTTCTGCATAATTATTTCGAAATGTTTAAACTTCCATTCGGACCACGACAAAAGTAGTGATGTGTTTATCGTCCCAGTGGTATATTCTTCAACTTTGTGAATCCAGGCATCATCGATAGATTGTTCTTCTGAGAGAGGGGGCCGAATTCCGGGCTGACACTACTGAGGGCTGGGAAGCGGTCGCTTTCACCAGAGCGACCACCATTCTTCATCGCGGCGAGAAACTTTTCAAATACCTGGAGCCTAGTCGAGAATCCCCTTTTGATTCTGCCGACGGTGTAAGTACTCAGCCGACGACGCTCTCGTTCGTCCTGGCACCGCTCCTGCCGCCGCGTATCTCTCTCGACGCAGTCTACGTTCAGGTGTTTACGACAACTGCTTCATTCTGGTGGGCGATTCTGGCGCTTACGAGATTCATCTCGATTCGAGATTTTTAAACGAAAAATGACTAAATATACCATTTTTCGTTCAAAAATATCGAATATTAAACGAAATAAATAATAAATATTAATTAATAAACAATAAATATATAAATATTGAAAGAAAAATGACATATTTAGTCATTTTTCGTTTAAAATCTCGAATCGAGATAAATCTCGAAAGCGCGAGAATCGCCCACCTGGATCCATCTCTCTCGAAAACAAAACCCCAAAAAAATACGCGTGTTATTTGTATTTAAAAATAATTAATAACTATTGCTTTAATTAAAATTTACTTTAAAATTGACATTTACTGATTTGAGAATTTACTTTAATATAGACACAATTTTTCATAAAATAAGTCAAATTTTAATAACCATAATGATAAAAAAAAGGACTTTTCACTAAATAAAATACTACGAAACTACTTAACATAACAACTAAACTTGAATTGCAGCTTAAACACAATAGGATTTCTAGAATAATGTTAAAGACTGTAAAAATATCTCTTTTCAAAAAAAAAGTTCCAATACTTACACTTTTTTGCAGGTTTTGTGGGCAAGATTTCACTGTTAAATCAAAATAACAGCGATATTCCACTTCTGATATGTAATTGGACTACTCCGTAGACTTTTGTTAATAAAAAGAAAACACTTATTTACGTTGAGATACTAGTTTATTCTCATTTTATATAAGATTACAAAACGTTATAGCACAACAATGGCGGCGACCCGACTGACTTCTCTCTCTTCGCCAGCTGTCTTCAACCAAAGATATAAGCAACGGTGGCCAAACGCTACTCACGCGACATCTAGTGACTAAAATTGGGACATTCTTAATTCCTGACTTTGAACATTATTAGGTAGATACGCAATTATGTATTAAGACAATATGTTTAGTTGGTATATAATAGAAAAGTATGTTATATTTATACATGTTAATACACGGATTGTTACAAAAGTAAGAAATTAAAGCGATAATGGACAAATTTTAACTACCGGTTAAAATTGCACGTGTACGCAATGTACCAATTGTAAAGGCGGGGCGTTGTCGGCTTTCGTCACCACTACAGTTCGTAGGATCTTAATAGGATTTGAGTGGGTGTTCCATTTCTGACGACCTTGTAGGCTCGACAAGTATTCGCGGTTCCAGCGAGTCCAGAAACTATTTACCAAATTACCTAGTATCGGTTTGCGTTTGATAAACGAGATATAACCTAAGTCATTAAGCGCCTGACACTTTTTTAATGCTACAGAGTTTATAAAGCGAGCGGGTGTGATAGCGGAGTGTGCATTAGGATCCAAGCTAGGAACGATGTGCGGATGAGAGTTCAATACACATTCAATCCGCGTAAGAACGATGAGTAGTTCTACATACGTGAGCAGTGTTTCCATACCTCACCAGTAAAGTGTGGTGAGGTCAACAGGTTGAGGTTCCAGAGGCTCTACCATGGGTTTGCGCATTGTAGAAACGTAACGTATTCATTTACGTACACGTGAGTAACAACCAATAGGATCGCTTTATTCAATCCTGTTACCAAAAATAAAGCGATCCTATTGGTTGTTGCTCACGTATACGTAAATGAATACGTTACGTTTCTACAATGCGCAAACCCATGGTAGAGCCTCAGGTGACCCCATACGAAGCGTTTGTCAAAGTGATTATTATTGACGTTAGCGGTGTAAATGTTATGCGGTGGACGTTTGTCCCAAGAAGTTATTACAAATATAAGCGGTCTAATTGTATCAAATAGAAGAAGTAAAACATAAAATCCGTAGATGTACCACAACCCGGCGGTTGTTAACAACACTTTAATTTTAATGCGAACGTGAGGTGAATTCTATAGTTATCGATAGAATGTCGCCTATCGAGCGTTTAATTTTATCAGATTCCATTCTAGAGAATAAGCGATGCGAGTTTGGAATAGAAGCGAGAACGTCGGGCGAGCTAGTGATAAATTTAACCAAATTAAAACTTTCTAATATGAATACATTGATTATGTGACAAACGAGTTTGAAACCGCTGTCTACTGAAAGAACAGAAGTACCCAAATCGGTCACGAACAGACACACCGTCTCATTCATAGCAAGCTGTCGTGCAGGTAGCATAGCAAGCTGTCGTGCAGGTAGCATAGCAAGCTGTCGTGCAGGTAGCATAGCAAGCTGTCGTGCAGGTAGCATAGCAAGCTGTCGTGCAGGTAGCATAGCAAGCTGTCGTGCAGGTAGCATAGCAAGCTGTCGTGCAGGTAGCATAGCAAGCTGTCGTGCAGGTAGCATAGCAAGCTGTCGTGCAGGTAGCATAGCAAGCTGTCGTGCAGGTAGCATAGCAAGCTGTCGTGCAGGTAGCATAGCAAGCTGTCGTGCAGGTAGCATAGCAAGCTGTCGTGCAGGTAGCATAGCAAGCTGTCGTGCAGGTAGCATAGCAAGCTGTCGTGCAGGTAGCATAGCAAGCTGTCGTGCAGGTAGCATAGCAAGCTGTCGTGCAGGTAGCATAGCAAGCTGTCGTGCAGGTAGCATAGCAAGCTGTCGTGCAGGTCGCATGGCTAAGTGCGGACTACACTTTAAACCAAGACAAATTCGGTTTAATTCGTAAACCGTGATGTCACAGTTTTCTATGAAACTATAAAATATGTGTAAATATCGTATATTTTCTGACCTAACAATTATGTTTAAAAACATTTGTTTGTTGTCGGCGGAAATAGCGATTGGAAGCAAGCGAAATTAAAAAATAATAGCGGGTGATTGTAAGTTCGGCCCCGCGTGTAGGCAGTTGTTCAGTGACAAACTAGTGTTGGCACTGGCGGTTAGCACTACGCTTAATTTTGTAGACAATTTATGATCACGGGTGACACCGTGATGAGGTAGAAAATAAGAAGAGCCTAGTTCCTTATTATAATTTACTGGCGAGATAAATAGCAAGTTTAGGTATTCTTTTATTAGATCATACTGTAAGCAAAAGTTAAAATTATTTGTAAATTTACATTCTGAAGCGTTAAAACGGCAGTAGCCAGATAATCTCTAACTTGGTAGGGATGCGGTATGGCGGCCGAAATTGTTTCTACAAATAGTTTTTGTATAAAACAATTCACATTGTTGTTCGGCGGTTCAGATATTTGAGAATGGAACTCTTCCATCTTCCAGAATCTTATCAGCGAGTCTGTATGAGTGACAGACAGAAAGGAGCGGGTAATAACATTATTATTAATAAAATGGGGACACAATAAATCAGCTGCTCCGATTATTATGTAACCAAATGCGGTTTCGATGGCGTCCGGTTTACCCGGCGGACCTACTATCTTCCCGTTGCGTAATTTTTCGGCGAAGACTTCAGATCCAAGTAACATGTCGACGGAGCCTGGCACGTGGAACTCTGTATCAGCGAGCGCGAGCGAAGACAAGTAGTCTAATGACTTACCATCGGTCTCATTCTCAGGTAAGTTATCTGAGATCTTATTAAGTACTAGCGGTTGAATAGGTAAGGAGTAACTTAAATCGTAGCGCGAGTACAATATTAAGTTAGTAAAACCCAGAACGGATTGTGAGCTATTTCCTATACCTTTTACTAAAATATTATTGCTATTTTGAGCTATTTTTAACCCCAGTTTTTTGCAACATTGAACCCATATCAATTAGCGCGAATATGCCTGAGAAAACCATTCTTATCTTTGATATGGATAATAGCGGAACCTCATAACACTGTCTTTCTTAGTTGTTTACTAGTTGCTAAGCTACTCCATAATGAGACAACATGATCCTGCGTCTCAGCGACACCTTCGAGATCCGAGTTATATGCAGTAGTTTGGTGGCGCTCGCGTCGCGGCGGCGAAGGCACGGAGTGGGGCGGAGGCTGCGGCGCCTGCGCAGGAGTCCCGGAGGGGTGCGCGGTGTTAGGTACTACGGAGCGCATTAAGGTCGGCGTATGCAACAAAGTATGATGTCCTTTGTTACAATGTTTACACAATATTATTGACTTACACTTATTAAACGGATTTTTAGTAATTGTAATTATAGCGTTCTTGCGGTGTTAAAGTTTTTGATAACTTCACTGTTGTTCACAACAAAAGTGTGTGTGAACTGCTGCGGTGTAGCGGACTTGTGTTGGCGTTGGGGGTAGCTAGCGGCTGCGGGTTCGGAGTGCGACCTCCTAATTACTTTCACTTGCTCACGTATGAAAGAAACTCATCGTAATTAGGCATCGACTGCTTGCGTATGTTCATCTCGAACAACTTAGCGGTTTCCGTGTCTAGTTTTCTAAGACCTAGGTGAATGAATTGCAGCGATACACGTAGAAAATCAGTCGATAAAGTTTTCTAATTCTAACGAGAGGGTTTACCGATAGGTTCTTAGTTTAATATTTTATTAAAATATAAAACAGCGATAGATCTCTTAACCTGGTATGTATCTATGAGAGTTTCATAGATAAGTTTATAGTTGTCCGCGGTGGGGTTTATACCTAACCAGATATTTTCCGATCTACCCTTCAATTTAGACACTAAATATCTAACCCTAAGGGTATCATCTAGGTCAGGATTATTATGCATAGGTCTTCGAATGACCATGTGCCCTCATATGATGGCATAGTATTTAGAATAGAATAGAATATATCTTTATTAACATATTTTTTTCTACATTATCATTGATCCCCACACTAGGCTGAGCCTGTCCCGTGGGGTCATTACAAACATTTAGGTATACAGTACAGTTTTATGGCAGCATATTCAATTAGACAAATTAAAATAAAATATTAACAAAATCAAATATAATCAATAATTTTAATTCTATACCAAAACCAATACTTAACTAAATTAAAGTAAGTATATATCAGTAACAAAAATAATACACTGAAAAATAATAAAAAAATTAAACAAAGAACAATATTACATTTTAAAATATAGTCAGTCGGACTGTTTAGTGCCAGCCCGTGACCAGATAGCACAGCCCTAAGGATATATAAGCACCTGACACTTAACACCTGAGCATCCGCAAGCAGGCTTGTTGTGGGGTATTGAATAGGCTTCCTCAGCATAACCTTTAGTACCGATCGCTGTGCTCTTTCCAAAGTTATGAGAGTTGATGAAGTGCATCCACCCCACGATAAGATGTTATACGTTAGTATAGATTGACACAAAGCAGTATATTTTTTTTTGAGAAGCTTATAATCAGCCACCGATCTTAACATCTTCATTACGTGAACAAGCTTCCTTAACCTCTTGCTCGTTACCTGTACATGTTCACGAAACGAGAGTTTCTCGTCAATAATAACTCCTAGATAACGTATAAAGTAAACTCTCTCTATAGCTTCACACTTGCAGGTCGACTGGTCTGTATGGTTGTGTAGGTGTTTATGAATTTTCACATTTGGAAATAAATTAGGCGCTGTTGCTGCAGTTTTATAAAAACAGGTGAATTTCGATTTTGATGTATTAAGCGTAAGTAGATTGGAGTCCAACCAACCGGCCAACCTAGTTAAACTTTTCTCTACTAAAGTGTGACATTCTCCCCAATTTTTACCGCGAAAAATTATAGCGGTGTCATCGGCATAGCATATGAGTCTCGCGTTATGAAGTGATATAAGCGGAATATGATTAATGTAGCATAGGGAGAGAGTGTGTGATTTGACCATGAGCCCTCATATGATGGCATAGTATTTGACCATGAGCCCTCATATGATGGCATAGTATTTGACCATGAGCCCTCATATGATGGCATAGTATTTGACCATGAGCCCTTATATGATGGCATAGTATTTGACCATGAGCCCTCATATGATGGCATAGTATTTGGGTTTAACTGAGCATGCGGCAATGCGGTTTATCTTTTCTATAATGTTCGTAAATTCAATACGCATTGAATCCAGCGAACTACATTTTATGATGAACATGTCCACTCCAGGGTCATCACTACTACGGGGGCGAGAATCATAGATGCTTTGAATGCGGTTGAAATATGATTTGCGTTTTTCGTCTAAAAGTAACGATTCTAATGTGAGTTTTTCGTGGTTATTAGCCATTATTTATTTAATAATTAAAAACGAAAGACAAAAAATAATAAACTTAGTAGGTAGGTACAAACAGCAACACACCTAAGTGACCATTTGTAGACGTAACTTAGAATAAAGATGACTATATTTTCCACAGCCTGTCTCATCTCAGAACGGTCAAAACTTTTAAAAATTTTAGAACAGTAGGTTTTATTTTAACATTCTGATTGTTTCTACTTTAAAAATAATTCAATCCATACTATATAACAACATGATCCTGACGTCTAAAATACAATAAATTGTACAACTAATTTTGTCACAAAATAAAATAAAAGTGTTAACTGTCATATCATTGTCATAACAACCCTATGTCAACCACACATATTTTGTAATTTACATAAACGTATATACCATGGATAAGCAATTTAAAGCAACAGTAGGTCTGCCACGAATTTGTGCAATTTTTAATTTTTACTTTTGTATTATTTTTTTAGATGTAGCGTCGTTGAGCGTATTTTACCGCCTTTACCATGGCTGGTTGTATTCATTCTTGGACCTGCATACTGCTTTCGATCAGGTGGATGTGGGGTCACATGCCGAGCTCCTATAAAAAAAAAAAAACTATAGTCGCTAGTAAGTAACTATAGATAGGAATCAACGAATAGGATTGCTTTTTTTTTTTAATAAACCTCTCTTATTTGTTGATTTCTATATATAGTTACAAGCGACTATAGTAAAAATTGTTTGCACAAACTCGTGGTAGACCTACAGTTGTGTTATATCTACTTCGTTGCGGAAAAATTACCGAAAAGAAATGAGCCTTAAATAAATAAGCTGCAAAATTATCCTACTAATATTATAAATGGACGTTTGTGGGTTTGTATGTTTGCGTCTCAATCACGCCAAAAATACTAAACCGATTTGAAAAAAACTTTTGTAACGTATAGAACGTGTTCCGGTATAACATATTTAGGTATAATATTCCGGTATAACTAGTCTATGTGTAAAACTCGATCGACGAAAAAGCACGCTTGATTTTCGTCGTCGTCGTCGTCCCATCTGCGTCATTCAATATGTGCAGGCCCCAAGTCTGATAAAAATGTACTTCAATTAACCGTAATTACATCATAATCTTAATTACGATTGTATTTAATATTGTCGGGACACGTGACTTTTGTTTCTACAATGCTTTTAATGTCTCGACTCCACGTGTTAGTGTAGGTAGTAGGATTGGGACCGCTCAACTATTTCAGACAATTTAAAGCATTTATTTATTATAAATGCTAACTAGTAATATTCCCTTATTCATAACGATTTTTAATGAATGCTTAAACTATTGGAGTGTTTTGACACTTTCTGTCGCACTACTTTTTTAAAAAGAGTGAATCAGTCAAAGCTCTCAATAGTCTAAACATTCAATAAAAATAATTATGAATAAGGGGATAGGTATTTATAAAGTTTGCCTTCTAATACCATAGGTAAAATGAGGATGGATTAATCCCTTAACCGGATACCCTGTGGCCGGTTACCAGTTCTCGGAAGCTACATGGCACCCATGATGGTGTTTATGTTTATTTTAGTATAAAGTATTTTTTTTTATATGGTCGGTAATCAACGTATGACTAAACTTGTGTACTGGCTGGCATGTCTATGAATATAATTCGATGGTAATTTATGCACAATAGTTAGCGACGTTGCCGCTATGACTTCTTACGTGAAGTATGGCAACATGTTTATTTGGAAATCGCTATTTAGATTTATTGAGAATTAAATCGATATCACGTGACGTTTATAAGTTCGGTTCCGTAAACTAAAAAAATCGAACCCTTTTGGTTTATCTGGTCTGTCTGCGTCAAATACCCCGAGACCATTAGTACGATTAACTTATATTTTTTTATAGGTGTTGTTAACCCACATATTTACAATTGCGGATAAAGCGCCGAGAAGAAATGAGGCTTAAATAAACAAGCTGCATTTTGGTGATGGCGACTATATTTTTCAGGGGGCCCTCTATAAACTCACGAAGTCAGCCGGTTTTTATTACCACCGCCCAAACAGATGCAATAACCGTCAAGTGACCTACTCAGGTTTCAGTATCAGTTTGTGGTTTTACCGGTGTGAAACTTACTCGTAATGCAAATGTATCTTATTACCTGCCGTTTCGTAACTGCATCATTTAACAGGTATAGCGGAAACGACCAATGCCGTTGTTAAACAACATTGTATTGGTTATCAAATCGCCCGAATGCATCTCTTTTGTATAAGAAATACTTGTTTGACCGTTGAAGAGTTACCCCACAACAGAAGGCCGTATCTAATAGTCTAGATATAGTCTTTCTAATGGATATATAAACTTGTTAAGTTTGGCTTACTTTGTTTATATGGTTGAACCAATCGCAATGACAATCTAACTCGAAGCCCAAAAACACTGATGATGTTACTTCCTGTAACATTTTTATACTTTATACAAAAATCCAATTTCCGGCCTCCTTTATTACAAAATCGGATATACTTCGTCTTTGAAAGGTTCACATGCAAATTATTTAAACTCAACCAGTTAACTATACTATTCATCGTATTATTTAGGACAGATTCGTAATTATCAATAATTTCGCAGGTAACTATGGTAGATATATCATCGGCGAATAATACACATTTTTTTTTCTGTTGTTGTCTATTTCAGGTAAGTCATTTATTTATAAAATAAAAAGCAGTGGACTACACTGCCTTGAGGGACGCCATACTTGACTGTTGTATACTTTGGTTTATAGTTTATTATGGTATTATTTTTATTATTAAGTTGACTTATTTCAACACATTGTTGTCTATTTATTAAGTATGACTTTAGCCAATCTAGTGATACTCCTCTTATCCCATATACTTGTAATTTACTCAAAAATCTTTCATGTATGACGAAATCAAATGCCTTGGTCATGTCATACATTAATACCGTTATAGGTTTTCGGTTGTTCATATTTCTTGTTACCTCTTTCACCAATTCGTACCCATGGGTACGGCCGATAAGTACCCGGCCGTACCCATGGATGGGTTTAATTTTTGAGGGCTGCCGCGCCCCGGCGAGTCGCACGTTTATATGGTACTTACGCGCTATGTCGCGATATTTAATATTAACTAAAATGTGGTCTAAAGCTTATTGTGCCACATTATTAGACATGTACACTAAAAATATATCAATACGTGTGTCTAGTAGTCTGTTTACAAGAATGCGAATTTTCATTACTCGCCACCTTTCCTATGAAATGTTGTCCTTTGTTATAGTTATCTAAGTCTCTCGTATTTACGTATTTGTTTTAAAGGTATTATTCGAACTTATATCATTCCACATAATCTACCTATACTACTTGTTTATTTAATTCTTTGGTATGTTACGACAAGCGGTAGTATACGCTATGGTAAGCGTAGCGGGGGCGGCTACACGTGTGGCACCGTAGCAAGTACAAGCGGTAGTATACGCTATGGTAAGCGTAGCGGGGGCGGCTACACACGTGGCACCGTAGCAAGTACAAGCGGTAGTATACGCTATGGTAAGCGTAGCGGGGGCGGCTACACACGTGGCACCGTAGCAAGTACAAGCGGTAGTATACGCCAGGGGTGCTCAAACTTGAATTGCTGGCGATCTACCTCAATATTTTTAGACTACTTACGATCGACTCTGTATGTGTGATGCATCGACGTGTACGACGTACATACACGATACACCCTACCTACCTACCTACCTAGGTAGGGTGTACCGTAGCATATATAGATATTAGCTTTCCGCACAATATACATTTTAGTCAAGGTTTGGGTTAGGTTTAGTTGGGTTCTTTTCTACAATATCAATGAAAAAACTCACAGTTATTCAAAATTGCGAGTTTATTGGTTGTTACAAAACAAAAGAGTTACATATGGTGTTAAACTTAACTAAGGAGTGAGTTTGGACGTTGAAGCGTGGCACTGCATGTCCTCAGCATACTTTTCATAAGATAGTACGTAACCACTGAGTGCTAATCGCAAGCATGATGACATATGATCGTCAGTTAGTCGATTGCGATATTCTGACTTAATTATCTTCATTTCAGAAAATGCAGACTCGCACAAGTAAGTTGACCCAAACATTGCCGTCAGTTGAAGGGCGATTTGCCTTAGATTCGGATATTTATCTTCAGATATAAAACACCAGAAATTTGTATCAGATGCTGTAGCTTTGAGATGTATATCTGATATAATTTGCACCAACTCATTTTCAACAGAACATGAGTTCATATTAAACAGACTTGCTAATTTCAGTAGCTAATTCCTCATTTTTTTTACATGAAAAAGGATAACTCATAAATTATGCTATATTTGCCAATTTACTGCAATCATAAAAACGCATTTCGAATTGTCCCAAAATATTTGATAATTCAGCCTCATACGTATCATAATTCAACTGAGGAATCCTTGCTTTCAAAGACGGAAAATGTTTCAGATCCTTTCTTTTCAGTTGATCTATCATAAGTTGCAATTTACTTTTGAATGCGTTTACTGCGCTAATCATCTCAATAATAGTTTTTCCTTTACTTTGAAGCTCCAAGTTAATGGTGTTTAAGTGCATAGTGTTGTCAGTCAAAAATGCCAAATCAGTCAGCCATTTTTCGTTTTTCAACATCTGAGTGTCATCACCTCTTTCGTCTAGAAAAGCTGTTATTTCGTGCAATAATTCTTGAAACCTTTCTAGGAATTTTCCGCGACTCAACCACCTGACGTCCATGTGAAGAACTAAATCAGTGTGTTCAGCTGACTCCCTATCTTTCAACTGCAACTTAAAGAGTCGCCGTTGCAAGCTACGTGCACGGATGGAATTCACAATTTTTGTTGCAATCCCATAATTTCCTCCGTGTTTAAAACTTTTGAACACAAAACTTGTTGATGTATAATGCAATGGAATGAAAAAAAATAAGGGAAATCTTCATTAGCTCGACACAATGCCACAAAACCGTTTTTGTTTCCAATCATTGCTAGTGCTCCATCGGTTGTAATGCACACTAATTTATATATTGGTATCTTGTAGTTTTTTACAAACATGAAGAAAACGTCATAAATATCTTCGCCACGGGTCTTCCCCTTCAAAGGAATGATTGACAAAATTCTTCCTTAGCCAACATGTCATTGAATACCATCCGAATAAAAATACACAGCTGAGCAGTGTCTGTCATATCGGTGGATTCGTCGAACTGTAAAGAAAAGTATGTACATTCCATGATATCATGTTTTAGTTTATCTGCCATGTCCTGACTCATGACTTCAATACGCCTTGTGACAGTAGGGCGAGATAACTGAAGTTCTCTAATAGCAGACATGATTTTTGTTTTATTTTTAAAATCTCCAAATAAAAACTTACCCGTTAATTTTAAATGCTTCCTTCACAACCGATCCATCTTCGAATGGTTTCTTTTGTTTCGCCAATATATAAGATATTTAAATGACGCGATCGTAGCAGCTTTTGATTGTTTGGCTCATGAAGGTAAAAACCGTGCCCGTCCGCGCGCCGCTTTTTTAGCTTCATGGTTTGGCTGGTCTTGTGAACATGGCTTGTTCTTTTTTCAACCAAGATATCAAATCACGTACTTTTCGTTTTCTTAATTCACTCTGTGGCGGAAAATCCTTGTTATAGTTTTTATGAACCGTTTTATGATGCCTCTCTAAGTTACCACGTTTAGGTATTGCAACTGACGCACGACAAATAAGACAAATGCACTTATCCTTCACCATACAAAAGAAAAATTCTTCCTCCCAATCGTTATTAAAATGATACGTTTTAGATTTCTTCGCTGCACTCATTTTGTACTATTTAATAATAAACTTAGTATCGACGTAGTATTGCCTTCAAGTTACAATTCAGAATGACTCCAATCCCTGCAGGCGCAATATTTATATCGGCGTGAACGATAGTCTCGAATGTTCCCGTCAAACGCGCCGCCAGAAATTTCTAGAAAAGCGGCAAAAATAAAAAACGCGGCTTTTCTTTGACAAGTACCGCGCGTTCCTTTGATAAAGCCGCCTTTTGCCGCTAGCAGAGTGTTATTTTATTACGTAATATTTTTTTGTAGTTTAGTTACCTACTTATTAAAAAAAAAAAAAACTTTTTGAGATCTACTCAAAAAGCACTCGCGATCGACTGGTCGATCGCGATCGACCGTTTGAGCACCTGTTAGATATCCACTGCCATAGTTATGCAATAATCATTTAGTATCGGTATAAGAGTAATGTCACTGCTGGTTGTCAGATATGATACTTCAATAAATAAAATAATACGAATTTATGCATATTTATATTTAATAAATTGGCGACGAGGATAATGGAGAAAGAAATACTTGCACAATTAGAAACTATTTCTACATCATTACAAGGTAAAAATGATTACTTTTTATATACTATTGATATACTTTCAATGAAAACGAAGAGGTATGGGAAATGTTCATTAAAAAAATATTTTATATTAAAAGGGTTTACAAATGACGACAATGCTGTCATCGATGACAAAAAGAAAAGAACTCTAATACACTGTTTAGGACCTAAATCTTTACAAACTTTATGCAATCTTACTAGTCCAGACGAACCGGAAACCAAATCTTACAGTGATATTAAATATTTGTTAAATGAACACTAACCGAGCACCTAGTGATATTGCAGAACAGAATAAATTTAGCAAACGCATTCAAAACGAAGGAGAAACTATAACAATATTTATAACAGAACTAAAGAAATTGTCAAAAAAATGTAATTTTAATTGTCCAAAATGTAACGCCTCTACTACTGATTCACACATACTACAGCAATTTGTTAGCGGTGTTAAAGATGTAAAAATTTTACAAAGTTTACTACAATTGAAACCTCCAAATAATGACCTTAAAAAATGTTTTGATATCGCTTTAGCAATCTGTTCGGGATTGTAAAGATATACAGCAATTTCGAAATACACAGCAACTATCACAACCGTACAATGTTAATATAATTAAAGCTGCACCTTTTACGCATCCAAGAGCAACTACATCTACCGATAATACCAAATGTTTTCGTTGTGGAGATATGAACCATTTTGCTAATACTTGTTATCATAAAATAACTAAGTGTTTAAAATGCGGCCGTATTGGTCATATTGCAAAAGTATGTTTGAATGGTCAGGCACCTAAATACAATTCTGTCAATACATCAAGACCGGCACAAAAATTACTTACTAAAGAAAATGAAGACATTGATAATAATACAATAAATACAATTAATTTACTGCATCATTCAATTAAAGTACCAAGAATTATGATTTCCTTGTTAATTGATAATGTACAATACAATTTGAATTAGAAACTGGGGTTTCAGTGTCAGCTATTTCAAAAGAAAATTTTGAACGTAACTTTCCAAACAAGGTTTTACAAAAAGTTTGGGAAGGGATTGGTTACAACATATTAAAGTTAAAATACCTGAGAAGTTAATTCATTCAATTATACCTGACAATAAATTTATTGATATTACGATAAATAATTTGAAAAAAGAATATTCTGATTTATTTAAGGCTGGAGTTGGTGAAGTAAAAAACTATACAGCTAAGTTATGCATACCCGCTAATTGTTTACCTATTTATAGACTAGCTAGAGTTGTGCCTCATGCTTTACGTGCGAAAATTGAATTGGAATTTAATAGGTTAGAACGGGAAGGCATTATTTCAAAAGTGAATCACAGCGATTGGGGTACCCCAATTGTTCCTATTGTTAAATCAGACCAAAGTTTAAGATTATGTGCAGACTACAAAATTACGGTTAATAAAATGTTATATGATGATCATTATCCAATACCTAATATAGAAGATATATTTGCAACTACAATGAAGGATGGAAAGATATTTAAAAAGGTTGAAATAAGACAAGCTTACCTAAATTTACCGCATTTGTTTGGTCTGATGAGTGTAATGTTGCATTTGAACGAATTAAAAAATAAATTATTTCAGAAAATGTTTCATGTCCATATGATCCTAAATTAAAATTATTATTAAGTACAGATGCTAGTCCGTATGGTTTGGGTGCCGTTCTATCTCATCAGTTACCAAATGGAGAGGAACGTCCTATTGCATTTGCATCACGTTCGTTAAATATATCAGAAAAGAATTACATCCAAATAGATAAAGAGGCTACGGCTGTGGTATGGGGTGTTAAACATTTTTTTAATTATTGTTTTGGTAGAAAATTTACACTAATAACAGACCATCAACCGCTAGTCGCTATTTTTAATCCACAAAAATCCTTACTGCAACAAGAATGCTTTACAACGCTATATTTTTACAAGGTTTTGATTATGACATTATGTACAAAACATCTAGTCAGAACAGCAATGCTGATGGTTTGTCAAGATTACCATTAGAATACGTAAGTAATACTGTTGATGAGTGTGAACAATTTCAAATCGAACAAATTCACTGTTTGCCTGTTACACATAAAGAAATATCAAATGCAACAAATACAAAAGATGTTATTTTACAAAATGTAATACGATGCTTACGCAGTGGTACAAAAATACAGGAAGTAGGATTTATTGGAAAAGACAATGAATTTAGTATTGTTTAATGCGAGGACCTAGAGTCGTGATACCAGAATTATTACAAGAAAATATTTTGAATGTTTTACATGAAGAACATATTAGTATAGTAAAAATGAAGGCGATTGCTCGTGGTTATGTGTGGTGGCCCAAAATAGATAATGATATTGAAAATACTACTAAAGCATGCTTACCATGTATTGAATGTCAACGGGAAAATTCTAAAGTTATACATGCGTGGGAATATCCTAATGGTCCATGGAAAAGGATCCATATTGATTTTGCGGGTCCATTTTATTTTTTTTATTTTTTATAATAGTTGATGCATATTCTAAATGGCTAGAAGTTTATCTTATGAATTCTTGATAGATAATGTAGTAATCTACATTTAACACAATTGAAAAGTTAAGAGAAACTTTCAGTCGTTTTGGTTTACATTACTATTGTTAGCGATAATGGATCAAAAGAGATCAACCGTTTTTGTATGGGAGCTAGGCCCATGAATTTCTCCGTAGTTCTTCATCTCCCCGCAAAGAAAACTTTACAGAAATATTAAGTTATTTAATATCTTCATATTTTGAAAATTATACGAAATTCGACAGGTGCGTTTCAGAGAAAACAATTAATTAAACTATCGAGCGGCGGCCTGTTTTAAAAGGAATCCAAGCCGAATTATCTTTAAAAAAACACTTTTAATGGCGGACAATATTATGTCGGGAAGCAAAGATCACAATAGCATCGTCTACTGCCAAAGTGCCAACATAGATGTGTAAAGAAAATTAATACTTATTATTGTATTAAACGTAGTATGGCTTATAGCGGATTTTTGGTGGTTAAAAAGCGAAGTTTTAACTAGCGTATTATGAAGATACGACAACAGCTGCTTTTTGATAATTATCATGCTAAGTTATTACCTTTCCTTAACACTTTTTTATTAAAAGAACCATAATAATAATTACCGAGCAGTGTGGAACGATTCTTGTTCTCGTTTAAAATATCTAAAGTATTTGCTCTATGCAATTAAATTAGAAATTATAATCTTAAAACTTTTCGCCAACATATTCTTAAATAATAGTAGATTATGAAAATATCAGTTTTATTCTGATGGTCATTCATATGTCATGTATATGACTATCATCCTGTTTGATGTATGGGAATTTCAACTCTATGTTCATATACTGACAGTATTTTCTACGTTAACGCCTTTAATACACTGTCGCATCCGTATGCGCCAGCGAATCTCTGCGAAACTATTACGGTAGCGAAACGTTAGTACACAGCAGCTTTTTTAGCAATAAAATGTCATTATAGCTTTGGTTGACTGTGGGTTTACCTATATGTAATTTGAGGATGTCCTCCCAGTCATCGCTTTAAAAGGAAGAGTTATTGTAGCTGATTTCGGAATTAAAGAGAAAGCGCTGAATCGGGGTGCATAAAACTAACTTTCTTGAATTTTTCTCCGTGCCACCTCTTTTTTATACGCTATTTTGTAATCTACGCGTTAAACTGCATATAATTCGGGATAGTTTCGAATTAAATTCAACAATATTTCAATATTTTGGCTTCCATTATGCGATAATCTGTCCGTCCCGACAGAACGCATAGTGACGCCTTGCGATGAGAAACACTACTAGCGAACGTCTGCGTCTATGTACCGATCATTTCGCAGTTACCAGCGGAACAGTAGCGACAAGGACGTAACTAATTAATCTCGCTATATAATAGAATGAGACATAGCATATGCGAAACACTGCCATATAACTTAGTTTTTTCTCTATTTCGCAGCCGCCTACGAACGCGTCGGTGTACTCAAGGCTACATTTAATCTCTACTAACATTCACTTTAATGGATACTTGCCCAAAAATACAACCACTACAAGACAGTTACAGCCTACAAATAGCTTGGGCTGTATTTACAACATCTCGGCCATTGCTCACCAACACATAAGAATAGTACTTTTTTCCACTTATTATTTAACCTTTCTAAATAATTTGATACTTCTAGTGTATACCTGCCATGTCTTTTCAAATGTTCACCACAATATGACCTAGCTTGCTTTATCTGGTAAATTCCCAAACTGATTTTACGTAGTTCTACTAAATCAAGAAGAGGAGAGTTTTCCAAATTAGGTCATCACTATTAATTTGTTCAAATATGACATGCCTTCTATTAAGAGTATTACTTAGCATGTATGCTGCATCGGGAGAGTCTGTGATTACCGGATGGAATTTGTTTAATAATGCTCCTGCTATTTACAATCCTCCATAAAATGCACAGCTGCATTATTAAAAAATCTTGTCTGAACAATTTAAAGTATCTTTTTAATCTCCCATTCCAACCTCAACTACCCATCTATACAATGTCACACACCTTAAATTATTTGCTTGCTGTGATGATAATTTAATTCACCCCCCTTGCAAGATTTCAGGTATATGGGTTCTAAGCCCCAGATCTCCCGGTTCTTCTACAACATCTCTAAAACCTCTATCAATAAGGAATACATCATTTTCCCTAAATATATAATAACATTGGACTCTGTTCATTCCTAAACATTTTACTCATAATGCCAGCGTCATTGTCTATTGCTGCATAGCAGTGGCGTGCACAGGGTTTTAGTATAAGGTAGGCATAATTTATAGTATAATACCAAAGAAATGAGTTTTTAGCAATTTTAAATGTTTAAAAAATCACAACGTAGTCTACAATGACATATTTTGCGAAATTTGCGATAAGTTGAAACAGCATTAAAAAGCCATTACTTATTATAATTAAAAGGTTTTGCACTACACAAACAAATTAAAATCATCACCATAAACCTCTCACAGAAGAAATAATAGTACAAGTAACGTGACTAAAGAATGCGAAAGTGACAAAAAAACAATACCTACCTTGTTAATAAATGACAAAAGAAAAATATCAAAACATTAGGTAAATTTGATTAGAATTACGTAACATTGCAAATTAGTAGGATAATATTAATAACTCACGACTTCAAGCTCCACCCAGATGCATGCGATCTCGCTCTGCACGCGTCATGTGAGCAGGACACAGTATAGTTTCCTATTTGTACCGCTAAGGACTCCTGCGCTCCTGGTACTTCTCAACAGTTTTGTACAAAGAAGTTCTCGTTCTTTCATTAATACCGTGTGCCTAACGACTTGCTACCTACAGTTTCTGCGGTCCTAGTCCTATTAGATTTAAATTTATCACAAATATTTGATTGTTTGAGGTACAAAGGCAGTGCCTAACTCTGTCATACATTTAGCATAATCCAATAATAATAATAATTGAAAAATTGTAAGGAAAACTTAGGCAACCAAAAATAATACGGAGAATAATAGTACAAAAAATAGCGATAGATGGCGCTAGTACCATATGATGATAGTACCACAAAAAAACTATAGATGGCGCTTTTTGAAATACAAAGTGTCAATATAACAAAATATAATATGTTTTTAATATGATTTTATTACCAAATTTCTGGGGTAGGCAGTGCCTTTGTGCCTATATGGACTGCACGCCACTGCTGCATAGGGCCCTAATATATCAATGATATGTCCATCACAACAAACTAGAAGAAATGGCTTAACTAAATTCCTGTATTTGTGTAAACTATGTCTTTTTTTGGAAGCCATAATTAGAACTTTTTTGAATATACTGGTAAGTTTCATCGCAAATTACAATAGCTGGTTGGACATTTTCAGGAAAATCAGTGTTTCCAAATAGTCCATTAGTACAGGGACATTCATAGGTTCTTCTGGTAAAGGTGGTGCTGCGGGTATTACCGACACAGTTTCCTGATGTGATTCTGGTGAGTTTTCATGCATAATTTGAATATCATCATCCCTTTCAGACAATATGTCACCTATAGAAGGGCCTGCTATTTCTTGTGTAATACTTGAGACACTCTGGATTTGCCTTCTTACACTCCTCCAGCAGTTGTGACACACATGAGTAAAGAATGACACCTAAAAACATTTTTTTTTTTTTTTAAACAAATAAATTCTACAAAAATCACTTTCAACTCTACTGTCTCCTTGTACTAATTAAGTTATTACATACCTGGTATGTGGGTATCCTTTCTAAAAATATATCTCTTACATTTGAGTTATCTAAAATAGCATGTGAGGGTTTTCTTGACCTTAACATTGAAAAACCACAACTATAGCGTATGTTTGTATGACCAAAAATTCTCTGTGGAGGAATACCATCTTCCATATTGAGTCCTTGAACATTGCAGATAATATAATTTAGATAGATCTGTCATCTGAAAAATAGATAAAAATCCAATTAGCATTACCTACTTTCTGTGCATGCCAGATATTAATGTGGATAACATCATAAACTAGCACCACCAATCCTTACATTTAAAACATTCTAGTTGTTTAGCAGTCAATATGAGCTTCTGAAAAGACTGAGGCTACTTTTTGATGTTACTTTTTGACAAGAAAAAGTTTATTTATATTAATTATTTAATAATTAAAATTAGGCCTTTACTACATTTTTACACTAAAAAAGTGAAAGAGGATATACACAAATAATGTACCTCCGTCTCTTTCTTTTTGCCAAGAGATTGCATGTGTTAATAATATATATATGAATTTTGGAACATTCCCTCTAGATGTAAATAGACATCTGTCAAAAAGTAACACAAAATCATTGCTGTAATGTTAGATTTTGATGTTAACAATTCACATTTGGTTTGGTAAAGAAACATATTAAGTTAGGTATGTTAACATTTTTGGTAATGAAACACTTTACAACATAAAAACAACATTTCATCCTAGCATTTCTTTAAAAGGATCAAGCCTTTATTCTAAGTTTTAAATCCTTTTACTACATACTAATTACACTACATATTTCGTTATCATAAATATTATATAACAGGTTACCTATTATTGTTTTTATGTTAGGTACAGAAGTTATATTTCTAAAGTAATTACGTCTAAAGGTGTCAGTGAATTGGATAGATTTTGTTAGTGTGTTAGAAATCAGCGATAGCGTATTTCAGAAATACGCCGAGAAATACTATTTCTCGGTCTGATGTGTAACATTATAGAATAACAATAGGAAACTTACAACTAATTGATTAGTCCAAGCAGACAAGCGGAGGTATCCATGTCTCGGCAGTCCTGCGGGGTGAGAAGGAACTTTATTTAACACTTTCGCTTTCGTCAGTGGAATCGTTTTCGTCTTGTCTATGGTCAGAACCTGTATGAATAATATACGGAAGTGCTGCTCATTCCACCTACGAGCCGCACAAAACAAACTTCTTTCAAATAACAAACCACGATCACTTAATTTGGCAAATAAAAATTACGCACACGCAATTAATTGCTTCTATTTTCAATTTACTCCATAGAATTAATAATATTGATATCGTTCGAATATTAGTGTTGCGCTGACTTGTGCTAGATGTTTATAGTTTTATGTTAATGTGGATAACATCATAAACTAGCACCACCAATCCTTACATTTAAAACATTCTAGTTTTTTAGCAGTCAATATGAGCCATGAGCTTCTGAAAAGACTTCGGCTACTTTTTGATGTTACGTTTATAGTTTTAATAACGTTCGTTATTGTAAGGCCCAATAACTTAATTGTATAAAACGGTTTCTTTAGTCTTTACGATTAATACATAATTTATTAATCGTAAAGACTAAATAATGTAAAAGGAAGAGACAAAGTATGTAAAAGGAAAGAGCCCTAAGACCTAAAATCGCCTTTTCGAACATAAAAACGGAGTATAATTATCCGCTATACAAACCCAAAACAAAAGAAAACAAACTATGGCGGCAACGAACACGATACAGTAGAGAGCTCCTCAAAAGTCAGAGTTTGAGTGCCTATAGTACGTTTTAAATGGGACTTAGCGCTTTTAACAGCAGCTTCGAATAGCCCACCCATACTGGGCGCAGCAGGTGGGTTAAAATGCCAGTTATTTTTTAAGGAATTACAGAAATTATCAATTTTATTATTTACAGATTTATTATTTAAGAAACAATACAAATCCTGCAAGTGGTTGTTGGCACCTACAAAGTTTGTACCACAGTCTGAGTATATGTCAGAGCAGAGGCCTCGTTTACTAACAAATCTGTGCAGGCCAGCAATAAAGCATTCAGTAGAAAGATCTGACACAAGCTCGAGGTGTACAGCTTTAATCGAAAAGCAGACAAATACACATAAGTATGCCTTTTGAATAGCAGCCTTACGCAACTTGGATGCCTTTATTAGAAAATAGCCCGCATAATCAATGCCTACTTTGGAGAATGGTCTAGAATAAGTTACCCGGTCTGGTGGTAAGTCAGCCATGAGATACTGAGAAGGTTTGGGACGTTCCCTATAGCATTTTAGACATTTAAATATCTCACTTCTTATAGCTACACGACCAGACAAAATCCAAAATTTTCTACGAAGAAGAGAAAGCAAAAGATTAGCACCAGCATGCATATAAGTCACATGATAATATTTTATAATTAGGTTAGTCAAATGATGTGATTTAGGTAATATAAGAGGATGTTTATGTTCAAACTCAATAGAAGCATTTGACAATCTGCCGCCAACCCGTACAAGACCTCTGCTATCAATAAAGGGAAATAAACGTTTAAACCAAGTAGCATGAGGTTTGTTTTGTTTTAATAAAGTTATGTCAGTACGAAATTCAAATGATTGGACCAAAAAAATTAAAGACAATAAAGAATCATTTGTATTTTGAACAGTGAGCTGACCAGAAAGTTTACAGTGAATATGACGGAGATTGTAAATAAATCTTAAGCAGTAAGCTTGCACTCTGACAAGTGTATGAAATGAACTAAAACGAGACATGAATTCAGTTCGATCGGCTATAGCACTACTTGTATGACAAGTAGAGATAACCTCTTCAGAAATAGGAATTAAATTATTTAAATTAGTAACAGGCCATGATTGTGAAGGTTCTGTCAACCAAGATGGAGACCACTACAAGTCATGGTACCAACACTGAAGGTAGCAGCCCACGTGACGCGGCATCTGCGGGATTAAGACTAGTTGGTACATGTCTCCATGTGGTAGGAGAACAATTAGAAAGTATTTGAGAGACACGATTCGCTTCAAAGACCTTTAATAAATGTTCAGGTGTGCGTATCCATGACAACACAATATTGGAATCACTCCAAGCAAAAATACAGGAAAAATTTACAGTGGTTAATATAGATGTACAATATTTTATTAAATTTGACAAGAGTAGAGCACCACAGAGTTCCAAGCGAGGAATGGTAAGCTTCTGCTTTATAGGTGCTACTTTAGATTTTGATATTAATAAACAAACATTGACCTTGCCCATGCTATCAACTATGCGAATATAGACAGAACCAGCATAGCCACGTTGAGATGCATCACAGAATCCATGAAGCTGGATGTCTGTGCAGCCTTGTGGAAAAATATAACGTTTAATATTAAGTTGTGATAGTGACGACAAGTCATTCAGAAAATCTAACCAACAGTGTTGGTAGTCGTCTGGGAGAAGATCATCCCATCCAATACCAAGCAACTAAAGTTGTTGTATAAAGAATTTAGCTTTAAAGATTACAGGCATGAGCCACCCGCACGGGCCATACAGACACGCTATATTAGAAGGAACAGCTCTCTTAGTACAGCCAAGATTAGATACCCGGCTATGGTATCTAAAGACATCAGCAATAGGATCCCAGCTGATGCCGAGGACCTTAATATAATTATCAGATTCAGCTTCAAAGGTTAAAGGTGATTGCCCATTTTCGGAGTTGAAAGCAGCCAGTACTCAGTAAATTATCAAGTTCAATTTTATATTGTCTAGCAGTTGCTACATCTGGAGCACCACACACCACATCATCAACAAATACAGATTGATGAAGTATGCGACTTGCATTAGGATGAGAGGTTTGCCCTTCAGATGCAAGCTGAGACAAGCAACGCATAGCTAGATATGGTGCTGAAGAGACACCAAAGCTTACAGTGTATAGTTGATATTCCTGTAGCACATCATCTGGGTCTTTACGCCAGAGTATGGTTTGGTAAGAGCGATCCTTGGGTTCAACAAGGACTTCTCTGTACATCACCTTAATGTCAGCTGTGAAGGCTACTTTATTATGGCGGAATCTCAATAAAATATCAACAATATTTTGTTGTAGTTTGGGACCTGCATACAAAACATTATTAAGTGATAGACCGTTAGAGGTCGGAGTGGATGCGTCAAAGACTACCCTAACATTTGTGGTAGAGGATTGTTCTTTGATCACAGAGTGATGTGGCAAATAATACTTGCCAGTGTTATACAGTGATACAGATACAGGAGTCATATGACCTAAATTAATATAATCATTCAGTACAGCTACATATTCAGATTTAAGTTTCTGATTAGTATTTAAGCGTCGCTCTAAAGAATAAAAACGACGTTCAGCAACAGCACGGCTTTCTCCCAGTATACAGTTCTGTTTGAAAGGCAAACGCACCATGAAGCGTCCAGTTTCGGTACGCTTTACAGAATTTAAAAATATTTCCTCACAAGCCTTATCATCAGGATTAAGACTAGAAGCTACAGGAATATTCTCTAGTTCCCAAAATCGTTCCAGGGAATCAGAGATGGTCACACAATGTGACTTTAAAGTTTCAGATGAAGCAACATATTTGGAAGCATTACCAATTATAATCCAACCAAATATAGTGGAGTATGCAGAAGGTAAATTATTCGGTAAAGTAATTTTATGACCAAAATCAACATCATTATAAAAGTCAAAAATATCTACAGAGCGGGAATTATAGAACTGATCATCAGCAAGTTGAATGTTAGGTAGGGCCTTAATGATGTCAGGTGACACTGGTACAGATGGCATATTACCAGTAACTTCCAAACACCGTTAAATGAGCATCTCAAAATTATTATCTTCAACCCTACATACCAAATGATTCGGTACAATATACTAGGCCAAATTTGTTTGGTGGCTGCCTTTTTACCATACTATGTTTTCTAGATAAATTTACAAGTTAAATGCATTTTTTTATATAAAATATGGTTCCAACCGAAAGTATGTGGATCCGTAAGTATTTCGGAGTAGGTCACATTTTCGTTCGTCTATGTACATACCTATCTGCCCGACCAAAGCCCGAACCTTCAGTATTTCGGAGTAGACCTCCTGGTTCGAATCCTGATGTGTACCAATGAATTTTTAATTTAAAAAAAAAGTACATTTGTTTGACATCACTATAGTGCCTCAGGGAGCACGTTAAGCTGTCGGTGCCGGTTTCACTATACCAAATTGTGAAACTGTTTATAGATGGGTTATTGAGTCTATCCAAACATCGCGACGACTAGTTGTGATTAAGAACCCCTCCGCTGGGTACCCTGAGGCCGTCTCGGCGGTCTCGGGCGCCGCAATTGATGATGCATACTCTCCACATATTATATAATGATCAGCCTTTTGGAATTTGTCAGGTTATTGTTAATCCAGCGAGCTTAAGGTTCACATATTTAACACGTAGCATGAGATGTTAATTTTATTTTTTATTTCGAAAATATAGCCTATACAGGGTGAATTTGAAAGGATGTACTTTGGGCTAATATGAGGTTCTGCTGATCAAATCAACCAACTTGAACTTGAACACTATGAAACCATGTGTCGCAAATGAAAAAAAATTTTGGCTTTTCCATACAAATTGGTCATTTTAACATTACTAGTTTGTATGGAGAAGGCAATTTTTTTTTTCATTTCCGGCACATGTTTCCATGGGAAAAGTTGTTTGTATTGATCAGCAGAACCTCATATTAGCCCAAAGTACATCCTTTCAAAGTCACCATGTATAATAAGAAACTAATTTCGTTTATTTTTAAAATAATTACTTAACTGGGTTTTGAGATATTAATATTTGAAATCAAAAAAATCTGCGTGACGTCAAAAGCACGCTATCACAGATTAAATAAAGTACCACGTACACGCTGTAATGGACTAAAAGATATTGACAACAAACTATTGGACGCGGTGCGACATGCACCTTTATTATTGAATGCGTGATATAATATATTGTTTATGTATCTTACAGCATGGTCATCATACAAAAGTATTATTTTTAATTGTATTGCTATTCATATAGGTATTGACAATAATAAAGCTTCACAAGATTTCTTGTATTGTGGAAGATAAGTTTCTAGAGACACGTACACACTGCCGGATAATAATTATCGACGATTATCATTGACGTAAATAGTAAGGACGGGCCTCAAAACATGTTTCTTGTGTACTAAAACATTGGTGCTAAAAAATCAATTTCGCACCAACGATACGTCAGTCTGTGTCAAGCAGCGGCAGCGAAAAGTACTCTAAATAACTTGCCAAGATCCCGTATTGTGTAGTAAAACGTTACACAAATTACTCGACAAAGTTCAACAAAAAGAAAGACAATATTTCTTATCATCAGATAGTCAAAAATTTCATATTTAAATGTTAAAAAAATATATTTAGGTTATGTTTCATTCGTTCAATTTCAATGTATGGAGAGATTATTATCAACGACTTAACCTTGTAATGACGTTACATATTTTAACGCCTATAATACTTATACTGAATACAATAAGATATGTCAAACAAACAAAATTTTATGTCAATGAATCATACGCAACGTTCGCGCGTTCGTACAAAATAAATGCACCCCTTGCCACAGAAGTATAGTACCTACAGGTACCCTTGCTTAATAAAAAGTTAATGATCGTTTTAAATTATAATTGTATATTTTTTCTAAAATATGTTAAATCCAACAAAAATATGTTTTGTTGCCCGTTCATAAATCTCATTAAAAAAATAAATAATGACCTTTATAAAAATCTGAAATCCCGTATTTTTGCCCCTTATTGTACTTGTACTATTATTTTTTCTGCTTAATTTTATTTTATTATATTTTAGTACAGAGAGTCATTTAAACAAATATTTACCAATATAAATACAGAAAGACTTAAAGTACTCATGCAAATTATACAAATAACATTAAAACGATAGACATAGATTATATATACAATAAAAATTATTAAAAAAAATAATGTATATACTTGTTTTTCTCCAACAAAAGATAAAGAGGCGAACCCTATCCATTTAAAATTTGTTTAATCTATAGTCTGAAAAAAGCAAAACTAATATGTGCTAAAAACGTTTATCGTGTGTATGTATGCGGCAGGACGGTTCCTGGCGTGGGCGAGCGCGGCGCGCGTGCTGCGGGCGCTGGAGGCGGCGGACCGGCGAAGCGCCTGGGCGGCGGCGTGGGCGGCGGCGGGTGCGGCGGCGGCGCTGGTAGCGGCGGGCGCGCCACTGCTCCCGCGCGACGCCTGGTGGCTGCCGGCCGTGCTGCTGGCGCGCCACGCGCTGGCGCCGCCGCCGCCGTCGCCGGGCGTGTGCGCTGCCGTGGCGCACGCGGCGGGGTACCTGGCGCGCGTGCTGCCAGCGGACGGGCGCGGCGGCGGGCTGGAGGCGGCGCTGGAGCGGTACGAGGCGCGGCACGGCGTGCGGTTCGCGGCGCGGCGGCTGCTGCTGGTGGCGCCGGCGGGGCTGCGCTGCCCGGAGTCGCTGTCGGCGTGGGCGCCGCGCGGGGAGCTGGAGCGCTGTGAGCCGCTGCCGGCGGTGCGGCGCGACGTGGCGGGGTGTCCGCGGCGCTCGTACCGGCTGGCGGTGTACCGCGTGCGCACGGCGGAGGGTGCGCGCTATGTGGCGGCGGAGGGTGCGGCGGCGCTGCACACGCTGTGGGCGTCGCGCGGGTGGTGGGCGCGGGCGGGGGTGTCGGAGCCGGACGTGGGGTGGTGTCGGCGCGGGTTCGTGCAGGGGGTGCGCGGGGTGCTAGCGGGCGCGGCGTGGGGGGCGCTGGTGACGGTGGTGGAGTACGACGAGGGTCGCGGGGGGTCGCTGGCCGACACCATCAGAGACCACCTCGGGTTGCCCGCGCCGCCGGTGGCCGGCGCAGGCGCGAGTGAGGAAGGCTGCATTTAAAAAATGTTAAATGGATTTATCAGACAGAGAATGAGTGCGCGAAACCGACGACTGCTATTGCCTACAGATATAACGAGATATACATTGTGTCCGGACGTCCGGGAGTGAGGGAGCAACAGGCACGGGACGGTGTAATTATTACTATAGTGTGTTCACGATAAGAAAGGTTCCCTGAAGGTTGGCAAGGACGATAGAACGTATTTTTTTTACTTTTGATTAATCACGTCAACGACGCTTCCGAAACTCATGAAAAATGCGGTTTCTTTCTTGTTTTTTTTTAAACTAGTGCTGTTCCAATAAAAAATGTTTAAAAAATTATAAGCAATGTTTTTATGGAATCGTTTTTAGTTTTTAATCGTTTTATTTTTACACAAAAATTATTATTTATAAATGAATAGTAAAATATGCAGGTATAAATTCATGTTTTGTTGTAAAATAAGGAAAATAAATAAATATAAATAATAATATCATCGTTTAATTTCCCCGTGAATGAATATTGGAGCAGTGGTTTTTGGTAATGTTAAGTAATACAATTATAACGGATGTCCCTTACTTACTGAGTGCAGTATACATACTGAGTGCGGTATTCTTACTGAGTGCAGTATACTTACTGAGTGCAGTATACATACTGCTTGCAGTATACTTACTGATTGCAGTATACTTACTGATTGCAGTATACTTACTGATTGCAGTATACTTACTGAGTGCAGTATACTTACTGAGTGCAGTATACATACTGATTGCAGTATACTTACTGAGTGCAGTATACTTACTTATTTATTTATATTAAGGCGAATACAACAGACGACAAGCACGAAAATTACACAAACACACATAAAATATTTTTAAAACCAGCTTGTAGCCTTAGAGCGTACTCACACAGCATGCTTGTGGGATACAATATTAATATATTTTATGTTAAACTAAATTATGCATTACAATTACCTAAATTAATACAATTATTACAATAAAATTAAATTATTACAATTAAAATAAGATATATGAAAATACTACAATTACAACAATAATGAACAAACAATAAATATAAAAGTATACATGATATAGCTGGGGAACAAAATAGTATCCTATACAAACTAAAACCAATATCCAAAACCAAAACTAAAACGAACCCAGAGCAGAGCTTAAATGATTTTTAAAGCGGTTTTGGCCAGCCATAAAAATGTCAAGCTCGTGGTTCTTTGACGACAGCTTGTTGTACTGGCGGCACATGTGGCTTATCGGATTATAGTACGAGATGTTTTTAGTGTGTGTGGGGATGTGAAATGGATTAGTCCGATGGCGCTGACTTACTGAGTGCAGTATATTTACTGAGTGCAGTATACTTACTGAGTGCAGTATACTTACTGAGTGCAGTATACTTACTGAGTGCAGTATACTTACTGAGTGCAGTATACTTACTGAGTGCAGTGTAATAATAGATAACCGTTTTAGTGTGTGTGGGGATGTGAAATGGATTAGTCCGATGGCGCTGACTTACTGAGTGCAGTATATTTACTGAGTGCAGTATACTTACTGAGTGCAGTATACTTACTGAGTGCAGTATACTTACTGAGTGCAGTATACTTACTGAGTGCAGTGTAATAATAGATAACCGTGAATTGAAAAGGTTTTAATTAAACTTTAAAATACAACCATTCTTTGCAATAGGGACTTGACAGTGACATGTTACTTATAAATATTATGACATTCTTCCCTCCTAGGAAACCTCATTATCCTTAAGATAAGAAGGATAATTTCTGGTACTCTCAGATCTTCTTACAGCTGAGGGTTCAATAGTTGGTTCGATAATTTCATTTAAGGGAAGGGTTTGTTCTGTGGCTTGTGGCTGTTCAATTTGTTCAGCAGTAAGAGATTCTGGTTGGTCTGGTTGTTGAAGTTGGGTTGGACACTCATTATTTAATATATGGTCATCATTAGAGATTTGATTATCATTACCTATTGGAGCAAGATGTCGGTTCGAATCGGACAGTTCTTGTCCATCTGATCTTCGTATGTGACTGTACTGCGGACCTGGTTCCAATAACTGAACTTGTTCTACTAACGGATCATACTTACTATTCCTATTATGTTTTCTGAACAGAACTTTACCAGTCTGTAACCAAGATGGCATTGATTTTCCCCAAGATGATCGTCGTGAATGATTAAACATACGTTCATGTGGGGACATATTTGTAGAAGTACATAGAAGAGATCGAATACTGTGTAAAGCTTGAAATAAAACTGATTCCCACATAGTAATTTGTAAATTTTTAGATTTTAAGGCCAACCTTATAGTTTGCCAAAGCGTGCCATTCAGGCGTTCTACTTGACCATTACCTCTAGGATTGTATGGAGCAGAACTACTAGTTAAAATACCTTTTGTATGTAAAAATCTTTAAGTTCATTTGACATAAATGAAGCTCCTTGATCTGAATGAATCATAGTTGGCATTCCAAAAATTGAAAATAACTCTGTAAGGCATTTTATGACTGTTGAAGTACTTACCCTGATGTAAGTACTTCAACAGTCATAAAATGCCTATGATTCATACATGCATAAGCGAAAGGAAATCTTGAGTATTCATCAATTATACTCAGGATATATTTATTATTTGTCGACGATGGTAATGGGCCTTTAAAATCGAGTGCTAATCTTTCAAAAGGTAAAGTTGCTTTGATTAATGTCCCAATATTTTTTATAAATTTAGGTTTTATCTCAGCACACGTGGGACAAGACAATGTTACTCGTTTTATGTCATCTGTCGAATAAGGTAGATTTTTACAACGTACCCAATGTGTTAATCGAGTTACGCCTGGATGACATAGTAATTGATGTAAATCTCGTAGTTTATCATTGTTATTAGATATTACACATATTTGTCTTGATAGTGCATCTGCTACAACATTTTCAATACCAGGACGATATTTTATATCAAAATTAAAATTTGCAAGTTCTAACCGCCATCTCTGTATTTTGTCATTTTTAATTTTACTTGCATGACATTTAAGCATATAAGAAACAGATTTTTGATCAGTAATTAAATAAAATCTGCGCCCGAGTGAATAATGACGCCACTTTTTAAGACTTTCTATAATAGCACAGGCTTCTTTCTCAATTGTTGGATACTTCTTCTTACAATCACTTAAAGCTCTTAGAGAAAAATGCAACGGGCCTTTCATTTTGAGTTAAAGAAGCTGCTATACTATAATCTGAAACATCTGTTTCAACAGTTAAGGGCTTAGTGATGATTTTGATATGAGTAATTTTAGTTCTTGAAATGTTGAGATTTGAGATTCATTCATAGGAAAATTTTCGATAACTAACAAGGGAATGTAATCTTAAAGAAAAATCTGGAACCCATTTTGATTAATGCGAAAATAGTCCAATGGCTCTTTTTAACGAGTTTTAATCTTTAGGTATCTCCAGATCTAACAGAGGACGTAAACGTTCTGGGTCTGGTTTAACTGTACCATTGCATATCAAATAACCTAGTATATTAATTTGTTTTAATGAAAATTCACTCGTTTGTTCATTTATTGTAAGTTGATACTTTTGAGCAATGGTCATAAAGTTTTGTAATTTATCATCGTGGTCTTTTTGATCCTTTCCACAAATAGTAATGTCATCTAAATAAGTAAATACGCCTTCAAGATTTAATTTTCGTATTATAGAATCTATGGGTCTTTGAAAACATGCAACACCATTAGTGACACCAAAAGGGGTTCTTCTAAATTGATATAGGTTGCCGCATGCTTCAAAGGCTGTGTACGGTTAATTTTCTGAAATAATAGGTATTTGATGATAAGCAGATTTGAGGTCAATTTTATTATATATTTTGAAATTTGAAACTTTTGTTACTACCTCTTCTAAATTAGGTAAAGAATATGCATCTAGGTTAGTATATTTATTGATAGTTTGAGAATAATCTATACACAATCGCTTTTTATGATTATTATTTGTAGTAACGAGGACTTGCGCACGCCATGGTGATGTACTTTCTTCTATAATTCCATCTTTGATTAATTTTTTGATTTCAGATTGAATAAAAATTTGATTATCTGGCGTTCGTCTTCGTGATTTAATAGTAATTGGTCTACAATCAGGGGTATTATGAGGGAATAGATTAATAATATAATAGGATCAATGTTAACTTCATTTAATGTACATAATTTAAGCGGAGGTTTGGATCCACCGAATTTGATTTCCAATACCGAATATTGCTGAAGTATGTCATGACCAATTATGACGTCTGTACATAAATTCTTCATAATCCTAAAAAATACGTTACTAATTGTGTGGTCATTCAGATCAAGAGATGCCGTACATACTTTATTGATTTCGGTACTTAATGAAGATGAAGCCATTGTTACATTCTGTCGCCATGGTTTAGTTGGTATATCATATTTAATTATAATAGATTCATCTATGAAACTTGCCGTGCTCCCTGTATCTATTAGCGCCTTTACGGATATGCCATTAATGTATATTGGCGTAGTACATTTAAGTAAGCCCGATGAAGCCAATATAAGACTTGATGAAGTTTCATTTATTATTGGTTCTTCTATAGTAGCGTTTGCCGATATTTTTTTGCAAACCTTCGCAAAATGTCCTTGCTTACCGCATTTTATACGTGTGGTATTAGATGCTGGACAGAAGCGACGTGGATGACGTAAATTCCCACAATAAAAACATTTGGATTGAGATTTGATATCAGATGTTGGTTTTTGGGAGTTACTTGCTGCAGCAGTAGATGGAAAATAAGTTAGTTGTGTAGAAAAGCTATCTGATTGAATTTGTGCTGATTCCAAAGTTCTAGCTTGACTATGAGCATCATCTAAGCTGAGTGTGATGTTTTCGAGTCGTTGACGGATGGTCGGAGACTAGAAATAAACGCATGGCGTACAAAATCTTTTTCACTCTGGTCTGCAGTAACATCTTTGAAACAACAGTCTTTAGAGAGTAATTTTAGTGATTGAATATATTGATCAGTTGTTTCATTAGACTGTTGTTTGCGAATTGCCAGCTTATATCTAGCAAAAATTTCGCTTTTAGGCTTGATAAATATTTTATCTAATGTTTTGACAGCCGATTCATAATTATTACATTGACTGATATATTCAAATATACTCGGAGATATATAGTTTACTAACAGTTTTAGCTTGATTTCATCAGATATCAAATGATATTCTTGATCTTTTTCGCTTTCATCCAGAAAATTTGATAAAGTTTTCTTCCAATGTATCCATTGTGATGACGAGTTTTGTCCCGTTGTAGGGTCAACTTCAAACCGATTGGGTTTAAGAAATTTGTTCATTTTATTTAAAAATAAAGTTTAATAAATTGTAATAATAGATAACCGTGAATTGAAAAGGTTTTATTAAACTTTAAAATACAACCATTCTTTGCAATAGGGACTTGACAGTGACATGTTACTTATAAATATTATACTTACTGAGTGCAGTATACTCAAGTAACACAGTCTTGGAGGTTTAAAACAAATTTGTCTATTGACAGTCTATTCATGGTTAATCTATAGTAATCCACTTATTTTAAGTAAGTTTATAGATATTGTAGCGACATGCCAACAAAAGTAAAGAAACAAGATAAAGTCCTGAAAAGAACTGTTTTTATTCCATTTTATAAATAGTTTGAAACAAGTGAAATTCTGCTATAATTCCCATATGAATTGTCAATAATTTCCATACAAGGATGTTGTTGAACCGAAGAATGACGGCAGCACCGCTGTGTAAACACCATCCTCCGATGCAAGCTGCGTCACCGAAGCAGGCGCTCCGCAAATCTCCGCACAGTGCTGCAGTGTCCTGTTGTCTCGTACGGCTGGTGTCGGCGGCGCTCGCTCAAGAAAGGCCGCGCGTATTGCGCGGATGTCTTATATAGTCCCCGACTACCACGCCGCGCCGTCGCAGCCCACTACTACAATGAGCTGCGAATGCACCGTAGAAATGAGAGGAAAATATGGCGGCAATATTATCATTTTATTTTGTATAAATATAGGAGTAATTATTAATTAAATTCATTCAGTATTAATCACTCGAAAACATCAAACCAAGAGTTTTATTTCACAAACAAACACTCAAGTACACAAGACCCCTAAACTATATTGAATGTTTTAAGATAAAATGCTCTACAATTAGTTTATAAAGCCTAAAGGTACCTAAATGTAAATAATTTTATAGGTAAGATATATTTTAAGATATAACTTTGTACAAACATTCTATTTTAGCTATTGGTACTCTAATTTTTGTTTATAAAGAGACTTAAGTCTAGATAAAATACTTTAATAGTTTTTTTTTCAGTTTGTCAAAAAAAAAGATAGTGAAAACGTTTTTTTAGTTTTTTTTTTCATAAAAATGGATTAATTAAGTGTAATTGTATTAAATATTTGAATTGGATGACTTTATGCAATGAAAACAGTGACAAAAAAATACCTTTTTGGGAATTTGCTTTCCCGATGTACCATAAATAAAAATGATAGCAGATACTATTGCCGAAAACCGAACAAGTCAAAACATGCGTTACTCATCTATTACTTGGTCAAATTACGGGCGATGTACTTAAATCTGTAAATATGCACATTACAAATTTAATACAAATACGCAGCAACGGAGAGATCCGTCCACTTTTGTATATCAGACAGTTGACCCAACGCCGCGCGAGTAAACGACTATTAGCTATTTTCTCGCTCATGAAACATAAAATAGATATACATTCCATGTAAACAAAAGGGATATTAATAGTTGATCGCTGACTATTCACATTGCCGGCGAGGACTCGCTCCACTAGTATGTCGCTAAGCGACAAGAGCTTTCAAAGAAAATACTCGCTCAGCGATACTTGCTCAGCTATGCTCGCTTGGCGGTCAGTAGAGACAAAAGACCATTTCTCTACAGTGCACGAGAACTAAGTTAAGCATGAAGGTAAAAACCGTGCCCGTCCGCGCGCCGCTCTATAACCCGCCTAAGAGAGCCATCTCATAAGTGGTTTTTCCAAAAGTGTGCGGAGGTGCATGTGTTTATACCTCAAATTGTAGCTAAAGAGTCACTCTTTTATTTTTAATATGATTATAATTTCTGACCATTTGCATGTTGTAACAAAATGCGGCTAAAGTCAAGGAATGAAAAAAATACAAGAATAACCATGTAACTTTTAATAATTTTGTATTATTTTGTAGTATCAAAACAATAGAAAGAACGTATGTGTGATACCATTTTAGAAAGCTTGAGATGTGTTCTTTGCTATAAAATTTAATTAAATGTATTTTAGTACAATATCACTTAGACAAAAATAAAATTATTTCACACGTACTTATCTTCCTTTTTCAAAAATTCATTTGGAGATTTGACATTTACCGAAGCTTCCCGAAGTTCTATTTTTTATTTTATTTGATAGGAAATATAATCTTATTTAACGGTAAAAAGTTTTTTTTTGCGGTTTTAGTGCGGAACTTAGTCAAATGTAATAAAATATAAGAGTAAGAATTTTACTAGATTTATAGGTACTACACTTCCGAACATATTTTAATTTTTTTTTGTAAAAATATACATATTATACCTAGAAAACACGCAGATAAAAACAAACAGATATATTTGGCGATATTTTTATCAAATAATTTCCACAGTAAATTTTTAGCTCTCATTCCCATGAAGAACCATTTAAATCCACATAACCACATTGTGATAATTTATTTTTATCAAATAATTTTGCACACGTCTTCGGTTTATAAAATAGTCCACTTGCTCGTAAATTATTACAGTTCTTCATTATTTTTTTCATTAGTAAGAGTTTATTTATTACTACATAATGAGTGAATTCTCGTGTACCAGACGCGACTTAAGTCTTATTTTGATCAAAAGTGATTCAAATTATGTCGTTTATATCTCAAATTATATACGGAACAATTTTGCGGAATCTTCTGACGCAAACATAGCAACAATAATAGCAAAAATTCAAAAATCCTTCATAACCCAGTTTCGTCTACGTTATAGTAAAGCGGGTCGGAAGAAAGATCAGTTTTTAGGACAAAACAGCAATTGGTTGGATGGCGTATTTACGGTGAAGCTAGAAACTACTACATGCGAACCGGAACCTTCTACATCGACAGGAAAAGGAGCGAGACCTTCTAAAACGTACGAAGATAGATCAGAGAGTACAAAGAAACGTAAAAACAAGGAGTTACTTGAAGCATGTGGACTTGAATTCTTGGATTCATATTGAACTCTTACGTATAGGGCTTAAGGTCTCATGGCGAAATTGAAGAAGCATTCATCGTTGAAGTCTTAAGAGCACTACCGGCAGAAAAAAAAAGTGAAATACGCACTAACCTGCTTAGTGAACCGGCACACATAACAGCCTATTCAAAGGACGAAGCTCTTAGCATTTTCGTTGAATTAAATCTTAACAAGGCACAGTATGAAACTATGAGGAATTGTTTGATAGCAAAGAATTGCTTATTGTTCCCTTCGTATAAGTCAATTCGTGAAGCTAAACATATGTGCTATCCGCCAGAATCTAGTATTGAAATTAATAACATTAAAGCAAAAATCAAACTGCAAAAACTTTTGGATCACACTTCAGCCAGGCTTCTAAAAATTAATGATGTATATAAAGTTGGTTCAACCCACTTAAAGTTATATTCCAAATGGGGATGTGATGGATCAAGTGGACAAAGTGAATACAAGCAAATCCTACCAGAAGAGAGCGATATAATTTCCGACTCAAATGTATTTATATCATCATTAGTGCCACTGAGACTTATAAATGTCCATACTAATGAGGTGTTGTGGAATAATCCTGCTCCATCATCAGTGAGATTTTGCCGACCTATTTTGATCGAATTTAAAAAAAAAAGACCTGAGAAGACAACACAGGTAGTCGATGAAATTAATGCTCAAATTTCAGCTCTTGCTCCTTCCCTGATCAATCATAGTGGCGAAGGTATTGAACTAAAACACACGTTATTTTTAACTATGATTGACGGCAAAGTGGCTCAAGTTTTATCTAAAACTTCATCAAGTGGTACCATTTGCAATGCAAGACCTACAAAGATGGACAATTTAGAAAAAGTGCAAAATAAACCTGTGGATGAAGCTTCCTATTAAAATGGGCTTTCAATTTGCATTGTTGGATCAGATTTATGGAACTTATTCTACATTTATCTTACAATCTAGGTTTTGAAAAATGGTCAGCCACAACAACAGAAAATAAAGATTAAAAAAAAACAAAAGAAAGCTCATGTACAAAGAAGGTTCCGAGAAGAACTTGGTTTAAATATTGACAAACCAAAGCAAGTGAGTGGCAACACTAATGACGGCAACACAGCCCGAAGATTCTTCGAAAACTACCATTGTACATCCGAAATCACTGGTATAGATGAGGAATTAATTAAACGATTTTATGTTATACTTCAGGTCATGTCAAGCGGTAGAGCTATTAATGCTACTAAGTTTGGTCAATATGCACTCGATACAGCTCAGCTGTATGTTAATAAATATAAGTGGTATTACATGCCATCTTCCGTGTACAAGGTGTTGATTCATGGTGAAAGTGTTATACGTCATTTCTCTGTCTTGCCTCTTGGGCAACTCTCGGAAGATGCTCAAGAGGCACGAAATAAAAACTACAAACAGTTTAGGCTTCATCATGCAAGAAAATGTTCGAGGATAACCACCAATGAAGACGTGTTACACACACTTTTATATACCTCTGATTCATACATTACAAGCTTGAGAAAACCTTCCAATAAAAAATATTTCGAACTTTTTGATGAAGCAAAGGAGCTCTTGAGTGACTTATAAGCTATAACTTTAAGTTTTATTAATATTTTATGTAGTTATTTAATCATATTGTTATATATGGTGACTTTGAAAGGATGTACTTTGGGCTAATATGAGGTTCTACTGATCAATACGAACAACTTTTCCCATGAAACCATGTGCCGCAAAGAAAAAAAATATTGCCTTCTCCATACAAACTAGTAATGTTGAAATGACCAATTTGTATGGGGAAGCCAAATTTTTTTTTCATTTGCGACACATGGTTCCATGGGAAAAGTTGTTCAATTTGATCAGCAGGACCTCATATTAGCCCAAAGTACATCCTTTCAAATTCACCCTGTATATAAAACTGCTAGAATTAAGATGTTAATCTAGAAGTTCAATTTTTTTTTTCCTATATTTTTATGACTTTTAGAAATAAACTTTTACTTACTAAATATACGTTGTTTTAAAGTACATATATCTAAGATTACTAGGAAAAATAACCAGCTGGATATCATCATTAACACCGAAGTTACAGATTTATAAGATGAAAACGAGTCAAAGTTCCCATAGTGCGCCGCTACAATTTGCATGGTGCCGCGCGAGTGACAAATTTGTCACTCACACACACTTTCACATTTTTTACATCCTCAGTCTGGTTTGTGCGTTCGGCGGAGAAAGTGGAAAAGAGCTCCGCTTTTATTGTCGGAAAAATGGTTAAATGTGCATTAAAGCTGTGTAGAAACTACTCTTTAAAAAAGTACCTAGTGTCACGTTTTTCAAGTATGTATTTATCATGTTTTTCTTATATTAAACGTTAATAAAAAAAAAACATAATTAAAATATCAAAATCTGACGGTAACTGTCAAACTGTGCGTCTCAGTTAGAAGTTGAAGAACTAGTGATGTTTTTTATTTTTAATGAGAATTTCGATACTTTATAATAATTTAAATTTAATTTAATCATAAGGTAAGGCGACAACAGAACCGTCCAACGAGGTTTGTCAGTTACAATTTAGTGATGTGATTTTATAGTTGATAAACACGATTTTTGTAAATACTTTCATGCTTATGAGACAATTATTGTTATTTTTATATAATACTAATTATATTTTCTATACATACAGTTTTCCGAAAGATCCGGCATTAAAACGTAAATGGGTAGAGAGAGGCAATTAAAAGAGAAGAAAATTGGTTACCAACAAGCATCCCCGTGTATGTTCAGTACATTTTGAGGAATCATGCTACGATTTAATTGTTTTTCGCCTTTTGTAGTTTGCATCGACTTTTATAACTTTCTCTTGGAGGGCGGTCAAAAATGTTGAGATTTCGTTTAGTAGGTAACATGTAGTTGTGTATGTGTTTTAATTTAATAAAGTAGGTATTTTAATTTATTGTTATATATACCTACATATTTCAAATCCACTAGTATTATAAATGCGAAAGTATCTATCAGGGTGAATTTGAAAGGATGTACTTTGGGCTAATATGAGGTTCTGCTAATAAAATCTAACAACTTTTCCTATGGAACCATATGTCGCATTTTTTTTTTCTTTTACGATACATGGTTCCATGGGAAAGTTGTTTGATTTGATCATATTAGCCCAAAGTATATCCTTTCACAGTTATTGAGTCTATTCAAAACATCGCGACGAGCTCCACTGATTCGGTGTAGACTCATACCATCGGCTACGATGAGGTGGGATTAAAACCCCTCCGGTGGTTACCTTGGGGCCCGTGATGATATGTGTGTGTATTACAATTGTATACCGATAAATAATTATTAATCTTTGATGATCTCTATAAATCCCAAAATATTTGGTTTATATCGATAAGTTATAATATTTGTTGTCGGTGGCAACACTATCGAAACTATTAAGTATGCAATTTAATATTTAGCTTTTTATAATAAAAAACAATACACTTTATAGACACGCGCACACATTCATGTTTGACAATAGCTAACTTGTATCTATTTTTTTCTCAAGCAGTTTTTAAAGTGTCAGTCGCGTTGGGCTGCCATTTGAAGCCACACCTTTTTCCTCGGTCTTCATTCTCCTAGGAAATTGGCGACACCGGTGTAGCACTATTATAAAACAATTTATGTATGATGCTTACTCCATGGGCGCGGGGCGCGTTTTTTAGCTTTATGGTTGTTTCATATCAAATATGCCAAAATTGTTATTTAGGGGCTCCTTTAGGGTTAGGGATTGTTGGTGAAATCGGGCATTAGTCTCTGTCCCTACCATATGGCGAACGGAGCGGCCGCTCCAGGGGCTAAATTCCAGAGGGCGCCTCAGAGGACAAGAAAAAATCCTCGCTTACCAATGTGTGATTCGTTAGCGTTTTAGTTTACGTTAAAATTAACAAGTGCACAAGTGCGTAAGCAGTGATTTACTTAAAATTAGTTTTCCAGTTTAAATAGTTTATTATTAATTATGTTATGTCCCATATATGCCTAAACCTAAATACTTTGTTTTAAATAAGCACTGATACATTAATTAGTAAACATAACATAACAAGTAGGTACTAAACCAGTTCCAAAGTTGATTATGCTTATTGATCTCATTAATGATTGTTGACTTTATTTTGTTTTATTAGTTCTCAATTGACAAATTAGCCATAGATCTATGATGTTGTGGAGACTTTTCAGTTCCACGCTTTTACGAACAATAGGATCGCTTTAAATTTCTAATAAACCTCTCTTGTTTGGATGATTCCTATCTATAGTTAGTAGCGATAAAAACTTGTGGTAGAGCTACTGGCGCCCTCCTCTCTAGTAGTCTACTGATATTAGGGGAAAAAGAGGATTGGGGGGGGGGGGGGCAGGTGCCGTAATTGGAGTTCGCTCCATTCTAAAACTTGCTTCGGGCCGGCACTGGTCACAATACTATAATAAATATTGTTTTAAATATATCTAATTATTTTTTATATATACGTGGTGGCCGAGTTGGTTAGATCTTGGACTTAAAAACACTTAATTAGGACCCTGGTGTGTACCAATGAGTTTTTAATTTAAACAATTATGTATATTTGTTTGACAACACTACTATAGTGCCTCGGAGAGCACGTTAAGCTATCGGTCCCGGTTTCACTATACCAACTTGTGAAACTGTTTATAGATGGATTATTGAGTCGTCAAAACATCGCGACGAGCTAGCCACTTGTTCGGTGTAGACTCATACCATCGGCTACGACGAGGTGGAATTAAACCCCCTCCGCTGGGTACCCTGGGGCCGTCTAGGCGGTCTCGGGCGCCGTAAGGCATCCGTGATGATATGTAATAATTGTTTTGTTATACCTATATAAGCTATGACTATCATATCAACGATTATTTAATTTTACTCGAAACACCTTAAAATGTTAGGTACCACCGGTATTCATAAAAACTTGTTGGTTCCATGAAGAACACTTTAGTTATGGAAGGTTTGTCTCATTTAATTAGGAACAATAATGCCCTCTATAACTACAAAATTCTTATAGGACTCTAATAGGTTTTTATGAATAAGACCATAATATTTGTTTTTTTTTTTTAATCCAGTTGATATCCAAATTCTTTGGTCAATTCATATATATTATAGCCCAGCGACTCAACTGGCGGCCCTCCGAGCGCTCGTGAGTGGCCCACCGTAGCATAGGAATCAAGTTGCGGCCCTCCGAGCGCTCGTGAGTGGCCCACCGTAGCATAGCAATCAAGTTGCGGCCCTCCGAGCGCTCGTGAGTGGCCCACCGTAGCATAGCAATCAACTTGCGGCCCTCCGAGCGCTCGTGAGTGGCCCACCGTAGCATAGCAATCAAGTTGCGGCCCTCCGAGCGCTCGTGAGTGGCCCACCGTAGCATAGCAATCAACTTGCGGCCCTCCGAGCGCTCGTGAGTGGCCCACCGTAGCAATCAACTTGTGGCCCTCCGAGCGCTCGTGAGTGGCCCACCGTAGCATAGCAATCAACTTGCGGCCCTCCGAGCGCTCGTGAGTGGCCCACCGTAGCATAGCCATCAAGTTGCGGCCCTCCGAGCGCTCGTGAGTGGCCCACCGTAGCATAGCAATCAACTTGTGGCCCTCCGAGCGCTCATGAGTGGCCCACCGTAGCATAGCAATCAAGTTGCGGCCCTCCGAGCGCTTTTGAGTGGCCCACCGTAGCATAGCAATCAACTTGCGGCCCTCCGAGCGCTCGTGAGTGGCCCACCGTAGCATAGCAATCAAGTTGCGGCCCTCCGAGCGCTCGTGAGTGGCCCACCGTAGCATAGCAATCAACTTGCGGCCCTCCGAGCGCTCGTGAGTGGCCCACCGTAGCAATCAACTTGTGGCCCTCCGAGCGCTCGTGAGTGGCCCACCGTAGCATAGCAATCAACTTGCGGCCCTCCGAGCGCTCGTGAGTGGCCCACCGTAGCATAGCCATCAAGTTGCGGCCCTCCGAGCGCTCGTGAGTGGCCCACCGTAGCATAGCAATCAACTTGTGGCCCTCCGAGCGCTCATGAGTGGCCCACCGTAGCATAGCAATCAAGTTGCGGCCCTCCGAGCGCTTTTGAGTGGCCCACCGTAGCATAGCAATCAAGTTGACCACTAAATATAACCGTTTTTGTTAAATATGACCATATTTTATCTAGGTTGTTAGCTGCTTTGTTATATAATGAATTAAAACATTTCTGACATGACAGCCTCCGTAGACTAGTGGTTGCACTTTTGGCGTTGTATCCGGAGGTCGTGTGTTCGATTCACACCCATGGCAAAAAAATATTAATACGTTTTTTCTGTACAGTTTGTCATGGTCTGGATGTTTATAAAATATAATATGTATTATATCGTTGCTTCTGGTACACATAGTACAAGCCTGGAGCTTAGTTTGTGACCAGAGCAATATGTGTAAATTGTCCTACATATTATGATTTAAATAGGTTTGACTTCATCAATAAATATATGTGGTCTTCACTGAAAATATTTTCCAGAGAATGATTTGGAAAAAATGAATTCGCAATAGAATTTGTGTCTTGTTTATCATACCTAGAAAATTGTTAAAGTACCCGAGACATTATAACCTACACACACCTCATACTCCCTCTAAACCTTTTCTGATGGTTTTTGTTGTGAAAATATTCATTTGAATTTGGAATCTGTCATTTTTATACGATTGTTCATTGTGTTTTCTTATTTTAAACTCTCCATACACTTGGTATTAGTCAAATGTTTGTGTACGGGGCTATTAATAGGACCTCCTCTGTTTGTGACAGAAAAAGATCTGGCCGTCCATGTAGTGTTTGTACGAAAAAGGTGGTCAAAGCAGTAAGGGAAAGAATTGGAAGAAATCCTGTCCGAAAGCAAAAGATTTTAACTCGGGAGATGGAGATAGCACCTAGAACCATGTCGCGTATTTTAAAAGATGACTTAGAACTTACAGCCTATAGGAGCCACATTGGTCATTTCTTAACTGATAATTTAATTCTACCGGCACCCCGAATCGAACAAGGGTCTTGTTTTGAAAATGTAGGGAATGATTTTGGCGGTCCATTTGTAGTCAAGGAGAGTAGACGACGAATTGCGCGTTCCTACAAGGCGTGGGTTTGTCTTATAGTATGTTTGGCGACAAAGGCCGTTCATTTAGAGTCGGATTAATAGTCGTTGCTTAGCTTGAGCCATTGCTTGGAACTGTCAAATTTTAGTTTTTTCATATGCAGTTTGACAGTCCGGAGCATCGGCTAAGCATTAGCAATTGCTTAGCAACGACTATTAATCCGACCATTAGAGTTGGTCACGGAACTGTCTACCGAAGCTTTTATAGCGGCGCTAGACAGATTCGTTGCACGACGTGGTATCTGTAGATCGATCCTTACCGACTGCGACACCAACTTTATTGGAGCAAAGCGTTATTTGAACGAAATGTTTGTACTATTGGAAAACGAAAAATGCGCTATCACCAATGAGTTAACAAACCGGTCAATAACATGGAATCTAAATCCACCAGGAGCGCCTAACTTTGGTGGTAATGGAATGATTCCCATATATCGCGTATAGCGATAGTAGCATATGGTCGATTTATGTTTGCTATAAAATTATACTGTATTGGCAATTTAATTGTGTTATCTATTAGCCTTACATTAAAAGGCCGAGTCATTGTTAGTTAAAACTAGTTTTGTTGGTTTTACTTGCCAACAATTAAGAAAACTTTGTCTATCTCAATTTTACAATACAAATACTAAATTTAATTAAAAATAATTAATGATACTATCAAATAGGAAAATGTTAATTTTAGTAGGTATGCCAATAAAGTGATGAGAAATATTGATGTACCATTGGCAATGATTGTAAATTTAACAAATATTCAATGAATGACGATTTCACTGAAAGTTTTGAGCCCCCGGTTGCATGTAAATTAATATTACAAGTGTAGAGGTGTAGGTATCATCGTGTTGTAGAATATCATTGCGGCTCCGCAACATTAGCGGCAATGCTAATCGATCCCTGCCAGCATTTATTTCAGTTACTCAAAATAGGCAAAAGACAAAATACAGTGTTATGCTTTGTGATGTAACCTGCGTGCGTGCTGGAGCACATTGCTACCCTGTGCCCAGGAACCACAGATAGCTGAAGCCATAATAGTGCATCGAGAGAGACAACCTGGTAATCAGCTAAGGTGAACCTTCACAACTCGGGTGAGAAGTTTTCATTTTATTTTGATTAGGGTGCTAAGTGTTCGTGAAAAAAAAAAAAGATTTCCTAGTAAAAGCAATCTATGATTTTAGGTTCAAGTAAAAATTACTTAAATTCGTATTTTATATTAAATTTTTAAAGATAAAAATGCAATGAAAAAATTCCTGGTGGCGGGACTCGAACCCACGAACCTCGCTATCGCGGCAAGGCGCTCAACCGCTGAGCCAACCAGGTTCCAGTCAGCCCTTACGAATTTTGTCATTGCTTGTTATCTACTTATACACAGACGCCCTCTATTAGCTTTCTTCTAATAACTCTTATACGAGTGAAGTCAGAAGTCCTAGTTTCTAATACTAGATGGCAGAGGAGTCTGTTTTTTGTTTTAACTTTTTTTTAAGTATTTTATATTTATGCATTTTTATAAATTCCTTTATAGGATAATCTTATATTAAATTTTTAAAGATAAAAATGCAATGAAAAAATTCCTGGTGGCGGGACTCGAACCCACGAACCTCGCTATCGCGGCAAGGCGCTCAACCGCTGAGCCAACCAGGTTCCAGTCAGCCCTTACGAATTTTGTCATTGCTTGTTATCTACTTATACACAGACGCCCTCTATTAGCTTTCTTCTAATAACTCTTATACGAGTGAAGTCAGAAGTCCTAGTTTCTAATACTAGATGGCAGAGGAGTCTGTTTTTTGTTTTAACTTTTTTTTAAGTATTTTATATTTATGCATTTTTATAAATTCCTTTATAGGATAATCTTATATTAAATTTTTAAAGATAAAAATGCAATGAAAAAATTCCTGGTGGCGGGACTCGAACCCACGAACCTCGCTATCGCGGCAAGGCGCTCAACCGCTGAGCCAACCAGGTTCCAGTCAGCCCTTACGAATTTTGTCATTGCTTGTTATCTACTTATACACAGACGCCCTCTATTAGCTTTCTTCTAATAACTCTTATACGAGTGAAGTCAGAAGTCCTAGTTTCTAATACTAGATGGCAGAGGAGTCTGTTTTTTGTTTTAACTTTTTTTTAAGTATTTTATATTTATGCATTTTTATAAATTCCTTTATAGGATAATCTTATATTAAATTTTTAAAGATAAAAATGCAATGAAAAAATTCCTGGTGGCGGGACTCGAACCCACGAACCTCGCTATCGCGGCAAGGCGCTCAACCGCTGAGCCAACCAGGTTCCAGTCAGCCCTTACGAATTTTGTCATTGCTTGTTATCTACTTATACACAGACGCCCTCTATTAGCTTTCTTCTAATAACTCTTATACGAGTGAAGTCAGAAGTCCTAGTTTCTAATACTAGATGGCAGAGGAGTCTGTTTTTTGTTTTAACTTTTTTTTAAGTATTTTATATTTATGCATTTTTATAAATTCCTTTATAGGATAATCTTATATTAAATTTTTAAAGATAAAAATGCAATGAAAAAATTCCTGGTGGCGGGACTCGAACCCACGAACCTCGCTATCGCGGCAAGGCGCTCAACCGCTGAGCCAACCAGGTTCCAGTCAGCCCTTACGAATTTTGTCATTGCTTGTTATCTACTTATACACAGACGCCCTCTATTAGCTTTCTTCTAATAACTCTTATACGAGTGAAGTCAGAAGTCCTAGTTTCTAATACTAGATGGCAGAGGAGTCTGTTTTTTGTTTTAACTTTTTTTTTTTTTTTTTTTTTTTAAGTATTTTATATTTATGCATTTTTATAAATTCCTTTATAGGATAATCTTATATTAAATTTTTAAAGATAAAAATGCAATGAAAAAATTCCTGGTGGCGGGACTCGAACCCACGAACCTCGCTATCGCGGCAAGGCGCTCAACCGCTGAGCCAACCAGGTTCCAGTCAGCCCTTACGAATTTTGTCATTGCTTGTTATCTACTTATACACAGACGCCCTCTATTAGCTTTCTTCTAATAACTCTTATACGAGTGAAGTCAGAAGTCCTAGTTTCTAATACTAGATGGCAGAGGAGTCTGTTTTTTGTTTTAACTTTTTTTTAAGTATTTTATATTTAAGCATTTTTATAAATTCCTTTATAGGATAATCTTATATTAAATTTTTAAAGATAAAAATGCAATGAAAAAATTCCTGGTGGCGGGACTCGAACCCACGAACCTCGCTATCGCGGCAAGGCGCTCAACCGCTGAGCCAACCAGGTTCCAGTCAGCCCTTACGAATTTTGTCATTGCTTGTTATCTACTTATACACAGACGCCCTCTATTAGCTTTCTTCTAATAACTCTTATACGAGTGAAGTCAGAAGTCCTAGTTTCTAATACTAGATGGCAGAGGAGTCTGTTTTTTGTTTTAACTTTTTTTTAAGTATTTTATATTTATGCATTTTTATAAATTCCTTTATAGGATAATCTTATATTAAATTTTTAAAGATAAAAATGCAATGAAAAAATTCCTGGTGGCGGGACTCGAACCCACGAACCTCGCTATCGCGGCAAGGCGCTCAACCGCTGAGCCAACCAGGTTCCAGTCAGCCCTTACGAATTTTGTCATTGCTTGTTATCTACTTATACACAGACGCCCTCTATTAGCTTTCTTCTAATAACTCTTATACGAGTGAAGTCAGAAGTCCTAGTTTCTAATACTAGATGGCAGAGGAGTCTGTTTTTTGTTTTAACTTTTTTTTAAGTATTTTATATTTATGCATTTTTATAAATTCCTTTATAGGATAATCTTATATTAAATTTTTAAAGATAAAAATGCAATGAAAAAATTCCTGGTGGCGGGACTCGAACCCACGAACCTCGCTATCGCGGCAAGGCGCTCAACCGCTGAGCCAACCAGGTTCCAGTCAGCCCTTACGAATTTTGTCATTGCTTGTTATCTACTTATACACAGACGCCCTCTATTAGCTTTCTTCTAATAACTCTTATACGAGTGAAGTCAGAAGTCCTAGTTTCTAATACTAGATGGCAGAGGAGTCTGTTTTTTGTTTTAACTTTTTTTTAAGTATTTTATATTTATGCATTTTTATAAATTCCTTTATAGGATAATCTTATATTAAATTTTTAAAGATAAAAATGCAATGAAAAAATTCCTGGTGGCGGGACTCGAACCCACGAACCTCGCTATCGCGGCAAGGCGCTCAACCGCTGAGCCAACCAGGTTCCAGTCAGCCCTTACGAATTTTGTCATTGCTTGTTATCTACTTATACACAGACGCCCTCTATTAGCTTTCTTCTAATAACTCTTATACGAGTGAAGTCAGAAGTCCTAGTTTCTAATACTAGATGGCAGAGGAGTCTGTTTTTTGTTTTAACTTTTTTTTAAGTATTTTATATTTATGCATTTTTATAAATTCCTTTATAGGATAATCTTATATTAAATTTTTAAAGATAAAAATGCAATGAAAAAATTCCTGGTGGCGGGACTCGAACCCACGAACCTCGCTATCGCGGCAAGGCGCTCAACCGCTGAGCCAACCAGGTTCCAGTCAGCCCTTACGAATTTTGTCATTGCTTGTTATCTACTTATACACAGACGCCCTCTATTAGCTTTCTTCTAATAACTCTTAAACGAGTGAAGTCAGAAGTCCTAGTTTCTAATACTAGATGGCAGAGGAGTCTGTTTTTTGTTTTAACTTTTTTTTAAGTATTTTATATTTATGCATTTTTATAAATTCCTTTATAGGATAATCTTATATTAAATTTTTAAAGATAAAAATGCAATGAAAAAATTCCTGGTGGCGGGACTCGAACCCACGAACCTCGCTATCGAGGAGTCCGCGATAGCGAGGTTCGTGGGTTCGAGTCCCGCCACCAGGAATTTTTTCATTGCATTTTTATCTTTAAAAATTTAATATAAGATTATCCTATAAAGGAATTTATAAAAATGCATAAATATAAAATACTTAAAAAAAAGTTAAAACAAAAAACAGACTCCTCTGCCATCTAGTATTAGAAACTAGGACTTCTGACTTCACTCGTATAAGAGTTATTAGAAGAAAGCTAATAGAGGGCGTCTGTGTATAAGTAGATAACAAGCAATGACAAAATTCGTAAGGGCTGACTGGAACCTGGTTGGCTCAGCGGTTGAGCGCCTTGCCGCGATAGCGAGGTTCGTGGGTTCGAGTCCCGCCACCAGGAATTTTTTCATTGCATTTTTATCTTTAAAAATTTAATATAAGATTATCCTATAAAGGAATTTATAAAAATGCATAAATATAAAATACTTAAAAAAAAGTTAAAACAAAAAACAGACTCCTCTGCCATCTAGTATTAGAAACTAGGACTTCTGACTTCACTCGTATAAGAGTTATTAGAAGAAAGCTAATAGAGGGCGTCTGTGTATAAGTAGATAACAAGCAATGACAAAATTCGTAAGGGCTGACTGGAACCTGGTTGGCTCAGCGGTTGAGCGCCTTGCCGCGATAGCGAGGTTCGTGGGTTCGAGTCCCGCCACCAGGAATTTTTTCATTGCATTTTTATCTTTAAAAATTTAATATAAGATTATCCTACAAAGGAATTTATAAAAATGCATAAATATAAAATACTTAAAAAAAAGTTAAAACAAAAAACAGACTCCTCTGCCATCTAGTATTAGAAACTAGGACTTCTGACTTCACTCGTATAAGAGTTATTAGAAGAAAGCTAATAGAGGGCGTCTGTGTATAAGTAGATAACAAGCAATGACAAAATTCGTAAGGGCTGACTGGAACCTGGTTGGCTCAGCGGTTGAGCGCCTTGCCGCGATAGCGAGGTTCGTGGGTTCGAGTCCCGCCACCAGGAATTTTTTCATTGCATTTTTATCTTTAAAAATTTAATATAAGATTATCCTATAAAGGAATTTATAAAAATGCATAAATATAAAATACTTAAAAAAAAGTTAAAACAAAAAACAGACTCCTCTGCCATCTAGTATTAGAAACTAGGACTTCTGACTTCACTCGTATAAGAGTTATTAGAAGAAAGCTAATAGAGGGCGTCTGTGTATAAGTAGATAACAAGCAATGACAAAATTCGTAAGGGCTGACTGGAACCTGGTTGGCTCAGCGGTTGAGCGCCTTGCCGCGATAGCGAGGTTCGTGGGTTCGAGTCCCGCCACCAGGAATTTTTTCATTGCATTTTTATCTTTAAAAATTTAATATAAGATTATCCTATAAAGGAATTTATAAAAATGCATAAATATAAAATACTTAAAAAAAAGTTAAAACAAAAAACAGACTCCTCTGCCATCTAGTATTAGAAACTAGGACTTCTGACTTCACTCGTATAAGAGTTATTAGAAGAAAGCTAATAGAGGGCGTCTGTGTATAAGTAGATAACAAGCAATGACAAAATTCGTAAGGGCTGACTGGAACCTGGTTGGCTCAGCGGTTGAGCGCCTTGCCGCGATAGCGAGGTTCGTGGGTTCGAGTCCCGCCACCAGGAATTTTTTCATTGCATTTTTATCTTTAAAAATTTAATATAAGATTATCCTACAAAGGAATTTATAAAAATGCATAAATATAAAATACTTAAAAAAAAGTTAAAACAAAAAACAGACTCCTCTGCCATCTAGTATTAGAAACTAGGACTTCTGACTTCACTCGTATAAGAGTTATTAGAAGAAAGCTAATAGAGGGCGTCTGTGTATAAGTAGATAACAAGCAATGACAAAATTCGTAAGGGCTGACTGGAACCTGGTTGGCTCAGCGGTTGAGCGCCTTGCCGCGATAGCGAGGTTCGTGGGTTCGAGTCCCGCCACCAGGAATTTTTTCATTGCATTTTTATCTTTAAAAATTTAATATAAGATTATCCTATAAAGGAATTTATAAAAATGCATAAATATAAAATACTTAAAAAAAAGTTAAAACAAAAAACAGACTCCTCTGCCATCTAGTATTAGAAACTAGGACTTCTGACTTCACTCGTATAAGAGTTATTAGAAGAAAGCTAATAGAGGGCGTCTGTGTATAAGTAGATAACAAGCAATGACAAAATTCGTAAGGGCTGACTGGAACCTGGTTGGCTCAGCGGTTGAGCGCCTTGCCGCGATAGCGAGGTTCGTGGGTTCGAGTCCCGCCACCAGGAATTTTTTCATTGCATTTTTATCTTTAAAAATTTAATATAAGATTATCCTATAAAGGAATTTATAAAAATGCATAAATATTAAATTCGTATTTACAATCTTTGATTGAAGTTTCAGTGGTTTTCCCTAGAATGATCATTTCATGCCGATACTTTCGCTACTGAAATGCGAATTCAAGTAGTTTTCGGAATATACAACCTCGGTTAGACTGAGATTAAACTTATTTATCAAAATACCGATAGACCATGCGTTATAGTGTAAATTTAATTGTAATACCGTCTCTGACATTTTCAACTTTCTCCTATTTATAATCAAATTCAAGAGTAAATGAACACTTAATAAATCTTCTTGGATATGAGGAGTGGCTATCATTAATTAGACATTTAGATAGTTCGTGACCCTAGACCAGCGGTCGTCACACATTTCCGGCCAATTTTTTGTAGCACGGCATATTACTTTGTATCCACCTGATAGTAAGAAGATATACAAAATCCATGAATGGGGTCGATCAATACATGGTTGTTTAATAGCATTGATCGCTCCCACTATGATTAATATATTTGCCGGTTAATGATACGGTTACGAAACAGGCAATGACAGACATTTGCATTACGAGTCTATTTAATAGCCTCGCTGCTTATTCGTAAAATTACCTGCCCGCTATGTAACCGCATCATAAATATCGATGCAATAGCCTCCAACAAAACCTATGAACTCACAGACTAAAACCGAAATATATGACTAGATCACTTGTCGGTTTGTGGTAATGAAATCAATCGGTCGGTCTGACGTAGTCATAGAGACCTTCCTCGCACCTAAAAAAATACACCTGTGTGAAGTTAGCAGCCAAAGTTAGCGGCCAATTATAATCCGACTAGTTTAAAGAGTCATTCATAAAATAAATAAATTTAACTAATCAAAGCGTCTCCTCAGGTAAGGTTATTACAAATAATTAAACATATTACCATTGACTTTTTCCAAAAAAAAAAAAAACTTGACTGAAAAAAAAAATGTGGGAAAAATTAAATTTAATTTGTGGAAGAAATTTTCACTATACCAATTCTTTAGAGGACCCCACTGCCCTTTGCCCATATGAATTTCCAGGCGGCTTCTCGAGTCTTTCATGACTAAACATTTTTTTTTGTAGATCGTAAAACTCACTTTAAACTTTTTAAAATTCGTCTATGGGTGAACGTTAGCTAAGTGATTTTCACTATACCTATTCTTTAGAGGACCCCAATGCTCCTCTCTCATATGAATTTCCAGGTGGCTTCTCGAGTCCTTCATGACTAAACATTTTTTTTGTAGATCGTAAAACTCACTTTGAACTTTTTAAAATTCGTCTATGGGTGAACGTTAGCTAAGTGATTTTCACTATACCTATTCTTTAGAGGACCCCAATGCTCCTCTCTCATATGAATTTCCAGGTGGCTTCTCGAGTCCTTCATGACTAAACATTTTTTTTTGTAGATCGTAAAACTCACTTTGAACTTTTTGAAATTCGTCTATGGGTGAACGTTAGCTAAGTGATTTTCACTATACCTATTCTTTAGAAGACCCCAATGCTCCTCTCTCATATGAATTTCCAGGTGGCTTCTCGAGTCCTTCATGACTAAACATTTTTTTTTGTAAATCGTAAAACTCACTTTGAACTTTTTAAAATTCGTCTATGGGTGAACGTTAGCTAAGTGATTTTCACTATACCTATTCTTTGGAGGACCCCAATGCTCCTCTCTCATATGAATTTCCAGGTGGCTTCTCGAGTCCTTCATGACTAAACATTTTTTTTTGTAGATCGTAAATCTCACTTTGAACTTTTTAAAATTCGTCTATGGGTGAACGTTAGCTAAGTGATTTTCACTATACCTATTCTTTAGAGGACTCCAATGCTCCTCTCTCATATGAATTTTCAGGCGGCTTCTCGAGTCCTTCATGACTAAACATTTTTTTTTGTAGATCGTAAACTCACTTTGAACTTTTTAAAATTCGTCTATGGGTGAACGTTAGCTAAGTGATTTTCACTATACCTATTCTTTAGAAGACCCCAATGCTCCTCTCTCATATGAATTTCCAGGTGGCTTCTCGAGTCCTTCATGACTAAAAATTTTTTTTTGTAGATCGTAAAACTCACTTTGAACTTTTTAAAATTCGTCTATGGGTGAACGTTAGCTAAGTGATATTCACTATACCTATTCTTTAGAGGACCCCAATGCTCCTCTCTCATATGAATTTCCAGGTGGCTTCTCGAGTCCTTCATGACTAAACTTTTTTTTTTGTAGAACGTAAAACTCACTTTGAACTTTTTAAAATTCGTCTATGGGTGAACGTTAGCTAAGTGATTTTCACTATACCTATTCTTTAGAAGACCCCAATGCTCCTCTCTCATATGAATTTCCAGGTGGCTTCTCGAGTCCTTCATGACTAAACATTTTTTTTTGTAGATCGTAAAACTCACTTTGAACTTTTTAAAATTCGTCTATGGGTGAACGTTAGCTAAGTGATTTTCACTATACCTATTCTTTGGAGGACCCCAATGCTCCTCTCTCATATGAATTTCCAGGTGGCTTCTCGAGTCCTTCATGACTAAAAATTTTTTTTTGTAGATCGTAAATCTCACTTTGAACTTTTTAAAATTCGTCTATGGGTGAACGTTAGCTAAGTGATTTTCACTATACCTATTCTTTAGAGGACTCCAATGCTCCTCTCTCATATGAATTTTCAGGTGGCTTCTCGAGTCCTTCATGACTAAACATTTTTTTTTGTAGATCGTAAAACTCACTTTGAACTTTTTAAAATTCGTCTATGGGTGAACGTTAGCTAAGTGATTTTCACTATACCTATTCTTTAGAAGACCCCAATGCTCCTCTCTCATATGAATTTCCAGGTGGCTTCTCGAGTCCTTCATGACTAAAAATTTTTTTTTGTAGATCGTAAAACTCACTTTGAACTTTTTAAAATTCGTCTATGGGTGAACGTTAGCTAAGTGATTTTCACTATACCTATTCTTTAGAGGACCCCAATGCTCCTCTCTCATATGAATTTCCAGGTGGCTTCTCGAGTCCTTCATGACTAAACTTTTTTTTTTGTAGAACGTAAAACTCACTTTGAACTTTTTAAAATTCGTCTATGGGTGAACGTTAGCTAAGTGATTTTCACTATACCTATTCTTTAGAGGACCCCAATGCTCCTCTCTCATATAAATTTCCAGGTGGCTTCTCGAGTTCTTCATGACTAAACATTTTTTTTTGTAGATCGTAAAACTCACTTTGAACTTTTTAAAATTCGTCTATGGGTGAACGTTAGCTAAGTGATTTTCACTATACCTATTCTTTGGAGGACCCCAATGCTCCTCTCTCATATGAATTTCCAGGTGGCTTCTCGAGTCCTTCATGACTAAACATTTTTTTTTGTAGATCGTAAAACTCACTTTGAACTTTTTAAAATTCGTCTATGGGTGAACGTTAGCTAAGTGATTTTCACTATACCTATTCTTTAGAGAACCCCAATGCTCTCCTCTCATATGAATTTCCAGGTGGCTTCTCGAGTCCTTCATGACTAAACTTTTTTTTTTGTAGAACGTAAAACTCACTTTGAACTTTTTAAAATTCGTCTATGGGTGAACGTTAGCTAAGTGATTTTCACTATACCTATTCTTTAGAGGACCCCAATGCTCCTCTCTCCTATGAATTTCCAGGTGGCTTCTCGAGTCCTTCATGACTAAACTTTTTTTTTGTAGATCGTAAAACTTACTTTGAACTTTTTAAAATTCGTCTATGGGTGAACGTTAGCTAAGTGATTTTCACTATACCTATTCTTTAGAGGACCCCAATGCTCCTCTCTCATATGAATTTCCAGGTGGCTTCTCGAGTCCTTCATGACTAAACATTTTTTTTTGTAGATCGTAAAACTTACTTTGAACTTTTTAAAATTCGTCTATCGGTGAACGTTAGCTAAGTGATTTTCACTATACCTATTCTTTAGAGGACCCCAATGCTCCTCTCTCATATGAATTTCCAGGTGGCTTCTCGAGTCCTTCATGACTAAACATTTTTTTTTGTAGATCGTAAAACTCACTTTGAACTTTTTCAAATTCGTCTATGGGTGAACGTTAGCTAAGTGATTTTCACTATACCTATTCTTTAGAGGACCCCAATGCTCCTCTCTCCTATGAATTTCCAGGTGGCTTCTCGAGTCCTTCATGACTAAACTTTTTTTTTGTAGATCGTAAAACTCACTTTGAACTTTTTAAAATTCGTCTATGGGTGAACGTTAGCTAAGTGATTTTCACTATACCTATTCTTTAGAGGACCCCAATGCTCCTCTCTCCTATGAATTTCCAGGTGGCTTCTCGAGTCCTTCATGACTAAACATTTTTTTTTGTAGATCGTAAAACTTACTTTGAACTTTTTAAAATTCGTCTATGGGTGAATGTTAGCTAAGTGATTTTCACTATACCTATTCTTTAGAGGACCTCAATGCTCCTCTCTCCTATGAATTTCCAGGTGGCTTCTCGAGTCCTTCATGACTAAACATTTTTTTTTGTAGATCGTAAAACTCACTTGTAACTTTTTAAAATTCGTCTATGGGTGAACGTTAGCTAAGTGATTTTCACTATACCTATTCTTTAGAGGACCCCAATGCTCTCCTCTGGCTTCTACTTTTTGCCCCACTATTCAATTTTCAAAAAATTGGGAAATACTTGTCTAACAGTTTAATTAGAATAATGTAAATACAAAGTTTCACTGTTGTAGCACCCATCGTTTCCAAGATATAACACAGTTGGCTAAACAACTTCAATTCCCCCCCTCAACCAAATCCTAAATTTAATTTTCAAAAAATATGAAATACTTATTAATTTGTTTTCAATAATAAATCTATATTCTGAATTTCAAGTCTGTAGCACTTTTCATTGCTGAGATATGTATTTTTTAATATAAAATGATTCCTAATAGAAAAAATAGTTCCTTATGTAACCAAGAGACGACGCTAGCATAGATTTTTAATGCACATCAATTTGTTTAAGTTTTGTAATAAGATTAATGCGAAATTTGTACTAGTCACTTTAAATTCTATGAGCGAAATTGAATTTCTGCACGGATGTAGAAATTGTAATAAGCGAGTGTTATGTTGTTTGTGTATAGTTGTTATGATGTAAAATATATATATTTTTTTAATGACTAGTAATTACATGAATGAATATTATACAATAAAACAAAGATCTATTAAAATTGATAGATCGTAAAACTCACTTGTAACTTTTTAAAATTCGTCTATGGGTGAACGTTAGCTAAGTGATTTTCACTATACCTATTCTTTAGAGGACCCCAATGCTCTCCTCTGGCTTCTACTTTTTGCCCCACTATTCAATTTTCAAAAAATTGGGAAATACTTGTCTAACAGTTTAATTAGAATAATGTAAATACAAAGTTTCACTGTTGTAGCACCCATCGTTTCCAAGATATAACACACTTGGCTAAACAACTTCAATTCCCCCCCTCAACCAAATCCTAAATTTAATTTTCAAAAAATATGAAATACTTATTAATTTGTTTTCAATAATAAATCTATATTCTGAATTTCAAGTCTGTAGCACTTTTCATTGCTGAGATATGTATTTTTTAATATAAAATGATTCCTAATAGAAAAAATAGTTCCTTATGTAACCAAGAGACGACGCTAGCATAGATTTTTAATGCACATCAATTTGTTTAAGTTTTGTAATAAGATTAATGCGAAATTTGTACTAGTCACTTTAAATTCTATGAGCGAAATTGAATTTCTGCACGGATGTAGAAATTGTAATAAGCGAGTGTTATGTTGTTTGTGTATAGTTGTTATGATGTAAAATATATATATTTTTTTAATGACTAGTAATTACATGAATGAATATTATACAATAAAACAAAGATCTATTAAAATTGCTTTATTAGTTGTTAATTGTTTAAGTTAGCATTATAGTTAGTTTTTTTTTATAATTATTAGTTTTTCATTTTGTCAATTGTTATTATTATTTATATGTTTAAGTATTTCAGTTTTATATAGTATATTAATACTTATTATAATATTTTTAACTTTATGATTATTTAATACGGTAATATAATATTGTTGGTCTTTAATATTGGTTGGTTGTAATTTAGTTAGCCTCAAGTATAGTAACTAAATATTTAAAAATATATAATTAGTATAGTTAAGCTCCATCTTCATAGGTGATTGTTTTGCTTTAATTCAATTTACTAATTATATTATATTGTAATATTTTATATGTTTTGTGTTTTAACTTGACTTTTATTTTTAAATAGTTTCTTTATTACGCCTTATACTTAGTTGATTTTTCATAGATCTATCAAAATTACTTTTTTATTTTATTCGTTTTGTGTTTTAACTTGACTTTTATTTTTAAATAGTTTCTTTATTACGTCTTATAGTTGATTTTTCATAGATCTATTAAAATTAATTTATTATTTGTTATTTTTTTATAATGTTGTATGTATAAATGTTTAAGTTATAATTATAGTAAGTTCTTCGTTAGCAGTATAGTTAGGTTTTTTTAAAATAAATAATAGTATATTATTTTTTAATTTTTATTATGTTATATGTATAAGGATTTCAGTTTTAAACCTATTATAATATTTTTAACGTTATATTATATGTAATACGGTAAAAGTATTGTTAGTCTTTATTCTATAGCAACTAAATATTTTATATAAAAGTAAATTACTTTATTATTTATTAATTGTTTTGTAATGTTGAATGTATAAATGTTTCTGCATTAGTTTTTCGTTAGTTTAAATATTAGTCTATTATTTGTTAATTGTTATTATGTTATATGTGTACATATTTCATTTTTAAATATTATACTAAAACTTTTACTAATTATAATATTTTTAACTTTATATGTAACACAGTAATAATATAGTTGTAATTTGGTAGCCTTTATTCTATAGTAACTAAATATTTAAGAATATATAATTAGCGTAGTTAGGCTTAATCTTCGTAGGCGGATTTTTTGCCTAAATTTAATATAATTTACTTTTATAATTATATTATATACTTTATTGTATACTTTTTAATATTTTTATCATCTCGTGTTTTTATAAGTGTCGTATAAATAAGTAATATTGTTTGTTTAAAACTAAAGTTGTAACTAAAATACTTTAACTTGTTTATTTTAGACTTTTTTATAATTTCTTATTATTTACGTACGTTTTTTTTTTCTTTTTTTTTACTTAGCCTCATTGTGATTTAAATTTATAAAATGGGTTTTATAAAAAAAAACAGTACTATCAATATATAAAGATATATCTGAAGTTCTATTAACACACAATGTACATAATTTATCTAATATTTCACATGAAATTATTTTAGAAATAACATGTAGACTTAAGGGAACAAAGTACGGATATCCTAGCGTTCTTAGAAATATATTTTCAAATACAAAAAAATTCAAATGTTTTTATGAAAATCATAATAAAATTATTAAAAGTAAAATCCAACATATAAAAGACGTTATTTTAAGCTCTTCTATGAGATATAAAAAACCACAATCCTATAGAAATAGAAATATTTACACCAATATGTGTAATAAATTACAAATTAAAAACAAAAAATCAAACAGACGTAAAAATTCACAATATTTGGTATAAAATTTATAACACTAACGAAACTAGTGAATTATCTAATTACACACCTGATAATTCAGATTACATCAATAATATATCATGTAGTAGACAAATTCTATTATCATCATCGCCGCTGAATAACTCACCTATTACTTCATCTGCAAACTCAACAGTATACAATATAACACCCGAAACCTGTGTTATTGATAAAAGGAATAAACCTCTTTGTGAAATTATTCAACCATTACCCCCAAATAAAACACCTATTATTTCATCTAAAAACTCCATAGAGTGTAATATATCACCCGAGACTACTAACATTAGTAAGGAGATATTAAATATATCTAGTCCACATTCAAATTCAATTTTAATACCACTGAAAACAAACAACATTTATCCCGATAAAATCTTGAATAGAAAACAAATCAATTATTTTGAGGGCACCTTTAAATTAAACCTAAAACTTTGGAACACAATTTTTAAGAACAATAGACTACAACTTAAACTATATCCATATGTCTTAAAAAAATATATTAAAAAATATGCTAACAATACATGCATTATTGTATTCAAATATATTAAGTACAATATAGGTAATATTACAATATGTGCCATTTGTAAGTACGATTATTGCAAGAAGTTTAAAATCATACTAAAAGATGGTCATGTCAATGTTTATAGTAATTCTTTAAATTTTTCTCATGGAAAAGTTTTGACTGCCCAAGTAAGAGGAATCGAACGTGATGTTATAAAAAAAGAAATTATACATACAAAGCCTCTAAATTATAAAAAAAGACAGATAATAAATTCTAATAGTGAAATTTTAAAAACCTGCCACAATTTACAAAATATAAAATCTGACCCTACGTTCAGAAAGATTAAATCTGAAATAACAACAATAAACGATAGATCTAAAAATGACTTAATAGATCTTATTATTTATCAAAACAATCATAAAGAATTCGTAAAAGAAATTTGCTGGCCACTTAACATTAAGTGTTATGGAAAGAACCACTAATTGTAATAAAAAAGCAAAAAAAATGCCTACATTGTATTTTGATGCCACTGGCAGTATCATAAAAAACTTAAATATTGATGTAGCATATGATAAAAAAAAAATTCTATTATATACAGGTGTAATAAAATTAAATACAACAAATAGAGTTTATCCGGTTTTATCGATGATATCAAGTCAGCACGACTCTAATACAATATTTAAATTTTTAAGTGATTATAGATATTTTTTGGAAAAAAATAACACTTGGCCAGCATTCAATGGAGTAGTGACAGATTTTTCTTTTGCTAATATTCATGCAATAACAAAGGCATTTAATCGACAAACATTGGTAGAGTATTTGTGTTATGTGTATACTGAAATAATACAACATGATGAAAATGATAACATAGCTGAGGAATGCATGATAAAAAATAAAACCCCAATTTACCTATGCGTCGCCCATTTTATGAAAATGGTATGCCTAGATATAGAGAAATTTTATAAAAAGGGACCTGAGCGCAACCACTTAAAAGAAATTATTGCTGCGGCTATTGAATTTAATAACATAAAAAAATTTGATATATTTATTTGTAATCTTTATTTATTATTAAATAATAAATTCCATAACTATCAAGTTCAGCAGGCACTTTCTGTTTTGGCAAGTACCGGTAACTTGAAATTTTATTCTAAAGAAGAAAATAGTTACATTATTAATTATAGAGAACCCTATGAAAATATTTTATACAGAAATAGTCCCTTTTATCAAAGATTTACCAAAGCAGTCAATAGTGTAAACATAAGTGACAGTAGTGATATAAATAAACATAATCCGTATTTTAGCAACGAGTTTTTTAAAATGGTTTTAACAAAATACTTACCCTATTGCCCTCTTTGGTCGGCATTAATACATAAAGGCGCCAGAAGAAGCAATGCTTCAATAGAAAACTATTTCGGTAATTTAAAAAATAATCAGTTGCAAAACAAAAGGAACTTGAAACCTACACAGTTTTTACGTGAATTAAATAAAGATATAGTTGCTTTAAGCAAAGAATGCTACTACGATATACCAAAAACCGGCTTGACCAAAATCAAAGACCCAAACAGTGACGTAATTTGCACAGAGCAATGGAATTCCAAAAGAAAAAATAAGGGGTTTAGCCATTTTGATGGAAGACATCTTAAATCATTAAAAAACCAAAACGATATAGACTTAAAAACTATTGTATTAAGCACCCAGGATAGAGATATTCAACAATGCATGTATTGTGGCCATGGTTATATTGAAGATGTTAAAATAGTAAAATGGGTTCAGTGCGATAAATGCAAAAACTGGGTGCATCAATTTTGTGCTAAAGCCCTAAACAAAAATTTTTCAATAGAAAACGAGTTTACTTGTAAACGTTGTTACATAGAAAACATTTTACCAAACTCTTATGATTGTTTATCATCCAATCATTTAAAATCAAATTTGATTTTTTTTGCAAATGGTTTAGTCGATGACATAGAGTACTACACTAACCTCGATACTGTGTCTCTAAGATTGAAAATGTTAATTCCGTTAAAGAAATTTTAATTCAAGATTACTTGACATTAAGCACACCTAACTATGTGTCTAGCTTTATAATAGACCATTTATTTTATATAATAAATAAGAAAAATAATTTTATGTTTAATATTTTAAGCGTAGAATTATCGTCAATTTTAGTGGGAAATAAAAAATTAAGTGAAGATGAAATTAAACATTTAGAAGTACTTATACCTAATGACAAAGACACGGTAATGCCCATTTGCATTGCAGCTCATTATACATTATTAATCGTTTCGCCCAAGAATAATAATATTACCTACCTCGATCCGTTGGGAAACGAAAATATATCAAAAAGTACCATACTGCACCAAATAAAACTTTTATTTAAAATCCTTAATGCTACGATATTCATTAAAGAAATATTGACACCACAGCACATTATGCAAAATGATGGACATAATTGTGGTCCAATCATCACTTATTTTTTTCACGAAATTGCAAATAACAAATCTTTAACTAAAGCAATAGATTTTGATACGTATAGGAACAAATTAAAAACAATAATTCTTGAGAATAGTGACGATATGAAGGAAGTGTGTCTTTATTGTTCTAGGAGAGGCAACACAAATATTACAAAATGTTCAATATGTACAAGAGTAGTGCACATTTCATGCTTTGTCAACATCCGAGATAACGAAATACCACCGCAAAAAACGTTTCTAATTTTTAAATGTAATCTTTGTAAATTATACCTGAAACACCATGCTTAGTTCGCACTCTTGGCTGCTCACCTTTTTAATGGTGTTCTTCTTAAAACATTTATAAATATGCTTTCTCATGCCACAATTCGATTAGCATCAGTAATACTTGGGTATTACATCTTTAAACCATATCTTTTCTTTAAAGGACTCTATTGAGGGGCAATGGAGTCCTATAAAGAATACGTATAGTGAGAATCCCTTAGCTAGCTTTCCCTGATAGATGAATTGTAAAAGGCTCAAAGTGTTTTTTACGTTCTACAAAAAATGTTATTTAGTTATGAATAAAAATTGGCATTACCGTGAACTTTAAATGTTTAATTTCGTCTTTACTTATATTTTTATTTCCCACAAATTGACGATTCTACGATTAAAATATTAAGCTTTAATTCATTCTCTTTTTTTTATTATATTAAATAAATGGTCTATTATGAAGCTACATGCGCTTAATGTCAAATAATCTTGAATTCAAAATTTATTTAACCAAATAAGTATTTTTAATCTTATAGACACCGTATCCCTTATTAATATTCTATGTCATGGGTAAAAAAAATGTTTCATCATGAAGGACTCGAGAAGCCACCTGGAAATTCATATAAAAGAGGAGCATTGGGGTCCTCTAAAGAATAGGTATAGTGAAAATCACTTAGCTAACGTTCACCCATAGACGAATTTTAAAAAGTTCAAAGTGAGTTTTACCATCTACATAAAAAAATGTTTAGTCATGAAGGACTCGAGAAGCCACCTGGAAATTCATATGAGAGAGGAGCATTGGGGTCCTCTAAAGAATAGGTATAGTGAAAATCACTTAGCTAACGTTCACCCATAGACGAATTTTAAAAAGTTCAAAGTAAGTTTTACGATCTACAAAAAAAAATGTTTAGTCATGAAGGACTCAAGAAGCCACCTGGAAATTCATATGAGAGAGGAGCATTGTGGTCCTCTAAAGAATAGGTATAGTGAAAATCACTTAGCTAACGTTCACCCATAGACGAATTTTAAAAAGTTCAAAGTGAGTTTTACCATCTACATAAAAAAATGTTTAGTCATGAAGGACTCGAGAAGCCACCTGGAAATTCATATGAGAGAGGAGCATTGGGGTCCTCTAAAGAATAGGTATAGTGAAAATCACTTAGCTAACGTTCACCCATAGACGAATTTTAAAAAGTTCAAAGTGAGTTTTACGATCTACAAAAAAAAATTTTTAGTCATGAAGGACTCGAGAAGCCACCTGGAAATTCATATGAGAGAGGAGCATTGGGGTCTTCTAAAGAATAGGTATAGTGAAAATCACTTAGCTAACGTTCACCCATAGACGAATTTTAAAAAGTTCAAAGTGAGTTTTACGATCTACAAAAAAAAATGTTTAGTCATGAAGGACTCGAGAAGCCACCTGGAAATTCATATGAGAGAGGAGCATTGGGGTCCTCTAAAGAATAGGTATAGTGAAAATCACTTAGCTAACGTTCACCCATAGACGAATTTTAAAAAGTTCAAAGTGAGTTTTACGATCTACAAAAAAAAATGTTTAGTCATGAAGGACTCGAGAAGCCACCTGGAAATTCATATGAGAGAGGAGCATTGGGGTCCTCTAAAGAATAGGTATAGTGAAAATCACTTAGCTAACGTTCACCCATAGACGAATTTTAAAAAGTTCAAAGTGAGTTTTACGATCTACAAAAAAAAATGTTTAGTCATGAAGGACTCGAGAAGCCACCTGGAAATTCATATGAGAGAGGAGCATTGGGGTCCTCTAAAGAATAGGTATAGTGAAAATCACTTAGCTAACGTTCACCCATAGACGAATTTTAAAAAGTTCAAAGTGAGTTTTACGATCTACAAAAAAAAATGTTTAGTCATGAAGGACTCGAGAAGCCACCTGGAAATTCATAGGAGAGAGGAGCATTGGGGTCCTCTAAAGAATAGGTATAGTGAAAATCACTTAGCTAACGTTCACCCATAGACGAATTTGAAAAAGTTCAAAGTGAGTTTTACGATCTACAAAAAAAAATGTTTAGTCATGAAGGACTCGAGAAGCCACCTGGAAATTCATATGAGAGAGGAGCATTGGGGTCCTCTAAAGAATAGGTATAGTGAAAATCACTTAGCTAACGTTCACCCATAGACGAATTTTAAAAAGTTCAAAGTGAGTTTTACGATCTACAAAAAAAAATGTTTAGTCATGAAGGACTCGAGAAGCCACCTGGAAATTCATATGAGAGAGGAGCATTGGGGTCCTCTAAAGAATAGGTATAGTGAAAATCACTTAGCTAACGTTCACCCATAGACGAATTTTAAAAAGTTCAAAGTGAGTTTTACGATCTACAAAAAAAAAAGTTTAGTCATGAAGGACTCGAGAAGCCACCTGGAAATTCATATGAGAGAGGAGCATTGGGGTCCTCTAAAGAATAGGTATAGTGAAAATCACTTAGCTAACGTTCACCCATAGACGAATTTTAAAAAGTTCAAAGTGAGTTTTACCATCTACATAAAAAAATGTTTAGTCATGAAGGACTCGAGAAGCCACCTGGAAATTCATAAGAAATAAGAGCATTGGGGTCCTCTAATGAATAGGTATAGTGAAAATCACTTAGCTAACGTTCACCCATAGACGAATTTTAAAAAGTTCAAAGTGAGTTTTACGATCTACAAAAAAAAATGTTTAGTCATGAAGGACTCGAGAAGCCACCTGGAAAAACATATGAGAGGAGAGCATTGGGGTCCTCTAAAGAATAGGTATAGTGAAAATCACTTAGCTAACGTTCACCCATAGACGAATTTTAAAAAGTTTAAAGTGAGTTTTACGATCTACAAAAAAATAAATGTTTAGTCATGAAAGACTCGAGAAGCCGCCTGGAAATTCATATGGGCAAAGGGCAGTGGGGTCCTCTAAAGAATTGGTATAGTGAAAATTTCTTCCACAAATTAAATTTAATTTTTCCCACATTTTTTTTTTCAGTCAAGTTTTTTTTTTTTTTGGAAAAAGTCAATGGTAATATGTTTAATTATTTGTAATAACCTTACCTGAGGAGACGCTTTGATTAGTTAAATTTATTTATTTTATGAATGACTCTTTAAACTAGTCGGATTATAATTGGCCGCTAACTTTGGCTGCTAACTTCACACAGGTGTATTTTTTTAGGTGCGAGGAAGGTCTCTATGACTACGTTAGACCGACCGATTGATTTCATTACCACAAACCGACAAGTGATCTAGTCATATATTTCGGTTTTAGTCTGTGAGTTCATAGGTTTTGTTGGAGGCTATTGCATCGATATTTATGATGCGGTTACATAGCGGGCAGGTAATTTTACGAATAAGCAGCGAGGCTATTAAATAGACTCGTAATGCAAATGTCTGTCATTGCCTGTTTCGTAACCGCATCATTAACCGGCAAATATATTAATCATAGTGGGAGCGATCAATGCTATTAAACAACCATGTATTGATCGACCCCATTCATGGATTTTGTATATCTTCTTACTATCAGGTGGATACAAAGTAATATGCCGTGCTACAAAAAATTGGCCGGAAATGTGTGACGACCGCTGGTCTAGGGTCACGAACTATCTAAATGTCTAATTAATGATAGCCACTCCTCATATCCAAGAAGATTTATTAAGTGTTCATTTACTCTTGAATTTGATTATAAATAGGAGAAAGTTGAAAATGTCAGAGACGGTATTACAATTAAATTTACACTATAACGCATGGTCTATCGGTATTTTGATAAATAAGTTTAATCTCAGTCTAACCGAGGTTGTATATTCCGAAAACTACTTGAATTCGCATTTCAGTAGCGAAAGTATCAGCATGAAATGATCATTCTAGGGAAAACCACTGAAACTTCAATCAAAGATTGTAAATACGAATTTAAGTAATTTTTACTTGAACCTAAAATCATAGATTGCTTTTACTAGGAAATCTTTTTTTTTTTTCACGAACACTTAGCACCCTAATCAAAATAAAATGAAAACTTCTCACCCGAGTTGTGAAGGTTCACCTTAGCTGATTACCAGGTTGTCTCTCTCGATGCACTATTATGGCTTCAGCTATCTGTGGTTCCTGGGCACAGGGTAGCAATGTGCTCCAGCACGCACGCAGGTTACATCACAAAGCATAACACTGTATTTTGTCTTTTGCCTATTTTGAGTAACTGAAATAAATGCTGGCAGGGATCGATTAGCATTGCCGCTAATGTTGCGGAGCCGCAATGATATTCTACAACACGATGATACCTACACCTCTACACTTGTAATATTAATTTACATGCAACCGGGGGCTCAAAACTTTCAGTGAAATCGTCATTCATTGAATATTTGTTAAATTTACAATCATTGCCAATGGTACATCAATATTTCTCATCACTTTATTGGCATACCTACTAAAATTAACATTTTCCTATTTGATAGTATCATTAATTATTTTTAATTAAATTTAGTATTTGTATTGTAAAATTGAGATAGACAAAGTTTTCTTAATTGTTGGCAAGTAAAACCAACAAAACTAGTTTTAACTAACAATGACTCGGCCTTTTAATGTAAGGCTAATAGATAACACAATTAAATTGCCAATACAGTATAATTTTATAGCAAACATAAATCGACCATATGCTACTATCGCTATACGCGATATATGGGAATCATTCCATTACCACCAAAGTTAGGCGCTCCTGGTGGATTTAGATTCCATGTTATTGACCGGTTTGTTAACTCATTGGTGATAGCGCATTTTTCGTTTTCCAATAGTACAAACATTTCGTTCAAATAACGCTTTGCTCCAATAAAGTTGGTGTCGCAGTCGGTAAGGATCGATCTACAGATACCACGTCGTGCAACGAATCTGTCTAGCGCCGCTATAAAAGCTTCGGTAGACAGTTCCGTGACCAACTCTAATGGTCGGATTAATAGTCGTTGCTAAGCAATTGCTAATGCTTAGCCGATGCTCCGGACTGTCAAACTGCATATGAAAAAACTAAAATTTGACAGTTCCAAGCAATGGCTCAAGCTAAGCAACGACTATTAATCCGACTCTAAATGAACGGCCTTTGTCGCCAAACATACTATAAGACAAACCCACGCCTTGTAGGAACGCGCAATTCGTCGTCTACTCTCCTTGACTACAAATGGACCGCCAAAATCATTCCCTACATTTTCAAAACAAGACCCTTGTTCGATTCGGGGTGCCGGTAGATCACCGATGACGGGCTGACAGGACAAAGGTTTATGTCTAAAACATATCACACATTTGCACACATTTAGACCGGATTAAATTTCGAATACCTAGTATCCAAAATCGTCGTTGTATTAATGATTGCAATGTGCGAGGGCCACAGTGAAGGTACTTCACGTGAAAATGATCGACTATTAAAGAAGATAGTCTAGTTAGCTTCGGTAACAAGTGCGGATGCTTAGTTTGATCTGGGAGATCAGAGTTCTTTAATCGTCCTTAATGGTCTCTTGCGAGTGGGGGCAAGAGACCAGAGCAATCGATGAAAGGTGATAGTTTTTGAAGAGATCGAGTGCAAGGATGATTCTCCTTAATGCTGATTATTTCACTAGCAAAATAATTACATTGTATAATTTCGACTAGTTTATCGATAGCAACATTTGATTCTACAGGGGCCTTATTCCGAGTTTTGACACGTTCACCGTCCGAATTTTGCGTACGTTTTTTCCGTTTTCGACGATCACCTTTTTATGGGATGACAGCTGTCATTTTTTAAATGGTATTACGAGTAATTGGCGAAATTTCCGTCACGCACGGTCGCGCATTTATTGTTTTGTCTATGAATTTTAGTATGGATTTCTTGTAATTTTGTATTACGAGTTGCATGCATTCAAACAAACGAAAAAAATGTTTTCTGCGACTGCCATAGAGTATAATTAATATCTAAAGAAAGCGGCAGCTTGTTCGTATACGTAGATTTGTGGTCGTCATTTTCGATATTCTTTATTTTTGTTAAAAAGAGTGGATTTTTTTGTAATTTATTTATTAGTTAAATCTGACTATTATTATTATAGATTATTGTGATTTTCGTTGTTATTTTTTGTTCCTTTTGTTTTTTATATTTATTGTGTTTTTTAGCCTGACTATTATTATAAATAATTTTGTTCCTTTTGTAAATATTATAATTTGTGTGACTGTATTGTGTTTTAATAATATGATATAAAAACCTGTTTATTTTATATCATATTTTTAACATTTATCTAATAAACTATTCTCCTTGCGGAAGAAAAAACAACAAATAATTTATAATAACATATAATTAAATACTGGAACCCTTTGTGAATAAAATTAATAATGGATTGTAGGGTAGGCAGAAAAAAACACTCTTTGTAATTGTTATATTTTTAATTAATTATTATATTAATATTAAAGCATTAAAAGATAAATGAAAGTGTAAATTACTTTAAGCCCTGCCTTTTTGTTTTTCAACATTATTTACTCCTAAACAATCAACATTATGGAAGTTGAGCCAATGTCAAAACTTTTGGGCCTGGAGGACAAATTTGAGAGGACCATGAAGACCTTTGAAGCACACTTTTCATCTGCATCTCTCTCCTCAATTTCAAGGGAGCAATTGGCTAAGAATTTAAATACTTTTAAGGACTTTGTACGGGAAACACGGTCACTGCCCAAATCAATAGTGTCGCTATTATGGCTAAAGATATTGGGAACAAAAGCCGGCGTAAGTTTATTATATTCCAGGGTATAAAAAAAGAAGTTGGTGAAAGCACTTCCAATACTATTTGTAATGTGGTGTCCAACAGGTTACATCAGCATTGTACACCAAGTAACATAAGTTTTAGCTATCGGCTTGGAAAACAAATTGAGCCGGACAAACCCCGTCCAATTCTGGTAAAATTTCAAGGTAAGGATATCCGAGTCAGTATTTAGCAGGCCAAAAAGAGTTAAGGGCTCTGGTTTATCACTAGCTGACTTCATGACACCAACTCGGAGGCAGATTTTCTATGAAGGCCGACAATTAAATGGTCTTAATAACTGTTGGTCCCAAGATGGCAAAGACTACTTAAAATTGCCAAATGTTTAAAAACATTGCCTGCCTTCTGCTGCCCACCTAAGTGAATTGGCTGCCAAACATCCACCGGTTCAGCCTGAAACTCAAATCAATAGGAAAATCCATGCTGCAAAAACTTCTGAAACAAAATAATTCAAGAAATATTGTTAATTAGGTATATTTACCCAGGTCTATAATTTTCAGTATATTAACATCAATATCTTATTAGTAGTTTTATTCCCAGAAATGGTTATTACAAGTTAAATTCATATTTCCTGTTTGTAAGTGTATTTCTCTATATGTTAAGTGAATACCCAATATTTCTTTCCTACAAATGTTGTAATTGTAACTATGCTTGCAACTAAAAAGGCTCTTACCATAAAAATTAAAATTACCAAATGTTTTCTTTCACAAATATTCACAATGTGTTTACATTTCTGTTTTTTTTTTTTTTTTTCTCAAAATTTGTATGAGCTTTGGCAAAGGTACTGGAAAAGGCTAAGATCAATGTGCTATGGGGTTCTGTGTTATCCATAAATTCCATAATACTTATTAACATTACTATTGCTAATCTAAATATATAATGTTTAATTATATATACTATTTAATTACTGCCTTACTTTATTGATGTTGAGTTACGTATTGTTTTCTTTTGGTGATTTCTCTTCAATTGTGAACCAGCTAACTGGCGGTTGATGTGGCACTTCAAAATATTGGCAAATTATTGCTGTTTTAATGACTTTATACATATATATATATATTGTTTATATATTTATTATTTATTATACTTATTTTTATATATTATGCCTAACTCATCTTCAGAAGATGAATCTTTAGAATTTTATTCGTGTAACTCATCCACTTCTGATGAGTTTGAAGTCAGCAGAAGCGATATTCTTCTTGGTAAAGTATTACATAACACTAATTTCAACGTTTTATAAAAAAAATATCCTTTTTCATATAAATGCCCAAAGTATTCCAAGTCACTACTCTGATTTGCTAACCGTTTTAATCTCGATTATAAAATCAAACCCCAAATTCCTGCTGCCTATTCTTATTTTAATGGGGAAAATTCTTATGTATTGAAAAATTGGGACTTTTTCCCGATTTTTCATTAGGTGGGAATTTTTCCTTCTTTTCTTAAAATTAGATTTTTTTCCCACTAAAAAATAATTTTTTCGTCAAGTGGGTTCTTTTTCCTACTTAAAAAAAAAGTGGGACTTTAACAAAAATCCCTCCAAAAATATTTTTTTCGTCAAGTGGGACTTTTTCCTACTTAAAAAAAAAAAAGTTTTTCGTCAACTAGGACTTTTTTCCTACTTTTTAAAAAAGTGGGACTTTTTAAAAAAAATCCCACTAAAAAAACATTTTTCCGTCGGACTTTTTCAGGATTGTTCGCAGTAGTTCCATTGCGTTGTTCCATGATGGAACTAGTGCGAACACATTTTTTAAGAGTAATGGTAAGAATGGAAATATATATAACTACTGCGAATAATAAAATAATTAATAATTCGCACTAGATCCATTATGGCACTATTAGTTTTTTTATGCAATAGTTTCATTTCAATACAATAATGTTGCTGCGAATAATAAAACTAAGTTCGTCACTTGTAATGACGATTATGCTTTAAAACAAATATTCCGCAATGCACCAAGGAACAGATTCAGGAACTCATGATTTGAGGGGGGGCTCAGGCCTTTTGACAAGATTTTTAAATATTTTTTTTTTGCCGTAATAATATACGTAATGAGCCTTAGTGGCGGATCCAGGGGGGTGGGGGCGAAAGCAACGAAATTTATGAAAGGGATGAAGAATTGGTTACAAACGTTCATGTAATGGGTGAAGCGTTAGTGATTACGTGACCGATGACACATAATTTCTGTAGGTCATTATTGTAACATTAAAGCTACGTTCGCACGAGTGTTTAATAAAGCGTTAGGAGTTCGGCGTTGGTAGTTTTTTTTTTAACTATCCACGTTGTTCTTTATGAAATAGGAATGGTATATCTTTTTGAATTATCCATATCGGACCGATCGTATTAGTTACGGAGATATTAAATAATAAACATAGACCGTTCCTGCCGCTAAAAGCCAGTGTGCCAAGCACGCGTGACGTCACTGTGGCTGACAATTTCGTGCGCTAGCTGTATTTAGCGCAGCGAGAACACATTACAAGATAGCAACAGCGGTAGCGGCTTCTTTAGGTGTAGTTTTTGTTATGGAAATCAATTATTAATCCTTAAGTTATCTGAAAACGACAACAAACTTTCCATTACACCATTAGTTTTGGCACAATAGCGCTCACAGTATTAAACTCTCCCGAAGGGGGGGGGGCCTTCACCTTCCGCTCGATACCGCGCAGTGGCTAGCTATGGCTACCGGGCGCAGCAAAGTCAAACCAACATTTTTGTCAAAGTCATATCAACAGTTTATCTGGAGTTTTGACAGACGTATTAATACATTTCGGCACCATACAATATGTATAGATAGTAAATAAGTTCTACCAGACACACAACCGACACTTAATTAGTTTTAAACACAATCAGCCAAGCCGAAACACAACGCGCCTCACAACTGCCTACGGCTAACTGGCGGCGACCGCCACAGTGACGTCACACACTCAAAGCCGCGACAACTTGAAGATCGGCACATTCATTTGATTGCTACTAGCTAATTTTTAGTCGTATGACAAAAATAATTACACCAATCTTTTGGATTTTTTATATACTTTAATATTACATTCAAAACTAAAATCTTTGTTGATCCTCATTCACACGTTCCCAAAATTCCCTCATTTTTCCGTAATTCCCACTTTTTTTTACTAGAGTTTAAAAGATTAAAAAAAGTTAAACATTGTCACGGGCGGCCCGAGAGATTTATTATACCCTATATATACAATATATATCTTCTTGATTTCTTTTAGACGTTTTATTGTGGCTTGTTTGTTATTGATTTAGTACTCCATATGTAATTTTTCTCTTGGCTGGCTATGATAACGCCATTTCTTTCTCCATAATATTTTTGTGATATCTTTAGGCCGAAACTGTATCCTTGAGTAAACTATCTACAATAAAAGCTCTAAAAACCACACAATAATATATAAATTAGTAAACACACAAGATGGGATTAATACTATGTACATAATGACTATGATAAAGCATGAAAAACACAAACAAAATAATAATAATTGTCATATAATAAACAAAAAAAAAAAAAAATATAGTTTAATATTAAAATGAGAAATGTAATATGATAAAGTTTTAATGAATGGAGTAAAAACCAAACCCAGTAAAATTTTAAGATTAGTTGGTCGAGCAATTTTTGAAGGAAGTATGTCATATAATGAGTATGAATTTAATGGGCAACAAAAAAATATGTGATCAGGAGTACCAATATCCATTCCACATTCACATATGGAATGGTCTCTAATTCTTAGTTTTGCCAGATGTACAGAAGAGCAGCAGTGTCTTAACCATAATCTACATATTGTAGCTTATAACGTAAGTAAGTAATGTAACTTGTCTGCTGGAAGAGCGAAAATGGAAAAAACCAGGGGCGGGATGGTAAAATAGGTTGGATGGATGCATAAAATTGGCCTTTTTTGCTTGTAGATTCATTATATAAATTTTGCCAGGAGATTCTGAAGTCTTGCTTTGTTAGTGCTAGATAGTCATTAAAATAAACTATGTTGTGTTGGGAATTACTTGTAGAGGCAGCCATTTTGGCAAACGCATCTACTGTTTCGTTCCCAACAATTCCGCAGTGGCTAGGTACCCAAGCCAATTCTACTTTTATACCTGCTGTAAAAAGTCTAAAAATAATTTTCTTAATGTCTAAAATAACTTTGTGCTTAATCTTAGAATATACTAAATCTGATTCAATAGTTTGGAGAGCACTTAGGGAGTCGGAGAAAATAATAATATTGTTGAGAGAATGAGATTCACAATATAATAGGGCCTCCAAAATTGCTATAGATTCACCAGTAAAAACGGAAGTATGGGGAGGACATTTATAGGCCAAAACAACATTATAGTAAGGGATCCAAACAGCTGCGCCAACATTATCAGTATTGGATAATTTTGATGCATCTGTGAAGATGTGTAATCTATTCGGCCAGCGTTTATTAGCTATAATTTGAAAAGAGTTTCAATTCTAATATAGGAATCGACCCGTGCCCTCTGGGTCGATTCCTATATTAGAATTTTTTTTAGGCTGGAACATAATGACGTCAAACTCTGTTAAAAAAAGGGGGTTTCTGGGGGATCGGAAAAAAGAAGAAATATTTTTTAATTCTAAATATGTTTTATAAATACAAGGAGGGGTCTTGTGCTTCCAAAATTGAGTGGACATTAATTGGGAGAGTTGTTCTAAAGAATCAAATAAAGGATGAGAGGAGTGTTGAAAGGCTTTGATGAGAAACCGATCTGCAAGGTATTGGCGACGAATAGAGAGAGGGGTATCTGCACACTCGGCTTGAAGGCAGTTAATTGGGGTGGATTTCATTTCACCACATACCACACGAAGGCTCTTAGCTTGTATTTTGTCCAACAATCGCATAGATTTTTTATTACATGGCTGTAGAAGAAAGGTGCCATAATCCAAATGGCTTCTTATTATGGGATTATAAAGTAATTTTTGTGAAAAGGAGTGGGAGCCCCACCATACACCTGATAGACTTCGTAATACATTAATATTCGCTTCACATTTGTTAGCTATGTTTTTGAGGTGAATTGCCCCTGATATTCTGGAGTCTAAAGTAACAACTAGAAATTTTACATTGTTGGAAAACGGAATAACTTCATTCTCAATAGATAGAGATATAGGGGTTATCTGTTTTTTTTTTGTAAATGTAATGGTGACACTTTTTGAGGCAGATAGGGAATTGGTCATTTAACCAGGAGTATAAGTAAGATAAAGCTGAATTAAGAGAGGAAGTAGCTTCTGTGAGGTCAGAAAAAGGAATATATAAGGCCATGTCGTCAGCATATTGCAGGATTTTATAGAAGGGAGTAACATAATGTTCTAAATCATAGGTGTACAGATTGTAAAGTAAAGGGCTTAGTACTGAACCTTGAGGGAGACCCCTCCGAAGGATGCGAGGAGATAGTGAAATGTTTTGAGATCGGACAGTAATGGAACGAACACTTAGGAGATTGCAAATGAATTTACTTAACATCACAGGGATTCTCAGCTGTCGCATTTTGCTTCTGAGAACTGGAATTAAGACATTATCATAAGCTGAAGAGAATCAAGGAAAACAGCAGCAACAGATTTTTTTGTACTAAAAGCAACATGAATATCGGTGACAAGGGTGGAGATATTGTCCATTACACTAAAGCCCTTTCTGAAACCAAATTGAGTGTGGGAAATAATATTATTATTTTCAAGAAACCATTCTAAACGATTTTTAACTAGATGTTCCATACATTTAAGTAACGTTGATGACAGAGCTATTGGTCGATAACTTATCGGGAGTCTGTCACCAAAACATTCTAGCCAATTAGATGGATCTGATTGAGGAGGTTTATCTATAAAGGATGATCGAAATTTTCGAATATTTCTCCAAACAAGAGAAGAGGGGGACCGCGGGGAGAGTTTCTCACAAAAACTAATCCATGACGGTTTCTTTTTTTTACGGAATAATTTTTGACATTGGGCTTTGACTTTTTTTAAATGTATGTAGTTTTCCAAGGACATAGAGCGGGAAAATGATTTTTCTGCTTGTTTACGCTCCTTAACTTTCAAAGAGCATTCAGCATCCCACCAAGGGGGTGATGAATATCTCTTTAAAGAGGAATTTTTGAGGGGGAAAGACTCACTGGCGGCTGCATTAAGGGCTTCGGTAAATGAAGAATATAAGGAAAGGACATTATTTTGTTGGACTGGAGGAAAATCAACTAATTTATTAGTAACTGAAAGTCTAAATTTGTCCCAATCAGCATTTTCTAATTTGTACTTTAATAGTGGAGGGGGTTGGGTGATTGGGGAAGTTCTAAATAGGAATGTGATAAGGATGGGAAGATGGTCACTGCCATGTGAGAATGTCAGCACTTTCCATTCCACGGAAGACAGGGAGGGAGAGCAAAGTGTAAGGTCAACAGCACTGGGATTTTGATTAGGGGGAGTCCTTCTGGTGGGTGTACCATCATTAAGGAGACCAATATTGAGACTATCGAAGATACCTATGAGAGCCGACCCAAAAGCATCACAGTGGGGTGAACCCCACATGTAATGATGGCTGTTAAAGTCACCAACAACAATAAAGGGGGCTGCAATTGATTCCAAAAGTGATTTAATTTCTGAGATGAAGGAAACATGGGGGTGAGGAATGTAAAGAGAAAGAATACTTATATTTGAGACCCGCGCAGCAATGGCATTAAAGCCTGAGGAATGAGAAGGGAGTGGAATAGAAATGATGGGAAGATTATTCCTTATTAAGAGAGCACAACCTCCATAGCCGTCGGGTCTGTCATCTCGGAGGCAAGAGTATCCAGAGACTCTAAAACGAGTCTCTGGTTTTAACCATGTCTCCGAGATGGCCATAAGGAAGGAGAACTTATTTATGAGGTATAACACCTCATGTTTTTTATTGCAGAGACCTCTGCAATTCCATTAAAGAATTTTCTTCATTTGAGACCTGTCCATGTTGTTGATTAAGAAGAAAAGAGAGTTTGTTAGCTACGATGTTCGGTAAATCTGTGTCACTAAATTTTGAAACCATATTGACAATAGTTAATAGAAGTAGTTCAAGTAAGTTATCCTGAGGGGATTCGTCGACTGGGGGATTCGTAGCCGCAGCCATTAGAAGGTTGAGAGGGTGAATAGTCTTTTATTAGAGCAGAATGAGCAACTTTGTCATACCCTTTTTGAGGAGGAGCTTGAGGACGAGGAGTAATGTTAATTGTTTTTTTATAGTTTTTATGAAGTGAAAGGGAAGGAGAGGCAGAGAAAGTAGGGGTGTTAGAAGGAGAGAAAGTAGGAGGGATAGGTAGGGTAGGGTTTGTTGAGGATTGGGTAATGTCCGCAAAAGAGCGATGAGCAGGGCGATGTTTAGAAGCAGCCTCTGAATATGAAATATTTTCTTCAGCCATGGTCAACTTTATAAGTTTTTGTCGAGAAAATTCAGGACAGCATTTGTTTATAGCTTCATGGGCACCAGAACACAGCAAACAAGAGGCAAGCTCAATGCTAACTGAGCACTGACTACCGGGATGGGGACCAGCGCACCTGTAACATCTAGGTCGAGACCTGCAGATGGATTGGGTATGACCAAATCGGCAACAATTATTACATTGAATAGTGGGATAGGTGTATAATTCAATAGAGAATGAAAATGGTAGCAATATATATGAGCTGGCAGGGATTGTACACTAAAAGTTAAAACCACTGATTGAGTTGGGATCCAATTAGGTTTGTCTTCTGCATGAACTTTTCTGCTTAACCTACGTGCTCGTAGAATAATACCATAGCCTAAAACTTCTGCCATATCTATGAATTCTTGCATTGTCCATTCTGTAGGGACTTGACGAACTATTCCCATACGGGAGACATTGAAACTAGGGATGACTCCCTGGTAGCCGTTATCTGCGAGGATGTTATTTTCCAAGAATTTATTTGCATCATTTCCATTATCAAATTCTACAGATATTTTGTTACGGCCAATACGCTTTACACCGTCTTTTTTAATATTTTAGATTTTATTTTTAAAAAGAAGATGACCAAATTTTATGGGGTGTATAGAGGATGAGGGATCAGGGGAGCAGCGGGACACATGAACTATAAATGGAGCTAGATCGGTGGATGAGTACAACTTTGGACCTAGGGATAAAGGATGATTATAAATATTATTAGATGAGATAGGCTCATTAAATTGTCTTTTTTGGGCACTGCCTTCACAGTCCTGTTCATTTGGCAAAGGTCGTTTTCTTCCTGGAACATCCATTTCGGAAGGCCCCCCATACGGAGGGTCGGGGGGTTTTTCAACCCCCATTATAACTAAATTTCTTAAAACTATTTACTTACCCATAAAGCTCCCAAGTTAGTAATATATAAAAAAAACAAAAAATAATAATAGTAAAAAAAACTCAAAGGAAACTGAAGAAAAAATTTAGAGACACCACAAGAAAAGAGTGCGGAGAGGATTTTGGTTAGTTTTTCTTTAGAAAAGTTTTTGAAGAATGCGGTAATATTATTTCTTCTTGATTATGTTCAGATAATTAAAGAAATCAGGAAACAGTTCACTAAACAATTAATTTGAGAAATTAATCACATTTAAAAGCATGAGAACGAAAGCGTCGCCGTGCGGTCAGCCATGTTTTTTCTAATTATCTAATATTTATTTATAAATATTTACAAACACAACCGGCCGGCGCACATTCGTCTGTTTATATCTTTAAATTTCTTGTTTTCTCTAGGTACACTTTAAAAAACTGCTACTTTATTTTTCTTCTTATTATGGCAACTCGTGCAACTTGTTCATTTCTGCCAGTGTCACGTCAGTGTATAATTTAACCTTCAGATAACTAACAGATTTTCATTTAAATTAAATTTATTATTCATATTCTAATGTTTAAAAGGATGAAAATTAAAAATAATAAACAATTTTATTTCAATCATTTATTACAAAATCTCAAAAACAAAATATCACCTTTTTACCTACAAAAATAATGGTATATTTTAACTTAATAGCCAATTATATATATTATATCATTACTAACATTGTATTATCCCTTACATTATAATATACAATAGAATATTTAAAAAAAACATAAAAAGGTTTTTCTGCCCATTGTTCTAGGACAAATACAAATTTGAATCTGTGAGCACGAATTGGGCACTCTGATTTCGTTTCTTCGACAATTTTTCTAAGATAACGAATATTTTTTTGGCGTTTTTCATTTCTGTTTTATATTCTTCAAATAATTCTCTTTGAGTCCTAATCCTAAGTTTCTTAGAGCTTATTGCCATATTATACATTATCTATAGACTTTTTTTTTCAAACTTCCAAATTCATTTTATATTTCTAGTAAGAATGTCGTCAAATTGTAAATTACTTACTAAGAAAACAACATGATAATATGAAATGCTTTTATGCCTGTTCCATTAGAGACCCACAAGTAGTTCTTTGTCGTATAGCAATAAACCAAGAAGTTCTTCGAGCCAAGAGTTTATTGCTTTAGACATTATCTACGGATGTTTTTTTTTAAACTTCCAAATTCATGTTATATTTCTAGTAAGCATGTCGTTAAATTGTAAATTACGTACTAAGAAAACGACATGATAATATGAAATGCTTCTATGCCTGTTCTATCAGAGGCCTACAAGTAGGTAGTTCTTTGTCGTATACTAATAAACCAAGAAGTTCTACGAGCCAACAGCTTATTGTTTTAGAAGACAGTATCTACAGAGTTTTTTTTTCTAACTTCCAAATTCATGTTATATTTCTAGTAAGCATCTCGTCAATTTACAAATAACTTACTAATAAAACGACATGATAATATGAAATGCTTCTATGCTTGTTCTATCAGGGGCCTACAAGTAGTTCTTTGTCGTATTCCAATAAACCAAGAAGATTTTAGAGCCAAGAGCTTAGACATTATCCACAGGGTTTTTTTTTTCAAATTTACAAATTCATGGTATATTTCTAGTAAGCATGTCGTCAAATTGTAAATTACTTACTAAGAAAACGACATAATAAAATGCTTCTATGCCTGTTCCATCAGAGGCCCACAATAGTCTTTGTCGTATACAAATAAACCAAGAAGTTCTTCGAGCTCTGTTATTATAATTTCTATACTAGTAGGGCCTGTCCTGGTTTCAATGAAGCAAAACTGTATTTGTTTTTGTAATTTCTTTCAATAAAAAAACGCTTTGGGTAATGACCGTTGCCAGCAGCGGACTGCTACAGGCTCAAGATACAATAATTTAAAATATAACACAAAAAACAATGAAAAGCCCTATAAATACAAAAAAATAGCACTTACGTTTTAGCTGCGTGCAATACAACGTGGGGTCTCACAGACCCCAGAGGCATATCATAATCAGTCTATTTGGCATATTCATTCATTCATATCTTTATTTCCACCATAGGTACAATACAGAACACTTGGTTATCGTCATACATAATAAAATAACTAATCAAATGAAATACAAACAAAGATGAAAAATAATAACTATGATACAGCTAGTAACCAAAAGGTACATATAAAATACAAAAGCTATATAGCATAAAATCAAATGTACAAACAACAAGAAATAAAATAAAAATTTAGATGCTATTTATGTATTTCAATATAAATTTTTTAGTAAAATTGCAGCTGTAAATAGGCTTTGTCGGTGAGATAAATCAAATAAAAAATAGTACAAATATGTTAGCAGCTGTATAGGGGCTTTGTCCTAAATACATCAATGTCTTTAAACACTATAAAAATATATATTTAAAAAAAATATATGATAGTATGCAATAAATAACTAAGCGACAGTTAATGGCCTCTGTCAGAAATATTTTATAAAGATATAATTAATAATGGGTCAGTATAATAAAACGTAATGTCACAACACAACTTAATTAAATATCAATACAAAACAAGTAATACAAATAATAGACCGAAGTCAAATGCTATGTGAAGTCTTTTATATCATATAGTTTAAGGTCCCCCGTCCCAGAGACAATTCTGACATTTTCTTTTAAATACTTTTGAATTTAGTTTCTTCCAATCATCGTCTATTTTATTATAAAATTTTACACTATTTATAACATAACTTTTATACTTTGTATTTAATCTACATTTAATATTAGAAATTTTATTTTTGTTTCTTGTTGAGAACGAGTGCTTATCAGAGTTCAATGGAGTATTATGAATATTTTTATTTGCATATATAACATTATTTAATACATACATAGATGGTAATGTCGCACTCGAGATTATCTGGAGGTACAAATTAATAGCACTAAAATTAAAAGAGATATCCATAAAATATTACGCCTGGGGTATTAAACCCCACGTTGTACGCGGAAGGTTAAAACTCAAAATCACTTTACCGCGATACATCGAAAAGGTTTCTTGTGTTACCAAAACTAACTTTTTTAACTACTTCTCAGAACTAACTAAGATGAAACAACAACAAAAAATATATAAACTTTACTATTAAGTGATATAAATCACCAAATTTACAAACTAATTATTACTTATTACCAATAAACTTAATCTAATATACTAAATTAAATTCCTCCATTATCAAACTTTAACTTAATATAATTTTCTCTTTAAAAACACATTAAATTATAAAGTACTTCATATGACATTATACTAAGTACTAATGCTTTGGATTTAATTTTCAAGGTTTGAATAGTCTGTGCAATGAAATAAAAATATATTAAAAAAACTTTACGCAAAAACTGTTTTGTCTATGGTGCTTGCGACAACGCGAACGCACGAAGTTTAGTAACTCGGAATACGAATCGACGTCATCGCAACTCACGGAAAAATTGTAACGCGCGGTCTTGTCGTGTTTAACGTTTGCAAACTCGGAATAAGGCCCCAGGCCGTAATGAATCTTTGAATCTATGGTTTAGAGTCGTTCTGACGTTTTTAATAAATCTGAGACATGTAGCAACTACACGAATAAGCCTCGTAAATGATGAAAACCGGTCGATGATTTCAATAAATAGATTGTCTCCTGGTCCTTTATCACGAGTATAAAAGACCAAGGATGAGGATTTCATTTCCTCGCACGGGTTCAGAAGCTTAGGTTCTCTGCAAGTTGGCCAACGTGCCAACTCGCAGGACAGCCATTCTGGACCAGACCACAGCGGCTGCAGTCCGCGAGCTGAGAACAACTCAAGCCGCGGCTGTGTCGAAACATGTCTCCACTGTTTGGCGGGCACTGAATCTATAGCTTGGACAACGCGGTGAGGTCTCACGAATTTTTTTAGCTTATGCGGTTCAGTGTTAAGCCATGACAACACTGTACTACTATCGGTAAAAGCGATTTGATCTGTTATATTAATTCTATCGCTAAGCAAAGTAAACATATGTTTAAGACAGCGCGAAAGCAAGGCCGCGCCACATAGCTCCAATCGCCAAAGGAGCCACTTTGGACTTTGCGATCAACAAATTAATATGCACAGAATTATTTTTAATAGCGCGAAGATAGACGCAACAACCGTACGCCTTTGTGGATCCGTCACAAAAGCCGACGAGTTGGAAATCTTCTGCGTGTCGCGGTTCGACCAAACGAGGTAGTTGAATAAATTTTAAATTGTTTAGCTCGGAAACAAATTCATTCCAGACTTTCGTTAAGTCATAGGGAATGGGTTCGTCCCATGATAACTTCAGACGCCAAAGATCCTGAAGGAGCAGTTTCACGATAAGCGTGACCGGAGTTAACCAGCCTAGAGGGTCAAAAATACGAGCAACATTTGACAATATGGAGCGCTCGGTGCACTCGGCTCGTATTTCAGAAGCAGAGTAGGTAAAATAATCTCCTTTCGGATCCCATTGAACTCCTGTTCAGATGATAGGGTCTGAAGAAACTCGCGAGAATTTCTGCTCCATTTGTGAAGTTCAAACCTAGCACAATGTAGCAGTTGGGTCAGCTCGAGTTTAAGCTAAAGCGCTTCTTCTACCGATGACGTACCAGTGATTATGTCATTCATATAGACGTCATAAGCTCCGTGATCAGCTGCAAGTTGTTGCAAAGTCCGAATGGCTAAATAAGGTGAGCTGCTCACACCGTAGGTAACGGTGCAGAGCACGTATTCAGCCATGGTCTCCGATGGTGAGTCTCGCCATAGGATATGCTGCCAAGGACGATCCTCAGGTCTTATTAAAATAGCTCGATACATCTTAGAGATGTCACTCGTAAAAGTATGAAGACGGAACTTTGCAAGAATATCGATAATATTCGCTTGCAGCTTAGGGCCGGTATACACTAAGTCATTTAGTGATAATCCATTAGAGGATTTGGAACTCGCATCAAACACAACACGTAGCTTGGTTGTTGTGCTGTCAGGACGAATCACGCAGTGGTGAGGTATTATATATCTACCAACAGGCGGTTGAGAGTTCACAAGTTCCATATGGTCGAGATTGTCGTAATCTCGCATAAAAGTTACATCGCTTTTAAGCTGATTATGTTTAGTTAAACGTTTTTCTAAATTAATAAATCGCCGTAAGGAATTATTATAAGAATGGCCAAGCACGGGGTTAGATTCTTTCAATAAAATAGGCACTTCATATTTGCCATCTGAATTTTGATGAACCAATTTAGAGTATAAACGTTTGCATTCTTCATCTTCTGGCGCAACGATTCGGTATTGTGGAGGCTCCTCGACTTCCCAAAAACGCTGGACCACTTCGTCGATATCGAGCGTGGATGCCACCAGGGATGTGACGGAGGGTGGTGGTCGACACCCTGCGTCGAGCTTCCCTGTGAGGATCCATCCGAAAATAGCCCGGCCCAGGTTTACCTGTCGCCATGCACAGTGCATGGCAACAGTGATGAAGCAGTTCTGCGCCCCGCTGTCAATAAGAGCGCGTACGAGTTGCGGGGGGCCGGACGCGGCTCGCGCCAGCAGCGTACAGGTACCCAGCAGCACGAGAGCTCGGCTTGTACCATGGTGAACGCTGAAACTCATGTTATTTTCAGCTACCGTGTCGGAACAGGTGGGCAATTCTCGCGCTTTCGACATCCATCTCGATTCGAGACTTTTAAATGAAAAATGACTAAATATGTCATTTTTCGTTCAATATTTATATATTTTTTATTAATTAATTAATATTTATTATTTATTTCGTTTAATATTAGATATTTTTGAACGAAAAATGGCATATTTAGTAATTTTTCGTTTAAAAATCTCGAATCGAGATGAATCTCGAAAGCGCGAGAATCGCCCATCTGGGGCCTTATTCCGAGTTTGCAACCGCTAATCACGACAAGACGTTGCGCAATCTATAAGTATGGAAATATAAGCTCTAATCCAATGGTTTTATAGTATGTATTAGGTTGGCTATTATAATGCAGCCATCTTGAAATACACGAATTCTTCGCAAGTTTAAACATGTATGGAGCATTGGAATTTCAACTTTATAATTAACAGGATAGAACTTACATTTTAATACCCGTACTTTACGCAAAATGCGCGACGGTGAACGTGTCAAAACTCGGAATAAAGCCCCAGGTGGGCGATTCTCGCGCTTTCGAGATTCATCTCGATTCGAGATTTTTAAACAAAAAATTACTAAATATGTCATTTTTCGTTCAATATTTATATATTTATTATGTATTAATTAATATTTATTATTTATTTCGTTTAATGTTCGATATTTTTGAACGAAAAATGGCATATTTAGTCATTTTTCTAAAAACTTAAGAGCCTTAAATAATTTGAGCCAATCCACCACTCAGTGGGATATTTTAATTATTTACATTGTGTCTGCTAAGTTAGATAATTACACACGCATTAAGTGGGAAGAATATAGTGATGGCCTAAAAGATATTGCAACATTTGATTTTTTTTTACCTTTCTTAAAAATCGTGCAAATATTCTCGAGACCATCAACCAATCAAAACGTGATAAGGATAAGATAATGCATAAAAACACACAATTATCCTCGTATTCATATAAACAAGATAAAAATGTTCATACAAATTCCTTCGCCGCCTCCACTATTCAGTCTAGAAATACTCAATTAGCATGTGCCATGTGCCAAGGTGACCACCACATATATAATTGCCAGCTATTCAAATCCTTGACCATTAATGAGCGGCTTTCTAAGGTCAATGATTTAAAATTATGTTTAAATTGTTTACGAAGCGATCATAATAATATTCAAAGGTGCAGATTCAAGAATTGTCAAAGTCAAAGTCAAAGTCAAAAATATTTATTTCATGTAAACCTTTACAGGCATTTATGAAAAGTCCAAAAAAAAAAAAAAAAGTATATATAAGGTCCTGTGTGTACTTGGCCAGGTCGCCATTCCTCCCACAGACAAATGTTGAGAATATAATACAAAATAAACAAATCGTAAACTATTAAACTATTGTCCTTGCGGGAAGAAAAAAAAAAAAAAAAAAAAAACAACCCAACCGAACACACACTACATAACCAACCAGTTTAAGACTAGGTGGTTAGCTGGTTCCATTGACCTGTCAATCGTTGACTGCCCTGCAAAAGTGCCACCAAGGCGACCAACCCAACAGACCATAGCTACGCCCCAAATATACATACTTTAGTATAGGTAATCAAAATATACCTACAAGTAGATAGATGAAAGGTATCTTTTAGGGCGCAAACGCTGATCACAAGTCGATCGCCTCAGAGACACCCTGGAGAAAAAGGTACCAGCAAGTAAAATCAGTTCTTACCATCTGTATGCCGATGACTTGCAACTGTCGCTGCACTTTGAAATGAGCGACGTAAATGGCGCGATCTCCAAAGTGAATAGCGATTTGGAAGCTATTCGAGTACGCTCGCAAAATCTCGGTATCCTAGTCAACCCTTGCAAGACGCAGGTCATGATCCTTGGCTCCAAACACATGTTGAGCAGACTGGATTTGGGAGCCATTTCTCCAGTATTATTTAATAATTTTCCACTTCCTTTTTGCCAACATGCTAAGAACCTTGGTGTGCACCTGTCCTCCGATCTTTCCTGGAATTATCACGTCGCTGATGTCAGTAAACGTATTTTCTCCAGTATGCATTCGCTAAAGCGGTCTCAGTATCTTATTCCTTTTAAGTCAAAGCTCATGTTGGTCAATTCACTGCTTCTACCTATCATTGATTACGCTGATGTCTCCTATTCGGATGTTACTGAAGATCTACTTAACAAACTTGACCGCCTCCTTAATATGTGCATACGTTTTGTCTTCGGCCTGCGTAAATTTGATCATGTTACCGAATACCGCAAACAGTTAAGGTGGCTTAATATCCGGTCTCGTAGATCAGTACACATGCTATCCTTTTTATATAATATACTATATAACCCTAATACTCCCTCTTACCTTAAGACTCGTTTTCTTTTCCTTGGTGATTCGCACGATCGTCCCCTCCGTTCCTCTGTCAATAACCTTCTAAAAATCCCGTCACACGTCTCTTCCAAATATTCAGATTCGTTTACGGTGTCAGCTGCTCGCCAGTGGAATTTGCTTCCTCTGACTATAAGATCAGCCCCTTCCATCGGGGTGTTTAAACGCTTGCTCACTGCTCACTATCTGAACGCTTAAACCAGATCTAAGTGACATTTTTTGTATGGTATGGTATGTATGTTTATGTATTACATTTATTATATTATATACAGTATTTAAGTAGTATAAGTATTGTTATGCATCTAATGCATCATTGTTAAAATTATATGTATATCCTTCTATCGAAAGTTCCGCACCCTAAGCATATTTCACTCTCTCAAAGGTTAGCTGGTAGAAAATGCCTAAGGCATTAAGCTCGCCTATGTACAATTTTGTGCAATAAAGAATTTAAAATAAATAAATAAATAAAAAACTCTGATGTTCTACATGTACCGTATCATCGGAGGAGCATGGTCCTGCATGGTTATTGACTTAAACCTATGCTTATAGCATGTGGTATATACTCTCATCCTACTGAAGAGCACGCGTAGAACACCCCAAGGCAGATATACTATCTTACAATATTGAAAGTACAGAATTACAGAACACAACATTTCTTTGATGCCAGCGCCGGTCTATCAGCAGAAGATTTTTCGGGATCTCCGCTTCTTATATGATAACAATCAAACGTGCGTGCCCAGCGGAGATCCAAGGCCCCCACAGCAGCACCCGATCACGGACGTAACGTATGTGTCAGCCATCCTTCTGCTCAACCAGGCCCTTAGGGTGCAGACCAGAACCCGGCACACGCGCCACCACTGCAATGACCTTCAAAGGAGAGGAAATCCGCTGGATACGTATACTACTACATTGCAGGGCCAAATACATAGCTGAATCCAAGGCCTGCGCAAACATCAACTAGTTAAAAAAAAACATGGAAATGTATTCTATAACTCTGTTAACAAAATAACTTAAAATAAATAAGACAAATTAACATAAATGTTAAGTAATAACTAATTATTACCTTGTAGAAAATAGTAAATATTTAAAATTAAAATAATGATAAAAGGTTATAGTAATAACAAGTTATTACCTCATCCAAAAATATATAAAAAAATACCTATTATAGTATAAAAATATATATATATACCTATAATAGTAAAATTGAATGCGACTACAATTTCGTAGCAAAAATATTTATGTCATAATCAAGTATCTTAGAAATGATTCTTCACCTTAAAACTTTTATAGTGAATAAAGCTTTGCCTTATCTTTTGAAAAATATGTTCCAAAATTTCTTACAGTGGGGCCTTGATTGAAAAAAATGAAGGAAACTACAGTTTCATAGTAAAAAAACTCATGTCATAATTAGGCATCTTAGAAATCTTTCTTCACCTTGCAACTTATACAGTTAATAAAGCTTTGCCTTATCTATCGAAAAATGTGTTTCAAAATTCCTTACAGAGGGGACTTGACTGAAAAAATTGAGTGCGACAACAGTTTCGTAGCAAAAATATTTATGTCATAATCAAGTATCTTAGAAATGATTCTTCACCTTAAAACTTTTATAGTGAATAAAGCTTTGCCTTATCTTTTGAAAAATATGTTCCAAAATTTCTTACAGTGGGGCCTTGATTGAAAAAAAATAGTGAAACTACAATTTCGTAGTAAAAATTTACATATCATAATTAAGAATCTTAGAAATCTTTCTTCACCTTACAAGTTATACGGTAAATAAAGATTTGCCATATCTATCAAAAAATATGTTCCAAAGTTCCTTACAGTGGGGCCTTGATTGAAAAAAAATAGTGAAAGTACAATTTTGTAGTAAAAACTTTCATGTCAAAATTAAGCATCTTAGAAATCTTTCTTCACCTTACAACTTATATAGTAAATAAAGCTTTGCCTCATCTATCGAAAAATATGTTCCAAAATTCCTTACAGTGGGGCCTTGACTGAAAAAATTTAGTGATACTACAATTTCGTAGTAAAAAATATCATATAATAATTAAGCATCTTAGAAATCTTTCTTCACCTAACAACTTATACAGTTAATAAAGCTTTGCCTTATCTATCGAAAAATGTGTTTCAAAATTCCTTACAGAGGGGACTTGACTGAAAAAATTGAGTGCGACTACAATTTCGTAGTAAAAATTTTTATGTCATAATCAAGTATCTTAGAAATGATCCTTCACCTTAAAGCTTTTATAGTGAATAAAGCTTTGCCTTATCCTTTGAAAAATATGTTCCAAAATTTCTTACAGTGGGGCCTTGAATGAAAAAAATGAAGGAAACTACAATTTCGTAGTAAAAAATATCATATAATAATTAAGCATCTTAGAAATCTTTCTTCACCTTACAACTAATACAGTTAATAAAGCTTTGCTTTATCTATCGAAAAATGTGTTTCAAAATTCCTTACAGAGGGGACTTGACTGAAAAAATTGAGTGCGACTACAATTTCGTAGTAAAAAATTTTATGTCATAATCAAGTATCTTAGAAATGATCCTTCACCTTAAAACTTATATAGTGAATAAAGCTTTGCCTTATCTATCGAAAAATATGTTCCAAAATTCCTTACAGAGGGAACTTGACTAAAAAAATTGAATGCGACTACAATTTCGTAGCAAAAAAATTTATGTCATAATCACGTATCTTAGAAATGATCCTTCACCTTAAAACTTTTATAGTGAATAAAGCTTTGCCTTATCTTTTGAAAAATATGTTCCAAAATTTCTTACAGTGGGGCCTTGACTGAAAAAAATTAAGGAAACTACAGTTTCATAGTAAAAAATTTCATGTCATAATTAGGCATCTTAGAAATCTTTTTTCACCTTACAACTTATACAGTTAATAAAGCTTTGCCTTATCTATCGAAAAATGTGTTTCAAAATTCCTTACAGAGGGGACTTGACTGAAAAATTTGAGTGCGACTACAATTTCGTAGTAAAAAATATTATATAATAATTAAGCATCTTAGAAATCTTTCTTCACCTTACAACTTATACAGTTAATAAAGCTTTGCCTTATCTATCGAAAAATGTGTTTCAAAATTCCTTACAGTGGGGCCTTGACTGAAAAAAATAAAGGAAACTACAGTTTCATAGTAAAAAAATTTATGTCATAATCAAGTATCTTAGAAATGATCCTTCACCTTAATACTTATATAGTGAATAAAGCTTTGCCTTATCTATCGAAAAATGTGTTTCAAAATTCCTTACAGAGGGGACTTGACTGAAAAAATTGAGTGCGACTACAATTTCGTAGTAAAAAATTTTATGTCATAATCAAGTATCTTAGAAATGATCCTTCACCCTAAAACTTATATAGTGAATAAAGTTTTGCCTTATCTATCGAAAAATATGTTCCAAAATTCCTTACAGTGGGGCCTTGACTGAAAAAATTTAGTGAAACTACAATTTCGTAGTAAAAAATACCATATTATAATTAAGCATCTTAGAAATCTTTCTTCACCTTACAACTTATACAGTTAATAAAGCTTTGCCTTATCTATCGAAAAATGTGTTTCAAAATTCCTTACAGAGGGGACTTGACTGAAATAATTGAGTGCGACTACAATTTCGTAGTAAAAAAATTTATGTCATCATAATCAATTATCTTAGAAATGATCCTTCACCTTAAAGCTTTTATAGTGAATAAAGCTTTGCCTTATCTTTTGAAAAATATGTTCCAAAATTTCTTACAGTGGGGCATTGATTGAAAAAAATGAAGGAAACTACAGTTTCATAGTAAAAAAATTCATGTCATAATTAGGCATCTTAGAAATCTTTCTTCACCTTACAACTTATACAGTTATTAAAGCTTTGCCTTATCTATCGAAAAATGTGTTTCAAAATTCCTTACAGAGGGGACTTGACTGAAAAAATTGAGTGCGACTACAATTTCGTAGTAAAAATTTTTATGTCATAATCAAGTATCTTAGAAATGATCCTTCACCTTAAAGCTTTTATAGTGAATAAAGCTTTGCCTTATCCTTTGAAAAATATGTTCCAAAATTTCTTACAGTGGGGCCTTGACTGAAAAAAATTAAGGAAACTACAATTTCGTAGTAAAAAATATCATATAATAATTAAGCATCTTAGAAATCTTTCTTCACCTTACAACTAATACAGTTAATAAAGCTTTGCTTTATCTATCGAAAAATGTGTTTCAAAATTCCTTACAGAGGGGACTTGACTGAAAAAATTGAGTGCGACTACAATTTCGTAGTAAAAAATTTTATGTCATAATCAAGTATCTTAGAAATGATCCTTCACCTTAAAACTTATATAGTGAATAAAGCTTTGCCTTATCTATCGAAAAATATGTTCCAAAATTCCTTACAGAGGGAACTTGACTAAAAAAATTGAATGCGACTACAATTTCGTAGCAAAAAAATTTATGTCATAATCACGTATCTTAGAAATGATCCTTCACCTTAAAACTTTTATAGTGAATAAAGCTTTGCCTTATCTTTTGAAAAATATGTTCCAAAATTTCTTACAGTGGGGCCTTGACTGAAAAAAATGAAGGAAACTACAGTTTCATAGTAAAAAATTTCATGTCATAATTAGGCATCTTAGAAATCTTTTTTCACCTTACAACTTATACAGTTAATAAAGCTTTGCCTTATCTATCGAAAAATGTGTTTCAAAATTCCTTACAGAGGGGACTTGACTGAAAAATTTGAGTGCGACTACAATTTCGTAGTAAAAAATATCATATAATAATTAAGCATCTTAGAAATCTTTCTTCACCTTACAACTTATACAGTTAATAAAGCTTTGCCTTATATATCGAAAAATGTGTTTCAAAATTCCTTACAGTGGGGCCTTGACTGAAAAAAATGAAGGAAACTACAGTTTCATAGTAAAAAATTTTATGTCATAATCAAGTATCTTAGAAATGATCCTTCACCTTAATACTTATATAGTGAATAAAGCTTTGCCTTATCTATCGAAAAATGTGTTTCAAAATTCCTTACAGAGGGGACTTGACTGAAAAAATTGAGTGCGACTACAATTTCGTAGTAAAAAATTTTATGTCATAATCAAGTATCTTAGAAATGATCCTTCACCCTAAAACTTATATAGTGAATAAAGTTTTGCCTTATCTATCGAAAAATATGTTCCAAAATTCCTTACAGTGGGGCCTTGACTGAAAAAATTTAGTGAAACTACAATTTCGTAGTAAAAAATACCATATTATAATTAAGCATCTTAGAAATCTTTCTTCACCTTACAACTTATACAGTTAATAAAGCTTTGCCTTATCTATCGAAAAATGTGTTTCAAAATTCCTTACAGAGGGGACTTGACTGAAAAAATTGAGTGCGACTACAATTTCGTAGTAAAAAAATTTATGTCATAATCAATTATCTTAGAAATGATCCTTCACCTTAAAGCTTTTATAGTGAATAAAGCTTTGCCTTATCTTTTGAAAAATATATTCCAAAATTTCTTACAGTGGGGCCTTGATTGAAAAAAATGAAGGGAACTACAGTTTCATAGTAAAAAAATTCATGTCATAATTAGGCATCTTAGAAATCTTTCTTCACCTTACAACTTATACAGTTATTAAAGCTTTGCCTTATCTATCGAAAAATGTGTTTCAAAATTCCTTACAGAGGAAACTTGACTGAAAAAATTGAGTGGGACTACAATTTCGTAGTAAAAAAGTTTATGTCATAATCAAGTATCTTAGAAATGATCCTTCACCTTAAAACTTATATAGTGAACAAAGCTTTGCCTTATCTATTAAAAAATATGTTCCAAAATTCCTTACAGTTGGGCCTTGACTGAAAAAATTGAGTGCGACTACAATTTCGTAGTAAAAAATTTTATGTCATAATCAAGTATCTTAGAAATGATCCTTCACCCTAAAACTTATATAGTGAATAAAGTTTTGCCTTATCTATCGAAAAATATGTTCCAAAATTCCTTACAGTGGGGCCTTGACTGAAAAAAATTAGTGAAACTACAATTTCGTAGTAAAAAATACCATATTATAATTAAGCATCTTAGAAATCTTTCTTCACCTTACAACTTATACAGTTAATAAAGCTTTGCCTTATCTATCGAAAAATGTGTTTCAAAATTCCTTACAGAGGGGACTTGACTGAAAAAATTGAGTGCGACTACAATTTCGTAGTAAAAAAATTTATGTCATCATAATCAATTATCTTAGAAATGATCCTTCACCTTAAAGCTTTTATAGTGAATAAAGCTTTGCCTTATCTTTTGAAAAATATGTTCCAAAATTTCTTACAGTGGGGCATTGATTGAAAAAAATGAAGGAAACTACAGTTTCATAGTAAAAAAATTCATGTCATAATTAGGCATCTTAGAAATCTTTCTTCACCTTACAACTTATACAGTTATTAAAGCTTTGCCTTATCTATCGAAAAATGTGTTTCAAAATTCCTTACAGAGGGGACTTGACTGAAAAAATTGAGTGCGACTACAATTTCGTAGTAAAATTTTTTATGTCATAATCAAGTATCTTAGAAATGATCCTTCACCTTAAAGCTTTTATAGTGAATAAAGCTTTGCCTTATCCTTTGAAAAATATGTTCCAAAATTTCTTACAGTGGGGCCTTGACTGAAAAAAATGAAGGAAACTACAATTTCGTAGTAAAAAATATCATATAATAATTAAGCATCTTAGAAATCTTTCTTCACCTTACAACTAATACAGTTAATAAAGCTTTGCTTTATCTATCGAAAAATGTGTTTCAAAATTCCTTACAGAGGGGACTTGACTGAAAAAATTGAGTGCGACTACAATTTCGTAGTAAAAAATTTTATGTCATAATCAAGTATCTTAGAAATGATCCTTCACCTTAAAACTTATATAGTGAATAAAGCTTTGCCTTATCTATCGAAAAATATGTTCCAAAATTCCTTACAGAGGGAACTTGACTAAAAAAATTGAATGCGACTACAATTTCGTAGCAAAAAAATTTATGTCATAATCACGTATCTTAGAAATGATCCTTCACCTTAAAACTTTTATAGTGAATAAAGCTTTGCCTTATCTTTTGAAAAATATGTTCCAAAATTTCTTACAGTGGGGCCTTGACTGAAAAAAATGAAGGAAACTACAGTTTCATAGTAAAAAATTTCATGTCATAATTAGGCATCTTAGAAATCTTTTTTCACCTTACAACTTATACAGTTAATAAAGCTTTGCCTTATCTATCGAAAAATGTGTTTCAAAATTCCTTACAGAGGGGACTTGACTGAAAAATTTGAGTGCGACTACAATTTCGTAGTAAAAAATATCATATAATAATTAAGCATCTTAGAAATCTTTCTTCACCTTACAACTTATACAGTTAATAAAGCTTTGCCTTATCTATCGAAAAATGTGTTTCAAAATTCCTTACAGTGGGGCCTTGACTGAAAAAAATGAAGGAAACTACAGTTTCATAGTAAAAAATTTTATGTCATAAACAAGTATCTTAGAAATGATCCTTCACCTTAATACTTATATAGTGAATAAAGCTTTGCCTTATCTATCGAAAAATGTGTTTCAAAATTCCTTACAGAGGGGACTTGACTGAAAAAATTGAGTGCGACTACAATTTCGTAGTAAAAAATTTTATGTCATAATCAAGTATCTTAGAAATGATCCTTCACCCTAAAACTTATATAGTGAATAAAGTTTTGCCTTATCTATCGAAAAATATGTTCCAAAATTCCTTACAGTGGGGCCTTGACTGAAAAAATTTAGTGAAACTACAATTTCGTAGTAAAAAATACCATATTATAATTAAGCATCTTAGAAATCTTTCTTCACCTTACAACTTATACAGTTAATAAAGCTTTGCCTTATCTATCGAAAAATGTGTTTCAAAATTCCTTACAGAGGGGACTTGACTGAAAAAATTGAGTGCGACTACAATTTCGTAGTAAAAAAATTTATGTCATAATCAATTATCTTAGAAATGATCCTTCACCTTAAAGCTTTTATAGTGAATAAAGCTTTGCCTTATCTTTTGAAAAATATATTCCAAAATTTCTTACAGTGGGGCCTTGATTGAAAAAAATGAAGGGAACTACAGTTTCATAGTAAAAAAATTCATGTCATAATTAGGCATCTTAGAAATCTTTCTTCACCTTACAACTTATACAGTTATTAAAGCTTTGCCTTATCTATCGAAAAATGTGTTTCAAAATTCCTTACAGAGGAAACTTGACTGAAAAAATTGAGTGCGACTACAATTTCGTAGTAAAAAAATTTATGTCATAATCAAGTATCTTAGAAATGATCCTTCACCTTAAAACTTATATAGTGAACAAAGCTTTGCCTTATCTATTAAAAAATATGTTCCAAAATTCCTTACAGTGGGGCCTTGACTGAAAAAATTGAGTGCGACTACAATTTCGTAGTAAAAAATTTTATGTCATAATCAAGTATCTTAGAAATGATCCTTCACCCTAAAACTTATATAGTGAATAAAGTTTTGCCTTATCTATCGAAAAATATGTTCCAAAATTCCTTACAGTGGGGCCTTGACTGAAAAAATTTAGTGAAACTACAATTTCGTAGTAAAAAATACCATATTATAATTAAGCATCTTAGAAATCTTTCTTCACCTTACAACTTATACAGTTAATAAAGCTTTGCCTTATCTATCGAAAAATGTGTTTCAAAATTCCTTACAGAGGGGACTTGACTGAAAAAATTGAGTGCGACTACAATTTCGTAGTAAAAAAATTTATGTCATAATCAATTATCTTAGAAATGATCCTTCACCTTAAAGCTTTTATAGTGAATAAAGCTTTGCCTTATCTTTTGAAAAATATGTTCCAAAATTTCTTACAGTGGGGCCTTGATTGAAAAAAATGAAGGAAACTACAGTTTCATAGTAAAAAAATTCATGTCATAATTAGGCATCTTAGAAATGATCCTTCACCTTAAAGCTTTTATAGTGAATAAAGCTTTGCCTTATCTTTTGAAAAATATATTCCAAAATTTCTTACAGTGGGGCCTTGATTGAAAAAAATGAAGGGAACTACAGTTTCATAGTAAAAAAATTCATGTCATAATTAGGCATCTTAGAAATCTTTCTTCACCTTACAACTTATACAGTTATTAAAGCTTTGCCTTATCTATCGAAAAATGTGTTTCAAAATTCCTTACAGAGGAAACTTGACTGAAAAAATTGAGTGCGACTACAATTTCGTAGTAAAAAAATTTATGTCATAATCAAGTATCTTAGAAATGATCCTTCACCTTAAAACTTATATAGTGAACAAAGCTTTGCCTTATCTATTAAAAAATATGTTCCAAAATTCCTTACAGTGGGGCCTTGACTGAAAAAATTGAGTGCGACTACAATTTCGTAGTAAAAAATTTTATGTCATAATCAAGTATCTTAGAAATGATCCTTCACCCTAAAACTTATATAGTGAATAAAGTTTTGCCTTATCTATCGAAAAATATGTTCCAAAATTCCTTACAGTGGGGCCTTGACTGAAAAAATTTAGTGAAACTACAATTTCGTAGTAAAAAATACCATATTATAATTAAGCATCTTAGAAATCTTTCTTCACCTTACAACTTATACAGTTAATAAAGCTTTGCCTTATCTATCGAAAAATGTGTTTCAAAATTCCTTACAGAGGGGACTTGACTGAAAAAATTGAGTGCGACTACAATTTCGTAGTAAAAAAATTTATGTCATAATCAATTATCTTAGAAATGATCCTTCACCTTAAAGCTTTTATAGTGAATAAAACTTTGCCTTATCTTTTGAAAAATATGTTCCAAAATTTCTTACAGTGGGGCCTTGATTGAAAAAAATGAAGGAAACTACAGTTTCATAGTAAAAAAATTCATGTCATAATTAGGCATCTTAGAAATCTTTCTTCACCTTACAACTTATACAGTTATTAAAGCTTTGCCTTATCTATCGAAAAATGTGTTTCAAAATTCCTTACAGAGGGGACTTGACTGAAAAAATTGAGTGCGACTACAATTTCGTAGTAAAAAATATCATATAATAATTAAGCATCTTAGAAATCTTTCTTCACCTAACAACTTATACAGTTAATAAAGCTTTGCCTTATCTATCGAAAAATGTGTTTCAAAATTCCTTACAGAGGGGACTTGACTGAAAAATTTGAGTGCAACTACAATTTCGTAGTAAAAAATATCATATAATAATTAAGCATCTTAGAAATCTTTCTTAAGGCCCCACTGTAAGGAATTTTGGAATATATTTTTCGATAGATAAGGCAAAGCTTTATTTACTATAAAATGTGTTTCAAAATTCCTTACAGAGGGGACTTGACTGAAAAAATTGAGTGCGACTACAATTTCGTAGTAAAAAAATTTATGTCATAATCAAGTATCTTAGAAATGATCCTTCACCTTAAAACTTATATAGTAAATAAAGCTTTGCCTTATCTATCGAAAAATATATTCCAAAATTCCTTACAGTGGGGCCTTAAGAAAGATTTCTAAGATGCTTAATTATTATATGATATTTTTTACTACGAAATTGTAGTTGCACTCAAATTTTTCAGTCAAGTCCCCTCTGTAAGGAATTTTGAAACACATTTTTCGATAGATAAGGCAAAGCTTTATTAACTGTATAAGTTGTTAGGTGAAGAAAGATTTCTAAGATGCTTAATTATTATATGATATTTTTTACTACGAAATTGTAGTCGCACTCAATTTTTTCAGTCAAGTCCCCTCTGTAAGGAATTTTGAAACACATTTTTCGATAGATAAGGCAAAGCTTTATTAACTGTATAAGTTGTAAGGTGAAGAAAGATTTCTAAGATGCTTAATTATTATATGATATTTTTTACTACGAAATTGTAGTTTCACTAAATTTTTTCAGTCAAGGCCCCACTGTAAGAAATTTTGGAACATATTTTTTGATAGATAAGGCAAAGCTTTATTCACTATAAAAGTTTTAAGGTGAAGGATTATTTCTAAGATACGTGATTATGACATAAATTTTTTTGCTACGAAATTGTAGTCGCATTCAATTTTTTCAGTCAAGTCCCCTCTGTAAGGAATTTTGGAACATATTTTTCGATAGATAAGGCAAAGCTTTATTCACTATATAAGTTTTAAGGTGAAGGATCATTTCTAAGATACTTGATTATGACATAATTTTTTTTACTCTGAAACTGTAGTTTTCTTCATTTTTTTCAGTCAAGGCCCCACTATAAGGAATTTTGAAACACATTTTTCGATAGATAAGGCAAAGCTTTATTAACTGTATAAGTTGTAAGGTAAAGAAAGATTTCTAAGATGCTTAATTATTATATGATATTTTTTACTACGAAATTGTAGTCGCACTCAAATTTTTCAGTCAAGTCCCCTCTGTAAGGAATTTTGAAACACATTTTTCGATAGATAAGGCAAAGCTTTATTAACTGTATAAGTTGCAAGGTGAAGAAAGATTTCTAAGATGCCTAATTATGACATGAAATTTTTTACTATGAAACTGTAGTTTCCTTCATTTTTTTCAGTCAAGGCCCCACTGTAAGAAATTTTGGAACATATTTTTCAAAAGATAAGGCAAAGCTTTATTCACTATAAAAGTTTTAAGGTGAAGGATCATTTCTAAGATACGTGATTATGACATAAATTTTTTTGCTACGAAATTGTAGTCGCATTCAATTTTTTCAGTCAAGTCCCCTCTGTAAGGAATTTTGGAACATATTTTTCGATAGATAAGGCAAAGCGTTATTCACTATATAAGTTTTAAGGTGAAGGATCATTTCTAAGATACTTGATTATGACATAAAATTTTTTAATATGAAATTGTAGTCGCACTCAATTTTTTCAGTCAAGTCCCCTCTGTAAGGAATTTTGAAACACATTTTTCGATAGATAAGACAAAACTATATTAACTGTATAAGTTGTAAGGTGGAGAAAGATTTCAAAGATGCTTAATTATGAAATGATATTTTTTACTACGAAATTGTAGTATCACTAAATTTTTTCAGTCAAGGCCCCACTGTAAGGAATTTTGAAACACATTTTTCGATAGATAAAGCAAAGCTTTATTAACTGTATTAGTTGTAAGGTGAAGAAAGATTTCTAAGATGCTTAATTATTATATGATATTTTTTACTACGAAATTATAGTTTCCTTCATTTTTTTCAGTCAAGGCCCCACTGTAAGAAATTTTAGAACATATTTTTTAAAAGATAAGGCAAAGCTTTATTCACTATAAAAGCTTTAAGGTGAAGGATCATTTCTAAGATACGTGATTATGACATAATTTTTTTTGCTACGAAATTGTAGTCGCATTCAATTTTTTCAGTCAAGTCCCCTCTGTAGGGAATTTTGGAACATATTTTTCGATAGATAAGGCAAAGCTTTATTCACTATATAAGTTTTAAGGTGAAGGATCATTTCTAAGATGCTTAATTATAATATGGTATTTTTTACTACGAAATTGTAGTTTCACTAAATTTTTTCAGTCAAGGCCCCACTGTAAGGAATTTTGGAACATATTTTTCGATAGATAAGGCAAAGCTTTATTCACTATATAAGTTTTAAGGTGAAGAATCATTTCTAAGATACTTGATTAAGACATAAAAATTTTTACTACGAAATTGTAGTCGCACTCAATTTTTTCAGTCAAGTCCCCTCTGTAAGGAATTTTGAAACAAATTTTTCGATAGATAAAGCAAAACTTTATTAACTGTATTAGTTGTAAGGTGAAGAAAGATTTCTAAGATGCTTAATTATTATATGATATTTTTTACTACGAAATTGTAGTTTCCTTCATTTTTTTCAGTCAAGGCCCCACTGTAAGAAATTTTGGAACAAATTTTTCAAAAGATAAGGCAAAGCTTTATTCACTATAAAAGCTTTAAGGTGAAGGATCATTTCTAAGATACTTGATTATGACATAAATTTTTTTACTACGAAATTGTAGTCGCACTCAATTTTTTCAGTCAAGTCCCCTCTGTAAGGAATTTTGAAACACATTTTTCGATAGATAAGGCAAAGCTTTATTAACTGTATAAGTTGTAAGGTGAAGAAAGATTTCTAAGATGCTTAATTATAATATGGTATTTTTTACTACGAAATTGTAGTTTCACTAAATTTTTTCAGTCAAGGCCCCACTGTAAGGAATTTTGGAACATATTTTTCGATAGATAAGGCAAAGCTTTATTCACTATATAAGTTTTAAGGTGAAGGATCATTTCTAAGATACTTTATTATGACATAAAATTTTTTACTACGAAATTGTAGTCGCACTCAATTTTTTCAGTCAAGTCCCCTCTGTAAGGAATTTTGAAACACATTTTTTCGATAGATAAGGCAAAGCTTTATTAACTGTATAAGTTGTAAGGTGAAGAAAGATTTCTAAGATGCCTAATTATGACATGAATTTTTTTACTATGAAACTGTAGTTTCCTTCATTTTTTTCAATCAAGGCACCACTGTAAGAAATTTTGGAACATATTTTTCAAAAGATAAGGCAAAGCTTTATTCACTATAAAAGCTTTAAGGTGAAGGATCATTTCTAAGATACTTGATTATCACATAAATTTTTTTACTACGAAATTGTAGTCGCACTCAATTTTTTCAGTCAAGTCCCCTCTGTAAGGAATTTTGAAACACATTTTTCGATAGATAAGGCAAAGCTTTAATAACTGTATAAGTTGTAAGGTGAAGAAAGATTTCTAAGATGCTTAATTATAATATGGTATTTTTTACTACGAAATTGTAGTTTAACTAATTTTTTTCAGTCAAGGCCCCACTGTAAGGAATTTTGGAACATATTTTTCAAAAGATAAGGCAAAGCTTTATTCACTATAAAAGCTTTAAGGGGAAGGATCATTTCTAAGATACTTGATTATGACATAAATTTTTTTACTACGAAATTGTAGCCGCACTCAATTTTTTCAGTCAAGTCCCCTCTGTAAGAAATTTTGAAACACAATTTTCGATAGATAAGACAAAGCTTTATTAACTGTATAAGTTGTAAGGTGGAGAAAGATTTCAAAGATGCTTAATTATGAAATGATATTTTTTACTACGAAATTGTAGTATCACTAAATTTTTTCAGTCAAGGCCCCACTGTAAGGAATTTTGAAACACATTTTTCGATAGATAAAGCAAAGCTTTATTAACTGTATTAGTTGTAAGGTGAAGAAAGATTTCTAAGATGCTTAATTATTATATGATATTTTTTACTACGAAATTATAGTTTCCTTCATTTTTTTCAGTCAAGGCCCCACTGTAAGAAATTTTAGAACATATTTTTTAAAAGATAAGGCAAAGCTTTATTCACTATAAAAGCTTTAAGGTGAAGGATCATTTCTAAGATACGTGATTATGACATAATTTTTTTTGCTACGAAATTGTAGTCGCATTCAATTTTTTCAGTCAAGTCCCCTCTGTAAGGAATTTTGGAACATATTTTTCGATAGATAAGGCAAAGCTTTATTCACTATATAAGTTTTAAGGTGAAGGATCATTTCTAAGATGCTTAATTATAATATGGTATTTTTTACTACGAAATTGTAGTTTCACTAAATTTTTTCAGTCAAGGCCCCACTGTAAGGAATTTTGAAACACATTTTTCGATAGATAAAGCAAAGCTTTATTAACTGTATTAGTTGTAAGGTGAAGAAAGATTTCTAAGATGCTTAATTATTATATGATATTTTTTACTACGAAATTATAGTTTCCTTCATTTTTTTCAGTCAAGGCCCCACTGTAAGAAATTTTGGAACATATTTTTCAAAAGATAAGGCAAAGCTTTATTCACTATAAAAGCTTTAAGGTGAAGGATCATTTCTAAGATACTTGATTATGACATAAAATTTTTTACTACGAAATTGTAGTCGCACTCAATTTTTTCAGTCAAGTCCCCTCTGTAAGGAATTTTGAAACACATTTTTCGATAGATAAGGCAAAGCTTTATTAACTGTATAAGTTGTATGGCGAAGAAAGATTTTTAAGATGCTTAATTATATTATGGTATTTTTTACTACGAAATTGTAGTTTCACTAAATTTTTTCAGTCAAGGCCCCACTGTAAGGAATTTTGGAACATATTTTTCGATAGATAAGGCAAAGCTTTATTCACTATATAAGTTTTAAGGTGAAGGATCATTTCTAAGATACTTGATTATGACATAAAATTTTTTACTACGAAATTGTAGTCGCACTCAATTTTTTCAGTCAAGTCCCCTCTGTAAGGAATTTTGAAACACATTTTTCGATAGATAAGGCAAAGCTTTATTAACTGTATAAGTTGTAAGGTGAAGAAAGATTTCTAAGATGCTTAATTATAATATGGTATTTTTTACTACGAAATTGTAGTTTCACTAAATTTTTTCAGTCAAGGCCCCACTGTAAGGAATTTTGGAACATATTTTTCGATAGATAAGGCAAAGCTTTATTCACTATATAAGTTGTAAGGTGAAGAGAGATTTCTAAGATGCTTAATTATGCCAAGAATGTTTTTACTACGAAATTGTAGTCACTCTCAATTTTTTCATTCAAGGCCCCACTGTAAGGAATTTTGGAACATATTTTTCGATAGATAAGGCAAAGCTTTATTTACTGTATAAGTTGTGAAATGAAAAAAGATTTCTAAGACGCTTAATTATTATATTAAAAAACTTTATTTTGTCGTAGCAACAAGAAAATCAGCATTTTTTATACAATTTCAGGTGCTTTTCATTGCCTAAGTTATTTTTTGTCTAACAAGTTATAATGATGTTCAAAAACAATAAACCTTATGCTAAGTTAAAATGTCAAAAATATTTTGCTACGAGATTGTTTTCACTCAATTTTCATAATCAAGGTTCCACTGTAAGAGGGGCGGGAAATCATTTTTGTATATTTCGTTGAAGTGGGCCACCTGTAAAGTTATATTTTAATATCAGAGAAAATATTTGATAAATGTTATTTTTCATCAGAAATAATTTTGCCATCTGGTTAATTTTTAATTTTCCTGAAAGAATTTTCATAATTCATAGGATTTCCATTGTTTGTATTGCAATTAATAAGCTTAGAAATATTGACTTTTTAAATTAGTCGAGTTATAATAGCTGCTATATTTTGGCTGCTAAGTTCACACCGGTTAATAGTAAGTATTATGAATTATTACAATATGACAGTTACTATTAGTTTAGAGATTCCAGACGCAGAGAGGACTGATTCCAGACATCTCTGTCATTAATATAATCATTAACTTTGTAATACGCCTTGGCTATTAAAGTTTGCTTTATACAATTTTTAAATTTTATATCATTTAGTTCTATAATTGATTTTGGTAATTTATTAAATAGCCTAATACTGTTTATAAGAAAACATTTATTAGTTTTTTGTAATCTGAATCTTGGTATGTCAATTTTGTTTATATTTCTTAAGTTTCGGGTATGCCTATCTGCATTTTTATTAAACATATTATAATTTTTCTTAACATATAATAAGTTCTCAAATATGTATTGGGAGGGCAGGGTCATTATATCAATTTCAGGAAAGATTTCTCGAAGGGATTCCCGGGTCTTCATGCCGTAAATTGCTCTAATAGCTCTTTTCTGCAAGATAAATATGGTTTCTATGTCTGCCGCTGAGCCCCAGATAATAAGACCATAAGTCATAATACTATGGAAATAGGCAAAGTACACTAACCTGGCTGTTGCCACATCAGTTAATAGTCTGATCTTTCTGACTGCATATGCTGCTGATCTCAATCTATTAGATAACGCGTTTATATGAGCTCTCCATTGCAGTTTGGAGTCGACTGTGATTTCCAAAAATACAGTGGAGTCAACAAATTCCAGTTCAGTATCGCCTAACTTCAGTGAACAGTTAATTACCCGAATGTTTGGCAAAGAAAATTTCAGGCACTTGGTCTTCTTAGTATATAAAACCAAATTATTTGCTGTGAACCATTCAGAGACCATAGACAGAGTATTGTTTGCTGCTGACAATATGTTGTCTTTTCTATCAACTTTAAACAACAGGGACGTGTCATCAGCAAACAGCACTATCTGCGCTGTTTCTTGTACCATATGCGGAAGGTCATTGATATATACCAGAAACAGGAAAGGCCCTAAAATTGATCCCTGGGGGACTCCCATATTCACAAGAGATCCTTTAGATACACTACCATTAATGTTAACACATTGCGTTCTATTAGAGAGATAGGACTCCACAAGGTTTAACGCTACTCCGCGAACTCCATAGAATTCCAGCTTATCCAATAGAGTTTGATGATCTACACAATCAAATGCTTTAGACAGATCGCAAAAGACACCAATGAGATCCTGAGACTTTTCCCAAGAACTAAATATTTCCTCAATCAATCCAGTACCAGCATCTGTTGTATTTCTACCTTTTGTAAACCCATATTGACGATCGTGTAATAATTTGTTGATATTAAAATATCTTAATAGCTGACTTAGCATTATTTTTTCAAATATTTTGCTAAGCGCGGGTAATACGGAAATGGGTCGATAGTTAGTAGGGTCTGTTTTACATCCCGATTTGAATATAGGGGCTATTTTACTGTGCTTCATAAAGTCTGGGAAGACACCGTTATCCACACAACTATTATAAATGTCGGCTAAGATAGGCCCAATGGTGTAAATAATAGGTTCTATTGCTTTTACGGATAATCCCCATAAATCTTCCGTTTTCTTTTTATTTAACATTTTGAAGTGTTTTATAATATCCACATTTGAGACATGTATAAAATTAAATTCTGTAAAATTTGGTATTTTAACATAACGGTTTAATAGTTCCTTAGCCATACTAGATGACGACTTAATACTATTCGTGACTTTAAAAGGTATATCAGCAAAAAACTTTTCAAATAAGCTAGCAACTTTATTTTTCTCAGATATCAATACTCCATTTTGTCTGATGGAAATATCATTTTGCTTATGTATGTTTTTACCAGTTTCATTATTTATTATTGTCCATACACACTTAGATTTATTTTTAGACTGTTTTAGTTTGGAGCTAATAAAAATAGATTTTGCCATAAGGCAAACTTTTTTAAATGTTTTTGAATAATTTCTAACATAGTTATGAAAATTTTGATCTAATGTATAGGATCTCCTATCATATAAATCATATAAAGTATCCCTGCTTTTTCTAATACCCCTAGTTGCCCAAGTAGCAAAATTAAATTTATCATTTATTTTCTTTGTCTTTACTTTACACACTTTATCAAATTCTTGGGTTATTAAATTATGTAAATTCGAATATGTTGTATTCGGTTTATTTGTATTATACTTGAAATTATTAATTTTATGTATGATATTATTATTTAAAATTTCTAGTCTATTTTCAGTAAGAGGTCTGTACTTAATTATTTTATTGGTTGGTTTAATTCGCGCCTTAAAGCTAATCATCAGACATTTATGATCAGAGCGTACACCAGTAATGACAGAGTGATCTGAAATGGTACAATTAGTGAATACATTATCAATGCAAGTCTGACTAGTTGCAGTAATCCGAGTCGGTTCTGTGAATATGTTATTTAAATTAAAGGAGTTAAAAAGAGAAATGAGCTTCTGTCTGTCACATGAATCTAATAAAATATCAATGTTAAAATCCCCACATACAAATATTCGTTTATTTAAATCTAATATTTTTGAGAGTATATCCTCCATTGTATCTATAAAGTAAGATAAAGACGATGTTGGGGGTCTATATATGCATAGGATAATATATGAGTCCATCTCTGCACATGAAATCTCACAAACACGTTCAACAGATAGTTTTACGATATCCTTTCGTTCCTTATACTTTAAAGTATTTTTAATTAAAATTATAGAGCCACCTCCTTCACAGGAGGTTCTATTAAAAAAACTAGCAACTGAGAAATTATTTACATTAAAACACATTTTGTCGGACTTTAGCCAGGATTCTGTAAAACACATTATATCTAAGTTATATTTTTCTATTAATAATTCAATGTCAAGAACTTTGCTAGAGAAGCTTTGAATATTTTGGTGAATTAAGTTAAGTTTACAAATGTCCTTCTCTATTGTCACATCTAAAAGTTTAAAGTTGTATTTGCAATATAGCGACACAATACGCTATTACACAAAGGTACAAATAATGGAGATGGTAATGATACTGAAGATAATATGGAGAATAGCACGGACGAATATGACAATACTAGTAATGGTCAGTCCATATCTATGTCTGCTATCTCATCTAGCCAAATTCTACTTTCAACGGCATTAGTAGACGTTACCAACCCTGCCACACAACGACGTGAGACCCTACGTTGATCGATAGCGGAAGTCAGTGTTCATTTATTTCTGCAGCTGCTAAAAATATGCTGCAACTGACTTCTCAGCCCATTAGCGATGTCACTGTAGTAGGTATTGGCAACACTAAATTAAATATTGCATCACAGCGTACTACTGTTGCATTCTAAAAATTCTAAATATACTAAAAATATATCTGTCTTAGTTTTAAATAAATTAGCAGACTGAATAATGAACATGATATAGACATTAGACAGCTTAACTTGCCAGCCAACGTTGAGCTGGCTGATCCACAGTTCCATCAACCCGGTTCAGTGGACATGATTCTAGGGGCCGACATCTTTTGGGACTTGATATGTTCTGGAAGACAGTATCTAGGAACTAATAAACCAATTTTAGTTGACTCCCATCTGGGGTGGATTGTAGCTGGTTCTATGCATACAACATTAGCTAATAAACAGTTACAATATAATATGTCTCTTTTCGACTTGAATAGTCAGTTAACTAAATTTTGGCAGTTGGAGGAGTTACCTCAAGTCAACACTATCTCTGCAAGCGAGAAGGCCTGTGAACAGCATTTTATTCGGAACACCCTCCGATTACCCAACGGCCGCTTTTGTGTCAGTCTCCCCCTAGTCAATAGTCCTGATAGCTTAGGAGACTCTTACCACATAGCGAGGAAGCGGTTTTTTAATCTAGAAAGGCGTTTCATTAAAAATCCGATTTTAAAAGAACAATATGTCAATTTTATAAACGAATACGCGTCCTTGGGTCATCTTTCGGAATCATCAGTTTCAAATCCCACATCTTCTTATGTTTTATGTCATCACGCGGTTTTTAAGGAAGACAGTGAGACGACGAAGGTGCGCGTAGTATTTGATGGCTCCGCGCAAACTTCTTCTGGCTTATCTGTCAATGATTTGCAAATGGTTGGACCTAACTTACAAAATCCATTATTCAATATACTTATTAGATTTCGTCAATATTCCTTTGTACTAGCAACTGACATTGCTAAGTTTTTTCGTCAAGTCTTATTGAATAATAAGGATAGGAACCTACAACTAATTTTATGGCGTGATTACAATTCAAAACCACTCAAAACATTTCAATTAAATACCGTTACATATGGTCTAGCCAGCTCAACGTTTTTGCCGTTGTCACAGAATATTTCTCTAGGATTCCCTCTGCGAGAAATGAACCTGCGTAAAGTAGAAATAAATGCGTCCTTTGACATTTCGCTGACAGCTTCGAGATGAATGCATTTATAACAAAAACAAATAAATAAGCATAAATAGCATTTTGTTACCTTGCAACCACGACCACGCGGCGGTCTGCGATCATAAAAGGTCCAGCAAAGTCGATGCCAACAGTAATGAAAGGGAAGTTTGGATTAATACGCTGAGCGGGAAGATCTCTAATTATGTTACCCATAGTTGACGCTCGCATCTTTTTACATAGCATACAATTAAGTGCTGTTCGACGTGCAAGGTCCTCCAACCGCTCGAACCGATCCGAATAATAAGGATAGGAACCGACAACTAATTTTATGGCGTGATCACAATTCAAAACCACTCAAAACGTTTCAATTAAATACCGTTACATATGGTCTAGCCAGCTCAACGTTTTTAAGCACGCGTTGTCTTTAGCAGTTGGGAGAAGATTGTGAGGATAGAAACATTAAAGGTATTATTCAAAATGACTTCTATGTAGACGATCTTCTTACTGGAGCTGACACCGAGGCTGAACTGTTAAACATTCAGCTGTCAATTTCAGTTTTAAAGAAGGGCTGTTTTCCATTACGTAAGTATAAATCAAATAGCAAAATTATCTTTGATTCTGAAACTATTAATAACCAGAGTGTTTATATCGCGAACAGTGATCCCTCTAACGTGCTAGGTTTAAATTGGGCTCCAAATACGGATATACTTCTTTTCAAAATAAAAAATGAAAACTCAACCAGTATAATATCAAAACGTACTATTTTATCTAAGACTTGCCAAATATTTGACCCACTCGGATTATTATCTCCCTGTACGATAAAACCTAAATTACTTATCCAATCACTTTTCGCATTTACGCAGGTTCATCTCTCGCAGAGGGAAACCTAGAGAAATATTCTGTGACAACGGCAGAAACTTTGCTAAAGAAATTAACTCATTTTTAAAGTCTAACTCAAAGGATCTCATTAATTTTGCAACTAACGAAGATATAAAATTTAATTTCTCACCAGCGTACGCACCTCACTTTGGAGGTCTTTGGGAAGCAGGAATAAAATCAGCTAAATTTCATATTAAAAGAATAATGGGCAACAGTCATTTTACATTTGAACAATTAACAACTTTATTTACGCAAATTGAGGCGATTTTAAATAGCCGTCCTATCTGTCCCCTGTCTTCTTCACCCGACGACCTTTATCCTTTAACTCCCGGGCACTTTCTCATAGGGAGACCTTTAACTGCATTGCCGTCACCAGATCTCGCCGACCGCTATACAAATCGCTTGGATCGGTTCGAGCGGTTGGAGCAAGCTCGACAACATTTCTGGAGGCGCTTCCAGTTGGAATATATAGCAGAGCTGCAGCAGCGTACCAAATGGAAAACCCGCCACAAGGAGCTGAAGTTAGGAGATTTGGTGCTTATTAAGGAGGATGACGCGCCCCCGCTATGTTGGCGGCTGGGACGAGTAAATCGTCTTTATCCAGGACAAGATGTAGTAGCCAGAGTAGCAGATCTTTGTACCTCCAAGGGGATTATAAGAAGGGCACTCAATAGAATTTGCTTGTTAAACTCTGAAATTTAAAAGAGTTCTTTCAAGGCGGCGAGGATGTTGGCGCCACAGCAGCGCCATCTCTTTGGTGTCGTCTACAACACGGTCATCTGCGGCTAAATTCACTCAAATAGGAGCTACATCTCAGCCTGCATTCGTTAAACCTCTATGGTTCTTATTAATATAACAAAAACATGTAAACAAGCAAAATATACGATTTTTATAGTAATCTTCTTTCATTTATGTTCCGCTGGAACAGTCTGATAGCAGTTATTCTATAGTTAGCAAGAAAATTGATTTTTCAATGGTTGGATAGTGTCAAAGTGACAGATAAACACACTAACAGTGGAATAAATTTATCTTGTAGTTCAAGCGTCAGTTAAAACTTATCAAGCTGTTATTGTGGTCTGTGATGGTTATAATTTTAAAGTATTTTTGCGTGTTTACCTTTTAAATTCGGAAACATGGAAATGTTTGACTTAATTTACTAATCGAAGAAGAAATTATGATGGTGAATTATTTAAAACCAAACCGGAAAAAAGAGTAGTCAGAGAAAGATTTGACCATACCAGCTGGGACGAGGATGAATTTAGGAAAAGATTTCGTCTCCAGAAAGAAACTGCCAATATTTTACTTGCAATGATCAAAGAAAAAAATGGATAATCCAACGGAAAGGTACCTAAATGATTTAATTATATTTTACTTCCTTTTTTCTAACCTAACTACCCCTACATACTCATTAGTAGCTATTTATACTTTAAACTCATGAAGATATAATCATATAAAACTCACTGCTTAAAATCATCACTGATAATTTAAACATTGAGTACCTATTTAAACATTTTTTTTTTCAATTTTCAGACACCAATGTGTTCCACCCATCCAGCAATTATTCCTCCAGATGAACTAGCAGTTTTAGCCTATAGACCAGACATACTGGTGTACTCTCGATGTTTGATGAAAGTAGTACTTATAGAACTCACCCTACCGTGGACAACAAACATTTCTAAGGACCACAACATCAAGTCGAACAAATCTTTTGATCTCACAAACGAAATTACTAGAAACAGATTTCAAACTCAACTTTATGCAGTGGAAGTTGGTGCAAGAGGTATCCCAGCAGTCTTTGAATCTACTATTGAAGAAAGAATCTTGGCCTTTTGAAATCAGCCGTCGGAACTTTTATGGAGCGTGTTTTCCAAGATGGCGCAACAGGATCATATAGTATTTGGTTGAGAAGAGAGGGTAGTGAACACAGTGCAGATGAGGGTTCAAAAGGCCTTTAAACCTACTTCGCGGTCTCAAGTCTGTTCATACCATGAAGGTAAAAACCGTGCCCGTCCGCACGCCGCTACCGCGTTTTTAGCTCCATGGTTCATACTTTATAAATAGAAATAAAAGCAAAATAATAAATGTATTTAGTTTTTTTTTTAAATTATACACACAAAAATCATATAATACAATAGACACATAATATAATAGACAGTAATTAAAAATAATATAAGTTACCTAATGATAATCAAACAATTTTAAGAGCCAATTTGAATGGAGAATCCAATAAATTTTGCCATTTCCAACAACCCAAAAAGGTTGTTATTGGAAAAGTTGTTTTTTGATTAGGTGAGCATTATATTAGCTCAAAGTAAGAAATAATAATGCTTTCATACTTGACTTTGGTAGTTTTTGGATTTCTAGGTATTAAACCTGATGTAGCATTAAAAAGGGAACTATTTTTTTCCCATGTCCAATCTTTCTCTTTATTGGTAACGGCATCAGTCTTTATATTTTCTATAATGTACCGATATTTAGCTATTAGGACAGCTAAAATGCGTGTCTCCGTTTTATTAAAATTTGCTGATCGCTCCCGTTTCTTTTCCATGTTTTACTGAAGAAAGGGATTTGTTAAGATAGCATAAATACCGAGTAATGCGTAAATGCTACACTTCTCACACATAAGATCTGTTGCGGAAACTCAGTTTCGGCTGAAAAACATGAAAATAGGTCGAAATAAAGTCGTAAAATAATAATAAAATGCGTGGGTATCTGAGAGCCCATTACAACATGAATAGCTACGCTCATCGCATAAGTGGGCGTGGCACTACAATAATTAAATTTATTATCAAAATATTGCAAATATTTATGCTTAAATGTATATAAAATGGTATTTAGGGGTAGGCAGATGTTGCTACCCACCCCTAAAATACATATGAGCCCTACTGGCATCCCCATTATGTATATAATAAGAATTTTATAAAATGTGTAATTTCTTATATGAATATTGTGTTTTTTGTATGAATCTGGTATGATTCTTATAAGTAATGTATATCACCACGACCTACTATGTAAAAGGTAGTGGTCTGGGCAGAATCGAATTGGATTCTGAGCCCAACAAGAACAATAAATGGTATTATGTCTTGGTGTCATAATTTTCCCCAAGTAAATCCTAACACATACAAGGGCAATCCCTCGAGGTCCTGTTATTATGGTATAACAGTACCTCGGGTGATTTAAGGGCTCTAGGGAGTTGTCGACAATAATATTGTTGGCCGGCGCCATACCAATCGTCGTTAGATTGGTCGGCAACTCTCTAGGTCCGAACATTGGATGCATGTAGCATCAATGCCCAAACACTTAGGCTGTCTAGACCTACGTGAGCTGGGTCTAGACCTAAGGGCCTCTAGGGAGGTATACACCCGGAGTCCCCCCGACGACCCGATGCGTCTGGAGGGCTCCGAGACCAAACCTATTCGGTTGATTTTGGCAGGTTTGTGGCCGTTATACTGCGCTAACGGCCAGGTGTTTATATGTATATAAGATTGTTATATACCAATATGTAGGTATGATAATGGGCTACCTTTGTAAATAAATATTTTAGCAAAAGGGTTGCAACAGACTGGCTGTCAGGTACATGTAGGGTGCATAGGGCCGCCGAATTGTCGCGGATTCGACGGCGAAAATCGCACACCGGTCGGGGTTCCCATTTGGGTAATTAATTGCGCACAAGGGTCTTCATTTTCTCGGCTTTGGATTCATTCTTACATCCACTACCACAAGAGAAGCTACTAGGAGCTACTAGTACACGACAAGGTTGTCGTTCGCCGAAGCCGAGGACTTGACGCACTCCAGACCCACGGGACCCGCATTGGAAGAGGACCGAGTCAGCAGAAGCGACGCATCGCTACACGGCAGCCGGACTGTTGGGACCCGAGTAGCATTTTGTTTCGTGCACTCGTTGGTTTCCTTTCTGGTCCCCACCTGCAACCACCATCAACATCCTGCAGCTGCTGACTGAACGGCCTTTGTGAAGGCCCCAAACGGCCTTTTTCAAGGCTTCCCGTGCGGTTGTGAACCAGCCACGCTCGCCCGATCCGAGGGCACGCGTTGTTTCCGCGTGCCTTTGCTCTGTGGTGTGTTCCCTCCGCAGCCGAGCTATCGGGGAGGTGGATCCGCCACAAGATCACTTTGAATGGTTATTCTACAAAATTGGTAATTTGATACACTTTTGCATAATATTATCCTATAAACTTAACTATGAAAAATATAACTTAAACACACGTCTAGTCTTCGGGCTACCCTCAAGGAATCTTCTCCCCTATATCATCTATGGAAATCTTTTTTAATAATTAGGTATATATGAATATAAAAAATTACAAAAATAATAAATCCTAACCTAAAACGTCAGTCATATGCCACTGATAAAATATCACGCTCTCTTTCTAACATGTGCCATTTTTAGTAAGTCATTCTCGCTCTGACAAAGTTATCCTCAGTTTACTAGCTGACTGAATAAACGTGATTGAAAAATTCAAAACCTTTATTCCACTGTTAAAAAATCAAATAAATTAAACAAGCTGATAACTAACTAACTAGCGAGTTATCAGACGATTGAAAAATCGGCCCTAAGACTAGACAATGGTGGGGAATTCACATCAAATTATTTTAAAAGTTATTGTCAAAATAAAGGTATAGAATTACAATATACAACCCCCTATACGCCTCAACAAAACGGAATATCAGAACGAATGAACAGGACTCTACTAGATAAAGTTAGAACAAAATTTGCTGAAACAAACCTACCAAAAACATTATGGAGTGAAGCATTACAGAGTTCTGCATATGAATTAAACAGATGTCCTACCAAAGCTTTAAATGGTCAAATACCCGCAATACTATGGTATGGCAAAAATAATATTGATAAATTGAGAGTTTTTGGTTCAAAAGCTTGGTGTGTAACTATACCAAAACCAAATAAGATTGAGCCTAGAGCAAAACCTATGATTTTAGTGGGTTATTGTGGATCTGGGTATAGATTATGGGATGAAGAAGAAAATAAAATAATTATTTCTACAGATATAATTTTTGATGAGAAGAATACATTAGGTATACAGAACTGAAGATAATATAAAATATTTAATAAACAAAATTAATGAAAATGAAGTCATGAAAAATAATGAAAATACAATAATAAATATAAATACAAATAATAATATTCAAGAAAATACTGAGAATGTAGAAGTCGATGGGACCCATAATAATGGGTCCCATCGATTGGAAAGGAATATACGACAAAATCGGGTCAAAATATAAAAAATCCAAATTACTTAGAGGAATATGAAGTGTATTCTTCATTTTGCTTATTAAGCACAAATGAACAGGTACCTAAATCATATAAAAAAGCTATTTTAGATGAAAAATGGAAAGGAGCTATTAATAAAGAAATAGAATCTTTGAATAAATTACATACATGGACATATGTTGATTTACCCAATGATAAAGAGGCTATTGACACAAGATGGGTTTTTACAACAAAGGAAAATGGTATAAAAAAGGCCAGATTGGTCGCACGAGGTTTTCAGGTATATGAAGAAGATAGCATAAATAATAATTATTCACCGGTAGCAAGAATGACTTATACCTGCTGGAGGCACCAACACAAGTATAACGTTATAAATATGTAGTAGTCACAGAGATATAGTAAGGTATACCTGCTGGAGGTAGCAACAGAAGTATAACATTATAAATATGTAGTAGTCACAGAGATATAGGAAGGTATACCTGCTGGAGGCAGAAACACAAGTATAACGTTATAAATATGTAGTAGTGACAGAGATATAGGAAGGTATACCTGCTGGAGGCAGAAACACAAGTATAACGTTATAAATATGTAGTAGTGACAGAGATATAGGAAGGTATACCTGCTGGAGGCAGAAACACAAGTATAACGTTATAAATATGTAGTAGTGACAGAGATATAGGAAGGTATACCTGCTGGAGGTAGCAACAGAAGTATAACATTATACTCGATCATGTTAACTTTGTCCTTAAAAATTATGAAGGCCATTTGAATACATAATTATTTGTTATACATAGCGGCACGGCAATTTTTTTTTGCCTGTGACATCCGACTCCCTGAATGGGAGCCGGTTGGATAACAAAGAGGGTGGGATTGAGAGTGACTTAACTTACAGTCTACAAATGGGGAGGACGGATACGACGGATGTTAAGAGCAGGGGCCTACCGGGAAGCTACATTAAATATCGATCGACACGTCGTTTGAAAGCGAAAATATAATGTATGTAATGTTTCTCGGCGATCGGGCTGCTGTCGTTAGTAGGAACGGAGCCGGTAGTGACCACTGGGAATAACCCCTACTTAGTCAATATTTCCTATTTTATCAATCGTGAATTTGTACCTACCTGTTGGTAAGCATACCTAAATAAGTCCATGAATGGACACAATTGATACTTCTGAGAGCCGGTCAAATGACTCTGTATCTACCTGTCGGTAGACCTTCCATATGTCAAACGTAAAAATGATTAGAGATCATATCTCGGGAACCAATAGCCTTGGGAAAGCCATACTAATACTCAAATGTCAACTGCATAAAATCGCCTTTAAAAGGAAATGTTGCGGCCGCCATATTGCGTTCTCACTCAACGCTCAGTGAATGTTTTTTTTTTTGTTTTGAGTTTGTATGGCAGCGGCAATCTTCTGTTCTCACGTTTGGAAAGGCACCATTTTAAGCATTAGAGTGGCTCTCTATACAGGATGACTTTGAAAGGATGTATATAATATAATATATAAAAAATTTGGCTTCCCCATACAAATTGGTAATTTTAATATTACTAGTTTGTATAGAGAAGGCAATATTTTTTTTCATTTGCGACACATGATTCTATGGGAACAGTTGTTTGATTTGTTCAGCAAAACTTGATATTAATTAGCCCAAAGTACATCCTTTCAAAGTGACACTGTATATGTATCTCTCTTGGTTTATGCCTAAGTTTTTTTTTTATAGTTTAGCAAAGCTCAATCCAATAGTTATACAATTTTGGTACATCCGAGTGCAAAAATGTGGTACTTCCACTTTTTTATTAAAACAAAATCAGGCGCTTTTAAAAACAATTTTTAAGCACATCCGTGATTTGGGTCGTCGAGCGAAGCGACCGTGAAATGTGTAGTTAGCCTGACCAAAAAGTTTTGTTGGGTAATGCGAGCCGGCTCGCTTCGCTCGACGACTCGAATTACGGATGTGCGAAGCGGTTGGAAGCGATCCGTCTCGATCTCGTTAAATATTTGGAGCTTATTGAATCGTATGTATAAAAATAATATATATATATATATAGCACTATTTAATGTCGTATTTTTAATTAGACGGAGTAAACTAACAGCGGCTTATGTCATTTTGTGAAATAAAGTTGCCATGTTAAATGTAATAGTGATGCGTTCTGTTTTCGTTCAATCACAGGAATTAATAATTATATGAATGAGTACATCGTTAATCTTATCTTACTATACAAAAAATGAACTATTTTTATTTTACTGTATAAAAATAGGTCGATATCTACTGGTATGAATCGCTGCCTACAATGTCTTGGACTAAACCAAGAATACAAGAGTGGCTAACGAGCAAAAATATCCCATCCGAGGCAAAAATGGTTAAAGCTACTCTTATAGACATTGTACGGCAGCACAAACAAGAACACTGCGACAAGTGTGCTGTGGACGAGATGGCAGCGGAGCATGGTATTATTGTTTTACGTTTGCCCCCATACCACTGTGAACTTAATCCCATTGAGCTGGTTTGGGCGCAGGCTAAAGGATATGTTGCAAGAAATAACAAAATGTTTAAAATGACAGAAGTAAATAATCTTTTCCAAGAAGGACTTAACCATGTAACCGCTCAAAAATGGAGTAGCTGCGTGGCTCATATAATAAAAGAAGAAGACAAAATGTATAATGTCGACCACATGAACGTCAGTGTTTCAGACAGGTGAATAATTAATGTCACCGACAGCGACAGTGATGATTTTATGTCTGATGACGATAAATAAAAACAATTGTAATAAGCGTAATTTTTTATTTTCATTATCATTACACTGCTACGTAGGTACACTAAACGTAGGTACTATACGTAGTCGTCGAAAAGTACGAAAACTCATTGGTACCTACATAGCACGACTAGGATTGGAACCCGGTACCCTATATTCCGGCGTACAAACCACTCACTAGGCTACCGACGCTATAAAGCAGCATGTTGATAATAATTATAATATGATTGTTTCAATCATATTATAATTATTTCACTTTGTCACAACACTATTTTTGTTTCATTAAAACCTGACAACCCAGTAAACGTCAGGTGACTTCGTCTAATTAAAAATACGACTTTACACATATTGCTCTGGTCACAAACTAAGCTCCAGGCTTGTACTATGTGTACCAGAAGCAAAGATATATATATATTATATTTTATAAACACCCAGACCATGACAAACTGTACAGAAAAACGTCTAATATATTTTATCATGGGTGAGAATCGAACCCACGACCTCCGGATACAACACCAAAGGCGCAACCACTAGTTTACGGAGGCTGTCAAATCTCTAAACAATGGCATACGATGGCTGTATCTATGACACCCGCGGTGCTGACGTCAGGACGGCGGGCCACTAAGGTTTATGATTGCATCGCATGCAGATAGGTACATATGTTTGCCACAAAAGCACATTTAGCACATACGGGGTACTAACCTCTCATACCTGTTGTATTACGATCTGCTGTGGCACACCCTCCATACTGTAATTGACAAAATTGTGACCTCACTGATAATACTGGTTACACCTGGACCGCGATGTACGAAGTATTATCAGTGAGGTCGGAGCTAGGGGGCGCTGCAATAATACCAAGAGCGTATATATTAAGCAATCATATAATTAGTAGAAAGGCAGCAGCAGCGGCCTCTAGTGGTGCAGCTTAACGTAGACGGCGCGGCGGGAGAACACCTTGATGCCATCCTCCAGCCGCGCCAGCTGCGCCTCCAGCCGCTGCTTGTGGTCGCGCGCGCGCAGCGTGTCGGCGCGCACGGGCAGCGCGTTGAGCTCGCGCACCAGCTCCGCGAACGACGCGCGCAGCGTGCGCAGCGTGCCGCGCCGCTCCGCCTCCGCCAGCCGCACGTGCCCCGCCGGCGCCTCCCCGCCAGCCTCCGCGCTCTCCGCACCGACCACACCTAGCGCCAACAAAACAACTGTCTCGCTCGTCGTGGGGGCTTTCAATCCCAACTCTACAACAGTTTTCATTGCAATTGTTTCTTCATAATTTCAATATAAGATTGTTGTGATGAATTTAGCGGCTGAGGGCTGATACCCCAAGACCCCTTGCAATGAAAGCTCGCTGCCGATCCTTTTAACCTTATGGTCCCAATTGCGCTTACATCGAATACATACAAATACCTTCACGAACGTGATTTACGAAAATTTATTGCTGGTCCAAATGGTTTTAGTCGGGTACGCGCGTATACGCGTTTATTTCTATATTCAATTTGAACAGATTAGTATACATAAACTGACAGCTAGAGTTGCCAGCTCCCGTTTTGTATGAGATAGGTATTTATTAAATAAATTAATAATCTTTATTTTATTTCTTTAACTTCAATTTCTTTAACTTTAATTATTTATTTACTTACAACACTACGGTTAACAATCATAAATGTTAAAATTGTAACTTAAATGAATTTGAATTCTAGATTGTTATCCACAGGTGTGTCATCACAAATACAATAAAATATGTTACAAGCTAACAACTAATACAACTAAATTTTTTAAATAAAAAAAAATAACATTTATAATAAGTACCTACACACTACGCATTTTACACATACCTATTCACTATGGAAAACCCTACTATGTAAAGCAAAATAATAATAAAAGTTAAAAAACTTAAAATATTATATACAGGCTGTCCCAAAAATCAACGTCAAGCCGAAAACGGTTGATAGGCCAGGTGGTGACAGTTATCAGAAAAATAAAAAAAAAATCTAACTTAAGTACTTTAACTTAAACTATTGACATTAAAAAACAAATGAGAAAATTGTGACCCTGTGATTATCTTTTAAGTACTGTGACTACAAATCTTTACTTTTCATATTTTTTTTATGAGTGGTGTAACCCTCAATAACCCTTCTGTAAACTACAGTCTAAAGTTAAAACACAACTGCCTCAGCTTTAAAGAAAATATCACTTTTTTGCCCCACCATGTACTAAAAATTATTACATCGCCCAACTATAACTACTGAAAAAAAAATGTACTATGCTATTTCGGCAAGTGACTTTAAAAGATGGTGTATTTAGTTAGGATTCCAAAAAGGTATAATACTAGCTAGATTATTTATTAAATAATTAAAAAAAAAACTTTTTTTTCTAAAGAAACCCGATATTAAGCTAATTATTTTTACTTGCTTAAAATGCTTCTTATCCATATGGCTTTCCTATGTCCATCATTCTAAGTACAAGTTTGATTGAGATGGAAAATAATTAATAAAGAAACACCAGGCCAAAAAAAATTGGGACAAAATTGTTGGTTAAAGTTTTACATAAAATGCAATAATTGATATTAAAAGTTTATTCAACTTATAGTAAATGCTCAAATTGTTCGCCTTCAGCTACGATGCAGGCCCTACATCTTCTTAAAAAAGATCGTTTTATTAATCGAGCGTATCCTCCAGTATTAATGACTTCAACGGAATCCGCAATTTTTTGGCGCAGCTCGACTATGTCTTGAATTGGTTTCGAGTAAACTTTTTCTTTTACCGCTCCCAAGAAAAAGAAATCCAACGGATTTAAATCAGGTGAACGGGCTGGCCATGAAATTGATTCAGACCCTATCCATCTATCCGGGTATTCTGGATTCAAAAATTCTCTGACTGGGCGATAATAATGCGCTGGGCAGCCATCTTGTTGGAACCACATGGTTCCGTAAATGCATAACTTCTAATAAGTCTGGTAGGTGGTTTTGTAAAAAGTCCTAATAGACCTCGCCGGTCAAGTTGTCCGGCAGCTCAAATGGTTCAATAATTTTTCCGTTTGCAATGCCGGTCAACTTTGAAACGATACTGCGATCTGTCCTCTCGCATCAAATGTGGATTTTCCACATGCCACTCGTATAAATTGTGGAGGTTCATGTATCCATCCTTTTTGAATGTCAATTCATCGGACTATATGATTTTGTCCAAGAATCGCGGAACTTCCTCGTGCTTTTGCAACATCGTTTGACGAAATGCAACTCTTTCAGGGTAATCTCGAGGTAAAAGACATTGTACTCGTTGTACGTGGTACGAGTGGAGCTCGTTTTCCTTTAAAATTCGGTGAGCGTGTCACGTTACACCTGCTTCATGTTATATTTATGTATTTTATTTTATTTAATTTTATATCTCATAATTTTTTTTATAAAGACCAAGAAATTTATCACCATACACCGTTTTCTGGGAAAATTCCAGGTAATAAAAACATGGTTAAATTGGTTAATAGTTGTATGTTATACGCCAGAATTTTGACAGCTAGAAATTTCCCTTCTGTGAACGTTCCAAATTTTACATTTCATTTTCACGAAAGGTTAGGCTTTGGTTTTCAAATAAAATTCCAAACACTTAAATTTAAATTTTCAATTGTATAAACTATGTATTAGGTAATATTGTAAATTAAAACATATTCTTGACACATAAAACACTAAATCTTAGCGTCTCCTCTGACCGCTAGGTAGCTTCAAACGTTCCCATACTAATCCAAAAAAGACTGGCAGTTTATAAATTAAAACTAAATATTAATTTTAATCGTAGAACTCTAAAATCGTCCATAAATATCTCGGACCGGCGATTTTTTGTCAGTCTCGAGGAAGCTTAAGAAAGAAGAAGAAGTCTAGCTACAGTGGCAGTGATCGATTGGTTCTTATCCTTGAAACCTTAAACCTGCTACGTCGAGAACCAGGCCCGACCCTATCACACTTCCTTGAAGACTCCGGGTCCTGGAGTTGCGGCCTCCGGGATTTGCCTAGACTCCAATTCGCTCGGGCGTCTGCTCTGAGTGTTGGAGAACCTCCTTGCTGCAGGACCTCGCCTCGGGCTTCGAGCCTTGAGTGACGAGGCCATCTGACTCCTCGTCTCAGGCATTGGCCTGAGAGACGGGAATTCCCCTCTTCGTGTACAGCTGCCTCTACAGCCGTGCCGCCCCATGTCTGCGTGCTGCCGTCGTGCCGCCGCCTTACTGCTTGCCTGCCTACATCTGCTGCCGTCGCCTGTCTACGTGCCAGTCTGCGTGCCAGTCGACGTGCCAGTCCTCGAGCCTATTCCTCATCACTCCCTCCAATCTTCCCATAATATACTGTCAGAGTTTTAGTTTATAATAGGCATCTCCATTGTAGGTAGGGCCAACATTTATTAGGTAGGTCTCTTTTATAGTTACTGTACTCAAAAATAACTTTACTTGTAAATATAATATTTTAAATAAACTTGTTTTAACCCATTTAATTTAATCTTTCATTTTAAATATCTTAAAACCCCCCGCTACAAGCGGTACTTTTGGGCACTCCTGTCCTTACTCCAATTCCACGTACTTAGGTACTTGGATATTGTGCGACTTCTTGTAGAACTGTGTCCGCGTATGGCATAAGGGGTCTTTCCGCACTAGCTATTTGATGTGGAAATCGACCCTCTAAGAGTGACCGGTGAACATTCACAAACACTCGATGATCCGGATAAGGCTCAGCGCTTGGATATCTCTCTCGATAAAGTCTAGCTGCAGCACTTGCATTGCATCTGCATTCCCCATAAATGAGGTGCATGTTTGCATACTCTCGAACAGTGTACCGAGATGGCATGGCTTATATAATCACACTTTATAATCACGCGATCAGTTTAGTCCAGAAGAAAGCCAGACCGTTTCTGGTCAGATAACAAATCCCATTCACAAGGCAATCGAGTCCAATACACAAAGCCGTAAGCTGTAAGCACGAAATCAACACAAATATAGAAAGATGCGCAGTAAACGAAGGAGCGTAACGTGCAGTACGTTACGCTGCAGTATTGCATATTGTGCCTCTGGATCACTATTTGGCCAAGATGGCGTCACTATCCGTTTCACTCACACTGGCCTAAGTGGCGTATCTATCCGTCTCACTCATCTTGGTAAAAGTGGCGTCACTACCTGTCTCACTCACACTTGACAAAATAGGTCACTATCCATCTCACTCAAACTTGTACCTGAAAATTAGGGACTTAGAGAAAGCCTAACGTCCAATAAAAACATTTTAAGCAAGTAAAAATAATTAGCTTAATATCGGGTTTCTTTAGAAAAAAAAATCTTTTTTTTCTTATTTAATAAATAATCTAGCTAGTATTATACCTTTTTGGAATCCTAACTAAATACACCATCTTTTAAAGTCACTTGCCGAAACAGCATAGTACTTTTTTTTCAGTACAGTCAGTTGTGTTTTAATTTTAGACTGTAGTTTACAGAAGGGTTATTGAGGGTTACACCACTCATAAAAAAAATATGAAAAGTAAAGATTTGTAGTCACAGTACTTAAAAGATCATCACAGGGTGACAATATTCTCATTTTTTTTTAATGTCAATAATTTGAAATGTACTTAACTTAGATTTTTTTATTATTTTTCTGATAACTGTCACCACCTGGCCTATCAACCGTTTTCGGCATGACGTTGATTTTTGGGACAGCCTGTAATTAAAAGAAAAATATAAAATTAAAGTCTATTAAAATAAAAGTTGTCTAGCAACCCTACTGACCGAATACAGTGCTGTACCTGTTTTCCGTGCGCGACGTGTTCGACCCAAAGACATATAGTATACGCTAGTGACGTCACTTGAAATATATTCGAATATATCTTGGACCGGTGTTTACAGCGTATACTGAATACGTATTCAACGTAAGCTCAAATCGGACCGTGGGGTTAACCAATAGGAGCGGAGCGACAATGAAAAATGTTGCAAAAACAGCTGCGTAAATGGTTAAATTTTCGCAAAGTTGCGAAGGTTAGCTAGTTAGTTATATAACCGAGGATATTAACTAAACTCAACTCTTAATTATTTATTTTATTTATTGTATATTTTAGATATATTATACGTAATATATATACCACAGTATGATTGATATTAATAGCGATGAATCCTTTCACTCTATTGTAAGTAGCGATACTTCTAGTGAATACTATGATGCTAGCGATACTGATTTGGACGTTTTGTTATGAGAGGAATTCATGTTACACAGAAAAAACTTTAATGTATGTCACATTAACGCACAAAGTGTTCCTGCACATTACACTGATCTTCTTAATACATTCACTTTTCCTGATATTCTCGACGCCATTCTTATTTCTGAAAGTTGGTTCAAGCCTTCACTTCCTTCTACTTCTTATTCACTTCCAGGATACGTTCTTATTTGCAATGGGCGCGATTGAAGCGCGATGGAAGTGGGATTGCGATTTATCTACATACTGGTCTTGCTTTTAAAATTATTCGTTGCTCGCCAACCTTGTATACTGCATCTTGTGAATATCTATTCATAGATGTCAGTTTTTCTGGAAGAAACATACTCCTTGGAGTTGTCTACTGTCCGCCTTCCATTAATTACTTTTCTGGTCTTGAGATCGTGCTATATGAAATTATAACCGACTATTCTCATATTTTAATCATGGGAGACTTTAATACATGTCTTCTAGATGAACATCCTATAACGAAAACTCTAAATATAATTTCTTCATGTAATCTATCTCTTTTACAAACTGGTCCAACCCACCATATTAATTCATCTGATACACTTCTTGATATAATATGAACCTCTCGCCCCGACATAGTCTCTTGTCATGGTCAGTTCATGGCTCCTGCGTTCTCTTACCATGATTTAATTTATGCATTATACAAAGTCAAACCCCCAAAATTTCGCCCTCCAGGGGCTCTACCATGGGTTTGCGTATTGTAGAAACGTAACGTATTCATTTGAGTATACGTGAGCAACAACCAATAGGATCGCTTTATTCAATCCTGTTACCAAAAATAAAGCGATCCTATTGGTTGTTTCTCACGTATACGTATACAAATACGTTACGTTTCTACAATGCGCAAACCCATGGTAGAGCCTCAGTAGTTTCCATGCGACACTTAAACCGTATTAATATTAAAGAATTACGTCGTGATGCTAGCCAGGTCGATTGGAGTTCCTTTGAAGAAGCAGGAAATATTGATAATATGGTAGACGCTTTCAATTGCGAGATCCTAAAATTGTATGACTCTCATGCTCCAACAAAATTAAAACGTCCACCTGCTCCTTGGATTGATGATGTGGTCCGTGGAGCGATGAGGAAGCGTGACAGTGCCTATCGTAGATATAGACGGCAGCGCAGTGATGAAAGCTGGGCTGCGTTTAGAGTTGCAAGAAATCGCAGCAATCAGTTGGTGAGGACAGCCAAACGCCGCCATTTTCAGGATATTTGCAACAAATGTCCCTTTAATACTTGGAAGTTTCTAAAATCATTGGGTCTGAGTCGCTCTCAAAACCAGGCTTTTCTTGGTTCTGTCACACCTGACCAGCTTAATGCTCAGTTCGCATCAGCCTCGACATTGGATGTGGATACAAAGATGAAAACATTGGCTGAGGTCGCATGTTGCCGATGCCTGATGTTGCACCATTTGTGCTCGAAGAAGTCTCTGCCGATGAAATCTTTAAGACGATTGGATCAATAACTTCAAAAGCAATGGGATGTGATTCTATCGGCCGTGCTATGATCGTTATCATTCTTGACATACTCTTACCCCGTATAACTCATATCATTAATTTTTCCCTCACTTCTTGTCAATTTCCATTATTATGGCGCAAAGCTTTCATCATACCACTTCCCAAAATATCCTCTTCAACACTTCCTTCTCATTATCGTCCTATTTCTATTCTACCATTTCTATCTAAGGTTTTAGAGTCTGTAGTACATAAGCAACTGACGCTCTTTCTTCAAAACCATGAACTTTTAAATCCTTTTCAATCTGGTTTTCGATGCGGTCATAGTAACTTCAGCTTTACTTAAAGTAACTGAAGACATCAGAAATGGCATGGATGAAACCAAGGTCACAGTACTTGTACTGATCGATTTCACCAACGCCTTCACAGTCGATCCCGAATTGCTAATCGCTATTCTGTCTCGTCTCAGATTCTCTCCAGAGACTCTTGCGTGGTTTTACCAATACCTCCATGGACGTCGGCAACAGGTGCGAGTTGATCAATTGTCATCAGTTTGGTGTGTGTGAATTGCGTACAGGCGTCCCACAAGGTGGCATTCTATCTCCATTGCTTTTCTCGATTTTTATTGACAGTATCACCACATCGCTTCACTGTCACTATCACTTATACGCCGATGACTTGCAGCTTTATGTGCAGACAGACATCAACTCACTGAATAGTACAATAGCTTGGCTTAACTCTGATCTTTCAAATATATTGGCTTGGTCTACTAGATTTGATCTTGCTGTCAACCCGGCCAAATATCAATCTATAATTATTGGGAGTTCTCGCCTCTTATCAAAAGTTGACATGAGAATGCCTAGCGGCATTAAGTCCGCCTTTGTACTAAATTTGCGCAATAAAGTTTTTAAATAAATAAATGGCTGGTATACACTTTGTTTACTGTTATAGTGCGAGTGTATCAGTGATAGTATTTAGTGATCAGTGAAAAACACGTTCGGACGACACGTTTATGTTTAGTGTTTATCGAAGTATAATATTTAGGGCGCGTTCTATTTTTTCTGTGAGTAGCTCCCCGCGCGCCGCCTTCACTCCGCTCTTGCAGCTAAACTCGTCTGACAGGACAGGACTGTTAATTATTTAGTGTGTTCGTTTCTTTTGTTGTTTATGAATGATAAAAAGAATAAAAGAAATGATGAAAGTGACCCAAGGCTAGACTGGACAAACGTACTTCCAATATCTTGGCTGTCAGTGGGAAGTTATTAGTATTATTATCTTTATGTTGGTAATTATACGCAAAATCTAGATATGTTATAAGCGCGCGCGTCGTGAAGACTCAAGTACGTCCTAAATAGGACGTCTTGTAATTAGTCTGCTTCTAGCACCGTAGCGAGCGTGCCGCACCGTAGATACCTGTGTCCTTACCAAAATGTATCATAATGCCATTGTGTGTGTTTCGGAAGTGTAGCAAGGTATGACCCCGTAAAAAAATACAAGGGATCTCATACGACATGCGAGTATGCCAAGTGTGCGAGAAGCCGAGAACCAAAACTATTCAGTCCAAGATTTTCAAACGGATGCGTTACGCGCCGCTGAAAAAAACGTAACTAATACTTACTGGTGGCTCTTGTGGTTTCGCTTCAGCGACGAGTTCCCCGGGTACCCAAGATATGCAATATCTTCGTTGTCTTCTGAACCACTAACATGCCACGCAATTACTATTCACAAATTATTAACAATACTACTCTGAAGGAAACATTTATGCAAAAATATTACTGGGCTAATCCAACCGCTTGGATCAAAGGTTCTGGCTACAGTGGGCAGGCAGGACCAAGCGCTTAGTCCAGAACCTGGGCGGAGAAAGGTCCACCCGATAGGTGAAAATATCCTGGACTGGCCTGTACTGGACTCCAAGAACAGACAACATGTTAGGATTATCAATATTTTCGAAGAGGAGGGGATCTTACTGGTGCTCCAATGGCAAGTCAGCCAAGAGAGTGGGGGAGTTCGATATCCAATTTCTTAGTTCATAGCCTCCTCTTTATTCCAATCAATTCATTCCTCAAGATCAAAGCCTCTTTCTCACTGGAGGCACCCGAGCATAATCGTCAACGCACGAATCATTTTCCAATATGGCGGAAGCTCGAGGAAACATCAAACGCTCACGCTTGGCCAGCTCCAACAATGAACGAATAGCCACGAACGGGCTAGACCGCAAACCATGTGTTGGTATTCAGTTCATAGACAAGCATAGGATCAGAGGGTTTCTCGCGCAATAAAATGAGTTGGTAGCACCTGTCATCCTCGTGGATAAGTGTCTGCCGAAGCATCATGCGGATGTCGGCCACAAAAACAATCTGATGGCGGCGAAAGTCCATGAGAATATCCGAAATATCCCGGAGAAGCTTCGGGCCAGTATGCAGGCACTGGTTCAATGATACACCTGCGGCCACATTCTGTTTCTTATAACGTGATCGTTAGACTGTCAAAATAACGAATTCTGTTATTAGCACTCTCTTCTCCAATCAGCGAAGATTTCTGAACAATCAGTGAACTATTCTGATTGGAGGAGAGCGCGCTGATAACGGAATTCGTTATTTTGGCAATCTAACGATCACGTTATAAGAAACAGAATGTGGCCGCTGAAGACGTAGGGGCAGAGCCATCAAACACCACTCTTATATTCTCATTATGAGGCTTGTAGACTGCGTGGTGGGGAATGAAATAATGTTCTTCAGTCCAAGTTTGAAAGCGTCATGTGTACCAAATCCTCATACTCCCGCATGAACTCAATGTACTTCTTCGGATGACAGGGTGGTCACGGTTCATGCGATTCTCCGTGGACACCAACCTTTTATCAGCAAGACTTGATGCACCCAATGGGGATCGTGAGGGAGAAAAGGAAGTCTGGTGTAAAAACGACCAGAAACTAAACGACCAGGTGGGCGATTCTCGCGCTTTCGAGATTCATCTCGATTCGAGATTTTTAAACGAAAAATGACTAAATATGTCATTTTTCGTTCAATATTTATATATTTATTATTTATTAATTAATATTTATTATTTATTTCGTTTAATGTTCGATATTTTTGAACGAAAAAGGGCATATTTAGTCATTTTTCGTTTAAAAATCTCGAATCGAGATGAATCTCGAAAGCGCGAGAATCGCCCACCAGGGGCCAGCGGGGTGAGAAGGAACTTTATTTAACACTTTCGCTTTCGTCAATGGAATCGTTTTCGTCTTGTCTATGGCCAGAACCTGTTTGCATAATAAACGGGAGTGCTGTAACAGATCATGTAAATTATTATAACTGTACCATAATTCTTTCGATTTAACTTTAGAAAAGATATAAATATCAATTATTCGTTTCTTTGAAGAATTTAAAGCGAAAGTGTTAAATAAAGTTTCTTCTCACCCCGCGCTGACCAAAGAACACGATCGTCAATCGAATCACCTCATCGATCGATAAAAATGTGAGCCCATCATTCGCAGCATGCCCAGACGGATGGAAACCTTAATCAGGGCACGGGGGGGGGGTTCCCTCTCTATTACTCGTTATTAAACATTCATTTAATTAATTTTAAACCGTCATAAAATCTAAAAATTTTAACTGTTTCTCTGTCACTATGAAATCTAAAAAAAAACATTTTGTCGGCCCCAGGGTACCCAGCGGAGTGGTTTTTAATCCCACCTCGTCGTAGCCGATGATATGAATCTACACCGAACAAGTGGCTAGCTCGTCACGATGTTTTGAATAGACTCAATAACCCATCTATAAACATGTTGGTATACTCCGTAAAATATAGCTTGATCGATGACAGCTATTATGACATTTATTGCTAGTGATGTGACGCTGTCGATTGATCTTTTGATAACATAAAAAAATAAGCATCAAATTGATTCAAATGTTTTTGATTCTTTAATGCGGATGGCGTTGCGCATGTTATGCTGTAATGAAAACATAACAAAACAGCCATTAGAAACTTTTGCTAATCCCATTATAATTATAAAAGATCGTATAGATCTCAAAAATTGACAATTAATATAGAACTCTTCCAGCGATAGGGAGTCTGAAAATGATGACATTGACTTAGGCTGTGTAGTATTAAGTGAATAAAGTTGTTAATACGATAAGAGGTAGTGGGTACGGCAATCATTATAAAACAGCATTTTTATTCTACATCTTTAAATTTTATGCAACAAATCACAGCATCTTTGTGTATTTTTAAATAGCATTATAATTAAATTCCAAATTAATGTACATTTTTCTGATATTCCACATTTAAGTCTGAAATAGTCTTGTGCCGGCTGATATAAAATCAGCCTTTGCCTCGTGCAAAGCGGCCAATTTTTTACTTTTTTATAACAATTTTTCATACCATTTTCAAATAAATGAGTCTTGCTTTACCATCCGAAGAGGTTTCATTTAGTACCCACAACAAAAGCTCCGGTCCCAATACGGACAGTTTCCAACCGGACCGGACTGAATTTTACTGACGACCAGAAGGCCGTCAAAGTCTCTACCCTGGCCTGTCCCTTTGGCGTTTTTAGTTAAACATGCAGACGTTACATACTTTTTTCGTCGTATTTTCCAAAATAAAGTATATTTAGACAAATTGAAACAAGTGTACTTAAGTATTATGAAGGTAAAATACAACTATATTTGTTTATTTTCAACAACTTTCGTACTTCATTTTTGTCCCGCTTTTTTTGCATATCTACCCTGGCCAATTTTGGCCCTATAAAACAAACAGAAATATTAGACAGATATATTCAAAATGGCGCTCAAGGATGCGTATCAACGTGAATTTAGTAATAATTACTAATAATAAGTATTAATTATTGATGCGGCGTTGTGAGTATCGAACAAACGTACGACTCTGCGCGCGGCAGCTCTCTAAATAGGCCCAGATTAATAGTATAATTATGTACAATAGGCCCACCGCCGGGTACTTGTACAGCTTTATACCTAAACTACGGAGTGCACCTGCCTGGAATTACTGAAAGTGCATTTTGTATGGAGAACGCGACTTATGCAGTATCCTTAAAAATAACGTCGAATGTACAATTGACATCTGGCACTATTAACGCCATTTCATATCGTTATAATTACAGAGAATTCGTTTTGGTGCAAGTCATCCTTATCCGCCAATTGTCAATTTGTTACTAACTTAATGCCAGCGTCTACAGGTAAAATCCTACCAACAGGGAGTATTTGTTTTTGTAAACTCTTATTTGTGGGATCATAATTGTTGATGATAGAAACTAAAGCTCGGTAATGATATCAGTATTTTGGTACATACATAGGTGACACTTACAACAATGGCTGTAGGTATTTATTTAGCAGCAACACATACCAGGCGGCAGATGGGGGTCCTTGTTCTTCTTGTCCAGTATATCGTCGAGTCGCGCGCGGGCGTCGGGCGGGGGAGGCGCGGGTACGGCAGGTGCGGGGGCGGGCGCGGATGTCTGGCATCCTACGGAGCAGGCCCCAGGCGCCCGCGCCACGCCAGGCTCCTGCTCCGCGGGGTCGGCGTCGCCGGCGCCGGGCCCCGGCTTGCGGCGCACGAACTCTGCCACATCCCCCTTGCGGATGGGCCGGGCCCGCCCCGCGCGCGCCTCCCCCGGGCCCGCGTCGCCGCCACGCTTCCCCGCCTCCCCCTTGGCCCCCGGCGCCGGCTCCTTGGCCCCCGGCGTCGGCTCCTTGGCCTTGCCTTGCATATATTTTAGCTGTTTCATGTTTTCCTTGATAAAATTGCGCCTCTGCTCCTTTTCTGAAATTGTATTATAGATGGTGAGAAATGTGAAGGAGAGAAACGACGTACTTAGCGATTTATTTACATACTGGCCTTTTATAATAACTTTATGCAGTGGAAGAGCAATTCCAGCAGACTTTTCATCATCTTTAGAGGGATCTTGGCCGGAAATATTATGGAATGCATTTCCAAGATGGCGCTGACAGGATTGTATAGTATTTAGTTGGGTAAAACACAGTGAAAGAGAGAGTTGAATTCCGAAAGGCCTTCAACCCTGCTTCAGTCTCAAGGCCAGGTTGCCCTCTGCCTCCCAACCACACAATATAGCCGACACCAGCACGCAGAACATTGTCTCATACTCTTTACTGTATGTGGGACAACATGAAGCCTAAAGGTGGATGCTCATGGCTTGCCTGTAAGTCTATGGTGAGATTTTGCTGATGAAGTCACTTGTGCCTCTAGAACCAGGACCCACCAAAATGCAAGTTTATATCATTATCATTATAGTCAACCATCTCCTATCAGAGTATTGCCACAATATGGTCAGTTCACCATAAAGTAGTGAAGATATTAAAAAAATAGACTTAATGCAAAATGTTGTTTGTCGCCGCCTGTTTTGTAACTGCATCACATGGCCAGCATAGTGGAAGTGATTGTTGTTGTTAACAAACAATGACAACAATGTATTGGTTGACCCTATTCATGGGCTTTGTAGGTCTAAACTTTTAAAAATTAAAATATGATTTGTAAGAGGACAAATTTAGCCTGTGTTTTTGAGAAGCAAACACAGTTTGATCATGTGTATGTTGGGTGGACATCCCTCACACTACTGAACAAAACATAAATTTTGCTTTATCAGCAAATAGCATAATAAAGCATACTTTTTATATGTGGTGACAGAGTTATTTAGACTTAAAAACTACAGTTTTTAGGTTCAAAAAAAATGTGTACCAACCCAATGTACATTTTGTTTGACAACACCATAATATTGCCTCGAAGAGCATGTTATGCTGTCAGCCCTAGTTTTACTATAACAACTTGTAAAACTGTTTATTGAGTCTATCCAAACACTGCAATGGGCTGACTTTGGTGTAGACTCGGAATATGACAATTTCAATAAAATTTTGTAAATTGTTATTTTTGGTCTAACTTAATAAGAGAAAAACTATCCTAACAGTAGGCTGTAAATTGTTTATTTTTTATATTATATAAAATTTTTTTAGTTACTTCAGAATGTTTGAACCAATTTGGTATGATCTTAGATTTGTTGAAAAAAATATATGCAGAAAATAATTTTCTCATACATAGGTATATACATTTTGCATGGACCGAAAATTGACTACAAAGAATTTGAATAAAAATCTCATAACGACCTGCATACATCCTGTGCTTTTGTACTTTGTAGAAAAATATTAATAGATTCACCCTTCTAACATAGGCGGCATCCAGTTGGTTGTTATTTTTTCCCAAAACGCCACTAAATGTCGTAAATTGAATATTTTCCATTATCTTATTGTTTTGGTATTTTAATAAACAAGCAATGTATCACGTTTGGTAGCGTTTTGGGCGAAAATAGTAGCCAACTCGAACGCACCCATAGAGACCTACAGCCAATCAATCATAACTGCATATACTCACTTGGTTCGGGGAAGATCCCCTTTAAAGTATACATTAGAGATTATTTAGTTCACAGCGGCCAAACGACATTCATATTGCACTCGGACAGCGCCCAATGTATGATCTATAATATTTGGTATATGCTCGTATTTTTATATTAAACTTCACAACTTATTTCCGCGTTGTTTTCGAATATTTTTAAATAGGTACTATTTAATCCAATATAACTAAAATACAGAGAACTTAGGTATTTATAATTTAAAATTGTTTCAAAAATAAACTTTTCATTTTTTTCAAATATAAACGTCAAATTCAATATTTTTTTAAAACGACAATCGACCTCTGGCTGGTTTAAAAAAAACAATTATAAATAGAGGAAGCGCTCTATGAATATTAGATTTGTTCTAAAGTTTATTAACAACCAAATCAATATTATTATTTTAATATAAAGGTATGAGCTCTTTATGTACGGTGCGTCAAAAAAGTCTAGAATTTTTTATTTTATTTTAGGTAACACCGATTATCACAGATATAATTTATAGTCATATTTAGTTTACGATTTGTTGGTTTGCTGTAGGTACAGTAATCAAAACCACGAACTCTCTGAATACAACGCCAAAGGATTAGTATGGAGGCATTCTTAGACCTATATACCCATAGAGCAAGGGGGGGCAAGTAGCCATACGCATCATTTTCCCTCTGTCAAAATAACAGGCACAGATGTGCCTGTGCGTTATCTAAACTACTGTGACGCTGTCCTAACTCCTACCTAAGGTTATAAATTGGCTGTGAGATAAAAACAACGTACATACAAATAAACTAAAATTTAGTAGTAGGTATAATATATACCTACTAAAAAAAACACAGAGTTATTGGAAGCAGAGATAACATATTAATTAGTCATCTAACCTTATGAGTTGGGCTTACTCACTCATATACGTTTTTCACTTACTCAGTTCTCATCTTTTGTTGCTAAGCGTTTTGGAGTGCCATGAGTCACGGGTCACGCTTTATGATAAAATATCGGGAAAAAGTCCTTTGCAATCATGAAGGTAAAAACCGTGCCCGTCCGCGCGCCGCTACTGGAGTAAGCATCATTCAATTTGCCGCGCGAGTGACAAATTTGTCACTCACACACACTTTTACATTTTTAACATCCTCAGTCTGATTTGTGCGTTCGGCGGAGAAAGTGGAAAAGAGCTCCGCTTTTATTGTCGGAAAAATGGTTAATTGTGCATTAAAGGTGTGTAGAAACTACTCTTAAAAAAAAGTGTCACGTTTTTCAAGTATGTATTTAACATGTTGTGAAATACTGTGTTGATTAAATAAAATAATGAATTATTGAAAAAAACATGTATTCTGTTCACTGACGGTATAATGACACTTTTTTAGAAATTGACAAGAAAAAGACAACTTTGAATAATATTATTATAAATTAAATTATGAGCAGTAACATGCTGCCCGCCTTCAAGGTGTACCTTGAAAATTATGAGATAAAATAAAGTAGTAATGGAATAAATTAATCTATGGGTAATTTGTACAGTTTTGCTACAGAACGTTTAAATAAAGAAGTTTTGGTTTTAACTGTAGCAACTCTACAAACACCATCAGTGCCTGGATGCAACTCTATAATTCTAGCCAAAGGCCATAAAAGCGGCACTGTGTTATCATCTTGAATCAATACAAGATCATTTAATTTTAAATTGTCTTTTGGAATTTTCCATTTACTCCGTGTCTGTAAAGAATTTAAATAGTCATTCGACCAACGCTTCCAAAAATATTGGAAAATTGATTGAACACGTTGCCATCTCTTTAATCTGTTTTCAGAAACGTTAGACAAATCCTTATCTAAAGGTAACATAATAGAATCGCCTATAATAAAATGTGAGGGTGTAAGAGCACTAAGATCATTAGGATCATTTGATATAGGTAATAGGCCTTGAATTTATACAACCTTCTATAATAAGCAACTTATATTTATACAACCTTTTATATAAGTTCTTCAAAAACTAATAATGCGCTACCTACTACTCGTTTTAAGTGATATTTTACGGTTTTAACTGAAAGTTCCCACAAACCCCCAAAATGTGAACTATTGAGCGGTATAAAACAAAATTTAATTGGATTTGGGAAAAATTCCTTGTTAATTTCTGAAATAGTATTATTGTTACTTAACAGTTTATGTAAATCTGTAAGTATATTTTTGCAACCAATAAAATTTGTTGCGTTATCGCAGTGTAATTCTAGTATATGACCGCGTCTCGAAATATAACGTCTGAGTGCTCCAACAAATGCATCTGTAGATAAACTACTAACAAGTTCGAGATGAACCGCCTTTGTTGTCATACATATAAATAATGCAATATATGCTTTGACAATAACTATTCGCCTATTCATAGATTGACGATTATTTATAGGTCCACAAAAATCAACACCAGTTTTAAGAAAAATTCTGCAAGGACTAACGTGAGATGATGGCAAAGCTCCCATTATTGGATTATTATTTGAAGGCTTAACACGAAAATATGTTACACATTTGTGAACGATTTCACGAGTAACACTTTTACCATCAATTGGCCAAAATTGTTGTCGCTTGATAAATAAAAGAGATTGAGGCCAAACATTGCACAATTTGTCACATGTATATACCTTGCAATTAATTTAATTACGTGATGATTTTTTGGTAATAATATTGGATGTTTTTGATAAGACGGAAGTGTTGAATTTTGAAGACGGCCACCAACCCTAATAACATCATGTTCATCAATAAACGGTGCTAATGATACAAGTTTACTTTTTAGAGATATAGATTGTTTACTTTTTAATAATTTATATTCGTCATGAAACGATTCTTTTTGAACTAATCTACAAACTTGTATAATTGCTTGTTTGATATTAGAGTTAGTTAGGTAATTTAATTGTTTAAAATCTTTGTTTTTACAATTGTGAATAAACCTTTTATATAATTTAAATAAGCTACTACTGCAAGAAGTTTAGACCAAGAAGAATATTTATGCAATATATCAAAAGATTGTAATTGAATATGTTTAACTACTTTCATTTCAGGCACAGATTCTACAATATCAAATTTTCCATAGTTTTGTATTGAAATTTGCATCTGCAGGATTATTACAGGATGTTACATGATGCCATTGAAAGGATTTAGTTAAATGTTGAATTTCAGTTACTCTATTTGCCACAAATGTTTTTAATTTCGATGCAACTGAAGATATCCAAGAAAGTAATATTGTAGAATCTGACCAACAATATACATTATGAAATGTAAAATTAGTGCACGAAAGAAACTTATTAATAAGGCGTGCTAATAACAATGCTCCGCATAATTCTAATTTAGGAATGCTAATTGTTTTAGTTGGTGCTAATCTTGATTTAGAACATAATAAATGAACGTGTACATAACCAAATTTATCCGTCGATCTAATGTAAATAACTGCTCCATACGCCCTCTCACTACTGTCTGAGAAACCATGCTACTCGTACTGAATTGAATTTTGTTGAAACACTAAACGGGTTATGGATACTTCGTTGAGGATTTGTAGTTTAGACTGAAACTCATCCATTGTTTATATCTATCATGTGATATAATATCATCCCAATCATTTTTGTCTAACCATAAATCTTGAAGTAGGTATTATTTTAGCTTTGGTAATCACTGGACTTATTAATCCAAGTGGATCGAAAAATTTTGCTCTTCTTGTTACTATGTCTCGTTTCGTATAATAATCTTTTATATCAAAATGTAAATTATATCTAAAGCAGTCCAATTGTGGTTGCCAAAATAGTCCAAGTGTCTTTACTGCTGTATTGTCTGAAAAAAGAAAAGTTTTTTTCTCTGTCTTTTGAATCAATTTGTGATAATAAATCTTCTGAATTAGAACACCATTTTCTTAAATGTAATCCTGCTTTATTAAACATACTTGAAATTTCATTTTGTAATTTAATAGCTTCTTCTAAGCTCTTTGCTCCTGTTAAATAGACATCCATATAAAAATCATTCTTCACGCTTTCAACAGTATTTGAACTAAAATACTCCTGTTCGTCAATCGCAATTTGTTGCAAACACCTTGTAGATAAAAAACTAGCTGAAGCTGTACCGTATGTTATAGTATTCATTTTGTATTCTTTAATTGGTTCACTAGGGTCCGATCTCCAAAAAAATAATGCGTTGAAGATCTCTATGATTTTCTGTTAAGGTTCGGCCAAACCAACGCGGTGGCGGTGGCGGTGGCGGCCGCGGTGGCGATCAGTTACTGCAGTAGTACTTGTATTGACAGGTTCAAACCAAACGCGTTCTGCGGCCGCCCGCGCGATCCGTGCAGAGTCTACACGCGCGATCACGGGCGGCCGCCAGTGTTGCTAACTTAGTGGATTTTCCACTAAAATTGGTTGTTTAGACCAGTCTTTCAGCGGGGAAATTTTGTTTTAGTGGTTGGTGGTTTTTCTTAGTGGTTATGTATCCTAATAAGGAATTTATAAAAATGCATAAATATAAAATACTGAAAAAAGTAAAAATAAAAACACTCCCATCTAGTATTAGAAACTAGGACTTCTAACTTCACTCGCATAGAGTGTGTAGTTCGTGGGTTCGAGTCCCACCCACCAGGATTTTTTTCTATGTTTTAGTATCTTTAAAAATTTAATATAAAAAAAAGTAAGATTAAAATTGTTTTATTGAAATTTCAATGCGTACTATTTTTTTTTGTAGATTTATACCCAAAATACGACTTTTTCTAGTGTTTGGTACGACCCTTAAAAATAATATTGTTGGCAACATTGGTTCACTCCGCCCGAACGCAGATATCCTGAACGGAACGCGTTGGTGTGAACGGCTGAGATCGCCACCGCGGCCGCCACTGCCACCGCCACCGCGGCCGCAGATTGATTGCGTTGGTCTGTTGGTCTGTGCGTACCTTTACTAAAAATTTACGATACATCTTTTCTACGTCACCTGTCATCACAATTTGATGTAATCGAAATCGTAAAATAGTTGAAAATAAATCTTATTGTACTACTGCAATCGCATTCAAATGATAGGTATCATTTGAATATTATTAAACGACAATTTATTTATTGATTGCATAGATGCATTAAACACAACTCTCACCTTTGTTGTGGTGCTAGTATCTTTAAAAATGGCGTGATGAGAAAGATAGTAACAGTTATCTTCATGCGATTGTAAAGGTGATGCTTCTGTCATATGATTGAGTTTTATATATTCGTCCATAAATTCGCAATAACTTTTTTTGATTTTAGGATTAGCCATAAGTTTCTTCTCCAACATGTAAAATATTCGTAATGCTTTATTGTAAGAGTTACCCAATACTTCTGGTTCTTGTCTCAATGGAATGGTTACAGTAAATCTTCCATTAATATCTCTTACTGTGTGCTGTTGAAAAAGTTGCTCAAATAATTTATGTTCTTCTGTAACATTAAACATTGGTGATATAGTTTCAATTTCCCAAAATTTTGTTAAGTCTTGTGATATAGTATCTGTGATAATGTTAACATTTTGATAATTATATTTATTTAGTTCATTAAGTCTTGAAATTCTGCCGCTTATAAGCCAACCAAATTGTGAATTTTGTAAAATAACGTTGTTAGTTGGAATTTTTATTTGATCTTGTAAATTAATATTAAAAAAAAATATCTGCACTAATTAGTAAATCAATTTTATTTTGAATATTAAATGTCGGGTCTGCAAGTTTAATATATTTTGGTATTTGTAATTTGCTTGGGTTAAAGTAGGAAGATGGCATGTCCATAGTAATTTTATCCATAATTAATGCTTCAATAGTTAAATTGTATGAATTTTGACAGTGTAGACTCATACCATCGGTTACGACGAGGTGGGATTAAAACTCCTCCGCTGGTTACATTGGGGCCGTCTAGGCGGTCTCGGGCGCCGTAAGGCACCTTTTTACCCGTTATTCATTTGTTCGCCTCGGAAATTGGCGTCACCGGTATCGCACTATTATGAAACAATTTATGTATCATGCTTACTCCATTCGCGTGGGCGCGTTTTTTTAGCTTCATGATTTTAGGTAAAAATCTTACAGGTGGGTGTTTTTTAAGGTCGTAAAGCTTATTCTTCAGTTGACATAATATTAAAAGTAGGTACCTACTTTTTTAGTTAGCCCTTTAGATAAGGCTTTATATTTGAATGCAGAGAGAGAGACAATATTCTTATCTATCCATGGCTTCACCTAGCAGGTGCCGGGTCCATCGCGTAGTTGGGGAATGAACTGCAACGTTCGGACTTGAGACCGCGAAGTAGGTTTAAAGGCCTTTTGAACTATCATCTGCACTGTGTTCACTACCCTCTCTACTCAACCAACTACTTAATTATTATTAATTAAAGACTTTGCTGGAATTCCTCTTGCACCAACTTCCATTACATAAAGTTGAGAAATCCGTTTCTAGTAATTTCGTTTGTGAGATCTATAAGTATTATTTTTTTCAAGTACCGAGAGTACACCAGTATGTCTGGTCTATAGGCTGAAACTGCTAGTTCGTCTGGTATTTTGTAATGTGTTTTGAATGTAATCATGAATATTTTCTAGTCTTGTGCTTTGTCCAGTATTGAAAAAGGTTTACTTTGAGTTTTTTGAGTTGTCCCTCCTTTACAAAAGTAGTTAGTCTTTCATTTGTTGATAATACTTTTTTCGCTCTAGCAATACTGAGACTTACAGCTTCACAAATAATTTCTAAAACTTTATCATGTCGGTGCGATTAATGACCTTTTTCAAGCAGAGTCTTGCACCCAGCACCCCTAGCACGGCCAAGCCAATACAAGATATAAAGTCGCGAACCAATGTCAAAAGTAACTATTTTTTAATATCAACTAATCAGAGCGCTGCAAAGTTGCACCTGATTGGCTGATATAAAAAAAATGTTTTGTTTGACATCCGCTCGCGACTTTATATTTTGTCTTGGCTTGGCCGTGCTACGGATGCAGCAAGTATATGCCTGGCAGTCCCTACAGCAACACCGCACAATGTATATGTCTTATCTGTTGCTTTCCCCTATCTTACCAGATTACTCTATTCAGGTACGGACATTTGAAAGTCATTGAGTTAGAACTTAATAAGTGCCGGAGAACAATCGTACATGAGTGCGCTATTTCAGGGCTGGATGAATACATACTTCCTCCATAGTAAGCCATTCATTCTGTCCTTCTAGGGTTATCGCGTAAACTCTGTAGCCATGCTCTTCATCGTCCCCAAAGAAAGATTTAATAACATCTTTATCACATTCCTTTTTCTTCCAACCTAACCCCCTTCTGCTGATCTGTGCACCGCTCATGAACGATTTATGGAACTGAAGTCTTGACTACATCTCAGAGGTCAATGAGTCTTTTGGGAGAGATGCAATAAGATTATCCCGAGAGTTACTCAGGATTTGTTTACAAAAGTAGTTAGTCTTTCATTTGTTGATAATACTTTTTTCGCTCTAGCAATACTGAGACTTACAGCTTCACGAATAATTTCTAAAACTTTATCATGTCGGTGCGATTAATGACCTTTTTCAAGTAGAGTCTTGCACCAAGCACCCCTAGCACGGCCAAGCCAATACAAGATATAAAGTCGCGAACCAATGTCAAAAGTAACTATTTTTTAATATCAACTAATCAGAGCGCTGCAAAGTTGAACCTGATTGGCTGATATAAAAAAAATGTAAACTCTGTAGCCATGCCTTCATCGTCCCCAAAGAAAGATTTAATAACATCTTTATCACATTCCTTTTTCTTCCAACCTAACCCCCTTCTGCTGATCTGTGCACCGCTCATGAACGATTTATGGAACTGAAGTCTTGACTACATCTCAGAGGCCAATGAGTCTTTTGGGAGAGATGCAATAAGATTATCCCGAGAGTTACTCAGGATTTGTTGCTTGGTTACACGTAGATGTTAGTGCTCACCATCTACGCTCAACTCAAATGGCTTTTTAAAATTTATCCCAAATTGTTGCTGTCCCAATAACAGCGTGGGCGAGTCAGCGGCCTGTGCTAATCCAAGACCAAGACTTGTTTTGAGTTTTCATAAGACAGTTGCATCCAGATTTACCAGAAGAGTGTTGTTGAAGTCGTATACAAGAAAAGGCCATGTTAGACGAGATGTTAGGTAGTTGTCATAAATCCAAGCTTTCTTGACATTACTAATTGGCTGTTGATCTACCTTGTTGATGTCATTAATAAAGCGTTCCACAACCACATCTAAGAATGGTGTTCTTCCTTTAACATCGATCTGGTTATTTTCTGCCCTACTATGAATAGTTCTTGGTCGTATGACGAAAACTTAGTATTTCGTCTGCCCAGACACAGACAGAAGCTGATAGTTTTGTTCTCATGCCGTTCGACTATACACAGAACTCGTACCATACCAGAGTAAGCAGATTCTGGCATTGTTTTGGGTTGCGTGTTAGCACTGCTAAATCGTCTGCAAATGCTAAGATGGACTCCGAATATATATTATTTAACTTAAATCCCCACTTCTTTTCACTAGTTTTAAGGTTATCAATAAAGATGTTAATAATAATATTGAAAGCTATTGGTGAAAGGCAACATCCTTGAAATAGGCCAATATTATATTGAAAAGGGTCTGTGAACCCATCTTTATTTGTAATGACAAATCTTAAGTTCTTATAATAATTAGCAATTTTATCCATGATCACTGTTGGAAAGTTATACCATTTTAGGGCAGCTTGCAGCAATTTATGCTGGACCGATCCAAAAGCATTTTCTAAATCAATCCAGCAGACACTCAATTGACGCTCGTGCTCCCAGGCATCCTTCAAACATTCCGCAAGTAAGGTGTTGTGTTCCAGACAACCAGAAATTCCCGGAAGGAATCCTTTCTGGTGCTGGGTAAAAAAATTACTTGTTTGTAATCATAAACCTCGACATTCTTGCTTGAAGTATAGAGAAGAAGATTACGGAGAGAAGACGATTATTAAAAGGACATAGTGTTTGTTAACGCAATAGGTCTTGTATCTTTAGGGTCAGTAACCTCAGGCTTTTTTGGTATATGAACAAAAGCTGCTTCTCCGAACAAGAGCACTTGCTTGACCATATTCTACAGTAGATACTTGATTACTTGATACTTGTTATGTAAACAGTTGCGAATGTGAGGACACTTTTTATATACAATGTAGAGTATGCCATCCGGACCTGGCGCTGAATTTACGCTTTTCTTCTTGACTTGATCCTCAGTCTCTTCAATGCTTGGTGGATTGCATTGAAAGTCTACTGCAGGATTATAAGGTCGTGTTGAAAGTGGAATATGTCAGTAAAGATTTATTCAATCCATGCCATCGGTAGGTACTTGTGATCAACTTACCTAAACCTTTTTGTCTTTAAGTTAGCTAATGAAACGAGTTGATTATGGCGCCTCAGAATTATAAAACGTATTAAATAAATAAGATATAAGTTGGAATTAATAAAATCTTAATATTGCTTAGGTAGTAAAGGTCATTTTATATTGCTTCATTGAGTCGTAAAAGACATTTTGTGAAAATTATACCCTTTATGCCCTAAAATATTTGTAATATTGAGATTTACAGCTCAGGCGATTTATAGTAAAAAGTCTAATTTTGTATACAGCCACATTTTACTTTAAAAGCATGTTTAGCGGCGCAAGAATTTTGAACGTAAAGGACTTTTTTTACCGTATACCGCTACATGGAGTATACAGATCGAAAGAGCGTAAAAAAATCACTAAGATGGTGTTAACAGTGCCTTTACGACCTAATGTCCTTTACGGCAATTGAGCCCAGAGTTATCGAAATGAATGTTTAATAACGAGTGTTTCCCCCCCGTACCCTGATTAAGGTTTCCATCCATCTGGGCATGCTGCGAATGATGGTGTCAATGATTTCTTGGGGCAACCTCTGCCATTTTTCAACTAATGTATTTTTCAGCTTGTTCAGATTGTTAGGAGGTGGCATTCTTGATTTGACACTCCTCTTTAGCAAGTCCGACGTGAAACGTGTTCAATCGGATTCATATCCGGGGACTGTGCTGGCCACTCCTTCACCGTAACACCAACATGGTTTAGGTATGCCTGTACTGAGCGAGCACTGTGAGCCCGAGCATTATCCTGCATTAAAATTAAGTCGTTACCAATAAATGGGGAAAATGGCACAACATGTTCCTCTAAAATCTCCCTGATATACCTATCAGCAATCAAATTCCCGCCGTCGACCACAACTAACTCCGTGCGAGCTCCTAAACATACCCTCCCCAGATCATAATTAAGCCGCCGCCATATGCCACTGTATTTTCAAAATTAGACTGTAAATAACGCTCTCCTTTGTGTCTCCATATTCGCTGCCTTCCATCAATCTGATTTAACAGAATTCTACATTCATCAGTAAAGAGAACCTGTCGTCACTCGTCAAAGTCCCAATGATGATGTTCACGAGCAAAGTATAGTCCGTTTGTGCGGTGGTGTCTCTCAAGTTTTGGTGCTTTGGCGGGTATGAATGAGGTTATACCAACTTCCAATGCATTTCGGGCGAAAAATGACATATTTAGTCATTTTTCGTTTAAAAATCTCGAATCGAGATGAATGTCGAAAGCGCGAGAATTGCCTACCTGCACCGCCGTGTTCCGACGAACTTGAAGTTGTAGAAAACGGTCATCTCTCCTTGAAGTACACCTTTTCCTGCCTTGTCCTCTTCTCCTCACTAGAGAATTAGGTACAGATTGACGTACCGTTTGATGCTACTATGAATCGTTGATAACGATCGACGAAGTCTTGTTTTAATCGATCTGTAGGATTGACCATTTCTTTTTATTTCATCTGCCCTGATGATTTCTGATAGCTGTGACGAAGTCCTACCTACAGGTCATAAATTGGCTGTGAGATAGAAACAACATAGAATAAAAAAATAAAATTATATTAAAATAAACATAGCTATTAACAAAATATTAGAAGAAGAGCGAGAGAGTATAATAAGAGAGAGGGTTCTATAAACATCCAGATTATGTCATGGGAAGAATGCTACTGCCCTGATTATGCAACGATCGGGGAGGGCAGCATCCAACGTCCTTCAGTGGCAGGCCAGGCTCCGGGCAGCGGTCGGTTATGGCCGGCTATGGCAGGCCGTGATCTGCTGAGCAGACGGTGTCCAGGCTCCGGAAGAAGAATCCAGGCTGACCAGCTGGGATGTCTGAAGACGGTAGCAGACAGGGCTTCAGGAAAAAAAGTTCCAGGCCAGGTTCTGCCTTAGTTGTTTGTCTCCCTCGACTTGATTCTCCACCTCGGACTTGATTCTCCACCTCGGACTTTATTCCTGGAATCATTTGAAGGGAAGCCTAAGCATACTGCTTCCAACCCTCGTTGTCTTCAGTTTTTGGCAGGGCAGCAACAATAATTGTGCATTGCGTAAAACTGCAAGACGGAGGCTGGGGTGGAGTGCTAGACAGACGCACGGACACAGTACAATATTTATATAAATTCTAATGAACCCTAAAAACGTCCCTATGAAAGTACTGTATAATTAACTCACCAAATTAATGTTGGAACTCCGAACTTTGTGCGTCACTATTATATGTTTTTGTAACTAACAAATTATTACAAACACACACTTCTTAGCAAATTATCAAATGGCCTGCGGTACTCAGACCGCGGCCTATTTATCTTAAATTTGAAGTAATACGTTACTTCGACTTGTAAAATGCATTTATTTAAACTACCTGCCTCTTTTGCATTTTGCACTTTTGCAAAGGGTAATTTTAAATTCTAAACTATCCGTTCCATTTCGCAGACTGCCATACATTTTGGAACATCAAAAGTAACGTTCCGTTACATAGCGTTAAATCAGGCATACATAGATGTTCGTAACTTATCAATAAGCAAGAAAACACAAAAGTCTCATAAAACTGCAATATAATGTTTTTCAAATGGAATTTATGAACTTTACGAAAACGGAAAATCTACTTCGAAGCAGTCGATAGAGATGTATGAATGAAAAATTAAAACAAACGAATGAAAAAAATTACAGTTGACATTTCAAATTAGACGTTTTAAAAAAATATACGTAAAAAATTATAAAAAAGCAATGTGGGCGGTTACATTACTTTTTGCCAGTGCTACGAAAAAGATATATTAATTCTTCCTTTTTTTTGTGTTCCGCTAATTCTGCCGGTGTGTGTATTAAAACAATAAAAATACTTCTACTAGATTACAAATTTTATAGAGACTAAAGGTACGCACAGACCAACGCGTTCAATCTGCGGGCGCGGTGGCGGCCGCGGTGGCGATCTCAGCCATTCACACCAAACACGCGATCTACGCTAGATACCTGCGTTCGGGCGGAGTGAACCAGTGTTGCCAACATTGTTTCCAGTCATCTCTTACGAATTTTATCATTGCTTATTACTTATACACAGACGCCCTCTAGTAGCTTTCTTCTAATAACTATATACGAGTGAAGTTAGAAGTCCTAGTTTCTAATACTAGATGGCTAAGGAGTTTTATTTTTACTTTTTTCAATATTTTATATTTATGCATTTTTATAAATTCCTTATTAGGATACAAACAACTAAGAAAAACCACCAGCCACTAAAACAAATTTTCCCCGTTGAAAGACTGGTCTAAACAACCAGTTTTAGTGGAAAATCCACTAAGTTGGCAACACTGGCGGCGTGATAGCGCGTGCAGACTCTGTACGGATCGCGCGGGCCCCCGCAGAACGCGTTTGGTTTGAACCTCTCGATACAAGTACTATTGCAGTAACTGATCGCCACCGCGGCCGGTACCACGGCCCCCACCGCCACCGCATTGGTTTGGCTGAAGCTAAAGTGTATATTTTCTTTTTAATAAAGAAAATTAAACCTTACTTTAAAGATCATTTTATATACTGTATTTAATTTTAATCATACTTTTCCTTTCTCTATAATAAAGTCATCTTTCAGCATACTAAATGTAAACAACATGTATGATTCACGTTCTATATAGAACTGAGACAAACTATCTTCATAGATATGTTCACTCGCAGTAATACATTCCAACTATCACGCTTCACCTTCACATTCTGAACATATGCTTTTACTACACGCCGTCACACAATACACTTAACTTTCGATCGCATCTTTTTCATTAGCATGCCACATCGCACTAGAGGTGGGTCGTTACGTGATTTCATTGTAACGTAACGGCTACGTTTCTTTTTGTTAATCACCCGTTATGTAACTATTTATAGTTATTATTAAAAAATCTAATTATAAGCAAAAAAAAAAAAAAATTGCCTGGAAAATAATTTTAATTTTATGTACCTACTTTACTCTCAAATAAATCTCTAAACAATCATTGCTTTAAATTATTTTCTTACTTACCCCGTGTACCAATAATTTTTAAATATAAAAACTTATTCACTATAACAGCAGTCAGAAAACTTATCTACATTATACAATTATTTCTTTAACAAATTTTCTTTATTTCAAATTTTCTATTTATTTTAATTTTTTAATGGCGACATGATTCTATTCTATCTAAATAACTTAACAACCACAGAACGCCAGTTCCATCCCCGCTTCTGCACTAATTTTATATTTTTATTATGATTTTTACATGTGTTTTTATTTTAATCAATTTTTATCTTTATCATTCAATAGACAGCTAAAGTTTTATTGACCACAAAATACTTATATTCTGCATTATTTAATTTATTAGCGCCATCTCTCTGTAGTAGTTGTAAACCAATTTGGTTTACTTAGTTCAATATATCACCGCTTTGCGCTATGTCGCTGCTCGCCGACAGTCCACAACTTGTGATTTAAACGGACGCAACAAATGTACCTATCTATATGGATATCACTTTGAAACGCTTGTAACGGTTGTAACTTGTAACGATGGAAACTCTTGTAACGTGGTGGTTATTGTTACTTCACGTGATTGTGATATTTAGTGATTTTTGTTATAGTAGTTTTTTCGTGATTGGTTGCACATTCGTTCTAAGGTTTTTTGCCGTTGTTTTTTTTTGAGTTATTGTTGCTATCCTCGTTATAGTTTCTTTTTCTTGTATCGGTTTTTAAAATATCGTCGTTGCACTCCGACGAGGTGGTTAATGATATTCACGCTATTGCTGTGATTGGTTGCGGTACGTTTCGTGACGCATTCTTTCTAGGTTTTTTGTAGTTGTATTTAAAAATTATCTTGTTTTAGTTTTTATTTTGTTTTTTTTTAATAAAAGTATTAAATTTTTGTTTTGATAATAAGTCTTATATCCACATGGCTTATATTTTGATTTTGGACTCATAGTTATGATATTGGTGTAATCTGACGATATGTCATGTCAAAACGTTTTTTTATTATAACTTATTAACCCCTGGCCCTAGACCCAAAGTGTTTGTACTTAAACGATAGGTATCGATGATATCTAGCCAATGAAAGTAATTTCAGCTTTGTTAAAGGATTTTCGACCTTATTGACAATTGCATTTTATTGGTAGAATTCGATGGTATGCCATCTAATAAGTCGAATGAAATTTAAAAAAAAGGTACTCGATTAATGTCATTAAGGTCGAAAATGTTTTTTCAATTTATCTCGTCAACCGTCGGTCGTAAGCCTATCGTGTTTGTACTCTAATAAAAGGAAATAATGAGATCTAACCCTTTTAATACTCAAAAATCAATATTATGTTTTTTTTTCTTAATTACGTTTTTTTAATTAAATAGTTATTACAAATATAATAACCGTTATTAGTTATTTAAGAAATATCGGCTTTACTGTAACTATCTACGTTACGTAACGCTCACCTCTACATCGCACACAACCTTCACACGTAACTATTTGCCATCTGTTAGGGTTAAGGAGAGGTGGATAAGATGGAAACAGCTGATGGTAGATAGATAAACTATATTATAGGTAATTCACAAGGTAGTCACATACACAGGATTTGGGATCGAGTAACATACGACACAATGTCATACAGTTACTAGTCTAATGTAACATGTTATTACCGGCCTGATATACATTCATATATAGGCCTCGGCAACAGCCCCACTTGAATGTATATTTGCCCAATAACAATAAATTTTATGTAGGTACTAACTAGTCCTAACTTATTAACAAAATAATCAAACTTCACTCTAGGTAAAGGTTTGGTAAACACATCAGACAACATTTCATTTGTAGACAAATGATTAACTTCTATTACTTTATTTTCGATATGCTCACGAATGAAGTGATATCTTACGTCAATGTGCTTACTTTTATGACTAGTTACAAAGTTATTAGACAATTGGATGGCTCCCATATTATCACAATATATCTTAGTGGGAGTCTTTAAATGTAAATCAATTTCTTTGATTAATTGCATTAACCACAATACTTCCTGAGCAGTAAACGACAATACCATGTACTAACTGCTTCTGCTTCTATCGTACTCAAAGCAACTGTCCGTTATTTCTTGCTAAACCAAGATATTAAACCACCTTGTAGCTTAAAACAACTACCACACACGAATGCATTTCATTAATTTAATTTCCCCAATCAGCATCTGAATAACATTACAAAATATCCGAATCATTACTATTATATACTAATTTATAATTTACAGTACCTTTCAAATATCTAAATATACGCTTTACAGCCTTCCAGTGACACATTTTAGGTTTACAATTGAATCGACTCACAATACCTACAGCATACGCTACATCTGGCCTAGTAATCTGCGAAACATAGAGCAAACTACCTACCACTTCTTGATATGGAGTACCTTCTGGAAGTTCTTCACCATCAGTGAAGGTAATACCTACTTCAATTAGGGTAGAAACAGGATAACAGTCCTGCATATTAAATTTCTCCAGGATACTATTTACATACTCACCTTGGTCAAGCTTTATACAATTTTTATCTTGAGTTATTCGGACACCAAGACAATACTTAGCAGCACCCATGTTGTAAAAACTGTGTGCAGGTTCTAAATATGGAAGGTAGGGGTGATGAAGATTGCTTAAATAAGGAGTTTAACTATAATAAAATAGATAATAAGACGAAACAAACACATGTCTTTCATCGATAATTCCTTTTTTAGTTTGTCTTTTTTAGAATTTCGCAGGTTTTAATTATCATAAAACAAAAGAATATCATCAACATATATCGCAATAATCACCACTCCTTCCTGGGTTCTTTTGTAATATATACATGGATCTGCTTGACACTGATTTAGAACAAAGCTCTTCAAAACAGTATCGATTCTTTTATTCCAGCATCGACCACTGTATTTTAAACCATAAACAGATTTCTTCAACAGCCATACTCTGTTGTCATCACTGTTGAGGACACTGGCTATTAGATTACTATATTTATAACTAGATTACTTTGATTTATACTTATGTCTTTCGGTTGTCACATTGATTTGTTATTGTAAACACGTTAATAAATGTATTGTTATAATTTTAATAAGTGCATTTCCATTACTATTTGTACCCAAAACTATCCAAATAATCAGCCTAATAATATAATACAGTCCACATCGTTCACATTTTGGTCCTTCTTAGCCAAATATATATTTAAAATTTAACATAATTTCGGTACCTACCTACAAGTAGTGATGAAAACAAGAGCACAAGCTCAAAAGTAAGAAGTGCACTATGGAGTCGCCTAAATTACAAATCGCTGGTGAGACACAATTGCCTTCCGTAAGTGGTATTTCCAAAGGTACGTCTCAAACCCACGCAGACGTGTTTACCAACGCTGGACGTAGTAGAGCTACGTCAGTAGCAAGTTCATGTCGTTCGACCGCTACAATAAAGGCTAAGAGACGAATCCTTGAGCTGGAACAACAACAACTTGCTCAAGAGCAACAACAAGGGCGACAACTAGCTGAACAAGAGCGACAGCAAGTTCGACAAATAGCTGAGAAATAACAAGCCGTATTAAATATGAAATTGCGTGCGCAGCTTGCATCTATTGAATCAGTTTCCAGCGGGTTTCCAGTTTTCTGTCGGGGCAGCATAAACAGTGATCACAGTGAAGTATCTCAATGTTTAGACCGTAACGTTCCAATGATAAATGTAGCACAGTCAACATTGCCTATAACAGGCTATCCCGCTAGTCAGGAGTGTCTGGCACCGAGGAGATTGCGCCACTGTTAGAAGCTGATTAGGCTGCTTTTATATCAATAGATTTATAGTCGAAGGGCACAATTAAATAAATAAAACTAATAAGCACAAGTTCACGACACAGACATTTTATTAAGACAGAAGTCAACATTCAAAATTATGACAGATGTATTCTTTTATATTTTTATTTTCAACACGCCCTCTTAAAATGTAATCTGTTGCTTATATAACATAATATGCCTACTGTACAAATAACTTGTTAACACAGTATGAATGTTTGACATAAGGTAAAGCCTTAGTACATATATCAGCCACCATATCTGTTGTAGGTTGATATAATAAAGTTATTTTATTTTGAGAAATAGCTTCTCTTACATAGTGATACCGGACACTTATATGTTTTGTTCTTTTATGAAAAATTGGATTATGAGCCAATTTTTGTGCCGACTGACTATCATTATATAGCTCAATATCTTTATTGCTACTATAAATAAATGAAGTATCACCTGTACCTAAAATATCATTTAGTAATTCCATCAAATACATTGACTCTTTTGAAGCTTCGCTTAATGCGATATATTCTGCTTCTGTGGAAGATAAAGCTACGCAAGACTGTTTTTGACAGCCCCAGGATACAACATTATTATTTAATTTGAAAATATATCCAGTAAATGATTTACAATCTAAATCACTGGCCCAATCTGCGTCAGCATATCCAGTTATTTTAAAATTATTATTATTAGATTTATTTTTATTATATACAAGTCCCATATCTACTGTCCCCTTCAAGTAACGCAATACTCTTTTAGCAGAGTTCCAATGTTCCTCAGAATAACAATTATTAAACTGACTTAAATATGAAACACTATAAGCTATATCAGGTCTAGTCATTTGACATAGATACATTAAGGACCCTATTAACTCCCTATATGGTAAATCGTAGTTAATAACTTTACTTGGTGTTAATTTTAAATTAGTTTCTAAAGGAGTTTTTACAGTTTTACAATCAGCCATGCCAAATTTATCCAAGATATTTAGAATATATTGTTTATGACATAATATTAGCTCCCCCTTGTCAGAACAATATTTAATATTTACACCCAATGCATTATTTATACAGCCAAGATTTTTAATCTTAAAATTTAAAACTAATGTATTTTTAAGAGAATTTGCCATTTCTTGATCGTTATAAAATATAAAGAAATCGTCAACATATAAAGCTATATATATAATACTTTTTGCCGACCTCTTCACAAAAATGCATTGTTCAACTGTACATTGGTTGTATCCTAATGACAAAAGAACTTCCTTCACTCGCATGTACCAAGTACGCGATGATTGTTTTAGACCGTAAATTGCCTTTTTTAATAAACATACTTTAGATTCATTGCCGGGTTTTATAAAACCGTCAGGCTGACACATATAAATCTCTTCATTTAAGACACCGTTCAAAAATGCGGTTTGAACATCTAAATGCTCAATATATAAATTTAATTCTGTAGCTATACAAAATAATACTCGAAGTGAAGTGTGCCTCACAACTGGCGAAAATACATCCGTATAATCTTCACCATACCTTTGTGTAAAACCTTTGGCTACCAAACGTGCTCTATATCGAGTTATCTTCCCGTCTGAATTACGTTTTATTTTGTAAACCCACTTATTTTTAACAATATTTTTATTTATAGGTTTATCTACCAGAACCCAAGTATTATGCTCTTCAAAGGCGTTTATTTCATCTTGCATGGCTACTTGCCATAATTTAGCATCAGATGAACTAAGAGCTTCTTTTAAAGTGTTAGGTTCAGAACTATTATTACAAAAATAAGTAATATAGTCATCATACCTTATAGGGGCGCGATGCTCACGTACTGGATATCTCCTACCTTGATTGCTATTATAAACAGAAGCAGCTTCGTTGGGTTGAACATCATTCGATGTAGATGCTTGATCTTCAAGTGCATCTGAAAAAATTTCGTCTATATCATCAACTTCAGAAGTAGTTACTACTTCAGTAACATTATTATTGTTAGAAGTCATAGACTGCGTTTCAGACTGTCCTCCAGTAAGCTGAATAGGAACACTTAGGTCTAAATTGATTTTATTTACAGATCTTTGAGAAAGTGTTTTCTAGAAATTTTACGTCTCTAGATAGTTTTATACACTTAGCTTTAGTATCAAATAGTCTATAAGCTTTAGAATTAAGATCATAACCCACGAAAATATATTTACTGCTCTTAGGTTCCAGTTTATTACGTTTATGGTTATCAACATGAGCATAAGCATCACAGCCAAATATTTTACAATGATTTAGCTTTATAGTTTTGTTAGTCCACAGCTGTTCAGGTACCTTATTAACTAGCTTATTTGTAGGACATCTATTTATAATATATACAGCGGTATTCACGGCTTCGGCCCACATTTGTGAATCACATCCTGAGTCGTAAAGCATACATCTAGCCTTATCCAAAATAGTACGGTTCATTCGTTCGGCCACACCGTTTTGTTGTGGCGTGTATGGAACTGTTCGTTGATGAATTATGCCTTTATTTTTAAAGAAATTGTTTAATTCTTTATTGCAGTATTCAGTTCCATTATCTGAACGTATTATCTTAATTTTATTACTACATTGACTTTCAACCATATGAATGAATTCCTTAACAAACGAAACAACTTCGCTTTTATATTTAAGAAAATATACAAATACTTTTCTACTATGGTCATCAATAAAAGTTAGAAAATAATGCTTACCTCCATATGATTCCACCGGTAAGGGTCCACATAAGTCCGTATGTACTAGATCTAAAATATTTTCCGCCAACTTCTTGTCAGGATTTATGCTGAACGGAGATCTAGATTGTTTACCCTGTATACATATCTAAAGAAATATTATCATTAAATTTTATATCGGTTAATTTCCGTAGTAATTTCAAACTATTTACATTTAAATGCCCCATACGTTTGTGCCAAAGTTCTACGTCATTTTTAGTTATTACAATATTTGCCATATTTTTTTGACACAAGTCAAGACAAAAAGTACTTTTAAACATCGAACCAGTAATAGACGGATTTCCTTTTATTTTACAACTATCGGAATCGAATATTTTACAACCATTACTATCGAATACAACCACGTAATTCTTTTTTATGAGGTCACCTACGGATAATAAATTAACAGATAAATTAGGTACATACATTACATTAGTTATAGTTTTGGAAGTATTATTAGAAAGAATAACATCTACATTACCAAGTCCTGTACATTGAACTTTATCACCATTCGCAATAGAGATATCAATTGGTTCAATATCACTGTAGTTTTTCAACCACTTTTTGCACCCCGTCATGTGACTAGTCGCACCAGAGTCGATGTACCAGCTAATTTCGCTATCACAGCTCACATTCAAGGCTCATCAAATCAATCAATCAATCAAATCAAATCATTTATTTCATGTAAATCTTTACAGATATTGATGAATAGTCAAAAACAAAAAAAACAAAATTTTAACAATGAGGTCTTAGAGTGCGTTTGGTTAGGCAGCTATTCATTATTAAAAGAACGACAAATATTTATTATACCTCGATATCAGATTTAGAACTTAAATTTAGAAATCTTAATATGAAAATTACTACCAAACCGAACACACACTACATAACCAACTAGTGTAAGACTAGGTGGTTAGCTGATTCCATTGACCTGTCAATCATTATCTGCCATACAAGGGAGCCACCAAGGCGACCAACTTCACCGACCATATCCACGCCTTAAATATTTATTCTAAATAACTAACATGCTTGTATTTTTTGGTGATTTAATATCTTCCTTGTTAGCTGTCAAATTCTTGTCTTTAAACCAGCATTCCTTTTTCGTATGTCCTGTACGCCTACACTTCCAACACCATTTCTTGGTTTTTTGGTCAGTTGGTATATTCTTCCTGTTTCCTGAATATAGGCATGCATCGGAAGACTTATTGCCATTCATCTCACTCCATTTTGTGTCTTGCAGCAATTTAGTCTTTACAAGATCACTGGAAACGGTAACGTTCGAGTGTTCCAATGCCATGACCATTGGGTCATATTCTGATGGTAGTCCCTTGAGCAAAATGACGCCTAGAAACTCGTCATCCACGGGTTTTCCTATTGAAGAAAGTTGGTTCCCTATAGATAGCACGCCATTTACGTACTGTTCCATGGTAATAAAATCGTTCAACTTGACTGAACATAACTTTCGTAAAAGTTGTAATCTTCTATTCAGTCCTTTGTCATCGTAAACCCTTTGCAAAGCATCCCATGCTTCTTTGGCCGTCGTCATATGAATTATATGCGGGAAACACGATTTATCCACCAGCAAGCTTATTTTAGCTAATGCCCTCTCGTCCTTGCGGAGACGAGATTCAGCGGATGACGTGTCGGCCTCTGGGTAACCAACTACGGCATACCACAGACTGTCAAGTTTTAAGTAGTGCTTTATAGCAAACTTCCACGTTTCGTAGTTTTCTCTCCCTCTCAATTTCTCGATGGAGAACGACATATTTGTGGATGCGGATTCTTCCGAAGCCATCATATAGCACCACACAAATATATAGGAGTTTTTTGACAAATTTAATTGCGCCAATTATGGTGAATGCCCATAACCTGTTAGAAGCTGATTAGGCTGCTTTTATATCAATAGATTTATAGTGGAAGGGCACAATTAAATAAATAAAACTAATAAGCACAAGTTCACGACACAGACATTTTATTAAGACAGAAGTCAACATTCAAAATTATGACAGATGTATTCTTTTATATTTTTATTTTCAACCGCCACATCAATCTGATAGCTTTATAGTATCATATAATAAAATTAAACTTTAATCTTCCCATGAGAACAAAACGTTACTTCCCTACCTTTAACTTAAATAGAGCAACTACTAACTATAGACAAAGCGACTTCATCAACGCCACCGTTGACTACAGCGGCTGCGCCCCACTGCTTCAGCCAGGAATCTACAGTGCAAGCTTGTCCAACTACCGACCAACAACTTGTTAAACTTTTTAATAATACAAATTTCTTACCTAATAAAAATATTCCAACAGCACAAAATTCAATTCAAAAGTTAGCCAAAGCTATTTCAACTTTAAGTAAAGCTCCACATACTCAGCTTTTAGACATTAGGTTAAATATATTTGATGGTAAGTCACCTGCTGAATGGCTATCTTTCAAGAGAAGTTACAATGAAACCAGCGTTTCCTACTCGGCAGCGCAAAATATTGCGCGTCTAAACTATGCTATTCGTGGTGTAGCTCGCGAGGCTGTCTATCGATTGTGACTTACTGCTCAAGACCCAGAGGATGTAATGCGAGCTCTTGAGATCAGGTTTGCATGTCCTGAAAGAATCGTACTTGACGAGATAGCGTCGATACGAGCTTTGCCCAAAATTAATAATGATTGTAAAGACATTAATATATTTGCGTGTCGAGTAAAAAACTGTGTAGAAACTATTCGTTTATTAAATCAAAATTGTTATTTAGAATCTTCAGAACTTTTGAATATTTTGATCTCAAAATTAAATAACTGTATACGTTCGCGATGGATGAAATTTGCTGCTTCACGCGTTCCAGGTCAGAGTCGTGGTAGTATTTCAATTCTTGCCGATTTCCTTATGCGTGAAGCTGAATGGCAAATAAGATTCGGACTTATTCATGATTCTGCAACCAATTCTATAATGACAACAGTCAAAATTCCCATGACAGTAATCGTCGCCGCGACAATGTAAATTTCGTGGCACTGGGAAATAATTCCAATATTGCTAATAGAGTATGTTTACAAGCTCGTTATAAGGGTATTGTGAACAAGCTCATGACATATTTAATTGTCAAACATTTTTAGCGTTTTCGGTTGACAGTAGATGGCGCTGGGTGAAAGAAAATAAGGTGTGTCACAGATGTATAAGGGCGGCCATACATATAGACATTGTAAACCGAACTCTTTGTGTAAGATAAACGGATGTAAGTTTAAGCATCATAAATTTTTGCAACTAAATAATTTTACAAATAACGATTCTTCGGTAGACATTCAAGAAGTATCTAATGTCGTTACTCATTTAGAGACACCCAATACTATGGATCCAAACCTAGGGACTCTTCGGCCGAAATTAAAAATTATTCCGGTCACTTTGAAGGGTCCGTCTGCTAGTGTTGATACCTTTGCGCTTCTCGACGATGGCTCTACTGCAACGTTAGTGGACTCTAGTATTTGTCAGAAAATCGGTGCCACCGGCAAACCTGGTATACTAAACGTAGATTTAATTGGTGGTATGTCAAAACAAACATCATTTCAGTGTGTAGACTTATCCATAAAGGGGTTACATACACAAGAATCTAATTTAATACGTAATGCTAAGTCTATACCGGGCCTCGGGCTGTCCCGCCAAACAATTTCTGTTGAAGATATTCATAAATATAAACACCTTTCTAGCATTAAACATTTGCTTTGCTATAGCGATGCCCAACCGACCATAATCATTGGTGTTGATAACTGGCACTTAATAAAAAGGGTTCTCAATCTGAACCAGTTGCACTGTATACCAAACTATTGTGGGTTTTATTTGGTTTCGGTTGAAGTAGAAACAAAATTGTTGAATTCGTTAATAATAATTCATGTTCTGAGTATTTTTATAATATAACTGATACTTTTCGTTTAGAAACTCTAATAAAAGAACATTATAAACTTGATTCTATTGGAATAACCAAAAAAGAACTCCGTAGTGATAATGATAACCGCGCTATTAAAATTCTTAATAAAACCATTCGCCATCTTCCGTCAAGTCGTTTCGAGGTCGGTTTGTTATGGCAAAATATTCCTAATAGTTATAATTTAGCATTGTCTAGGTTCATTAGTCTTGAGCGAAAGTTTCATAAAGATGTTAAATATATGGAGTTATACAAACAAAATATTAAAAATATATTTGATAAAGGATATGCCGAAGAGTGTAGCCAAATGGTATTTACCACATTTTGGTGTAGTTATATATATATATATATCATCACGGGTGCCTTACGGCGCCCGAGACCGCCTAGACGGCCCCAGGGTACCCAGCGGAGGGGTTTTAATCCCCCCTCGTCGTAGCCGATGGTATGAGTGAGTCTACACCGAACAAGTGGCTAGCTCGTCGCGATGTTTTGAATAGACTCAATAACCCATGTATAAACAGTTTCACAAATTGGTATAGTGAAACCGGGACCGACAGCTTAACGTGCTCTCCGAGGCACTATAGTGGTGTTGTCAAACAAATGTACATAATTTTTTTAATTAAAAACTCATTGGTGCATACCGGGATTCGAACCAGGGACTTAAGTGTTTTTAAGTCCAAGGTCTAACCAACTCGGCCACCACGTTAAGTTTGGTGTAGTTAATTCGAATAAACCGGGAAAGTTAAGGGTTGTGCACGATGCTGCCGCTAAATCTAGTAATGTAAGTTTTAATTCTATGTTGTTAAGTGGTCCTGATATTCTTTAACCTTTAATTGGTATATTTATGCGTTTCCGCGAAGGTCGTATAGCAATAACAGCTGATATTCGCGAAATGTTCCCGCAAATTAAAATAAAAGAAGATAGGGGTGCACAAACATTCTTATGGCGTGACAACCCTAATAATCCGCTTAAAATATTTCGTATGTCTTCTATGATATTCGGTGCCGCTTCTAGTCCTTTTACTGCAATAAATATCAAAAATTAAAATTCTCTGGAAGTAAAAGATCAGTTTCCAGAAGCAGTTCATGCTATTTTTTATGACTATTACATGGACGATTATATTGGAGGCTTTGACAATGTTACTGACGCTGCCCGGATTGCATCCAATATTATACGAGTAATATACATAAAAGGGCACAGTTTGAAATGAGAGATTGGATTTCTAATAATCCAAAAGCTTTGGCAAATATTCCCAACTTACTTTTGGATCCAAACTTTAATAACAACATTGACTTAGGTGACTATAACTTTTCGCAAAGCGTAAGAACTTTAGGATTAATCTGGCAACCTCTACAAGATACAATAAGTTTTAATATCGGTACACCCATTGAGTTGCCAGATAAACTAACAAAACGACTTGTGCTCTCTTACCTTATGCGTATTTATGACCCATTAGGCATTTTGACACCATTAATCGTGAGAGGACGCATATTGTTTCAAACAGCCTGGCGTAGTTCCATTTCCTGGGATTTAACAAAATAACAGCAAGCTTTGGAGGGAATGGCTCCAAGATATATCGCTAGACACTAACCTTCGAATTCCTCGTTGTTATTTGTGAGCAAGATCCTGTAAAGCGCGAGCTTCATGTTTTTTCTGCCGCGAGTGAACTAGCTTACGCGGCCTTTGCATATTGGAGTCTTATATTTCCTAATCAAAATGTGAAGCTCGCACTAATTAGTAGCAAAGCGCGAGTAGCTCCATTAATACCTGTCTCTATTCCGAGGCTAGAGTTGCAAGGTGCATTGATTGCAGCCCGTCTTGCTTCCACAATTTGTGAATCACACAAACATAAACCATATAAAATATTCTTTTGGTGCGATTCAATGATAGTTCTCGGGTGGCTCCGAAGTGATGCGCGGTGCTATAAACCGTTTGTTGCACATAGAATTGGAGAAATTTTAGAATTAACAATCTGAATGGTGGATACCTAGTACGTTAAACGTCGCAGATGACGCTACTCGGTTAAATACTGATGGCTTATCTAGAAATAATAGATGGATCTCTGGTCCAGAGTTTTTACTTTCATCACCACAAAATTGGCCTTCGGAATCACTTGAGAAAAGTAACAGCAATTGTAAAGACGAGCTGAAACCAGCACACAGAATTAAAATGGACTATGAAAACATTTCATCACTATTACCCACACCACTCTCAGCTAACCCAGAATGGTTTAGTAAATGGCTTAGATTGATGCGCGTAACAGCACGTGCTCATCAATACATTAAAAATTTAAAAATCAAATATTTTAAAAATCGGGGGGTAGACATCCAATCACTTAATTCCAGGAAGTTTGTGTTCATTTTCTATTACAGATATACAATATGAACAGCCTAGTCCCCCTTTATATGATAATGTAAATAATTGTAAAGACTTCACTAATTTGATTACTCTCACTGCTAAAGATCTAAAGAAGGATGATCAACATATTTTAAGAAAATGTCAAATGGATTCCTAAAAAAAGAAGAACTACTCTTAATCAATTCAAACCAGCCTTTACCACGTCAGAGTAAGTTGATCAATTATCGCCTGACCTTTACAATGATGGACTCTTACATCTCAAACAACGACTATTAGCTGTACATCAAGTTCCTGATAATACCAAATACCCGGTAATACTCGATGGTAAACATCCAGTCACTCGCTTATTAGTTCAATTTTACCATGAAAGATCAGCTCATGTTAATAATGAGTTGGTGATAAATGAACATAGACAAAAGTATTGGATTCTAAGTTTAAGAAATACTGTACGAACAGCAGCAAGTAAATGTCTATTATGTCGAATTCGACATCACATCGAATCTGCCAGAAGCAAGACTGGCTCATCATAAACGTCCATTTACTTATGTTAGCCTCGACTATCTCGGACCTCTACAAGTTACGATTGGTCGAAGACAAGAGAAGAGATATGTCGCATTATATACTTGCCTAACATGTCGTGCCATTCATTTAGAGACTATCCACAGTTTGTCTGCTGATGCTGCAATCTTAAGTTTACGACGATTCATTTCAAGAAGAGGCACTCCGTATGAAATTATTTCTGACAATGGAACAGCATTTGTCGGCGCACAATCTCACCTAAAAGCTTTATATAATAATTCAATCGAAGATTTTGTTGCAAACAAGGGAATTAAATGGAGTTTTATCCCACCATCTGCGCCTTTCATGGAAGGAGCATGGGAACGTTTAGTAAAGAGTGTCAAAGTAGCCCTGAATGTTACCTTACAATCAATAGCTCCCATAGAAGAAGTTTTGATAACATTACTAGCAGAAGCGGAATCTCTCATCAACTCTAGACCCATGTTTCCGTTGATCCAAAAGATCCTGAATCCCTTACACCTTTCCATTTTATTCTTGGATCATCATCTGGAATTCCACCTTCAGTACAGCTGGACGACAAGGATTTATTAAGACGTTGTGACTGGAAGAAAGCATTAAGACTTACTGATAATTTCCGGAGACGCTGGGTAGAAGAATATTTACCAACCTTACAACCTCGACGTGGTGTTAAAATAATAACGAAGAATCTGGCAGTAGGAGATTTAGTTTTAAAGTTTTAATTGCAGATGGCAACCTACCACGTGGCATATGGCCACAAGGTTTAATTATAAAGGTTTTCCCTGGCTCTGATGGCTCAGTTAGAGTAGCTGACGTACAGACTGCTGGAGGTATATTAAGAAGGCTATCTAAGAAGTTAATTTTAATATTAGAAAGTAAGGTAATATCCGCTAGATTATTATTATTAACAAGAATGTTTTCACTTATTAATTATACGCGGTGGCCGAGTTGGTTAGACCTTGGACTTAAAAACACTAAGGTCCCTGGTTCGAATTCCGGTGTGTACCAATGAGTTTTTAATTGAAAAAAATATGTACATTTGTTTGACAACACCACTATAGTACCTCGGAGAGCACGTTAAGCTGTCGGCCCCGGTTTCACTATACCAACTTGTGAAACAGTTTATAGATGGGTTATTGAGTCTATTCAAAACATCGCGACGAGCTAGCCACTTGTTCAGTGTAGACACATACCATGGCGGGGATTAAAACCCCTCCGCTGGGTACCCTGGGGCCGTCTAGGCGGTCTCGGGCGCCGTAAGGCACCCGTGAAGATCTATTTATATATGTATTCACTTAAAAAGGGGGCTATGTTGAGGACACTGGCTATAAGATTACTATATTTATAGTTAGATTACTTTGATTTATATGTCTTTCGGTTGTCATTTTGATTTGTTATTGTAAACACGTAAATAAACGTATTGTTATAATTTTAATAACTGCATTTCCATTACTATTTGTAAAACTATTCAAATAATCAGCCTAATAATATAATACAGTCCACATCGTTCACAATCACATTTGTTCATAATCTCTTTTGGCGGTCTCACATAAATCTCCTTTTCTAGATTTCCATATAAATATGCTGTTGTTACATCTAATTGGTCTATGTACAACTTATTCCTAGCCGCAAAAGAAAATAAATACCTTAAAGAAGCATACTTAACTACAGGTGAATAGGTTTCCTGGTAATCAACACCAGCCTTCTGTGCACAACCTTTCACAACTAACCGAGCTTTAAAACGAATGCTTTTATCTGGGGTTTCTTTTAATTTATACACCCACTTCGTATTTAATAATTTTCGACCATGAACCCTATCAACAACCTCATAAGTCTTGTTACGCAACAAAGATTCATGTTCCTCATTCATTGCTCGCATCCAGTCATCAGCATGCGGACTAGACAATGCCTCATCAGCCGTTTGTGACTCATCTATCGCTATTCTCATTTGAGAACCTAACTTAAATGTATAAAACATCACATAATTGTCCATACGTTTAGGAATACTATTGCGAGTAGACCGTAGCAACGTAATATTCTCAGACTCACTCTCATTCATGTCATGTTCATTCTCATTAACATTATTTATACTTACATTTTCATTTACAAAATCATTATTATTAGAATTATTTACACAAATTTCGTCATTATTGGGTAAATTATTATCAAAAATATTGAATTTGTTCGGTATTATTATTTACAATATCATTATCAATGTTTTGACAATAACTGTCACCAAGCAAATTTGACATTTATACATTTTTATTGACACAAGTTATAATATTTTTATTGGCATGTTGACTTTGGGTTTCAAAACACTCACTTTCTATAAAAGTTACATCCTTGCTGACATATATTTTGTCATTGACAGGATTAACGAATCGCCAATTTTGACATTTCTCTGATAGCCGAGAAATAATAACTTTATGCTTTTCGGATCCAATTTCTTCCGATATTGTTTAGGTATGTGAACCATAGCCATGCTGCCGAAGATCCTCAAATGCTGCAAATTCGGTTTTCTACTGTACCATGCTTTGTAAGGTGTTTTTCCTTTTACATAACATACTTATGCTTTTTCAATAATCGTTCGATTAAGCCGCTCCGCCACACCATTTTGTTGTGGGGTATATGGTACCGTCAGTTCATGTTTTATACCACATTTATTTAAAATGCTCTTCATCCTCCAGTTTAAGTATTCCGTGCCATTGTCTGACCTTATGCTTAAAATATTCTTACCCGTTTCATTCTCGATCATAGCTTTAAATTCATCAAAATTGTCAGGTATCTCACTTTTCTCCTCTAGAAAATAGCCGTACACTTTTCTGGTGTAATCATCTACAAACATTAATAGTACTTTTACCAGATACATAATGTTCCTCCATCGGTCCACATAAATCAGTATATACAAGTTCCAATTTACAATTTGATTGTCTCATACTACTGGGAAACGGTTTTCGTGCATCTTTCGCTTTTATACATATTTCACAAGCACTATCATCTCTTTTAAAATTATCCATGCCTGTCGACCACAAGTATATTCATAGCCTTTCTATTAAGGTGACCGAGCCTTCTATGCCATAAAAGAGATATATTTACATTATTTAACATAAATACCTTATTACTAGATGCATTTACTTTGTACACTCCATTTTCCTCTGAAGCTGTAGCTATCAGCTCTCCTGCACCATTTTTTACAACCCCTTCTTTCTTATTGAAGGTTATAGTTTCACAAGCTTGCTGACTGACCATAAATTTGCTGCTATATTCGGAATGTAATATACATCAGAAGCATTTCTCTCCCGTTCAGTTCCGTTTATTTTAAGTTTAATGTCAACATCACCGATAGCTGTCGATGATAGTTGTTCGCCGTTTGCTGCCATCATTTTATGATCAACTTTTTCGTACGTTCGTCATATTTTTCTTATTGTTCGTCATATGACTTGAAGAACAAGAGTCAAGGTTTGTAGCTTTTGGACCTACGAAGTTCGACATACAATAACCATACAAAGAATTTCCATTTTTATTGTGTCTGTTTTTACCTTCTTTTATAATAATCTTTAGCAAAATGTCCATTTTTAGTCAACCATCACTAGGTACGCTCTCATCGCGAATTTCCACTCGGGATAATTCTCCCTACCCTTTAATTTCTCTATTTGCGGAATCATGATTGGGCTTGCCATTTGTGACGCGATCTTCCACTATATTTTTACGAAATCAAACCCAGCACGACTTGTGCGATGGTGTTGGCGAGGTGAATAGGATGGAAACAGCTGATGGTAGATAGATAAACTATATTATAGGTAATTCACAAGGTAGTCACATACACAGGATTTAGGATCGAGTGACATACGACACAATGTCATACAGTTACTAGTCTAATGTAACATGTTATTGCCGGCCTGATATACATTCATATATAGGCCTCGCCAACACCATCTAGCACTCCAATGCTAATACGACAAATACAAAGGCCAGATTCCATCATAGTCATCTCTCTATCTCCTGTTTTCTCCATTGTTATCATATGCTGCGTACAATAACAGCACAGGCTTTTTTTTCTCACGTTCACATAAAAAAAAGAAACATTAAACACATAATAATACAATTTTTAAAATAAATATCCGAATATTTTTATTTTTAAAACTATTATAAAATTCTAAACTAAGTTTTTTTTTTTTTTTTTTTTAAATGTTTTATTAATAAACGTTATAAACTAAATATTGAAAAAGTGAAATGTCACTTGAAACAATTGGACGTAAAAATTTTAGCTGTGAATTAAAATATTAAAATTAATAGTATTTTTTAGCAATAGGTTTTAAATATACAATTAATATTATATTATATATTTCCAAGGACACTCAGAACAAAAAATAATTAACAAAAAGGATACCCACTGACCAAAATTTGCAAATGTTTTAAATTAATGGATATTGTCAAAATGTAAAAAGTCTACACCTATATTAATTAATGAAAAAATTATAGAAGAACTTAAATACGAGTATCATCAGCGTACTGCGGTCTACTGGATACAGGGTTGTTCTTCCTTAACTCATCTTATGGTTATTACAAATTAAAATTATTCAATGATAATCATAATTGTCCGCAACGTCATATCAAGATCGTGAGATCATTTTATGATAATACGTATAAAAGACCAAAACACCTTGACATAAATTCGAACAAAATTAAATTACATTGCTGCCTGATTGTATTACTTTTTACGATACTTCTCTATAGAAAACATGAAATAACATTATTACTGTGCGAGAAGCTGGGAAACAAAACTCTTCAGTCCAGACTTCTCACACAGGTGCGTTGCGCACTGCTTTAACATAAAAATCTAAACTTACCGTATGGCTTGTTGTGGGGCTTCAGCGACGAGAACCCTGGGTACCCAAGCTAAGCAATATCTTCGTTCTTCTTTCAATATCACTACAACATGCCACGGTTTCTATTCAGACACAATATGACCAATACAACGCGACAAATCTGAATCACTATTTAGCCTAATACATGGCGAACAAAACTACACAATTTCCTTGGTATTTCTAATAGGCCGCACATAACTTACGGGGCAAAAACTCTATTCACAATAAAACATATAATTATACTATTTTACAAAGAATTGATCACCCAATTTTCCAACCCATTTTTTCTTAACTGACTGAGTTAGGTTATGACCATAGATTAGCGTCCATAGACTATTATCAAAATCGATCATTCCCCGCCCCAGATAGAAGGAATCTATACGCTACACAACGGGCAAACGGGAGAGTGTTGCCACCGCTCTCTTCAAAACGGAACTTCTCCATCCGCTTCTGGAACCTAGTTAAGAATGCGCCCACTTCTCCATGCAATGCATAAATTTTACAAAATACCGTAAGTTCCTCAAAGGTTAATACGGTTTCTCCTATCACCCTACGTAAGTGAGTTTTAGCAGCCTTAACAACAGCTTCAAATATTCCTCCCCAATGTGGACATGCTGGTGGATCATAAAGCCACGTTGGGAGAGTGCAGTTCCAATTACATTATGATTTTCTGCTACAAATTTATATACACCATCTAAATAACGGTCGGTGCCCTTGTAGTTTGTTCCACAATCGAGCCGGATCAACGATGGCAAACCACGGTGGGACACAAATCTACCAAGGGCAGCGACGAAGGCTTCAGTGCTTAGGCCAGAAACCAATTCTAAATGTACGGCTTTGGTGGACAGACATACAAAGACACACAAATAGGCCTTAACAATTTTAGCGTTCCTGAGGTGTGACACTTTCACAGAGAACGGGCCAGCAAAATCTGTACCCACGCCAGCAAAGGGACGAGACTCGTTCACACGGTCCGATGGCAGATCTCCCATTTGAGGCTGCAAGTAGCCTTGAGTCTGTAACAAGGCACGCATCGGAAAATCACACTTCGTATGACTCGTCTGGCGAACAGAATCCAATATTCGCGCTGTAAGATGACCAACAAAGCATTACAGCCAGCATGCGAGTTCTTGATGTGGTGATAAGCAACCAACAAATTCACCAAGTGACCAGAATTAGGGAGCAACAAGGGGTGACGAGCTCCAAAGGGCAAATTGGCATTCCGATGTCTTCCTCCAACACGAAGGAGGCCCAAATCATCAAAAAACGGATTTAGGCGTCCAATTGCTCCCTTGAGCTTACAACGTCCAGCCCGCAATGTCTCAGTTTCAGTCTTAAACTGATCGTCCTGAACAACCTTAATCCAATATAAAAGCGAGTCCTTCGGTTCACATGGTGTGAGGACTGGCGACTGGCGTTTCTCCCGGGGGTGTCGACAATTAAAATTAAAGCGTACAATCCACGCAGTTACACCCAACAATTTATCCAGGGAGTTAAATTTATTCAGTAATAATTCAGGATCCAACTCCACGGTCCTCACCATCGCGAATACGCGGAGACCTGGTAGTGGATCAGTCAACAAAGGCTGGCCATGAGGCAAGAACGACTCAGGATGCGTCAACCAATCAGGGCCCCACCGAAGTGAGTGTCGCAAAAGATCTGGGGCAGCACAACCCCTGGACGCAACATCTGCAGGGTTCATTTCTCCTGGAACATGTCTCCAGATCAACGGAGCATCAGAAGCCTGAATCTGAGAGACACGATTGGCCACAAAGACTTCGAGTGGATGGACAGCAGCTCTCAGCCACGAGAGAACAATCTGGCTGTCAGTCCAAACAAACACGTCACCAATATCAACAGTGCGTCTCAACGTTACAAAAACGTGATTCAATAATCGCGTAAGAAGAGCAGCCCCACATAATTATAACTTCGGAATCGTAAGTCGAGTCCGAAGGGGAGCAACCTTGCTCTTAGCTAAGACCAAATTCACTGACGCTACACTTCCAGTAGGACACACAGTACGCAAGTAGACCACGGCGGCATATCCTCGGTCTGATGCGTCACAGAACCCATGGAGGCTCGCCGTGTACTTCCCAGCTGGAAGGAAAGGTCTGGGTAAAGAAACTTCATTGAATTCTGGAAGTGAACTAATAAACGAAACCCAGTCCTTTTACAAGGTGTCAGTGAGTTGGTCGTCCCAACCATCTCCAGCAGTCCAAAGTCTCTGAAGAAAACATTTAGCCAAAAATATTACTGGGCTAATCCAACCGCTTGGATCAAAGGTTCTGGCTACAGTGGACGGGACCAAGCGCTTAGTCCAGATCCTGGGCGGGGAAAGATCCACCCGATAGGTGAAAATATCCTGGACTGGCCTGTACTGTACTCCAAGAACAGACAACATGTTAGGATTATAAATATTTTCCTGCTGGTGTTCCAATGGCAAGTCAGCCAGGAAAGTGGGGGAGTTCGATATCCACTTTCTTAGCTCATAGCCTCCAGCCCTCATTATCCCAATCAATTCATTCCCCAAGATCAAAGCCTCTTTCTCACTGGAGGCTCCACATCATCAACATACAAATCATTTTGCAAGATGGCGGAAGCTCGAGGAAACCTCAAACGCTCACGCTAGGCCAGCTCCAACAATGAATGAAGAGCCACTAACGGGCTAGATTGCAAACCATATGTGTTGGTATTCAGCTCATAGACAATCATGGGATCAGAGGGTTTCTCGCGCCATAAAATGAGTTGGTAGCGCCTGTCATCCTCGTGGATGAGTGTCTGCCGAAACATCATGCGGATTTCGGCCACAAAGACAATCTGATGGCGGCGAAAGTCCAAGAGGATATCCGAAATATCCCGGAGAAGCTTCGGGCCAGTATGCAGGCACTGGTTCAAAGATACACCCGAAGACGTGGGGGCAGAGCCATCAAACACCACTCTTATCTTCTCACTATGAGGCTTGAAGACTGCGTGATGGGGAATGAAATAATGTTCCACTGAACGCCAGTCCAAGTTTGAGACCGTCATGTGTCCCAAAACCTCATACTCCCGCATGAACTCAATGTACTTCTTGCAGAAGACAGGGTCACGCCTCATGCGATTCTACATGGACACCAACCTTTTCTCAGCAAGACTCTTCGATGCCCCCAATGGGGGTCGTGAGGGGAGAAAAGGAAGTCTGGTGTAAAAAACGCCCAGAATCTAAACGACCAGTATTATTCTGGAAGAACAATTCACATTCATGATTAACAGGATTGACCTTCGTAGCAGCCGGGGGCTCCTCCACTCCCATTTACTACATATGTAAATGGGATTTCTAATAGGCCGCCCAAACTCACTGGCGGAGCAAGAACTATTAAAAGTTAGAAACAAAATAATTTAACCATTAATTGCACCATTTTTTCAAGACTTCTTTTTCTAAAACTGACTTGCAAGTTATCACCTGTCAAAACGTTCATGCCCACAGATTAGCGTCCAGACTATTTATCAAAATCGAACACTAATAATAATAAAATAAACTTAATTTTAATTAAAAAGCGGCCCCAGCCTAGTGGTTAAGTTACTGCGCAACTGATAACAAGGTTAAGCAGATGACAACAAGGCCGGCATGGGATGGGTGACCGCTTTATACAACGAGGCTATTTCATCATAAACACCGCAACAAGCTCGCCACTTGATAGGTGTTGCCTCCAAATACCATCGGCGAAATGAGGACGGGTTAATCCCTCCGCTGGGTACCCTGAGGCCGTTTAAACGGTTCTCGGGAGCCAAATAGGCACTCGTGGTGGTTTTTATTTATTTAATTAAAAAACCTACTGAATTATGTTGGAACTGCACTAGGAATATTATACAAACTAACCTGACCTGCCTGACCCTAAAAAAAGGTAGTAACATAAGCAGGCAAGTAACATAAGGTCAAAATTATAATAAATAATAATAAAAATAATCAACTCTATTACAAATTTACAACTAATAATAACACAAATATTAATAATACTAAATCTAAATCTGAAGAACTTACTTCCAAATGTTGTCAATTAAAAAAAAGATTCCCAGTTATAAAACGTATTCCAAGAGCAGCTAGAGTGTCGGTTTCCAGAAAATTAACGGAAATAATTACTAAATGTTACAGCAACAATGAATTTTCCGATTGGGAAAATTTAATATTATTTTCTTTTATTTTTTTACATGTCTCCATTGACTTACATTCAGGAAAAAAATTAACAACTAAAATCAAAAATAATATTTCAAACAATAATAACCATTGTATTTCGGAGAATTTTATAGCAAATAACACAATAAAGTCAATCTTTAATAAAACAGAAAATAAAGATTATAACGGAGATATCCGAGGAGCGGTAAGATTACTTTCTAGCAATGATACTTTAGCATTAATAATGACGAAACTTTAAAAATTCTTAATGATAAACATCCATGCCCCTCATCTCAGAATTTATGCGCTCCTCCTAATCTAGATAATATTCTTTCCTTTTTTATAATAACAAATTGTTATTATCTTCTACTGGCTGCCAACAAGGTAATCCACTCGGTCCCGCGCTTTTTAGTTTAGCTATCCATAGTAAAATAATTGCACTTTCATCTGCGTTAAATTTATGGTATCTAGATGATCTACTATAGTTCGTAGGTAACATAAATAATATTATTTCTGATTTAAATAAATTAATACCTGATTTGAAATCAATTGGTCCAGATATAAATTCTAATAAATCTGAAAATTATTTTAATCCCAATAAACAAGCCAATGAAATACATGCATCAAAAATTGAAATAGTACTCCCAAATTTAAAAATATTGAATTCTGAAAACCTTATTTTATTAGGGGCTCCATTATTAAATAATGGTCTCAGTCCTTTGTTGTTAGGTAAACAACAAAACTTATTACATTTTAAAAATAAGAAATTTATATATTTATATGTCTAAAACATATAAATATATAAATTATGCCAAAATTAACATACTTTCTAAGATGTTCTCCCTTCAGTTATTAAAAACAGCTTGGAAGAAATCTTAAACATTTCATTAAATAACACATCATGGTTACAAACCACATTACCGATCCGTTTAGGTGGATTAGGACTACGGCGATGTACCTCAGATGTCGCACTCGCGGCGTTCTTGGCTTCTATACACAAATGCATACCTCTTATTGGTAAAGTTTTAAATCCATCCTTAATGGAGAAAGGCGTATGCTTTTTAGATGAAGCCATCAATGTTTGGAAAGACAAAGCCAATCAAATAGACCTACCATTACAAAAATCTGTGCAAAAAAATTGGGATTTACCATTAATAAACTTAGAAATTGATAATTTAATAAATAATTTCACGAATTCAGATAAATCAAGGTTTTTAGCATCTCAAAATAAAGAGTCAGGTGCATGGCTCGAAGTCATGCTATCACCAAATCTAGGCACCTTGTTAGACCGACAAATAATAAGAATCGCAGTATCCCTCAGGATAGGTGCTCCCATTTGCCGGCCTCACAAGTGCATTTGTGGCACTATGGTCACGCCTTCAGGTCACCATGGTTTATCCTGCAGGCTGAGTGCTGGACGTATACCGAGACATAGTAATTTAAATAACATATTAAAACGTGCGTTAGCATCCGTCGGTATACCCAGCACTCTCGAGCCTGCGGGGTTAGATTGTGATGATGGAAAAAGACCGGATGGCATGACCATAGTCCTATGGCAGAGAGGCCGAGCATTAATATGGGGCGCCACTTGTGTGGATACCCTTATGTAATGCTGCAGCACCGGAAGACGTAGGTCTTCCGGTGCTGCAGCATTACCTAGCTCAAAATTAAAAAAATCAGAAATACGCTACACACTGTTCCTCCTGTGAATTTCTAGCGTTTGCGGTGGAGACTTTAGGGCCATGGTCTCCAGGTGCAAAAACATTTGGAAAAAATCTAGGAAAACTTTTAATAGATGCATTTGGAGATTATGTCCATTACGGTTTCTGCACATATGGATTCCGCGCAGGTACCGCATATCGTTGTGGCGGCATAGTCCTCGGTCTCAAATTGTATCTATGATTGTTCATACGAAAATTAGGACTAAAATGATTATTTTGATGAATATTTTGAGCAGGTATGTTGCTGTCCTATATCTCCATAAGCTCGTGTATCCTGTGGTTCTGGGGTTGGATACATCATCCTATGGGGCAAACTATATTCCGCCTTATTATTCGACGAATATACGTTCTCGAACTGTATTATTATATCCTTAATTTTTACCATGTTGTATTTGCTTGATACTCAAAATACTGCCTATGCGGATCATTTACTCCCTTAATAAAAATATCTATGATCGTTTTTTCCTCATAAGTAAAATCCTTTTTAGCTAAAGAACTTAGCTTGTAATAATACTCTAATAATGACAGCTTGTTTTGAATTGCATAAAAAAATAATGCATTATAGTTCGCGCACTCACCTAATGCATTATAGTTCGCGCACTCACCTAATATATATTTGTAAAATATTAATGCTTTTAAATAGAAACCAGTAGCCGACTGCTTTTGATCGTCATCCAGCCGTCGCGCCGTCGCAAAGCAGCTATACTATTGAAGGCTACTAAAAATTCTTTTACATCTTCATTTATTTGCCCCGAGAAATGATTCATTGATTCCATTTTCCTCTCTATTCAACGTTATCTTTCTATTTAAAACCTACTAACCTGTATTCCTGATACATATAACCTTTATTTTTACACTACTTATCTTTCATTTCTTGGCACATACCTATTTTCTTTATTATTTTATTTATAAACAATTTCACAACAAAAATAGGTAACAGGCTATTTTCACTTGAAACCTTTTAAATCTTACCCGGCGCCTCCACCAAAATGTGACCGAAGGTATGATTTACTTCACTCTTCGGTCACCGTACCCAATTTCCTCAGGTAACTCCTCCAGATACTCCTTTAAAATATTTCAAATACGTTTTATTCGTTTATTTTTATATTCTCTTGATTTCCCTATCGAATATAACATTCCTACGAAGCTATATAAACTCGAACTGTGAGAAATAATCGCGGTTTCTATTCGTTTTTATTTTAAATTACTACATCACCCTTCCGTCGAGTGTATCCTAGCTTTCGAATCTTTTGTTCCTTCGATTTGTTCTATTCCCGTCATAAATATTCAAATAAAATAACTAACATTTAAATGGCCAGTAGTAGCCTTACTCTACAATAGAGAAAGTAACAGTACTAATATTTTATTACCATAGGTGGGATCGAACCCATGACCTTCGGATACAACGACAAAGGCGCAACCACTAGTCTACGGAGGCGGTCAAATGTATGACATTTGTAGGTGAAATACTAAATAAGGTGTTGTTCCTTCTCTCACTCCTTCCATGGGAAAAGTTGTTCGATTTGATCAGCAGAACCTCAAAGTACATCCCTTATATTAAATTTTCATACTTATGTTTCTCTAAAGAGAATATTTTACGAAATCACCAGCACTCTCTGTTCACGCCAATTAGGCTAAAATATTTTATAATAAGAGCAATCCCAAATTATTCCACATATTTACTTTCCTTATGTATATCACGTATATAATTACGTTAAGTAAGGATTTCGGCTACTCCATACTAGATGGCAGCACCGGAGGTGTTTTTGAGAAATAATTAATTTTATTATCTACCTTATAAAAATGACTTTTTTGAAATGGTGTTTTGCCTAAGTTTTGGAATCCCCCCGTCATCGCTGTGTGGTATACGTGATAATACGTCTTACAAAAAGGACAAAATGAGAATATAGTTACTCGCGTCTTTGATGAATTTTATAGTGCTGTTATGCGATAAAGTGTTCTTGTGAACGGTGTAATAGTGCATTTTTCTAAGGATTTTTATATAGACTAATATTTGTGTTTACGAGTTAGCTCCTGGCCAGGATTCCTACGTGGAAGCTGAAATCAAGGTACCTACGTGACATACTTCCTATAAGTGACCACCCCTGTTTTTCTTCGTTCCTAAGGTTTACCTAACGTTCCGGGATTGCTCTTAAACTGTCTATATAACAGTAGGTTATAATTAGATTATTCCTACAACAATAAAACATATACAGTCCACTTACTTCAGTAGGGTACGATTGGGGTTTTTGCGCCTAAACTCTCGAAGAACAAACTATCACGGATACAAAGTATCTTTCCCGCCAAAGACTTTTTTATTGGTGATGGTGATGATGTGATCTTTATACTTGTGGGAAAGACAAGGGATTAAGCGATGTGGCCAAGTCTTTCATTTTTTATTGAGATAGGACATGCAGTTTATTTTAGAATATTTTTTGAATACAATACGATATTAGCTATTTGGCATTAGTTCCCACCTTAAATCGCCTTTCCAAACAAAACATCCATATGAAAAAGCTTGGGCGCCAGACGAGAGACCAGTTGAATATTAGTAATTTTTACTTTAAAATATGTGTTTACAGCTCTTCCGTACATTATTCATACTTTTAAGGATTTTAACGAAAAAAATTAAAACGTGAAGCCAAAAGTAGAAAAGTTGTCACAGCCACTACAAGTTATGCAGTAAAAAACTCACAAGTCATATTCATCCTTATGTCCAAGATGGTAGGATATATAATCGATTATGGTTTTCAGTTAACGTCAAAGACATAACCGCCCACTGATGTTACACAACACACAACCTTATTCCACACGCGACAACTAAACAGTATGCACAGTATTGCACAGGCGTTTCAGCTCCGACAAGGTACTCAATAACACAATCATAACCTTTTAACATTTACTTGTAACTGGTTTTAGGTATATCACGTTAAAACAGTCAACCAGTCGGGGCTCTACCGGAAAGCCACATGAAATACCGATCGCCACGTCGATCGGTCGAAAGCGAAAATAAAATGTATGTAATTTGACGTTTCTCGGCGATCGAGTTCTACCCATAGACAATATTTCCTATACAATTTTATCCATCGACGCGTCGATCGATTTATCGATGTGGCTTCCAGGTAAGGCCCCAGGCGAGGCATAGTTTGGTCACGCAGCGCGGCGCTCTGGGCTCGCCACATTCTTCTCTCGTCATCAAGTTGTATCCACACTGATTGCTGGTCGCCCTTTTGTAACTGGATGCTGAACTTATCATGAGATGAACACAAAAGTGTGATTATAAAATAATGAACTTTTTAAAAATAAACCCTTAGAACTGGTGAGAAAACATCCCTCCAGCCCACAACGTTTATAGCACCCCTTTCTCAGCAAAGTGTGTGGGATTTGCATAACGTGGAGTGTCCGGAAACATCCCGCAGACCTAATTAACTCGAGCGCCGACCCCCGTCCCGCGCTAGGGGCAGGAATATGAAGGACAAGGAAATTAGTATAAATGACACCAGGTTATGTTCAGCCTACAGCCTGCGTGTCCTTCTAGTATGTAATAGTCTCCGCCAATCAGGTTACCTTAATATTGACAGGCTGTGACATTGTGAACTAAATTACTAACTACGTTAAGTCATCAGTGTATCTATAGCTATTTTATTTTCTAAGGCGCTTACTGCACTAAATAGTTGGCAAGTAGTAATGAGATACTATTTTATAACAATAATACCACTCCTGAGATACTATTTTATAACAATAATAATATGGAGGAAACTAGACCCGTATTCCCCGGAGCTAGGCTTGTACTATGTGTACCAGAAACAACGATATTAATATATATTATATTTTATAAACAGGCAGACCATGACAAACTGTACAGAAACATGTTCTAATATTTTTTGCCATGGGTGGGAATCGAACTCACGACCTTAGGATACAACGCCACTAGTAGTTTACGGAGGCTGTCATGATGTTTTCAGAAAAAGTCATAATATTATGTTTTTATAAAAAGTGTGTCCTTGTAGCTTGTAGCTTGCGCTGTAACACTTTGAGACTCCAATGTTATAAGCTCATTTTTTTCATTTGTATATATATTATCCCGGTGATTACGAATATATAATTATACAGAAAGGCTTTCAAATATTCAAAATATAGATTTTTTTACCAATTGTATCGGAAACATTTAGACGGTTTGGGGGTGGGAGGAGGTAATCACGCGGTGGAATTTTTGTCGTAGAAGTTTATCACTGTTTTTATTTCTATTAATTATGGGATTTTTGAGACATTGATCACACCCCACCTTGACCAATCCCCAAAGGATTAGGGTTCAACCCAATATCCGAAATGTATGGCTACGCCCGTGTGTGTAGTGTGGAAGGAAAATCATACACATCCCCGTTCTTATGTCTAGTAGTCTGGCAGATATATAATCGCTCGGGTTGTATCGGACAGAAAGTACCTAACAAGTCAAACTTCCATAAAAAATGTGTTCACGGGAAAGGGCGGATTACGTAACGGTATTCCGTAGATGGTACGCCCAACCAAAGAAGCGACGCGTAGTGCGTGCCTCTCGCACTCAACACAAACTTATTAAATGTTAATCAAAGCCTCTCCCGCTGAAGGCCGCCACGAAGGTTGCCGCTTCCACATGGAATGGCTCCATCGCCGCGGAAAGGGAACTTCTGCACCTGATTTATGGACTGAGGGGAAGCTAAATTATTTTCGGTGGAGGCTTCACTTTGGATACTCTTCTAACTCGAAATAATAACGAACACCATTTCACAAGCAACAAGGGCCTTTGTTTTCCTGCTCCAACGATTGTGGGTTAAGCGCCAGTAGGTATGACCGGCGCACTGCTAATACTATACATGACGTCAGTTTACACCTTCCTAGATTTATTTTTATTTAATTTATTAAATATTCCTGTTCATCATCGTACCAAACAAATAAAAACTTAAAAGTACAAAAGTTATCTATACTAAATATATATAGAGATTAATGGTTAGGTGAGACTTCTCGTGTAAAGAATGTAGTTTTTTGAGTTATAAAATGAGGTTTAGTTTAGTGGGAATAATGTTAATTCAAAAAATAAATGAGTTGCGTGAGTGTGCCCCACAGTGTGAGTGTTCGCGCTACGTAAAGTTGGCGCTCACCTTTACAACAAATGGCGCACAGCCTTGTGACTGCCACACGGACATATTTCACCACCTTTGTCGTGTTTTGTTTACTCCGCCACCGGTCGTGCTGGTGGCATATATAATGTTGGAGTCAACTCATTGACTGGATGAGACAAAGATAGTTTGTGAGGTTGCAACAGAATGCCTAACGGATCCGGAAGCGGGAACGTGTAGTGAGAAGTGACATCTCCGCATCGGCCGAGGAGTAATGTACTTGCGTTCTACAATAACTCAACCTGCGTACTCAGTAGCAGACTAGTAGATTCTAAATTTCAAAAGGTTGCAGCAATTCTAGAGCGCTTCTTCTTCCTTCTCTTAATCGGTCTTTTTATGTAAGCGACATTCAGAATACATATTCTGAATGTCGCTTACATAAAAAGATCGATTTGACCAGGTGGCAGTAGAGTAGTCCTTCGTATCAGATTGCGTTCCTTATAGGTACCATCACGGTTGCGCCCTAACTGCCTCCGGGTGCCCAGGCTCGTCGTCGCCGTGGTCTCCAGGGTTATGCCTCACCGCGCCTCGGAGAACCATAAATCAGAATGATAAGTTACTTTCTATTATAAACTAGAGCCATTAATTCAACTTACCTACAGGTCGTTACAAAGTCAATAAACATTAACTTATAAAAAAACCTCAAACCGACCTTTGGGACAATTTATTGTTGCTTACTGCCACAGACTGTCTCGCTCGCACCTTTGACATTTGGGGGACCTTAATGTAGGCCGAATAATAAATTTTGCAACCGGCATGCACGAGCACGAGCCAGCTCTCCGACGCCTGCGCTTTGGATTTATCCCTCCTGCTGCGATGTCTGTTAAACTACCTCAAGAAGCTTCAAAAATGCCTCAAAAATGGTGTAAAGTAATATTTCTGATGACGGTCATTCTACTTATTGAACGTTATTCTCCTAATTACCGTCGCATTTTTTTTTTCTTATATTTAAACCTAAAAATAGTAGAATTTAAAAATAAATAAAATAACTGAATCATCAATTTTAGAGACTGAAAATTCAAAAAAAAATTACTACGGTAGGTATACCTATAAAATTAAAATAAATTAAAGACGGTAATTAAAAAAAAAAAAAAAATCATTTTAAAATAAGAAAATTCATCTACTGATTATTGCTTTACGTTTATCTACCAATGTAAATAACTAAATATGTTCCTAGTAAATAAAACTTCCTTACTATAAAGTACCTTACCACTTAAAAAAAATAAAAATGTCGATGCAAAACATGCATTTATAACTCATATAGATAAAATAACTTTCATTTTACTAAAACCAGAGTAAATCAAACAAATTGCTAACTTGATGCTAAAGGCTAATCCACTTACTAATAAATGTTGCTTAGAGATTCAATCAGAGATTCTTTAATTGTCTGGATTAATAGTCGTTGCTTAGCCTAAGCCATTGCTTAGAACTGTCAAAGATTTGTTTTTTCATCCGCAGTGTGACTGTCCGAAGCACTGACTAAGCATTAGCAAATGTGCATCTGGATTGAGAGATCTTATCAAAACCAAACAAAATGACTATGTTGGCATTTCGTAGGATAATGTAGAAACTTATATATGAAATATTTTAATTTGTAAAAGCGAGGAAAAAAAGTTAGCGTCCAAAAATAGGAGCTCTCAGTCCTGACGTTTTTGAAAAAATATAAAAAAAAAATTTTAGAAGTATTTACTCTATGTTATATTTTTTTGTACTAACATTCAGTACACACATCGTAAGAAATAATCAGAAGAATTCATAATATTTGGAGGTAAAATGAAGAAGATATAAGGCAAAACATGGATCTCTCAATCCAGATGTTTTAGATTGAGTGATCCTTTGAAACACCATGTTAGGCTGAGTAGAAGCAAAAGTTGATTATCCCAGCATTTAATATTACTTCTCGACATTATCGCAAAAAATAAATAAATATCCAAATGATAACCGTTAAAAAGTTATAGCAACTTCGTTATTTTTAAAGCATCAGGACTGAGTGATCTATATTTTCACATATATCTACTTTTACTTTCGCGCACGGAAAATCTAAAATTCTACGAATTATTAAAAAAACATCTTCTAAATCCTGGCATTTAAACAATTTGTGTAAAGGTTGCACTTTATTAGATTTATAGATTCCAAATTTACCCATACAGCAGTCGTGTAGGGTGACCATGTTTTGTTTTTAATTTTTATGAAGCATGGCATATTATTCTGTAAATATGTATAGTTTAACTTTCATTTTAATGCAGTAAAATTACAAGTTGTGTGTAAATCAATGCTAAAAAATACATAATAAACCATTTGATTTGCCTATTGATTTAAGTGTATGGATTTCATCACTAAAAATTACTGTCACTGATGACGCCGCTCCCCTGAGAGGCGAAGTAACTTAGATATTAATATATTTCGTTTTGACGTTTATTTAAGCACAGAATACTGGAATACTATATTGTGTGAAGGTACTATGGAAGTATAAATATCAAGGAAATGCTGTAATAATTTTCACAAAGTACAAATCACTTGTTAAACGTTTCTCTGTGTCCAGTAATCCATTTTGGATTATCACCTTTTTGAGCATTGAATGGTTATAATCACTTGTGTTCTCATTAGGGTTCCGAATTTATTTATTTAAAAAAAAAAAGAACTCTTAGGTGTCTGTTTGTTTGTCGGCATAAATATCTCGAGAACCGCTGGTCGGATATACTTGAAATTTGTGGTACTTATATATTATACATAGTAAAATATCTCCTAATAGGTGTAGGTTTAAAAGGGTCCAAGTCAAAGATAAGCGCACGTTAGGCTGTCGGTCCTAGTTTCACTATATAAACTTGTGAAACTGTTTACCGATGGGTGATTAAGTCTAAACAAATACCGCTATGAGTTTACCACTTGTTCAGTGTAGTGTAGACTCACAATTTGCTACGAGGTAGAAATAAAACCCCTCCGCTACCTTCGGAACACTCCGCGGGCGAGTTTTCGCACTTGTAATTTTTTTGTATTGACTTTGTGTCGCGGGTGGCTATGAATGAATGAATGAAAAATTCTTTATTGCACAAAAGCTTAACACTATTGTACATAGGCGAGCTTAATGTCTTAGGCATTATCTACCAGCTAACCTTTATTGCTATATTGTGTTCTCATTTTTAGACAGGCTATTTTGGGGCTTAGGGTACTTCCTGGTATTTATAATATCTTTTTTTTTTAAACATTACCGTTTTAAAGAAATTTAAAATGACTAGGTTTTAAATGTATGTGGTTTAAAAAAATTTTTTGTTAAACGCATTATTAGTGTTTACGGGTTTTCAGGAGATTCGACAGTTAAGTTACGGGATTAGGTACCGCTTTTCAGGTAGCTCGAAAATTTGAGTCGTAATTATAACGGTATCCAGATTTATTTTTAAGGCATCAATCTGTGGGTTTACCGTTTTTCAACATTAGTCTATGGATTTACTGGTATTAGTAAACACTAAAATTTGTTTCGGAATCAATCTGAATTTGTATGGTTTGGCATGTGTTCATACCGAGTGCCAACAAAAAAAAAAACATGGTCACCCTACACGACTTGCTGTATGGGTAAAATTGAAATCTAAAAATATAATAAATTGCAATCTTTACACAAATAGTTTAAATGCCAGGATTTAGAAGATGATTTTTTAATTATTCGTAGAATTTTAGATTTTCTGTGCGATGAAAGTAAAAGTAGATATATGTAAAAATGTAGATCACTCAGTCCTGATGTTTAAAAAATGACGAAGTTGCTATAACTTTTTAACGGTTATCATTTGGATATTTATTTATTTTTTGCGATAATGTCGAGAAGTACTATTAAATGCTGGGATAATCAACTTTTGCTTCTACTCAGCCTAACATGGTGTTTCAAAGGATCACTCAATCTAAAACGTCTGGATTGAGAGATCCATGTTTTGCCTTATATCTTCTTCATTTTACCTCCAAATATTATGAATTCTTCTGATTATTTCTTACGATGTGTGTACTGAATGTTAGTACAAAAAAATATAACATAGAGTAAATACTTCTAAAATTTTTTTTTTATATTTTTTCAAAAACGTCAGGACTGAGAGCTCTTATTTTTGGACGCTAACTTTTTTTCCTCGCCTTTACAAATTAAAATATTTCATATATAAGTTTCTACATTATGCTACGAAATGCCAACATAACCATTTTGCTTGGTTTTGATTAGATCACTCAATCCAGATGCACATCATTAGCAATTGCTTAGCAACGACTATTAAAACGGACGAAAGTGTTCTTCAAGCACTCGATAAGTTTTTATGATTAAGGCCAAAAATGTGAACACGTGTATTCTATATTATAATAAATTAACTAAACTCTTCTCAAAATCATATCTTACTAACACAGAAGAAGTAATAGTACAAGTACAATGATCTACTCTTACAATAGAACCTAAAGTAGTAGTACTATAATATGAGCATGCGCTGGTTTGCATGATCATCAAAGAGTGTGTTGGTTACCTATTACTTCTTATTTAAGCCAAAAAGTTTCTATCCTAAATAAAGCTGGTAGATAATGCCTAAGGCATTAAATTCGCCTTTGTACAGAACTTTTGTTTACTGTGCAATAAAGTGTTTAAATAAATAAATAATTGTGGACTATTTATTACGTACGATATTTATTACCTACGATATTATTTTAACTTAGTGGTAAAGTTACCTCTAGACATTCAAAACAACTGAAATATTTGCTGAGTATTACAGTTGTTTTGAATTAGGTTATCGGAGAGCACGTTAAGCTGTCGGTCCTAGTTTTACTATACCCATTTATGAAACTACACACACCTGTCCTGATTAAGGTTTCCATCCATCTGGGCATGCTGCGAATGATGTTGTCAATGATTTCTTGGGGCAACCTCTGCCATTCTTCAACTAATGTGTTTTTCAGCTCGCCCAGATTGTTAGGAGGTGGCATTCGTGATTTGACACTCTTTAGCAAGTCCCAAACGTGTTCAATCGGATTCATATCCGGGGACCGTGCTGACCACTTCACCACCGTAACACCAACATGGTTTAGGTATGCCTGTACTGAGCGAGCACTGTGAGCCCGAGCATTATCCTGCATTAAAATGAAGTCGTTACCAATAAATGGGGCAAATGGCACAACATGTTCTTCTAAAATATCCCTGATATACCGATCAGCATTCAGATTCCCGCCGTCGACTACCACTAAATCCGTGCGAGCTCCTAAACATATTCCTCCCCAGACCATAATTGAGCCGCCGCTATATGCCACTGTATTTTCAAAATTAGACTGTTACTAACGCTCTCCTATGCGTCTCCTCTGCATACTCACTGCCTTCCATCAATCTGATTTAACAGAATTCTACATTCATCAGTAAAGAGACCTGTCCCCACTCGTCAAAGTCCCAATGATGATGTTCACGAGCAAAGTATAGTCGGTTTGTGCGGTGGTGTCTCTCAAGTTTTGGTGCTTTGGCGGGTACAAATGAGCCTATACCAACTTCCTCGAATCTTCTGCAAACTGTCCGCTCACTCACTCTTACTCCTCGAACCTCCTCTAATGCATTTCGGGCCTGCACCGCCGTAAGTCTCGTGTTCCGAAGTTGTAGAAAATGGTCATCTCTCCTTGAAGTACACCTTTTCCTGCATTGTCCTCTTCTCCTCACTAGAGAATTCGTCAATTTGTACCGTTTGATGCTACGATGAATCGTTGATAACGATCGACGAAGTCTTGTTTCAATCGATCTGTAGGATTGACCATTTCTTTTCATTTCATCTGCCCTGATGATTTCTGATAGCGTTAAATCAGGCATACTTAGATGTTCGTAACTTATCAGTAAGCAAGAAAATACAAAAGTCTCATAAAACTGCAATATAATGTTTTTCAAATGGAATTTATGAACTTTACGAAAACGGAAAATCTACTTCGAAGCAGTCGATAGAGATGTATGAATGAAAAATTAAAACAAACGAATGAAAAAAAGACTGTTGACATTTCAAATTAGACGTTTTTAAAAAATATATGTAAAAAAATATAAAAAAAGTATATAACCAACCAGTGCTACGAAAAAGATATATTAATTCTTCCTTTTTTTTGTGTTCCGCTAATTCTGCCGGTGTGTGTATTAGTAGTAAATATGTGTTATAGAAACTATCCAATCATCGCGACGAGGTAGACACTTGTTCGGTGCAGACACAACATTGGCTACGACGAGGTGGGATTAAAACTTTAAAACCCAGCGGTAAATGAGTTGGTCCCATAAACTTTATGTGAAGATCTGATGGAAACAGTCGGAGCTGAAGACTGGAACTCCTCAAAATCTAAACAAATTTTGAGAGGTTTGCTCATATATTACACCATATGTACGGACGTCAAATATGAACCGATTTTTATTATTGTTACTTTATTTTAAGGCGTAACCAGATTGGTTTTAATAAAAGAGATCGTATTTTTTTATATGACGAATGGGCCCACAAAAACTTTAAACGTATCGGTCTATGGGTAAATTATATGTTATTTTAAACACCTATTTATCTTGAGCTATGTAAATATATTTGTTTTTCCTGCAAACGCCTGAAAAACAAAATCGCCAGTGCACTGTATCGCTTGAGTTGCAGCGCCTAAATTAAAATATTTATTGTTTCATCATGTCAATTTTCATATTGAAATAAATTTTTAACCCCGGTTTGACTATGCTATGAGTATCGGGACATATTTTTTAAGGTATATTAATCAATAAACTTCAAACATTTTGGGGTCTAAAAAAAATTGTCTCCTTGGGGATCGAAAATAGCGTTTCGGATCTGGATGGCGGAACTCCTCAAAATTAAAGAGTTCGTGTTTTCTATAAATATCTGTGAAAAACATTTAATGACTTTAATAACTTTAAAAAGTATAAAATAATTAATATTTACAAATGTTATTTAGTCCTGCGGATACTACTTTTGAAATAATAGTTTTCATAAAAACAACATTGGGGCGGCTCCAAATATACTACACAATTCACATCTATTATTGATAACTGGTGCCGACTTCATAAAGTAGAATGCAGTAGTACTAATTAACCCTTAGATATAAATATTCATTATTTTATCATTTATAGTATTTTTAAAGTTGTTTTTTTTTTACGTATTAGACGCTACATGGCCATACCCTGACTGACCGACCAGTTTATGTATTTTATTCAAACATAATTGAACTTTAAGAGACTGCCCTAGAGCCGTATGTCGAAGCGCATAATAGCGGACTGATTCCGACCGCCTGGCGAACGAGAAATCAACAAATTTATATTAAACACGATGAAAAACCACAAAAAAAAAAAAAAAAAACGAAATGATTTGTTTTTTAATTCTCTTTCTATTGGTGTAAGGTTTGTAATGATGAAATAAGTGCAGCATCTTAATATGTTTGATATGGTTAATTTTTAAACTTTACTAATAATTGGGATATAAAATTTTTGAAAACCAACATGTAATGGAAGGTCCAGTTCATATCACTGTATTTTTTTTTCTTTTTTCCCCCATTGTTGTAATAGGATAAGATAGAGCTTAAAAAACACTTTAAACACCGAAAAGCGGCAAAATTTGATGGAACGGCCTTTACTAAATTGATATGTAGAGTACTAGGTAGCACACTGCAGGCCGGATGTTCCTCACCTGATGCTGTGACGCGGGGCCGCGGGTTCGACGCCGCGTGACACCAGATTACCGGATTGTTTGTACATTTGTTTACTGTTTTACACTAAAGTTAAAAATAACAGTAAGTAGGTGACCATGACTCAAGTATACATAGTCTGGCCATAAATACTGTTACAGTTAAACAATCATTAGGAAGTAAACAAACTAAACACAGATATTATCAAAATTATGAAAAAATAACAGTAAGTAGGTGACCATGACTCAAGTATACATAGTCTGGCCATAAATACTGTTACAGTTAAACAATCATTAGGAAGTAAACAAACTAAACACAGATATTATCAAAATTATGAAAAAATAACAGTAAGTAGGTGACCATGACTCAAGTATACATAGTCTGGCCATAAATACTGTTACAGTTAAACAATCATTAGGAAGTAAACAAACTAAACACAGATATTATCAAAATTATGAAAAAATAACAGTAAGTAGGTGACCATGACTCAAGTATACATAGTCTGGCCATAAATACTGTTACAGTTAAACAATCATTAGGAAGTAAACAAACTAAACACAGATATTATCAAAATTATGAAAAAATAACAGTAAGTAGGTGACCATGACTCAAGTATACATAGTCTGGCCATAAATACTGTTACAGTTAAACAATCATTAGGAAGTAAACAAACTAAACACAGATATTATCAAAATTATGAAAAAATAACAGTAAGTAGGTGACCATGACTCAAGTATACATAGTCTGGCCATAAATACTGTTACAGTTAAACAATCATTAGGAAGTAAACAAACTAAACACAGATATTATCAAAATTATGAAAAAATAACAGTAAGTAGGTGACCATGACTCAAGTATACATAGTCTGGCCATAAATACTGTTACAGTTAAACAATCATTAGGAAGTAAACAAACTAAACACAGATATTATCAAAATTATGAAAAAATAACAGTAAGTAGGTGACCATGACTCAAGTATACATAGTCTGGCCATAAATACTGTTACAGTTAAACAATCATTAGGAAGTAAACAAACTAAACACAGATATTATCAAAATTATGAAAAAATAACAGTAAGTAGGTGACCATGACTCAAGTATACATAGTCTGGCCATAAATACTGTTACAGTTAAACAATCATTAGGAAGTAAACAAACTAAACACAGATATTATCAAAATTATGAAAAAATAACAGTAAGTAGGTGACCATGACTCAAGTATACATAGTCTGGCCATAAATACTGTTACAGTTAAACAATCATTAGGAAGTAAACAAACTAAACACAGATATTATCAAAATTATGAAAAAATAACAGTAAGTAGGTGACCATGACTCAAGTATACATAGTCTGGCCATAAATACTGTTACAGTTAAACAATCATTAGGAAGTAAACAAACTAAACACAGATATTATCAAAATTATGAAAAAATAACAGTAAGTAGGTGACCGTGACTCAAGTATACATAGTCTGGCCATAAATACTGTTACAGTTAAACAATCATTAGGAAGTAAACAAACTAAACACAGATATTATCAAAATTATGAAAAAATAACAGTAAGTAGGTGACCATGACTCAAGTATACATAGTCTGGCCATAAATACTGTTACAGTTAAACAATCATTAGGAAGTAAACAAACTAAACACAGATATTATCAAAATTATGAAAAAATAACAGTAAGTAGGTGACCATGACTCAAGTATACATAGTCTGGCCATAAATACTGTTACAGTTAAACAATCATTAGGAAGTAAACAAACTAAACACAGATATTATCAAAATTATGAAAAAATAACAGTAAGTAGGTGACCATGACTCAAGTATACATAGTCTGGCCATAAATACTGTTACAGTTAAACAATCATTAGGAAGTAAACAAACTAAACACAGATATTATCAAAATTATGAAAAAATAACAGTAAGTAGGTGACCGTGACTCAAGTATACATAGTCTGGCCATAAATACTGTTACAGTTAAACAATCATTAGGAAGTAAACAAACTAAACACAGATATTATCAAAATTATGAAAAAATAACAGTAAGTAGGTGACCGTGACTCAAGTATACATAGTCTGGCCATAAATACTGTTACAGTTAAACAATCATTAGGAAGTAAACAAACTAAACACAGATATTATCAAAATTATGAAAAAATAACAGTAAGTAGGTGACCGTGACTCAAGTATACATAGTCTGGCCATAAATACTGTTACAGTTAAACAATCATTAGGAAGTAAACAAACTAAACACAGATATTATCAAAATTATGAAAAAATAACAGTAAGTAGGTGACCATGACTCAAGTATACATAGTCTGGCCATAAATACTGTTACAGTTAAACAATCATTAGGAAGTAAACAAACTAAACACAGATATTATCAAAATTATGAAAAAATAACAGTAAGTAGGTGACCATGACTCAAGTATACATAGTCTGGCCATAAATACTGTTACAGTTAAACAATCATTAGGAAGTAAACAAACTAAACACAGATATTATCAAAATTATGAAAAAATAACAGTAAGTAGGTGACCATGACTCAAGTATACATAGTCTGGCCATAAATACTGTTACAGTTAAACAATCATTAGGAAGTAAACAAACTAAACACAGATATTATCAAAATTATGAAAAAATAACAGTAAGTAGGTGACCATGACTCAAGTATACATAGTCTGGCCATAAATACTGTTACAGTTAAACAATCATTAGGAAGTAAACAAACTAAACACAGATATTATCAAAATTATGAAAAAATAACAGTAAGTAGGTGACCATGACTCAAGTATACATAGTCTGGCCATAAATACTGTTACAGTTAAACAATCATTAGGAAGTAAACAAACTAAACACAGATATTATCAAAATTATGAAAAAATAACAGTAAGTAGGTGACCATGACTCAAGTATACATAGTCTGGCCATAAATACTGTTACAGTTAAACAATCATTAGGAAGTAAACAAACTAAACACAGATATTATCAAAATTATGAAAAAATAACAGTAAGTAGGTGACCATGACTCAAGTATACATAGTCTGGCCATAAATACTGTTACAGTTAAACAATCATTAGGAAGTAAACAAACTAAACACAGATATTATCAAAATTATGAAAAAATAACAGTAAGTAGGTGACCATGACTCAAGTATACATAGTCTGGCCATAAATACTGTTACAGTTAAACAATCATTAGGAAGTAAACAAACTAAACACAGATATTATCAAAATTATGAAAAAATAACAGTAAGTAGGTGACCATGACTCAAGTATACATAGTCTGGCCATAAATACTGTTACAGTTAAACAATCATTAGGAAGTAAACAAACTAAACACAGATATTATCAAAATTATGAAAAAATAACAGTAAGTAGGTGACCATGACTCAAGTATACATAGTCTGGCCATAAATACTGTTACAGTTAAACAATCATTAGGAAGTAAACAAACTAAACACAGATATTATCAAAATTATGAAAAAATAACAGTAAGTAGGTGACCATGACTCAAGTATACATAGTCTGGCCATAAATACTGTTACAGTTAAACAATCATTAGGAAGTAAACAAACTAAACACAGATATTATCAAAATTATGAAAAAATAACAGTAAGTAGGTGACCATGACTCAAGTATACATAGTCTGGCCATAAATACTGTTACAGTTAAACAATCATTAGGAAGTAAACAAACTAAACACAGATATTATCAAAATTATGAAAAAATAACAGTAAGTAGGTGACCATGACTCAAGTATACATAGTCTGGCCATAAATACTGTTACAGTTAAACAATCATTAGGAAGTAAACAAACTAAACACAGATATTATCAAAATTATGAAAAAATAACAGTAAGTAGGTGACCATGACTCAAGTATACATAGTCTGGCCATAAATACTGTTACAGTTAAACAATCATTAGGAAGTAAACAAACTAAACACAGATATTATCAAAATTATGAAAAAATAACAGTAAGTAGGTGACCATGACTCAAGTATACATAGTCTGGCCATAAATACTGTTACAGTTAAACAATCATTAGGAAGTAAACAAACTAAACACAGATATTATCAAAATTATGAAAAAATAACAGTAAGTAGGTGACCATGACTCAAGTATACATAGTCTGGCCATAAATACTGTTACAGTTAAACAATCATTAGGAAGTAAACAAACTAAACACAGATATTATCAAAATTATGAAAAAATAACAGTAAGTAGGTGACCATGACTCAAGTATACATAGTCTGGCCATAAATACTGTTACAGTTAAACAATCATTAGGAAGTAAACAAACTAAACACAGATATTATCAAAATTATGAAAAAATAACAGTAAGTAGGTGACCATGACTCAAGTATACATAGTCTGGCCATAAATACTGTTACAGTTAAACAATCATTAGGAAGTAAACAAACTAAACACAGATATTATCAAAATTATGAAAAAATAACAGTAAGTAGGTGACCATGACTCAAGTATACATAGTCTGGCCATAAATACTGTTACAGTTAAACAATCATTAGGAAGTAAACAAACTAAACACAGATATTATCAAAATTATGAAAAAATAACAGTAAGTAGGTGACCATGACTCAAGTATACATAGTCTGGCCATAAATACTGTTACAGTTAAACAATCATTAGGAAGTAAACAAACTAAACACAGATATTATCAAAATTATGAAAAAATAACAGTAAGTAGGTGACCATGACTCAAGTATACATAGTCTGGCCATAAATACTGTTACAGTTAAACAATCATTAGGAAGTAAACAAACTAAACACAGATATTATCAAAATTATGAAAAAATAACAGTAAGTAGGTGACCATGACTCAAGTATACATAGTCTGGCCATAAATACTGTTACAGTTAAACAATCATTAGGAAGTAAACAAACTAAACACAGATATTATCAAAATTATGAAAAAATAACAGTAAGTAGGTGACCATGACTCAAGTATACATAGTCTGGCCATAAATACTGTTACAGTTAAACAATCATTAGGAAGTAAACAAACTAAACACAGATATTATCAAAATTATGAAAAAATAACAGTAAGTAGGTGACCATGACTCAAGTATACATAGTCTGGCCATAAATACTGTTACAGTTAAACAATCATTAGGAAGTAAACAAACTAAACACAGATATTATCAAAATTATGAAAAAATAACAGTAAGTAGGTGACCATGACTCAAGTATACATAGTCTGGCCATAAATACTGTTACAGTTAAACAATCATTAGGAAGTAAACAAACTAAACACAGATATTATCAAAATTATGAAAAAATAACAGTAAGTAGGTGACCATGACTCAAGTATACATAGTCTGGCCATAAATACTGTTACAGTTAAACAATCATTAGGAAGTAAACAAACTAAACACAGATATTATCAAAATTATGAAAAAATAACAGTAAGTAGGTGACCATGACTCAAGTATACATAGTCTGGCCATAAATACTGTTACAGTTAAACAATCATTAGGAAGTAAACAAACTAAACACAGATATTATCAAAATTATGAAAAAATAACAGTAAGTAGGTGACCATGACTCAAGTATACATAGTCTGGCCATAAATACTGTTACAGTTAAACAATCATTAGGAAGTAAACAAACTAAACACAGATATTATCAAAATTATGAAAAAATAACAGTAAGTAGGTGACCATGACTCAAGTATACATAGTCTGGCCATAAATACTGTTACAGTTAAACAATCATTAGGAAGTAAACAAACTAAACACAGATATTATCAAAATTATGAAAAAATAACAGTAAGTAGGTGACCATGACTCAAGTATACATAGTCTGGCCATAAATACTGTTACAGTTAAACAATCATTAGGAAGTAAACAAACTAAACACAGATATTATCAAAATTATGAAAAAATAACAGTAAGTAGGTGACCATGACTCAAGTATACATAGTCTGGCCATAAATACTGTTACAGTTAAACAATCATTAGGAAGTAAACAAACTAAACACAGATATTATCAAAATTATGAAAAAATAACAGTAAGTAGGTGACCATGACTCAAGTATACATAGTCTGGCCATAAATACTGTTACAGTTAAACAATCATTAGGAAGTAAACAAACTAAACACAGATATTATCAAAATTATGAAAAAATAACAGTAAGTAGGTGACCATGACTCAAGTATACATAGTCTGGCCATAAATACTGTTACAGTTAAACAATCATTAGGAAGTAAACAAACTAAACACAGATATTATCAAAATTATGAAAAAATAACAGTAAGTAGGTGACCATGACTCAAGTATACATAGTCTGGCCATAAATACTGTTACAGTTAAACAATCATTAGGAAGTAAACAAACTAAACACAGATATTATCAAAATTATGAAAAAATAACAGTAAGTAGGTGACCATGACTCAAGTATACATAGTCTGGCCATAAATACTGTTACAGTTAAACAATCATTAGGAAGTAAACAAACTAAACACAGATATTATCAAAATTATGAAAAAATAACAGTAAGTAGGTGACCATGACTCAAGTATACATAGTCTGGCCATAAATACTGTTACAGTTAAACAATCATTAGGAAGTAAACAAACTAAACACAGATATTATCAAAATTATGAAAAAATAACAGTAAGTAGGTGACCATGACTCAAGTATACATAGTCTGGCCATAAATACTGTTACAGTTAAACAATCATTAGGAAGTAAACAAACTAAACACAGATATTATCAAAATTATGAAAAAATAACAGTAAGTAGGTGACCATGACTCAAGTATACATAGTCTGGCCATAAATACTGTTACAGTTAAACAATCATTAGGAAGTAAACAAACTAAACACAGATATTATCAAAATTATGAAAAAATAACAGTAAGTAGGTGACCATGACTCAAGTATACATAGTCTGGCCATAAATACTGTTACAGTTAAACAATCATTAGGAAGTAAACAAACTAAACACAGATATTATCAAAATTATGAAAAAATAACAGTAAGTAGGTGACCATGACTCAAGTATACATAGTCTGGCCATAAATACTGTTACAGTTAAACAATCATTAGGAAGTAAACAAACTAAACACAGATATTATCAAAATTATGAAAAAATAACAGTAAGTAGGTGACCATGACTCAAGTATACATAGTCTGGCCATAAATACTGTTACAGTTAAACAATCATTAGGAAGTAAACAAACTAAACACAGATATTATCAAAATTATGAAAAAATAACAGTAAGTAGGTGACCATGACTCAAGTATACATAGTCTGGCCATAAATACTGTTACAGTTAAACAATCATTAGGAAGTAAACAAACTAAACACAGATATTATCAAAATTATGAAAAAATAACAGTAAGTAGGTGACCATGACTCAAGTATACATAGTCTGGCCATAAATACTGTTACAGTTAAACAATCATTAGGAAGTAAACAAACTAAACACAGATATTATCAAAATTATGAAAAAATAACAGTAAGTAGGTGACCATGACTCAAGTATACATAGTCTGGCCATAAATACTGTTACAGTTAAACAATCATTAGGAAGTAAACAAACTAAACACAGATATTATCAAAATTATGAAAAAATAACAGTAAGTAGGTGACCATGACTCAAGTATACATAGTCTGGCCATAAATACTGTTACAGTTAAACAATCATTAGGAAGTAAACAAACTAAACACAGATATTATCAAAATTATGAAAAAATAACAGTAAGTAGGTGACCATGACTCAAGTATACATAGTCTGGCCATAAATACTGTTACAGTTAAACAATCATTAGGAAGTAAACAAACTAAACACAGATATTATCAAAATTATGAAAAAATAACAGTAAGTAGGTGACCATGACTCAAGTATACATAGTCTGGCCATAAATACTGTTACAGTTAAACAATCATTAGGAAGTAAACAAACTAAACACAGATATTATCAAAATTATGAAAAAATAACAGTAAGTAGGTGACCATGACTCAAGTATACATAGTCTGGCCATAAATACTGTTACAGTTAAACAATCATTAGGAAGTAAACAAACTAAACACAGATATTATCAAAATTATGAAAAAATAACAGTAAGTAGGTGACCATGACTCAAGTATACATAGTCTGGCCATAAATACTGTTACAGTTAAACAATCATTAGGAAGTAAACAAACTAAACACAGATATTATCAAAATTATGAAAAAATAACAGTAAGTAGGTGACCATGACTCAAGTATACATAGTCTGGCCATAAATACTGTTACAGTTAAACAATCATTAGGAAGTAAACAAACTAAACACAGATATTATCAAAATTATGAAAAAATAACAGTAAGTAGGTGACCATGACTCAAGTATACATAGTCTGGCCATAAATACTGTTACAGTTAAACAATCATTAGGAAGTAAACAAACTAAACACAGATATTATCAAAATTATGAAAAAATAACAGTAAGTAGGTGACCATGACTCAAGTATACATAGTCTGGCCATAAATACTGTTACAGTTAAACAATCATTAGGAAGTAAACAAACTAAACACAGATATTATCAAAATTATGAAAAAATAACAGTAAGTAGGTGACCATGACTCAAGTATACATAGTCTGGCCATAAATACTGTTACAGTTAAACAATCATTAGGAAGTAAACAAACTAAACACAGATATTATCAAAATTATGAAAAAATAACAGTAAGTAGGTGACCATGACTCAAGTATACATAGTCTGGCCATAAATACTGTTACAGTTAAACAATCATTAGGAAGTAAACAAACTAAACACAGATATTATCAAAATTATGAAAAAATAACAGTAAGTAGGTGACCATGACTCAAGTATACATAGTCTGGCCATAAATACTGTTACAGTTAAACAATCATTAGGAAGTAAACAAACTAAACACAGATATTATCAAAATTATGAAAAAATAACAGTAAGTAGGTGACCATGACTCAAGTATACATAGTCTGGCCATAAATACTGTTACAGTTAAACAATCATTAGGAAGTAAACAAACTAAACACAGATATTATCAAAATTATGAAAAAATAACAGTAAGTAGGTGACCATGACTCAAGTATACATAGTCTGGCCATAAATACTGTTACAGTTAAACAATCATTAGGAAGTAAACAAACTAAACACAGATATTATCAAAATTATGAAAAAATAACAGTAAGTAGGTGACCATGACTCAAGTATACATAGTCTGGCCATAAATACTGTTACAGTTAAACAATCATTAGGAAGTAAACAAACTAAACACAGATATTATCAAAATTATGAAAAAATAACAGTAAGTAGGTGACCATGACTCAAGTATACATAGTCTGGCCATAAATACTGTTACAGTTAAACAATCATTAGGAAGTAAACAAACTAAACACAGATATTATCAAAATTATGAAAAAATAACAGTAAGTAGGTGACCATGACTCAAGTATACATAGTCTGGCCATAAATACTGTTACAGTTAAACAATCATTAGGAAGTAAACAAACTAAACACAGATATTATCAAAATTATGAAAAAATAACAGTAAGTAGGTGACCATGACTCAAGTATACATAGTCTGGCCATAAATACTGTTACAGTTAAACAATCATTAGGAAGTAAACAAACTAAACACAGATATTATCAAAATTATGAAAAAATAACAGTAAGTAGGTGACCATGACTCAAGTATACATAGTCTGGCCATAAATACTGTTACAGTTAAACAATCATTAGGAAGTAAACAAACTAAACACAGATATTATCAAAATTATGAAAAAATAACAGTAAGTAGGTGACCATGACTCAAGTATACATAGTCTGGCCATAAATACTGTTACAGTTAAACAATCATTAGGAAGTAAACAAACTAAACACAGATATTATCAAAATTATGAAAAAATAACAGTAAGTAGGTGACCATGACTCAAGTATACATAGTCTGGCCATAAATACTGTTACAGTTAAACAATCATTAGGAAGTAAACAAACTAAACACAGATATTATCAAAATTATGAAAAAATAACAGTAAGTAGGTGACCATGACTCAAGTATACATAGTCTGGCCATAAATACTGTTACAGTTAAACAATCATTAGGAAGTAAACAAACTAAACACAGATATTATCAAAATTATGAAAAAATAACAGTAAGTAGGTGACCATGACTCAAGTATACATAGTCTGGCCATAAATACTGTTACAGTTAAACAATCATTAGGAAGTAAACAAACTAAACACAGATATTATCAAAATTATGAAAAAATAACAGTAAGTAGGTGACCATGACTCAAGTATACATAGTCTGGCCATAAATACTGTTACAGTTAAACAATCATTAGGAAGTAAACAAACTAAACACAGATATTATCAAAATTATGAAAAAATAACAGTAAGTAGGTGACCATGACTCAAGTATACATAGTCTGGCCATAAATACTGTTACAGTTAAACAATCATTAGGAAGTAAACAAACTAAACACAGATATTATCAAAATTATGAAAAAATAACAGTAAGTAGGTGACCATGACTCAAGTATACATAGTCTGGCCATAAATACTGTTACAGTTAAACAATCATTAGGAAGTAAACAAACTAAACACAGATATTATCAAAATTATGAAAAAATAACAGTAAGTAGGTGACCATGACTCAAGTATACATAGTCTGGCCATAAATACTGTTACAGTTAAACAATCATTAGGAAGTAAACAAACTAAACACAGATATTATCAAAATTATGAAAAAATAAATTTACCCTGTAAAACCGGTACAAGAAAAAGTTTATTATATATTAAATCTTTTTTATTTCATGTAAATCTTTACAGATATTTATGAATAGTCAAAAAAAATTAACAATAAGGTCAAGAGTGCGTTTGGTTAGGTTGCTATATATTAATTAATAAATATATATATATAGCAGCCTAACCAAATTAATAATAATTGATCTCAACGAAATTTTTATTTATTGTATTTTTTTTTTATAAATCAAAAAATAATAAGATCGAATAAGAATTAACTGCTGATCCTAAGTTGTTTTAAAAATGTTTTTCAACATTAATAAAAGGTGTCATTAAATAAAAATATTTAAAAAAAAACAACAGACCGAAAGCACGCTACATAACCAACTAGTGTAAGACTAGGTGGTTAGCTGATTCCACTGACCATCCGACCATCATCTGCCATACAAGAGTGCCACCGAGGCAACCGACCTCACCAACCGTATCCACGCCCTAAATGTTCTTATATTATATTATATATATATATATATCATCACGGGTGCCTTACGGCGCCCGAGACCGCCTAAACGGCGCCAGGGTACCCAGCGGAGGAGTTTTAATCCAACCTCGTTGTAGCCGATGGTATGAGTCTACACCGAACAAGTGGCTAGCTCGTCGCGATGTTTTGGATAGACTCAATAACCCATCTATAAACAGTTTCACAAGTTGGTATAGTGAAACCGGGACCGACAGCTTAACGTGCTCTCCGAGGCACTATTATATATTATATTATTATCATTATATTGGCTGTAGATATTTTTGAATGACCATTAATCGCATTAACATAGTTATATGGATCGGTATCTTCAAGGGCGTAAACACTAGTTGTAAAGTCGATCCCCTCGGAGACACCCCGGAGAAAAAGGTACCAGCAAGTAAAAAACTCTGGTGCTTCACAGACAAAACAGAGGAACACAGCCATTGAGTTACCGATATGCATATGGTAGCATACTTAAAATGCTCTAATCCTACTAAAAGCATGCACAAAACACCCTATGGCAGATTATTTATAGCAATTGGTTGCTGTACCAATGTACAGAACTGCAAATACTAAATAGTACAGGCACTTTACTAAATAATAATATATAATAACAGAGTACCTGCATAATGTAAATATAAATAAGTAATCATAAGATATACCTTATCCAAAGATAAAAAGTTAAATATAATAAAAAATAAATTAAGTAATAAATTATTACAATATCAGATTTAACATACCTACTAGGGTACTCAATTGAAAAGGCAATACTAGTTGTGAGACCTCAATTGCAGATCAGAACGGGTCCAGACATCTTTATCATTAATATAGTCATTAACTCTATAGTAAACCCTATGGATTAATGTTTGTTTTATATAATTTTTAAACTTTATTTCACTTAAATCTATAATACTTTTAGGTAATTTATTAAATAACCTTATACTGTTAATGACAAAACATTTATTAGTTTTTTGTAGTCTAAACTTTGGAATATCTATATTTCTTAAGTTTAAATTATGCCTGTCGCCATTTTTACTAAACATACTTAAGTTTTTCTTGACGTACAATAAATTCTTATAAATATATTGAGATGGTAGTGTCAATACATCAATCATAGGAAATGTTTCCCGGAGAGAATCACGAGCTTTCATGCCATATATTGCCCGAATAGCCCTCTTTTGTAAAATAAATATAGTATCAAAATCTGCCGCGGATCCCCACATTATAAGACCATACGTCATTATACTGTGAAAATAGGCGAAGTACACTAGTCTGGCTGTTGCAACATCAGTTAATTGTCTGATTTTTCTGACTGCATATGCAGCAGAGCTCAATCTATTGGATAGAGTATTTATGTGAGCTTTTCACTGTAGTTTGGAATTGACTGTGATTTTTTTGTTTGATTAAATAAAGAAAAAAACGATTTTTAATATACATTTGAATTTGGAATCTTTCATTTTTATACGATTGTTCATTGTGACATTGTATTGGCGCCAAATGAGAAACTATATACATATATTTTGCGATATTAAAATGGAGTGGGGTGATAAAGAGAACCGAATCGCTGTGATTGCATTACACAAAGTAGGTATGGAGCCAAATGCAATTTTTAAAACTCTCCATAATATCTCCGTTAAAAATTTTATTCAATAAAATAATCAAAAAATAAGTAACTAATAACTAAATAAAATATTTCTTGAAGATCTTCCGACGTGTTCAAAATACTCAACGCATTGCCCCTCTGAATTTCCAGCGATATTCGTTGGAAGACATAAGATCTAGCGCGATGGTCTCCAAAATGACCATACACTTGGTATTAGTGAAATGTTTGTGTACCGGGCTTATAAATAGGTACGATGAGACCTCCTTTGTTTGCGACAGAAAAAGATCTGGCCGTGCAAGTAGTATTCGTATGAAAAAGGTGGTCAAAGCAGTAAGGGAAAAAATTGGAAGAAATCCTGTCCGAAAGCAAAAGATTTTATCTCGGGAGATGAAGATAGCACCTAGAACCATGTCGCGTATTTTAAAAGATGACTTGCAGCCTATTAGCGACGCACTGGTCATTTCTTAACTGATAATTTAAAAAAGAATAGGGTGGTAAAATCGAAATAACTACTGAAGCATTACGCAGAGGGAGGTCACAGAAAAATTTTGCTTACGGATGAGATTTTTTTTTAAATTGAGCAACATTTTCACCAAAATGAACGTATTTATGCTCAAAGCTCTAAGGAAGCTTCCCAATTAGTCGACAGAGTGCAACGTGGGCATTATCCGACTTCAGTGATGGTTTCGTGGGGTGTGAGCTAAGAAGGAGTGACTGAGCTATATTTTAAAAAAGGTATCAAACCATCGGCACAAGTGTATCAAGATACCATTCTTAAAAAGGTAGTTAAGCGCCTTAAAAACACCATATTCAATATCCAAGTATGGTCCTTCCAGCAAGACTCGGCGCCGGGTCATACAGCTCGGTCCACGCAGTCTTGGTTGGAAGCGAACGTTTTGGACTTGCTCAGAGCTGAAGACTGGACGTCGTCTAGTCCCGATCTTAGTCCGCTGGATTATGATTTAAGGTCAGTTTTAGAGAGTACGGTTTGCTCTAAACGCCATGATAATTTGGAGTCCCTAAAACAATCCATACGATTGGCAGTGAAGAATTTTCCCATGGAAAGAGTGCGTGCTTCTATTGATAACTGGCCTCAACGTTTAAAGGACTGTTTTGCAACCAATGGAGACCACTTCGAATAAGTTTTTTATATTTTAAATTGTTTTATATGTATGTATTAAACTAACATACTGTAAAAGTAATAAATGTTATTTGCAATAGAATTTTTTTTTTTTCTTTGATACAATATTTATGGCAAGACTAGGTATTTACACTAGAACAATTATTATTGATTAAATTAAATCCATACTTATATATAAAATGCGTGTCACGTCAAAACTACTAAAACGATTTTGATTAAAATTTGGTAGGAAGGTAAATATAATTCCAGAGTAACATATGTAGTAGGTATACATACCGACGGGCCACGGGAGTACAAGCAAGTCGAATCTCTTATGCTGCGTACACACCGGCCGGTTTTCTTGGTCCTGTCGTTGGCGTGTGCGACCCGAAGCGTGTGGCGGTAACATAAACGCTAACGAACGAAAGTGGCTGCCGGACGGCAGGACCAAGAAAACCCATTGGTTGGCGTTGCTGGGCCGGTGTGTACGCAGCATTAGGAAAACTTTGTCAGAAACATAAAGTTGACTATATTATGAAGCAATTTACTTATTCCTCGTTTAGAAGTGTTCATGGCCAATAAATGATTTTATAATTCAAGAAGAGCAGATAGATGGATAGATAGATAGATGTTAAATAAATAGAACATTAAATATATATAGGTACGACTTAAATAACAATTACAAATATTTTTAGGTCCAAGTTAAACTATACCCCCACACTCGGCAAGCCTGTCTCGTGGGGGTCATATATATTACCTACTAGAAATAACTGCATTTTTACATACACTTTATAAACAAACAAACATTTTAATTTAAACATATACACACGCCCATACATACATTAAGAAAACATGTTTTAAAATTATGACAAAATCGAAAGTACCTACTAAGATTTAAATTAAATTAATAATTTATGAATTTTAAACAATTATCGAATTGATATTTTCAGTTTGCTTGTATGTCCAACCCACGAGAGTGCCAGAAACCACTCGCTTAGCTTCAGATACAGGAAGACACCTAATACTACACACTTTGACCACTGATTGTACACACAAGCACACCACGTCACCCCAAAGTCCACGGCCTAACATAAACAAAACACCACCATCACTGTGCGAGAAGCCGGGGAACAAAATGATTGAGGGTGAAACTATTACTTACTGGTGGCTCTTGTGTGGTAGCTTCAGCGACGAGTTCCCCGGGTACCCAAGGAATGCAATATCTTCTTTGTCTTCTGAACCACTAACATGTCACGCAATTACTATTCAGATTTGCTAACAACATGCAACTACGTTTTGACACCAAAATTCAAAATTTACTCAGAACAAAACCATCTTGACTGTACAAAACAACTGTCATCCTGTTTTTTCTTGTGTCAAGAACGAAAAGGCAAGCTTTTTGCCATACAGCCTTATTGATACCGAACAATCACGGATGCCTTGGCTCCCGAGACCCGTTTAAACGGCCTCAGGGTACCCAGCCGTCCTTATTTCGCCAATAGTATTCGGAGGCACACACCTAACGAGTGGCGAGTTTGTTGCGGTGTTTATAATGGTATAGTCACGTTGTAAAAGTCACTCATCCCAGGTCCGGTCTATTGTCATTTGCTTAACCTTGTCATCAGTTGCGCAGTGACTTACCCACTAGGCTGGGGCCGCTGTTTTTCGTTTAGTTATGATCCGAAATAATCTTTAATAATTAGTAAAACGATTAACAATTAGTTAACTAATCTCCATTTTGATTATCATCCCATGTCACCACACGATTCCTGATAATAATGTGTTTGTATAGGGCGAGCAAATTAAAGGTAGTTTTGTGAAAACAGGTACATCATGACTAATGCAATACGACATAAATAGTAACAAAAAACAAGTTAGCACTTCGCATACTTACTGCGTGAATGGTGATCCAAACAAAAGAATTCCTCTTTCAAATGAAATTAATGAAAAATACAATTTTCTTAATGAAAAGTAACGCGAGAAGTTCCAATAGCAGCTGAACCAACAGTGACTAACAGGCTTTTGCGAAAAATAATTTCTTAATATAAATTGTGACAAAAGATGACAAATAATTTATTATGTTTACCTAGTAACATCGGATGAAATTATACAATTCTGATAAACTTACAATGTATCTACACGCTGCTTGGGTATACGCAGGGAAGCTAATATAACATTTGCAAAAAAATAATACAATTTTAGCAAAACACGGCTTCGCACATATTACTAATTACTATTTATTGTTACCATTATAGTTCTACTCAAAATCAATCAGTTTTAAAATTCTTGGGATTTCAATGAGGTATTTTAGATTTAGTAACGACGGGTATACATTTAAACATTTTAAATTTCGGGACAGAGACTTAAGTACTTATTTGGAGAAACAAAAACTGTCAAGTGACCTAGCCATGTTTTGGTTTTAGTCTGTGGGTTTACCAGTTTTTTTGTCGAGCTGGTCTCCTTTTTACAAAGTTAGCGTGCTATCTCTTCGACCTCATCGCGCAGATTCTGTTTATAAAAAAAATATTAAAAGGCTTTTTTTTATTTTTTTTTTATTTTAGGGAGAAAACGGCAACCCTATTCGGGTGGCAAACCGACAAATAATATTTAGTGGCAAACGTTTGAGGGTAAACGGGATAAGCCCGCACAGGGCTCCTAACACAAGTTGCAGCGTCTGACCAAACAGGGGCCTTATTCCGAGCTTGCAACCGCTAATCACGACAAGACGTTGCGCAAACTATAAATATGGAAATATAAGTTCTATCCCAATGGTTATATAGTATGTATTAGGTTGGCTATAATAATGCCGCCATCTTGAAATACACGAATTCTTCGCAAGTTTGAACATGTATGGAGCATTGGAATTTCAACTTTATAATTAACAAGATAGAACTTACATTTCAATACTTTACGCAAAATGCGCGACGGTGAACGTGTCAAAACTCGGAATAAAGCCCCAGCTCCCTTTTCAATTCACGACCTTTTAGTCCTAATTGTTACCTCCCCCTAACATTCATAGATTTTTGGAGGCGTTATAAATAACACCTATATCTAGGCTCGTACGTTTTGATTTTTTTAAGAAAAAAAAAATCAACTCCTGAAAATTGAAAAAAATCGCTAAAATATCTTTATTCCTATAAAATATGAAGACAGAAAATTAAAAAAAGGAAAACGTACGTCATCGCTTATTTTCTCTTTAATAAAAGGAGAGCATTTTATTATCCAATAAAGTATAGCTGTAGAAAACAAAGTCGTTTTGCGGCCTAAATTGTAGGTATAGTCTCATACGTGCTCTTTCTCTTATTGAGGGTCGGGAGAAGGTTTACATACATGTATGGAAGCGGACCGACTCACCGGCATGCGCGGGGAGAGGTAATACTTTGCAGTGGAATCAGCATGAGCATCAAAGAGCCTCACTCAACAGACACCCCTCTTAACGTAATGTTAATACCTAGGTGAGTAACAAACAACCAATAGGATCGCTTTATTATTGAAATAAAGACATTGTAGTATTAAGACGTATGTAGAGGCTCTGGTTAGCCGAACCGCCTGAAGCTTCGACAGTATCTCCACATCATGAATATATTTGTGTAAGGCCTGGCTGGCGACCGTCCCCGCAATCACACTGACCTCACTAACTACTTTACTATCAAATGCTTTATTTAAATAAATTAGCTAACCGCTCCGCAACGACCTATCCAACCAACATCAAAACAGACAAACTTATACTCTCTATAGCGTTGGAATAAGGTTGCATTCACACTGAATAGGATCGTTAATTAATATAGTTTGCAAAAAAAATCTAGGTCAGACGAGTAGTTTGAAGCGGTTTTTGGTCAAACAGACATAACATGATGCTATTGCGCGCCCAGCAACAGCCGACAGGGGGCGACACTGTGTTGTGGAATATGCTAGTTTTAACTATTGTGTTTTATTTATTCAAATAAAACACAAACACCTACTTAAATTCAAAGCCATCGACGTATACAGATTACATGGTGACTTTAAAAGGATGTATGTTGGGCTAATATGAGGTTCTGCTGATCAAATCAAATAACTTCAACTCATCTTCGCACACAATGTCAAAGGTTAGCTGGTAGATAATGCCTAAGGCATTAAGTTCACCTTTGTACATAACTTTTGTTTACTGTGCAATAAAGTGTTTCAATAAATAAATAAATAGAAAAAAAATACCTCCTCCATACAAACAATTCTAAATTTCCAATTTGTATGGGGAACCCAATTTTTTTTTCATTTGCGACACATGGTTCCATGGGAATAATTGTTCGATTTGATCAGCAGAAACTGATATTAGCCCAAAGTACATCCTTTAACATTCACCCTGTATAACTTACATGTAACAATACTATGTACCTTCTGCTTGGAAATAAATTTGGAATCAATCCACAGAAGATTTATCAATGAGGCGTCTAAACCGACCAGATGAGGGTTGATGAAACTGTGTAGAAATACTTATACCCTATAATGTCCTGAAAAGTGGAATAATATACAGAAAAATACTTGTGTTTTTCTCAACGTATATTCAGTGACAGATTTCAAACAAAAAAACCATGACAACCTATTAAAATAAAACTTATAAAGTTGGCCAGTTAGATTACGGCTTTTCAACAAGGGTCGTCATCGTGGCATTGTGGACGCAGCACTAAACCCTGAGGCACACCAGAGGGCGCCACACAAATTTCAAATTTAGGTATTTTTCTCTATATTTTTTTCGAATTTCCTAAACGCCGTAAGAAGCGTGTTTATTTTAAACAATAATGAAGAATTATATATAATAAAACTTGAATTTATAAGCATTACTATGGGTTTAATGAAGAAGTTGGTGGGCAAACTTAAGTACTTACTTAAGTTTGCCCACCAACTTCTGGAGTTGCTAAAAAGGTGATATAAAATGTCTACTTGATATGAAAATATCAAATCAAAAGTAATTTAATGCAGTTTTATGTCATTATAATTATAATATACCCAACTTTGAGATTTTTAAACACTTTTTCCTATCTGGTATAGATATTTAAAAACTTTTCCCAAGAGAATCTTGAAACACAACAAACACCTGTACATATCTATGTATCGAAATATAATTTGGACAGATACGAATTCTGAACATGATAGATTAATTATTAACTCTTGCGATATTGTCACTTCCTTTATTATAATATGTATAGAGACAGATAGCACATCAATTGGTGTTTACATGTTTACAATCAGAACCACCAACACCGTAGGAAGGAATGGATACAGCGGAGGTTGCGGGAGGTGCTGTGCCTTCTCAAATTTGATTACTATTTAGATATGGCACGAATAATAAAAAACTTCCAAGAAAAATATATTTACCCGTGATGCCATTGCATGGTGGCAATATCATATGATAGTATATCGGGCAATCAGTTACTCTGATAAACACCCACCCCGGCCCGATAACTTCTCAATGATAAACTAAATTGTTTTTATTAACAATACACGTGAATTAAAAAAACATGTTAATCGCCTTTATTAGTCACCGTCAACACAACACATTCACGGATCACGACGTAAACATGCTAACTGTGAGGGTTTCCATCTGATCCAGGAGCTTCCAGAACAATCGCCAGGTGGTGGACTCATCCCGAGCATTGCAGCCCGTTGCCGGCACCATCTATGAGGGGCAACAAACAGTTCCGGTGATCAGCCTATCAGGACGGCCTAGAGTCCATATATTATACCTAATAAAAAGAATATACGTTGCGTAGAAACTACGTTTATACTGTCAAATATGAATAAGCAAATCTAAACCAAAACTGTTCCTAAAATAAATATAATTCAAGAAGTACCTATTGAGTTTAATTTTCAGGGAAACAAAACCGAGTACAGCCAGTAAGCGCCAAACATCACCAACATGTAACACTTCTGAAGGAATGTACCTGTCACGTTCAATATACAATATAATATTTAACCAACAAGATAAAATTCTAGTGAAATCCAGAAACATACAAACATACGCAAGATAAAGGTATTTACCGCCTGACACGCGACGGGAATCTAGGCATTTATAATATGTTATATAATAGTGGCGAAGTGATATATATATTTATATATACGTGCCTGTAGCCTCACCCGCAGGCTTGCGGACACATAACAGAGAATCCTGTTTATTATTGATTAATTTTATTATATACTGCCTACCTACTTACCTATATATTATTTAAATATATAAATAATTATAGTAGGTACATTTCTGGTTCTGAAACTTTTGGTTTTCCTTTATATACTGCCTACCTACTTACCTATATATTATTTAAATATATAAATAAATATAGTAGGTACATTTCTGGTTCTGAAACTTTTGGTTTTGCTTTGGAGTTATTTCTAATTCTACATTTATAGGAGAATTACCGCGGGTTGTAGAGATCTTTCAATACCTACACTATTATATTATTATAAATATAAATTGAGTGACTAATATGTACCTACAGTACGACATAACAATGTACTTAGCGCCCATTATTACCTACCGTATCAATTATTGCATTTAATTAAACGACTAATTGTTCTATTTTCGAGATTATTATTTTAATATTTATGGAGATATTATTGTTTATAGATACTCTGTTCAGAAACGTTCCAGTAGTCTAGGACCTTAGGGAAGACAACTATAAATTTACCTAAACCTGATGAATAAATATGCGGCTTCGAAACGAGCGAGATAAACAAAGTCAAATAATAATCAAACTATATTCGTTTGATTATTATTTGACTTTACCAAAAATAAATATTTACAAAAATTGAAATGAAATGCGCAGACACTCCGGCGCCCAGTCATATGGCCGCGGTCTCCGGAGGCTCCAATTGGCATCTTTTTGAGATATCTGGAGACCGCCGCGCCGTATTTTGGGTACTATTGGACTTACGCCTGGACTGGACGAAATTTAAATTTTAATTGTTTTATTTTAAGTTTTTGAGAAAATAAATATAATTGAAATACCTTAATGCCTTAATGGTATTGTTCGTAGCGCACTTTTCTCGACAAATACTCCCAGTACTTTAGAGCCACGGGTTGAGTAGATTAGACATTAGTACCTTGGCAGAGCGGCCGTAGTCTCATTTGGAACGTTACCTGTGTCGGCACGTTTGCGGCTTCCCATCTAAATGCTTGCATAACACATCGGGGGGCTGCTGAGGCTGCCGTTAAAGCTAAACATGATAAATATTTAAATTAAAAAAAAGATTACTGTTTCGTCCCATTTGCGGTGGAGACTACTGGGGTCTGGGGTCCTGAAGCCAAGAACCCATTTAGAAAGAGACTAAATGCTTTCCTAAATGAAACATCAGGTGATCCCAGGGCCGGATATTATTTTAAGCAACGCATATCACTGGCGATACAAAGAGGCAACGTGGCCAATGTAATGGGTACGTTCAGCCCCGGAAGGAGTTTGGATGCAGAGGATATGTATTTTTATGATAATATTTTTAATATTAAATACTGTTTGCACAATATACATATACATATATACTTTTATAATAGGTATGAAATGTACGTGTAAAATAGTTTTGTGCCGCAATGCCTTCACAGACGTCCTGTGCCATCAGTAGGCCTAGTGTGAGTTTTTTTAACGTTAATTTCGCGTTAACTATACTACCGCGTAAACATTTTGACCAATCACACGACCGCATTTCTAGTTCTCAAAATTTCCGCTTGGAGCGCTGAACTATTTCCCATACAAATTTTAGTTAACTCAAACGCAAAGTAATAGTTAGAAAACTCACACTAGGGGTACAGACAAGGGAACAGATGGGAAAGTTTGATTTCTGGAAGAAAATATTATGTCAGTAAAACCACAGTATTACCTAGTTTCATCTAAGGTACCTACGAGTAAACAGTTCCAATTTGGAATAGGTATGTATTTAATACATATTCTCCAAAATTGTAAGTTTTGAAAAGGTTATTAACTTCAAATCTATAAACCTAAACAAGAAGTGAACCACTATACACTGTATACAACCACCATATACCAATATCATATTAATGCCCGTTCTTTGGGTAACCTACATAAAAACAGAATTGTTGTTTTTGCCCAACAAATGTATGAGTCATATAGAGAACCGATTAAATGTGTAATTATATTTACAGAAGGTGACATTAAGGCCGGGTTCGAACGGGTGACCCTCCATTGTATTGTAATGCACCTCTGAGTCACGACTGTGCCGCGAGCGGCGCTGCTGTCGCCGCTGCGCGTGAGGGCCGCAGACACTCGGCCGCCAGGCTCCCTGCCAACCATCTACACACACAGAAACTTCCCACTATACCTACATACAAATCATCCTTACTTATCAATGGTAAACTCAAATAAGCCAAATATTTATCCAGGACCAATGAACATATTACAGACAAATGTCAATAAACCAAAAATAATTATATAGATAATCTCATGGTATACTCTCACCGTCCGGAATAGTTCCAAGAAGGCTGGCGACATTTCCCCGCTGAATTGCAATAGGTACTAATTCGTTGGTAGAAATAGTTGTGTCACCTGTCCTCTCTATCAGACGCCTGGACAACTCCTTGGACATACTTTTAGCTGAAGGCCCCCCAAGGTCCCATCGTCTCGACTCCAAACGGTGTGAATAGATAACCCTCACTGAGGTTGACATATTTAGACCGCTTGAGGTTCTCAGCAGAGACTGCCCCCCCCCCCCTCCGCACTCGAAGATGTCGACTGGATGTAAGATAGAGCAAATGTGTCTACACAAGTTGCATCCCACACCAGTGACCTTCCGAGTTTCCATGGACCAACAGTCATACCATCTGGTGTCTCGCCATCGATACGCATAATGCCAATATGTCGAGTATTGCCGGTACTCCAGCGGTGACGAGAGCCCCCCGAATGATATCATTAAGGGCCGCATGCCGGGGAAACGGCCGGCACTTCTACAACAAGAAAGCCCGTGAAGTCCAAGCTGATCAACAGACTACTATGTTTATTATATTCTGTACAAAAATAAATATAATGATATTGTTATAATGTCCTTAATTTTACATGACAAAGAAGAGACAACGAAAAGTTTGTAGATATGTTTTTTTTAACACTGCTGTGTGTTCATCACATTGGAATAGTTATATTAGGTATAGGTACTTATAATTAATTATGAAAACCAAACATCTATTTTTTACAGAATCATAAAACTCAAACTGCATAAAGGTCCTCAAATAATAATTTCATGTAAATAAGTAATTAGATGATAGAAAGTGATGGCAATGTGAGATATAGTGACACTTTGTTATTCCTAACTATAGCTAAGTATCACTATGTAGGTATGTATGCATCGAATAATGGTAAGTATATATGGTTGATAATGTGTGACGTTTTTGTTGTACTAAGTAGAGGGTATCGCCACCTAGGTAGGTACATCTACTTACAGATTAGTCAATATTTTTCAAGAAAAGTGTATGGAAACGACAATGACGCCACAGCGGATAATGCTGGAGATAAAGCCAAGGTGTTTGTGCACAACAAGCGGCGATCAAAACAACTGCAGCGAACGTTGACTGCTGCCCGGACTGCGCTATCCACTAACCAAACCTTATTATTAAACAGCGCAAGTACACTGCTTTTTGTTTAAATAGGTAATTGTTTAAAATTGATATAGAAACGAAATGGATTGTGGATTTTTGTAAAATTTATTGTAATAGAATAACTCAGTAAAGGTAAGATGATATGATTTTATCTTTAGTTAGCTATATGTAATATAAATTGATTACGTATTGTATAGGTTCTAGAATAAACATTGATGTTGCTATGCCGAAGTAAATGAGAATAAGTAATAGTATAGGAAGACCTCGGAGTAATTATTTGGGTGGGTAGGGGATGATGTTATGTTCTAGATATACCTCCCTAGGTTTGGCGTGCAGTGATGTGCACAAGTAGAATATATCGTGGCATTTGTACAGAGAAGTGGGTACGTGTGGCGTTACACGCGTCGCATATGTTTGTGTCATCGCGCGATAATATATGAATAGCCTCCTGGTGGCCGCAAATATACAGATTGTTATCTGATGCTATGGCTCAGGTGTTTGGTCATACATATACAACTAGGCATCCTGCTATACAACTATTGTACCTACCTATTTATTATTTAGTGTTAGTTTTACATAAATATAATAGGTATTCGGCATTATTTTACATTTTTGTTATCTGTTTTTACCAAATGAGTAAAATAAAATACATATGTGCAAATATGGTGTGAATTGTTTTGTACATAACCTCCGCCTCCGTGGTCTAATGGTTACCATTGGCGCTGCATCCGGAGGTCGTGGGTTCGATTTCCTCTCAAGGCAAAACAAATATTAGTCTGAACAGTTTGTCGTGTCATGGTCTGGTTGTTTATAAAATATAATACTTAGATATGTATTGGTATTGTTGTGTTTGGTGTCCACATATACATGCCTAAAGTGTGTTTGTGTGTGTAATAAATAATGTACATTATTGTTATAATTTAAGCTTATCTGTTGTAACCATTATATGTATATGTATGTATATATATGTAGTGAGCGCGCTCCGTCATGTTGGAGACAGATCTCACTGGAAACATCACACACGCTAAGGACGGCTATAAATACAGTTTAATGAAAACTGATGCTTCCTTTTGGGATTGCGTACGAGTTTAAAGAAAATGGAAACCTCATTGGATTTGTCTGTCTGTCTCCAGTTGTGGCATAAACCTGCCACTGGGACAAGGCCTGGTTTGGAGCGTTGTGTCCCGCCGCGCCTGTCCCGGTCGGTGAGCCAGTTGTCCCGGTAGATGGTAATCGGTCGGATCGAGTACGATAACTGTAGCTAATAATTTGATTAAAAGAAACCATCTCATTCCTTATGTACCTACAATTTTCTGCAATAATTGTTAGCAAATAAAATGAATCTTCTGTAAGTTGAAATTGAATAGACCTTGTATAAGAGAAATTATTTTAAGTTGTCCGAGATGTGTTCTGTGTGATATCTGTAAATGGCGGAAACTAGCAAAGTGTTATCGCACTGAGGTCGCCCGCACCTCTCTGTACGTGTTGGCACAAACATGGCCGCCCGCGCCGCGCCCGCGCCGCGCCGCCGTGACGATCACAACCCGACGAGGCTTATAACAAGCCAGGAAGATACATCGCATCGGCATCCTCTGCAGTGGAACATTTATAAAGGCATCTTACATTTATGTCATTTAGCTTTTGTTGACCCGGCATAAAAAACATTTCCTATAACAAATAGGTACCCATATCATATGTTTTTTAAACTAAATCACTTGTCTAGTTTATTAGAAGAGTTTGCTTACAAAGTTTCCTGCAGTTTGTGGCGCGGCGTTCCTGCTGCAGTCTGTGGCGCGGCGTTCCTGCTGCAGTCTGTGGCGCGGCGTTCCTGCTGCAGTCTGTGGCGCGGCGTTCCTGCTGCAGTCTGTGGCGCGGCGTTCCTGCTGCAGTCTGTGGCGCGGCGTTCCTGCTGCAGTCTGTGGCGCGGCGTTCCTGCTGCAGTCTGTGGCGCGGCGTTCCTGCTGCAGTCTGTGGCGCGGCGTTCCTGCTGCAGTCTGTGGCGCGGCGTTCCTGCTGCAGTCTGTGGCGCGGCGTTCCTGCTGCAGTCTGTGGCGCGGCGTTCCTGCTGCAGTCTGTGGCGCGGCGTTCCTGCTGCAGTCTGTGGCGCGGCGTTCCTGCTGCAGTCTGTAGCGCGGCGTTCCTGCTGCAGTCTGTGGCGCGGCGTTCCTGCTGCAGTCTGTGGCGCGGCGTTCCTGCTGCAGTCTGTGGCGCGGCGTTCCTGCTGCAGTCTGTAGCGCGGCGTTCCTGCTGCAGTCTGTAGCGCGGCGTTCCTGCTGCAGTCTGTAGCGCGGCGTTCCTGCTGCAGTCTGTGGCGCGGCGTTCCTGCTGCAGTCTGTAGCGCGGCGTTCCTGCTGCAGTCTGTGGCGCGGCGTTCCTGCTGCAGTCTGTAGCGCGGCGTTCCTGCTGCAGTCTGTGGCGCGGCGTTCCTGCTGCAGTCTGTGGCGCGGCGTTCCTAAGGAGTCCAGTTTGTGAAGCCACAACTCTCGCCCCTCAGTTTCCTGCTGCAGTCTGTAGCGCGGCGTTCCTAAGGAGTCCAGTTTGTGAAGCCACAACTCTCGCCCCTCAGTTTCCTGCTGCAGTCTGTAGCGCGGCGTTCCTAAGGAGTCCAGTTTGTGAAGCCACAACTCTCGCCCCTCAGTTTCCTGCTGCAGTCTGTAGCGCGGCGTTCCTAAGGAGTCCAGTTTGTGAAGCCACAACTCTCGCCCCTCAGTTTCCTGCTGCAGTCTGTAGCGCGGCGTTCCTAAGGAGTCCAGTTTGTGAAGCCACAACTCTCGCCCCTCAGTTTCCTGCTGCAGTCTGTAGCGCGGCGTTCCTAAGGAGTCCAGTTTGTGAAGCCACAACTCTCGCCCCTCAGTTTCCTGCTGCAGTCTGTAGCGCGGCGTTCCTAAGGAGTCCAGTTTGTGAAGCCACAACTCTCGCCCCTTACGTATTTCTTAAACAAAACAGGTTTTTTTAAACTGAGAATCTTCTAACAAAATAAATGGAAAGGTAAATTAAGTTAAGTTAACAGAAAAGAGTCTTTCATTGTTCATTCTCAAGCCTTCAAGTATAGCACCTTTCGAATCAACTTTTCTAAAAATTCCCTTCTTTGGATAATATTCCCCCCATCCTATTGATTTAAAAATATATGTAAGTAGGTAGGTACTAATATTTTCCTTACTTGTCTATGAGTATGTTATTTAAGATTTTTTTTTTACTATACTTTTTGACTTTTGTCTTAATTATAGAAGTTTCAATGGTTGGTCTTGTAGGCCAAGTTCCTTCAATAGACGATGGAAAGACCTTGCTGGAATTCCTCTTGCACCGACTTCCGCTGCATAAAGTTGAATTTTAAAACCGTTTCTAGTTATTTCATTTGTGAGATAAAAGTTATTATTTAACTTGATACTTGATGGTCCTTAGGAATGTTAGTTTCCTACGAAACGGTTCAACAAGTATTACTTTCTTCAAGCACCGAGAGTATACCAGGAATTTTGTAATGTATTTTAAATGTTTCCATAAGTATTTTCCAGTCTGATGCTTTGTTCAGAATTGAAAAAGGTTTACTTATTTTTATTAAATTGTCCTTTTAAAATAAATTATATAAAATAAATAGGGAGTTGTGGAGGATTGATACGAATTTCAAAACAGCCTCAATTTAGATATTAAAACATGCATGAATCTGAATTATATATATTTACTTAACTAGATGGGTCTTTTGTTTATAATATAATAAGTCAATTTGTATGAATTAAAAAAATATATAAAAAAACAATAAAATTGTATCAAAGCTACGCCACTACGGGAAGGATAGATACAGGGGGTGGGAAGGAATGAAACACCTAAATAAGGAATATCTTTAATCGTACGAGCTTAGAAACTTAACATTGTACGAGTATAACACTTATATAGGCTTAATATCTTTCAGGAGCTCTCCTTATGGACAATTCTTTTGTCAGCACAGCACTCATAGCCAGTTCCATATTTGCTTCACATACGTCAGGCCTATTTGTTTTCTTTTATAAATACGAGGCAGTTTTAATAGTGTTATATACTGAAACAGGAAAATAATATCACATACAATTTATTGTAATAAAGTTTTTTACCAAAGGGGAGGATTGATAAAGTGTATAAATGCACCCCTCTTCACATGTATTAAAGCTCCCCAAGTATTGTCTATTCAGGAATATGTATTTAAAAAAAAAGTTAGTAACTCTAATTTATAAAAAAAACAAATTTCCATATGAAATACACATACACTAATAAGAAATAACACTCACCTATTGAAATATGCTAAACCGAACTAATTAATTAATAGTTTTCGAGCCGAAACACAAACAACGAAACAATAAAATGATTTGGCAGAAAAAACGTTCAGAATGCTGTTATGACACTACTACATACACATCGCCATCTCTTAGCAAAACGCATAACTACCACTTTAGGTGGTTTATAACTTTAGGTGGATTTTTAAAATTGATTGTATCAAACCTCCTTCTGTATCAATCCTCCACGAACCCCATAAACCCCGTTAAAATAAAAAAATAATCAAATATAGTGTCAATATCAAACACCTGTCGATTTATTTTCAAAGAAGAGAGTACAAACATGGACGGGTACAAACCCAATTACAAGTCGTAGCACCTTCCATTACCAACATATTCCTAACTCTTATAAAACTTCAAATGCGATTTTTTCATCGTACCTACATAGAATGACCGGTGTGAAGTTAGCAGCCAAAAGTTAGCAGAAAATATAATCCGACTGATTTAAAGAGTCATTTCAAAGTGTTCATAATTTGTGTATGGGCGACCTCCGCTGAAATGATTTTAACCACGCTTAAGGCTTAGAGGCCACCACCACCCTCCCTCCATATCAATCTGAAGGTGGTATCTTGCGTCGGTCATGGTCAAAACCTCAAATTATAAGATTCCAGCGGCCTATTTACACTTTTGATATCTTGTCTATGGGTGACCTCTGCTGAAATGATTTTAATCATGCCTAAAGGTTAGAGGCCATCACCACCCTATCTCCATATCAATCTCCAGGTGGTATCTTGCGTCCGTCATGGTCAAAATCTCAATTTAGAAGAATCCAGCAGCCAATTTACACTTTTGATAACTTGTCTATGGGTGACCCCTGCTGAAATGATTTTAACCATGCCTAAAGGTTAGAGGCCACCACCACCCTATCTCCATATCAATCTCCAGGTAGTATCTCGCGTCCGTCATGGTCAAAATCTCAATTTAGAAGAATCCAGCAGCCAATTTACTCTTTTGATAACTTGTCTATGAGTGACCTCTGCTGAAATAATTTTAACCATGCTTAAAGGTTAGAGGCCACCACCACCCTATCTCCATATCGATCTCCAGGTGGTATCTCGCGTCTGTCATGGTCAAAATCTCAATTTAGAAGAATCCAGCAGCCAATTAACACTTTTGATAACTTGTCTATGGGCGACCTCTGCTGAAATAATTTTAACCATGCCTAAAGGTTAGAGGCCACTACCACCCTATCTTCATATCAATCTCCAGGTGGTATCCCGCGTCCGTCATAGTCAAAATCTCAAATTAGAAGATTCCAGCGGCCTATTTACACTTTTAATAAGTTGTCTATGGGTGACCTCTGCTGAAATGATTTTAACCATGCCTAAAGGTTAGAGGCCACCACCACCCTATCTCCATATCAATCTCCAGGTGGTATCTCGCGTTCGTCATGTTCAAAATCTCAATTTAGAAGAATCCAGCAGCCAATTTACACTTTTGATAACATGTCTATGGACGACCTCTGCTGAAATAATTTTAACCATGCTCAAAGCTTAGAGACCACCACCACCCTATCTCCATATCAATCTGTAGGTGGTATCTCGCGTCGGTCATTGTCAAAATCTCAATTTAGAAGATTCCAGCGGCCTATTTACACTTTTGATAAGTAGTCTATGGGTGACCTCTGCTGAAATGATTTTAACCATGCCTAAAGGTTAGACGCCACCACCACCCTTTCTCAATATCAATCTCCAGGTGGTATCTCGCGTCCGTCATAGTCAAAATCTCAAATTAGAAGATTCCAGCGGCCTATTTACACTTTTAATAAGTTGTCTATGGGTGACCTCTGCTGAAATGATTTTCACCACGCCTAAAGGTTAGAGGCCACCACCACCCTATCTCCATATCAATCTCCAGGTGGTATCTCGCGTCCGTCATGGTCAAAATCTCAATTTAGAAGAATCCAGCAGCCAATTTACTCTTTTGATAACTTGTCTATGGGTGACCTCTGCTGAAATGATTTTAACCATGCCTAAAGGTTAGAGGCCACCACCACCCTCTCTCCATATCAATCTGTAGGTGGTATCTCGCGTCCGTCATAGTCAAAATCTCAAAATAGAAGATTCCAGCGGCCAATTTACACTTTTGATATCTTGTCTATTGGTGACCTCTGCTGAAATGATTTTAACCATGCTTAAAGGTTAGAGGCCACCACCACCCTATCTCCATATAAATCTCCAGGTGGTATCTTGCGTCCGTCATGGTCAAAATCACAATTTAGAAGAATCCAGCAGCCAATTTACACTTTTGATAACTTGTCTATGGGTGACCTCTGCTGAAATGATTTTAACCACGCCTAAAGGTTAGAGGCCACCACCACCCTATCTCCATATCAATCTCCAGGTGGTATCTCGCGTCCGTCATGGTCAAAATCTCAATTTAGAAGAATCCAGCAGCCAATTTACTCTTTTGATAACTTGTCTATGGGTGACCTCTGCTGAAATGATTTTAACTATGCCTAAAGGTTAGAGGCCACCACCACCCTCTCTCCATATCAATCTGTAGGTGGTATCTCGCGTCCGTCATAGTCAAAATCTCAAAATAGAAGATTCCAGCGGCCAATTTACACTTTTGATATCTTGTCTATTGGTGACCTCTGCTGAAATGATTTTAACCATGCTTAAAGGTTAGAGGCCACCACCACCCTATCTCCATATCAATCTGTAGGTGGTATCTCCCGTCGGTCATGGTCAAAATCTCAAATTAGAAGATTCCAGCGGCCAATTAACACTTTTGATAACTAGTCTATGGGTGAACTCTGCTGAAATGATTTTAACCATGCCTAAAGGTTAGACGCCACCACCACCCTATCTCAATATCAATCTCCAGGTGGTATCTCGCGTCCGTCATAGTCAAAACCTCAAATTAGAAGATTCCAGCGGCCTATTTACACTTTTAATAAGTTGTCTATGGGTGACCTCTGCTGAAATAATTTTAACCACGCCTAAAGGTTAGAGGCCACCATTACCCTATCTCCATATCGATCTCCAGGCGGTATCTTGCGTCCGTCATGGTCAAAATCACAATTTAGAAGAATCCAGCAGCCAATTTACACTTTTGATAACTTGTCTATGGGTGACCTTTGCTGAAATGATTTTAACCATGCCTAAAGGTTAGAGGCCACCACCACCCTCTCTCCATATCAATCTGTAGGTGGTATCTCGCGTCCGTCATAGTCAAAATCTCAAAATAGAAGATTCCAGCGGCCAATTTACACTTTTGATATCTTGTCTATTGGTGACCTCTGCTGAAATGATTTTAACCATGCTTAAAGGTTAGAGGCCACCACCACCCTATCTCCATATAAATCTCCAGGTGGTATCTCGCGTCCGTCATGGTCAATATCTCAATTTAGAAGAATCCAGCAGCCAACTAACACTTTTGATAACTTGTCTATGGGCGGCCTCTGCTGAAATGATTTTAACCATGCCTAAAGGTTAGAAGCCACCACCACCCTATCTCCATATCAATCTCCAGGTGGTATCTCGCGTCCGTCATGGTCAAAATCTCAATTTAGAAGAATCCAGCAGCCAATTTACTCTTTTGATAACTTGTCTATGAGTGACCTCTGCTGAAATAATTTTAACCACGCCTAAAGGTTAGAGGCCACCATTACCCTATCTCCATATCGATCTCCAGGTGGTATCTCGCGTCCGTCATTGTCAAAATCTTAATTTAGAAGAATCCAGCAGCCAATTTACACTTTTGATAACATGTCTATGGACGACCTCTGCTGAAATAATTTTAACCATGCTCAAAGCTTAGAGACCACCACCACCCTATCTCCATATCAATCTGTAGGTGGTATCTCGCGTCGGTCATGGTCGAAATCACAAATTAGAAGATTCCAGCATCCAATTTACACTTTTGATAACTAGTCTATGGGCGACCTCTGCTGAAATGATTTTAACCATGCCTAAAGGTTAGAGGCCACCACCACCCTATCTCCATATAAATCTCCAGGTGGTATCTTGCGTCCGTCATGGTCAAAATCACAATTTAGAAGAATCCAGCAGCCAATTTACACTTTTGATAACTTGTCTATGGGTGACCTCTGCTGAAATGATTTTAACCACGCCTAAAGGTTAGAGGCCACCACCACCCTATCTCCATATCAATCTCCAGGTGGTATCTCGCGTCCGTCATGGTCAAAATCTCAATTTAGAAGAATCCAGCAGCCAATTTACTCTTTTGATAACTTGTCTATGGGTGACCTCTGCTGAAATGATTTTAACTATGCCTAAAGGTTAGAGGCCACCACCACCCTCTTTCCATATCAATCTGTAGGTGGTATCTCGCGTCCGTCATAGTCAAAATCTCAAAATAGAAGATTCCAGCGGCCAATTTACACTTTTGATATCTTGTCTATTGGTGACCTCTGCTGAAATGATTTTAACCATGCTTAAAGGTTAGAGGCCACCACCACCCTATCTCCATATCAATCTGTAGGTGGTATCTCCCGTCGGTCATGGTCAAAATCTCAAATTAGAAGATTCCAGCGGCCAATTAACACTTTTGATAACTAGTCTATGGGTGAACTCTGCTGAAATGATTTTAACCATGCCTAAAGGTTAGACGCCACCACCACCCTATCTCAATATCAAACTCCAGGTGGTATCTCGCGTCCGTCATAGTCAAAACCTCAAATTAGAAGATTCCAGCGGCCTATTTACACTTTTAATAAGTTGTCTATGGGTGACCTCTGCTGAAATAATTTTAACCACGCCTAAAGGTTAGAGGCCACCATTACCCTATCTCCATATCGATCTCCAGGCGGTATCTTGCGTCCGTCATGGTCAAAATCACAATTTAGAAGAATCCAGCAGCCAATTTACACTTTTGATAACTTGTCTATGGGTGACCTTTGCTGAAATGATTTTAACCATGCCTAAAGGTTAGAGGCCACCACCACCCTCTCTCCATATCAATCTGTAGGTGGTATCTCGCGTCCGTCATAGTCAAAATCTCAAAATAGAAGATTCCAGCGGCCAATTTACACTTTTGATATCTTGTCTATTGGTGACCTCTGCTGAAATGATTTTAACCATGCTTAAAGGTTAGAGGCCACCACCACCCTATCTCCATATAAATCTCCAGGTGGTATCTCGCGTCCGTCATGGTCAATATCTCAATTTAGAAGAATCCAGCAGCCAACTAACACTTTTGATAACTTGTCTATGGGCGGCCTCTGCTGAAATGATTTTAACCATGCCTAAAGGTTAGAAGCCACCACCACCCTATCTCCATATCAATCTCCAGGTGGTATCTCGCGTCCGTCATGGTCAAAATCTCAATTTAGAAGAATCCAGCAGCCAATTTACTCTTTTGATAACTTGTCTATGAGTGACCTCTGCTGAAATAATTTTAACCACGCCTAAAGGTTAGAGGCCACCATTACCCTATCTCCATATCGATCTCCAGGTGGTATCTCGCGTCCGTCATTGTCAAAATCTTAATTTAGAAGAATCCAGCAGCCAATTTACACTTTTGATAACATGTCTATGGACGACCTCTGCTGAAATAATTTTAACCATGCTCAAAGCTTAGAGACCACCACCACCCTATCTCCATATCAATCTGTAGGTGGTATCTCGCGTCGGTCATGGTCGAAATCACAAATTAGAAGATTCCAGCATCCAATTTACACTTTTGATAACTAGTCTATGGGCGACCTCTGCTGAAATGATTTTAACCATGCCTAAAGGTTAGAGGCCACCACCACCCTATCTCCATATCAATCTCCAGGTGGTATCTCGCGTCCGTCATAGTCAAAATCTCAAAATAGAAGATTCCAGCGGCCAATTTACACTTTTGATATCTTGTCTATTGGTGACCTCTGCTGAAATGATTTTAACCATGCACAGACCAGACACACATACAACGTCAACATCACACTCACACGCTCAGATCACACCACATCTTTTAACTTTTTTTAGATGTACTTATAACTAATGTAATTTTTGAAAGTCTACAAGTGTAGTTTCAAATGAAGAGGCGGGTTGCTCCTAATACAGGTTACTATAACTTAAAAGGAGCAGCCCAGCTTACAGTTTAATTGTGTTGAAACATATTTTGGTTACTGAATAAATTTATTTATTATTACTATTATTATTATTAAAATCTCAATTTAGAAGAATTTACACTTTTGATACCTTGTCTATGGGCGACCTCTGCTGAAATAATTTTAACCACGCTCAAAGCTTAGAAACCACCACCACCCTCTCTCCATATCATTCTGTAGTTGCTATCTCGCGTAGGTGATGCTCAAAATCTCAAATAAGAAGATTCCAGCGGCCAATTAACACTTTTGATAACTTGTCTATGGGCGACCTCTGCTGAAATAATTTAAACCACGCTTAAAGCTTAGAGACCACCATCACCCTCTCTCCATATCAATCTGTAGGTGGTATCTCGCGTCGGTCATTGTCAAAATCTCAATTTAGAAGATTCCAGCGGCCTATTTACACTTTTGATAAGTTGTCTATGGGTGACCTCTGCTGAAATGATTTTAGCCATGCCTAAAGGTTAGACGCCACCACCACCCTATCTCAATATCAATCTCCAGGTGGTATCTCGCGTCCTACATAGTCAAAATCTCAAATTAGAAGATTCCAGCGGCCTATTTACACTTTTAATAAGTTGTCTATGGGTGACCTCTGCTGAAATGATTTTAACCATACCTAAAGGTTAGAGACCACCACCACTCTATCTCCATATCAATCTCCAGGTGGTATCTCGCGTCCGTCATGGTCAAAATCTCAATTTAGAAGAATCCAGCAGCCAATTTACTCTTTTGATAAATTGTCTATGAGTGACCTCTGCTGAAATGATTTTAACCATGCCTAAAGGTTAGAGGCCACCACCACCCTATCTCCATATCAATCTCCAGGTGGTATCTCGCGTCGGTCATGGTCAAAATCTCAAATTAGAAGATTCCAGCGGCCTATTTAAAATTTTGATAAGTTGTCTATGGGTGACCTCTGCTGAAATGATTTTAACCATGCCTTAAGGTTAGAGGCCACCACCACCCTATCTCCATATCAATCTGTAGGTGGTATCTCCCGTCGGTCATGGTCAAAATCTCAAATTAGAAGATTCCAGCGGCCAATTAACACTTTTGATAACTAGTCTATGGGTGAACTCTGCTGAAATGATTTTAACCATGCCTAAAGGTTAGAGGCCACCACCACCCTATCTCCATATCAATCTCCAGGTGGTATCTCGCGTCCGTCATGGTCAAAATCTCAATTTAGAAGAATCCAGCAGCCAATTAACACTTTTGATAACTTGTCTATGGGCGACCTCTGCTGAAATAATTTTAACCACGCTCAAAGCTTAGAGACCACCACCACCCTCTCTCCATATCATTCTGTAGTTGCTATCTCGCGTAGGTAGGTAGGCATCATTTCAGCAGAGGTCACCCATAGACAACTTATTAAAAGTGTAAATAGGCCGCTGGAATCTTCTAATTTGAGGTTTTGACTATGACGGACGCGAGATACCACCTGGAGATTGATATTGAGATAGGGTGGTGGTGGCGTCTAACCTTTAGGCATGGTTAAAATCATTTCAGCAGAGGTCACCCATAGACAACTTATCAAAAGTGTAAATAGGCTGCTGGATTCTTCTAAATTGTGATTTTGACCATGACGGACGCAAGATACCACCTGGAGATTTATATGGAGATAGGGTGGTGGTGGCCTCTAACCTTTAGGCATGGTTAAAATCATTTCAGCAGAGGTCACCCATAGACAAGTTATCAAAAGTGTAAATTGGCTGCTGGATTCTTCTAAATTGTGATTTTGACCATGACGGACGCAAGATACCACCTGGAGATTTATATGGAGATAGGGTGGTGGTGGCCTCTAACCTTTAAGCATGGTTAAAATCATTTCAGCAGAGGTCGCCCATAGACAAGTTATCAAAAGTGTTAATTGGCTGCTGGAATCTTCTAATTTGAGATTTTGACCATGACCGACGCGAGATACCACCTACAGATTGATATGGAGATAGGGTGGTCGTGGTCTCTAAGCTTTGAGCATGGTTAAAATTGATATGGAGATAGGGTAGTGGTGGCCTCTAACCTTTAGGTATGGTTAAAATCATTTCAGCAGAGGTCACCCATAGACAACTTATCAAAAGTGTAAATAGGCCGCTGGAATCTTCTAATTTAAGATTTTGACTATGACCGACGCGAGATACCACCTGGAGATTGATATGGAGATAGGATGGTGGTGGCCTCTAACCTTTAGGCATGGTTAAAATCATTTCAGCAGAGGTCACCCATAGACAAGTTATCAAAAGTGTAAATTGGCTGCTGGATTCTTCTAAATTGAGATTTTGACCATGACGGACGCGAGATACCACCTTGAGATTGATATGGAGATAGGGTAGTGGTGGCCTCTAACCTTTAGGCATGGTTAAAATCATTTCAGCAGAGGTCACCCATAGACAACTTATCAAAAGTGTAAATAGGCCGCTGGAATCTTCTAATTTGAGATTTTGACTATGACCGACGCGAGATACCACCTGGAGATTGATATGGAGATAGGGTGGTAGTGGCCTCTAAGCTTTAGGCATGGTTAAAATCATTTCAGCAGAGGTCACCCATAGACAAGTTATCAAAAGTGTAAATTGGCTGCTGGATTCTTCTAAATTGAGATTTTGACCATGACGGACGCGAGATACCACCTTGAGATTGATATGGAGATAGGGTAGTGGTGGCCTCTAACCTTTAGGCATGGTTAAAATCATTTCAGCAGAGGTCACCCATAGACAACTTATCAAAAGTGTAAATAGGCCGCTGGAATCTTCTAATTTGAGATTTTGACCATGACGGACGCGAGATACCACCTGGAGATTGATATGGAGATAGGGTGGTGGTGGCTTGAGCTTGATGAAATTATTTTAACCATGGCTAGAGCTTAGAGGCCACTACCACCCTATCTCCATATTAATCTCCAGGTGGTATTTTGCGTCGGTCATAGTCAAAATCTCAAATTAGAAGATTCCAGCGGCCTATTTACACTTTTGATAAGTTGTCTATGGGTGACCTCTGCTGAAATGATTTTAACCATGCCTAAAGGAGCAGCCCAGCTTACAGTTTAATTGTGTTGAAACATATTTTGGTTACTGAATAAATTTATTTATTATTACTATTATTATTATTAAAATCTCAATTTAGAAGAATTTACACTTTTGATACCTTGTCTATGGGCGACCTCTGCTGAAATAATTTTAACCACGCTCAAAGCTTAGAGACCACCACCACCCTCTCTCCATATCATTCTGTAGTTGCTATCTCGCGTAGGTGATGCTCAAAATCTCAAATAAGAAGATTCCAGCGGCCAATTAACACTTTTGATAACTTGTCTATGGGCGACCTCTGCTGAAATAATTTAAACCACGCTTAAAGCTTAGAGACCACCATCACCCTCTCTCCATATCAATCTGTAGGTGGTATCTCGCGTCGGTCATTGTCAAAATCTCAATTTAGAAGATTCCAGCGGCCTATTTACACTTTTGATAAGTTGTCTATGGGTGACCTCTGCTGAAATGATTTTAGCCATGCCTAAAGGTTAGACGCCACCACCACCCTATCTCAATATCAATCTCCAGGTGGTATCTCGCGTCCTACATAGTCAAAATCTCAAATTAGAAGATTCCAGCGGCCTATTTACACTTTTAATAAGTTGTCTATGGGTGACCTCTGCTGAAATGATTTTAACCATACCTAAAGGTTAGAGACCACCACCACTCTATCTCCATATCAATCTCCAGGTGGTATCTCGCGTCCGTCATGGTCAAAACCTCAATTTAGAAGAATCCAGCAGCCAATTTACTCTTTTGATAAATTGTCTATGAGTGACCTCTGCTGAAATGATTTTAACCATGCCTAAAGGTTAGAGGCCACCACCACCCTATCTCCATATCAATCTCCAGGTGGTATCTCGCGTCGGTCATGGTCAAAATCTCAAATTAGAAGATTCCAGCGGCCTATTTAAAATTTTGATAAGTTGTCTATGGGTGACCTCTGCTGAAATGATTTTAACCATGCCTTAAGGTTAGAGGCCACCACCACCCTATCTCCATATCAATCTGTAGGTGGTATCTCCCGTCGGTCATGGTCAAAATCTCAAATTAGAAGATTCCAGCGGCCAATTAACACTTTTGATAACTAGTCTATGGGTGAACTCTGCTGAAATGATTTTAACCATGCCTAAAGGTTAGAGGCCACCACCACCCTATCTCCATATCAATCTCCAGGTGGTATCTCGCGTCCGTCATGGTCAAAATCTCAATTTAGAAGAATTTACACTTTTGATACCTTGTCTATGGGCGACCTCTGCTGAAATAATTTTAACCACGCTTAAAGCTTAGAGACCACCACCACCCTCTCTCCATATCATTCTGTAGTTGCTATCTCGCGTAGGTGATGCTCAAAATCTCAAATAAGAAGATTCCAGCGGCCAATTAACACTTTTGATAACTTGTCTATGGGTGACCTCTGCTGAAATAATTTAAACCACGCTTAAAGCTTAGAGACCACCATCACCCTCTCTCCATATCAATCTGTAGGTGGTATCTCGCGTCGGTCATTGTCAAAATCTCAATTTAGAAGATTCCAGCGGCCTATTTACACTTTTGATAAGTTGTCTATGGGTGACCTCTGCTGAAATGATTTTAGCCATGCCTAAAGGTTAGACGCCACCACCACCCTATCTCAATATCAATCTCCAGGTGGTATCTCGCGTCCGTCATGGTCAAAACCTCAATTTAGAAGAATCCAGCAGCCAATTTACTCTTTTGATAAATTGTCTATGAGTGACCTCTGCTGAAATGATTTTAACCATGCCTAAAGGTTAGAGGCCACCACCACCCTATCTCCATATCAATCTCCAGGTGGTATCTCGCGTCGGTCATGGTCAAAATCTCAAATTAGAAGATTCCAGCGGCCTATTTAAAATTTTGATAAGTTGTCTATGGGTGACCTCTGCTGAAATGATTTTAACCATGCCTTAAGGTTAGAGGCCACCACCACCCTATCTCCATATCAATCTGTAGGTGGTATCTCCCGTCGGTCATGGTCAAAATCTCAAATTAGAAGATTCCAGCGGCCAATTAACACTTTTGATAACTAGTCTATGGGTGAACTCTGCTGAAATGATTTTAACCATGCCTAAAGGTTAGAGGCCACCACCACCCTATCTCCATATCAATCTCCAGGTGGTATCTCGCGTCCGTCATGGTCAAAATCTCAATTTAGAAGAATCCAGCAGCCAATTAACACTTTTGATAACTTGTCTATGGGCGACCTCTGCTGAAATAATTTTAACCACGCTCAAAGCTTAGAGACCACCACCACCCTCTCTCCATATCATTCTGTAGTTGCTATCTCGCGTAGGTAGGTAGGCATCATTTCAGCAGAGGTCACCCATAGACAACTTATTAAAAGTGTAAATAGGCCGCTGGAATCTTCTAATTTGAGGTTTTGACTATGACGGACGCGAGATACCACCTGGAGATTGATATTGAGATAGGGTGGTGGTGGCGTCTAACCTTTAGGCATGGTTAAAATCATTTCAGCAGAGGTCACCCATAGACAACTTATCAAAAGTGTAAATAGGCTGCTGGATTCTTCTAAATTGTGATTTTGACCATGACGGACGCAAGATACCACCTGGAGATTTATATGGAGATAGGGTGGTGGTGGCCTCTAACCTTTAGGCATGGTTAAAATCATTTCAGCAGAGGTCACCCATAGACAAGTTATCAAAAGTGTAAATTGGCTGCTGGATTCTTCTAAATTGTGATTTTGACCATGACGGACGCAAGATACCACCTGGAGATTTATATGGAGATAGGGTGGTGGTGGCCTCTAACCTTTAAGCATGGTTAAAATCATTTCAGCAGAGGTCGCCCATAGACAAGTTATCAAAAGTGTTAATTGGCTGCCGGAATCTTCTAATTTGAGATTTTGACCATGACCGACGCGAGATACCACCTACAGATTGATATGGAGATAGGGTGGTCGTGGTCTCTAAGCTTTGAGCATGGTTAAAATTGATATGGAGATAGGGTAGTGGTGGCCTCTAACCTTTAGGGATGGTTAAAATCATTTCAGCATAGGTCACCCATAGACAACTTATCAAAAGTGTAAATAGGCCGCTGGAATCTTCTAATTTAAGATTTTGACTATGACCGACGCGAGATACCACCTGGAGATTGATATGGAGATAGGATGGTGGTGGCCTCTAACCTTTAGGCATGGTTAAAATCATTTCAGCAGAGGTCACCCATAGACAAGTTATCAAAAGTGTAAATTGGCTGCTGGATTCTTCTAAATTGAGATTTTGACCATGACGGACGCGAGATACCACCTTGAGATTGATATGGAGATAGGGTAGTGGTGGCCTCTAACCTTTAGGCATGGTTAAAATCATTTCAGCAGAGGTCACCCATAGACAACTTATCAAAAGTGTAAATAGGCCGCTGGAATCTTCTAATTTGAGATTTTGACTATGACCGACGCGAGATACCACCTGGAGATTGATATGGAGATAGGGTGGTAGTGGCCTCTAAGCTTTAGGCATGGTTAAAATCATTTCAGCAGAGGTCACCCATAGACAAGTTATCAAAACTGTAAATTGGCCGCTGGAATCTTCTAATTTAAGATTTTGAGTATGACCGACGCGAGATACCACCTACAGATTGATATGGAGAGAGGGTGGTGGTGGTCTCTAAGCTTTAAGCGTGGTTAAAATTATTTCAGCAGAGGTCGCCCATAGACAAGTTATCAAAAGTGTTAATTGGCTGCTGGATTCTTCTAAATTGAGATTTTGACCATGACGGACGCGAGATACCACCTGGAGATTGATATGGAGATAGGGTGGTGGTGGCCTCTAACCTGTAGGCATGGTTAAAATCATTTCAGCAGAGGTCACCCATAGACAAGTTATCAAAAGTGTAAATTGGCTGCTGGATTCTTCTAAATTGAGATTTTGACCATGACGGACGCGAGATACCACCTTGAGATTGATATAAAGATAGGGTAGTGGTGGCCTCTAACCTTTAGGCATGGTTAAAATCATTTCAGCAGAGGTCACCCATAGACAACTTATCAAAAGTGTAAATAGGCCGCTGGAATCTTCTAATTTGAGATTTTGACTATGACCGACGCAAAATACCACCTGGAGATTAATATGGAGATAGGGTGGTAGTGGCCTCTAAGCTCTAGCCATGGTTAAAATCATTTCAGCAGAGGTCACCCATAGACAAGTTATCAAAAGTGTAAATTGGCCGCTGGAATCTTCTAATTTGAGATTTTGACCATGACCGACGCGAGATACCACCTGGAGATTGATATGGAGATAGGGTGGCAGTGGCCTCTAACCTTTAGGCATGGTTAAAATCATTTCAGCAGAGGTCACCCATAGACAAGTTATCAAAAGTGTAAATTGGCTGCTGGATTCTTCTAAATTGAGATTTTGACCATGACGGACGCGAGATACCACCTTGAGATTGATATGGAGATAGGGTAGTGGTGGCCTCTAACCTTTAGGCATGGTTAAAATCATTTCAGCAGAGGTCACCCATAGACAACTTATCAAAAGTGTAAATAGGCCGCTGGAATCTTCTAATTTGAGATTTTGACTATGACCGACGCAAAATACCACCTGGAGATTAATATGGAGATAGGGTGGTAGTGGCCTCTAAGCTCTAGCCATGGTTAAAATCATTTCAGCAGAGGTCACCCATAGACAAGTTATCAAAAGTGTAAATTGGCCGCTGGAATCTTCTAATTTGAGATTTTGACCATGACCGACGCGAGATACCACCTGGAGATTGATATGGAGATAGGGTGGCAGTGGCCTCTAACCTTTAGGCATGGTTAAAATCATTTCAGCAGAGGTCACCCATAGACAAGTTATCAAAAGTGTAAATTGGCTGCTGGATTCTTCTAAATTGAGATTTTGACCATGACGGACGCGAGATACCACCTTGAGATTGATATGGAGATAGGGTAGTGGTGGCCTCTAACCTTTAGGCATGGTTAAAATCATTTCAGCAGAGGTCACCCATAGACAACTTATCAAAAGTGTAAATAGGCCGCTGGAATCTTCTAATTTGAGATTTTGACTATGACCGACGCGAGATACCACCTGGAGATTGATATGGAGATAGGGTGGTAGTGGCCTCTAAGCTTTAGGCATGGTTAAAATCATTTCAGCAGAGGTCACCCATAGACAACTTATTAAAAGTGTAAATAGGCCGCTGGAATCTTCTAATTTGAGGTTTTGACTATGACGGACGCGAGATACCACCTGGAGATTGATATTGAGATAGGGTGGTGGTGGCGTCTAACCTTTAGGCATGGTTAAAATCATTTCAGCAGAGGTCACCCATAGACAACTTATCAAAAGTGTAAATAGGCTGCTGGATTCTTCTAAATTGTGATTTTGACCATGACGGACGCAAGATACCACCTGGAGATTTATATGGAGATAGGGTGGTAGTGGCCTCTAAGCTTTAGGCATGGTTAAAATCATTTCAGCAGAGGTCACCCATAGACAAGTTATCAAAAGTGTAAATTGGCCGCTGGAATCTTCTAATTTGAGATTTTGACCATGACCGACGCGAGATACCACCTGGAGATTGATATGGAGATAGGGTGGCAGTGGCCTCTAACCTTTAGGCATGGTTAAAATCATTTCAGCAGAGGTCACCCATAGACAAGTTATCGAAAGTGTAAATTGGCTGCTGGATTCTTCTAAATTGAGATTTTGACCATGACGGACGCAAGATACCACCTGGAGATTTATATGGAGATAGGGTGGTAGTGGCCTCTAAGCTTTAGGCATGGTTAAAATCATTTCAGCAGAGGTCACCCATAGACAACTTATCAAAAGTGTAAATAGGCTGCTGGATTCTTCTAAATTGTGATTTTGACCATGACGGACGCAAGATACCACCTGGAGATTTATATGGAGATAGGGTGGTAGTGGCCTCTAAGCTTTAGGCATGGTTAAAATCATTTCAGCAGAGGTCACCCATAGACAAGTTATCAAAAGTGTAAATTGGCCGCTGGAATCTTCTAATTTGAGATTTTGACCATGACCGACGCGAGATACCACCTGGAGATTGATATGGAGATAGGGTGGCAGTGGCCTCTAACCTTTAGGCATGGTTAAAATCATTTCAGCAGAGGTCACCCATAGACAAGTTATCAAAAGTGTAAATTGGCTGCTGGATTCTTCTAAATTGAGATTTTGACCATGACGGACGCGAGATACCACCTTGAGATTGATATGGAGATAGGGTAGTGGTGGCCTCTAACCTTTAGGCATGGTTAAAATCATTTCAGCAGATGTCACCCATAGACAACTTATCAAAAGTGTAAATAGGCCGCTGGAATCTTCTAATTTGAGATTTTGACTATGACCGACGCGAGATACCACCTGGAGATTGATATGGAGATAGGGTGGTAGTGGCCTCTAAGCTTTAGGCATGGTTAAAATCATTTCAGCAGAGGTCACCCATAGACAAGTTATCAAAAGTGTAAATTGGCCGCTGGAATCTTTTAATTTGAGATTTTGAGCATGACCGACGCGAGATACCACCTACAGATTGATATGGAGAGAGAGTGGTGGTGGTCTCTAAGCTTTAAGCGTGGTTAAATTTATTTCAGCAGAGGTCGCCCATAGACAAGTTATCAAAAGTGTTAATTGGCTGCTGTATTCTTCTAAATTGAGATTTTGACCATGACGGACGCGAGATACCACCTGGAGATTGATATGGGGATAGGGTGGTGGTGGCCTCTAACCTGTAGGCATGGTTAAAATCATTTCAGCAGAGGTCACCCATAGACAAGTTATCAAAAGTGTAAATTGGCTGCTGGATTCTTCTAAATTGAGATTTTGACCATGACGGACGCGAGATACCACCTTGAGATTGATATGGAGATAGGGTAGTGGTGGCCTCTAACCTTTAGGCATGGTTAAAATCATTTCAGCAGAGGTCACCCATAGACAACTTATCAAAAGTGTAAATAGGCCGCTGGAATCTTCTAATTTGAGATTTTGACTATGACCGACGCGAGATACCACCTGGAGATTGATATGGAGATAGGGTGGTAGTGGCCTCTAAGCTTTAGGCATGGTTAAAATCATTTCAGCAGAGGTCACCCATAGACAACTTATCAAAAGTGTAAATAGGCCGCTGGAATCTTCTAATTTGAGATTTTGACTATGACCGACGCGAGATACCACCTGGAGATTGATATGGAGATAGGGTGGTAGTGGCCTCTAAGCTTTAGGCATGGTTAAAATCATTTCAGCAGAGGTCACCCATAGACAAGTTATCAAAAGTGTAAATTGGCCGCTGGAATCTTCTAATTTGAGATTTTGACCATGACCGACGCGAGATACCACCTGGAGATTGATATGAAGATAGGGTGGTGGTGGCCTCTAACCTTTAGGCATGGTTAAAATCATTTCAGAAAAGTTCACCCATAGACTAGTTATCAAAAGTGTTAATTGGCCGCTGGAATCTTCTAATTTGAGATTTTGACCATGACCGACGCGAGATACCACCTTGAGATTGAAATGGAGATAGGGTGGTGGTGGCCTCTAACCTTTAGGCATGGTTAAAATCATTTCAGCAGAGGTCACCCATAGACAACTTATCAAAAGTGTAAATTGGCTGCTGGATTCTTCTAAATTGAGATTTTGACCATGACGGACGCGAGATACCACCTTGAGATTGATATGGAGATAGGGTGGTGGTGGCCTCTAACCTTTAGGCATGGTTAAAATCATTTCAGCAGAGGTCACCCATAGACAACTTATCAAAAGTGTAAATAGGCTGCTGGATTCTTTTAATTGTGATTTTGACCATGACGGACGCAAGATACCACCTGGAGATTTATATGGAGATAGGGTAGTGGTGGCCTCTAACCTTCAGGCATGGTTAAAATCATTTCAGCAGAGGTCACCCATAGACAACTTATCAAAAGTGTAAATAGGCCGCTGGAATCTTCTAATTTGAGATTTTGACTATGACCGACGCGAGATACCACCTGGAGATTGATATGAAGATAGGGTGGTGGTAGCCTCTAACCTTTAGGCATGGTTAAAATCATTTCAGCAAAGTTCACCCATAGACTAGTTATCAAAAGTGTTAATTGGCCGCTGGAATCTTCTAATTTGAGATTTTGACCATGACCGACGCGAGATACCACCTACAGATTGATATGGAGATAGGGTGGTGGTGGCCTCTAACCTTTAGGCATGGTTAAAATCATTTCAGCAGAGGTCACCCATAGACAAGTTATCAAAAGTGTAAATTGGCTGCTGGATTCTTCTAAATTGAGATTTTGACCATGACGGACGCGAGATACCACCTGGAGATTGATATGGAGATAGGATGGTGGTGGCCTCTAACCTTTAGGCATGGTTAAAATCATTTCAGCAGAGGTCACCCATAGACAAGTTATCAAAATTGTAAATTGGCCGCTGGAATCTTCTAATTTGAGATTTTGATCATCACCGACGCGAGATACCACCTACAGATTGATATGTAGAGAGGGTGGTGGTGGTCTCTAAGCTTTGAGCGTGGTTAAAATTACTTCAGCAGAGGTCGCCCATAGACAAGTTATCAAAAGTGTTAATTGGCTGCTGGATTCTTCTAAATTGAGATTTTGACCATGACGGACGCGAGATACCACCTGGAGATTGATATGAAGATAGGGTGGTGGTGGCCTCTAACCTTTAGGCATGGTTAAAATCATTTCAGCAAAGTTCACCCATAGACTAGTTATCAAAAGTGTTAATTGGCCGCTGGAATCTTCTAATTTGAGATTTTGACCATGACCGACGCGAGATACCACCTACAGATTGATATGGAGATAGGATGGTCGTGGTCTCTAAGCTTTGAGCATGGTTAAAATTATTTCAGCAGAGGTCGTCCATAGACAAGTTATCAAAAGTGTAAATTGGCTGCTGGATTCTTCTAAATTGAGATTTTGAGCATGACCGATGCGAGATACCACCTACAGATTGATATGGAGAGAGGGTGGTGGTGGTCTCTAAGCTTTAGGCATGGTTAAAATCATTTCAGCAAAGTTCACCCATAGACTAGTTATCAAAAGTGTTAATTGGCCGCTGGAATCTTCTAATTTGAGATTTTGACCATGACCGACGCGAGATACCACCTACAGATTGATATGGAGATAGGATGGTCGTGGTCTCTAAGCTTTGAGCATGGTTAAAATTATTTCAGCAGAGGTCGCCCATAGACAAGTTATCAAAAGTGTTAATTGGCTGCTGGATTCTTCTAAATTGAGATTTTGACCATGACGGACGCGAGATACCACCTGGAGATTGATATGGAGATAGGGTGGTGGTGGCCTCTAACCTTTAGGCATGGTTAAAATCATTTCAGCAGAGTTCACCCATAGACTAGTTATCAAAAGTGTTAATTGGCCGCTGGAATCTTCTTATTTGAGATTTTGACCATGACCGACGCGAGATACCACCTACAGATTGATATGGAGATAGGGTGGTGGTGGTCTCTAAGCTTTGAGCATGGTTAAAATTATTTCAGCAGAGGTCGCCCATAGACAAGTTATCAAAAGTGTAAATTGGCTGCTGGATTCTTCTAAATTGAGATTTTGACTATGACCGACGCGAGATACCACCTGGAGATTGATATGGAGATAGGGTGGCAGTGGCCTCTAACCTTTAGGCATGGTTAAAATCATTTCAGCAGAGGTCACCCATAGACAAGTTATCAAAAGTGTAAATTGGCTGCTGGATACTTCTAAATTGAGATTTTGACCATGACGGACGCGAGATACCACCTTGAGATTGATATGGAGATAGGGTAGTGGTGGCCTCTAACCTTTAGGCATGGTTAAAATCATTTCAGCAGAGGTCACCCATAGACAACTTATCAAAAGTGTAAATAGGCCGCTGGAATCTTCTAATTTGAGATTTTGACTATGACCGACGCGAGATACCACCTGGAGATTGATATGGAGATAGGGTGGTAGTGGCCTCTAAGCTTTAGGCATGGTTAAAATCATTTCAGCAGAGGTCACCCATTGACAAGTTATCAAAAGTGTAAATTGGCCGCTGGAATCTTCTAATTTGAGATTTTGAGTATGACCGACGCGAGATACCACCTACAGATTAAAATGGAGAGAGGGTGGTGGTGGTCTCTAAGCTTTAAGCGTGGTTAAAATTATTTCAGCAGAGGTCGCCCATAGACAAGTTATCAAAAGTGTTAATTGGCTGCTGGATTCTTCTAAATTGAGATTTTGACCATGACGGACGCGAGATACCACCTGGAGATTGATATGGAGATAGGGTGGTGGTGGCCTCTAACCTGTAGGCATGGTTAAAATCATTTCAGCAGAGGTCACCCATAGACAAGTTATCAAAAGTGTAAATTGGCTGCTGGATTCTTCTAAATTGAGATTTTGACCATGACGGACGCGAGATACCACCTTGAGATTGATATGGAGATAGGGTAGTGGTGGCCTCTAACCTTTAGGCATGGTTAAAATCATTTCAGCAGAGGTCGCCCATAGACAAGTTATCAAAAGTGTTAATTGGCTGCTGTATTCTTCTAAATTGAGATTTTGACCATGACGGACGCGAGATACCACCTGGAGATTGATATGGGGATAGGGTGGTGGTGGCCTCTAACCTGTAGGCATGGTTAAAATCATTTCAGCAGAGGTCACCCATAGACAAGTTATCAAAAGTGTAAATTGGCTGCTGGATTCTTCTAAATTGAGATTTTGACCATGACGGACGCGAGATACCACCTTGAGATTGATATGGAGATAGGGTAGTGGTGGCCTCTAACCTTTAGGCATGGTTAAAATCATTTCAGCAGAGGTCACCCATAGACAACTTATCAAAAGTGTAAATAGGCCGCTGGAATCTTCTAATTTGAGATTTTGACTATGACCGACGCGAGATACCACCTGGAGATTGATATGGAGATAGGGTGGTAGTGGCCTCTAAGCTTTAGGCATGGTTAAAATCATTTCAGCAGAGGTCACCCATAGACAAGTTATCAAAAGTGTAAATTGGCCGCTGGAATCTTCTAATTTGAGATTTTGACCATGACCGACGCGAGATACCACCTGGAGATTGATATGGAGATAGGGTGGCAGTGGCCTCTAACCTTTAGGCATGGTTAAAATCATTTCAGCAGAGGTCACCCATAGACAAGTTATCAAAAGTGTAAATTGGCTGCTGGATTCTTCTAAATTGAGATTTTGACCATGACGGACGCGAGATACCACCTTGAGATTGATATGGAGATAGGGTAGTGGTGGCCTCTAACCTTTAGGCATGGTTAAAATCATTTCAGCAGAGGTCACCCATAGACAACTTATCAAAAGTGTAAATAGGCCGCGTGAATCTTCTAATTTGAGATTTTGACTATGACCGACGCGAGATACCACCTGGAGATTAATATGGAGATAGGGTGGTAGTGGCCTCTAAGCTTTAGGCATGGTTAAAATCATTTCAGCAGAGGTCACCCATAGACAAGTTATCAAAAGTGTAAATTGGCCGCTGGAATCTTCTAATTTGAGATTTTGAGCATGACCGACGCGAGATACCACCTACAGATTGATATGGAGAGAGGGTGGTGGTGGTCTCTAAGCTTTAAGCGTGGTTAAATTTATTTCAGCAGAGGTCGCCCATAGACAAGTTATCAAAAGTGTTAATTGGCTGCTGTATTCTTCTAAATTGAGATTTTGACCATGACGGACGCGAGATACCACCTGGAGATTGATATGGGGATAGGGTGGTGGTGGCCTCTAACCTGTAGGCATGGTTAAAATCATTTCAGCAGAGGTCACCCATAGACAAGTTATCAAAAGTGTAAATTGGCTGCTGGATTCTTCTAAATTGAGATTTTGACCATGACGGACGTGAGATACCACCTTGAGATTGATATGGAGATAGGGTAGTGGTGGCCTCTAACCTTTAGGCATGGGTAAAATCATTTCAGCAGAGGTCACCCATAGACAACTTATCAAAAGTGTAAATAGGCCGCTGGAATCTTCTAATTTGAGATTTTGACTATGACCGACGCGAGATACCACCTGGAGATTGATATGGAGATAGGGTGGTAGTGGCCTCTAAGCTTTAGGCATGGTTAAAATCATTTCAGCAGAGGTCACCCATAGACAAGTTATCAAAAGTGTAAATTGGCCGCTGGAATCTTCTAATTTGAGATTTTGACCATGACCGACGCGAGATACCACCTGGAGATTGATATGGAGATAGGGTGGCAGTGGCCTCTAACCTTTAGGCATGGTTAAAATCATTTCAGCAGAGGTCACCCATAGACAAGTTATCAAAAGTGTAAATTGGCTGCTGGATTCTTCTAAATTGTGATTTTGACCATGACGGACGCAAGATACCACCTGGAGATCGATATGGAGATAGGGTAATGGTGGCCTCTAACCTTTAGGCGTGGTTAAAATTATTTCAGCAGAGGTCACCCATAGACAACTTATTAAAAGTGTAAATAGGCCGCTGGAATCTTCTAATTTGAGGTTTTGACTATGACGGACGCGAGATACCACCTGGAGATTGATATGGAGATAGGGAAGTGGTGGCCTCTAACCTTTAGGCATGGTTAAAATCATTTCAGCAGAGGTCACCCATAGACAACTTATCAAAAGTGTAAATAGGCCGCTGGAATCTTCTAATTTGAGATTTTGACTATGACCGACGCGAGATACCACCTGGAGATTGATATGGAGATAGGGCGGTAGTGGCCTCTAAGCTTTAGGCATGGTTAAAATCATTTCAGCAGAGGTCACCCATAGACAAGTTATCAAAAGTGTAAATTGGCCGCTGGAATCTTCTAATTTGAGATTTTGAGCATGACCGACGCGAGATACCACCTACAGATTGATATGGAGAGAGGGTGGTGGTGGTCTCTAAGCTTTAAGCGTGGTTAAAATCATTTCAGCAGAGGTCACCCATAGACAAGTTATCAAAAGTGTAAATTGGCCGCTGGAATCTTCTAATTTGAGATTTTGAGCATGACCGACGCGAGATACCACCTACAGATTGAGATGGAGAGAGGGTGGTGGTGGTCTCTAAGCTTTGAGCATGGTTAAAATTATTTCAGCAGAGGTCGTCCATAGACAAGTTATCAAAAGTGTAAATTGGCTGCTGGATTCTTCTAAATTGAGATTTTGAGCATGACAGATGCGAGATACCACCTACAGATTGATATGGAGATAGGGTGGTGGTGGTCTCTAAGCTTTGAGCATGGTTAAAATTATTTCAGCAGAGGTCGTCCATAGACAAGTTATCAAAAGTGTAAATTGGCTGCTGGATTCTTCTAAATTGAGATTTTGACTATGACGGACGCGAGATACCACCTGGAGATTGATATGGAGATAGGGTGGTGGTGGCCTCTAATCTTTAGGCATGGTTAAAATCATTTCAGCAGAGTTCACCCATAGACTAGTTATCAAAAGTGTAAATTGGCCGCTGGAATCTTCTAATTTGAGATTTTGACCATGACCGACGCGAGATACTACCTACAGATTGATATGGAGATAGGGTGGTGGTGGTCTCTAAGCTTTGAGCATGGTTAAAATTATTTCAGCAGAGGTCGTCCATAGACAAGTTATCAAAAGTGTAAATTGGCTGCTGGATTCTTCTAAATTGAGATTTTGACTATGACCGACGCGAGATACCACCTGGAGATTGATATGGAGATAGGGTGGCAGTGGCCTCTAACCTTTAGGCATGGTTAAAATCATTTCAGCAGAGGTCACCCATAGACAAGTTATCAAAAGTGTAAATTGGCCGCTGGAATCTTCTAATTTGAGATTTTGAGCATGACCGACGCGAGATACCACCTACAGATTGATATGGAGATAGGGTGGTGGTGGTTTCTAAGCTTTGAGCATGGTTAAAATTATTTCAGCAGAGGTCGTCCATAGACAAGTTATCAAAAGTGTAAATTGGCTGCTGGATTCTTCTAAATTGAGATTTTGACTATGACCGACGCGAGATACCACCTGGAGATTGATATGGAGATAGGGTGGTGGTGGCCTCTAACCTTTAGGCATGGTTAAAATTATTTCAGCAGAGGTCACCCATAGACAAGTTATCAAAAGTGTAAATTGGCCGCTGGAATCTTCTAATTTGAGATTTTGACCATGACCGACGCGAGATACCACCTTCAGATTGATATGGAGGGAGGGTGGTGGTGGCCTCTAAGCCTTAAGCGTGGTTAAAATCAATTCAGCGGAGGTCGCCCATACACAAATTATGAACACTTTGAAATGACTCTTTAAATCAGTCGGATTATATTTTCTGCTAACTTTTGGCTGCTAACTTCACACCGGTCATAGAATGCCACTTTAGTAGTAAAAACTAACTAGAGTATCATCTAGGTAAATCCATATGAATCCATGAATTCCCATTTGAATGGATATATAACAGTAGTGGTCAGCTTCCATCATGTCGAAGTACCGTCAGCCATTGTTGTATCACCAACACGCACATCGCCGGATTGTATATAGGGCATAACAGTTTGTATGAATCATTTTGTTAAAAAGTGAGTTATCTATACTAATATTATAAAGAGGTAAAGTTTGTGAGTTTGCACACAAACTTGCTGGCTTGGGGTAATCTCGGGATCTATTGAACCGAAAATCCTTTAGTGTTGGATAGCCCATTTATCGAGGAAGGCTATATAAGATCACGCTACGACCAATAGGAGCGGAGCATCAATGAAAAATGTGTCTTTTGAGAGCTTTCGTTGCGTGCGATGCGGAAACGGTTAAAGTTATATACCCGAAGAGCTGCACACTGCAGACCAGTCAGACCACTGGGCGCTAAAAAGGCGTGTTTATAGAGCGCGCCTTTGACAACGGCCGGGGACGCCACTACAATTGGCCGCACTGAGAATTGGCCATCGTACTATTATTTCTTCTGTGCCCATACGGGAATATGTCACTAGGGGTGAACGTTAGTTACGTACTCGCCTAGTATCTAAACGTTTACACCAGCAGCCGTCGTTCCTTATCCGGATGGGCGAGTTCCACCGACCGCTTGCAAAAACCATCCCGCAGACATTAACCGCAGAGTTAACCAATTTGTTCACAAGTGGGTTAAGCGCTCGTCACAACCCATTCTGTACAGTCGGAAACAAAAACAATAAACACAGAGCACAATATGTAACTACCTACCCGATCAGAACATTCTATACAATGTGTGTATAGCTTGCAAAATTCATCATTCTATACAATGTGTGTATAGCTTGCAAAATTCATCATTCTATACAATGTGTGTATAGCTTGCAAAATTCATCATTCTATACAATGTGTATATAGCTTGCAAAATTCATCATTCTATACAATGTGTGTATAGCTTGCAAAATTAGACATATTCTGCTTTATGTCTAATTTTGGAAGCTAAATAACGCTTGTATTTTTTTTGTATACTTTCTTACTTTTTAGTCATTTTGAAATAGGTTCTTTTTTTGTTAACAAGTTGTTTAGTAAGTAGGTAGCTCAAATTGCTCTTCTACTGCACGTTCAATGAGTTTTTTTTTGGGGGTTCCAAAATATTCCACTAGATGGCAGCAGGAGAGATATCCACAAAAACTGTCAAAAAAGTCTACCTGTATTTGAGTAGTTTATATTTCCATATAGTTACTCAAGCAAGATTTTTTACCATATTTGGTCACTTTTGTATGTGTCTACCTACTTTATACTTTTGCTCTCTATAATCTCTAGTAGGTATCTACTAAAGATTATCTACTATTTATAAATATCTATGAAAAACTTAAGTGAAAAATAAAATGTTTTCATTTGATTTGAAGCAACTAATTTACAAAATATAGTTCAATAACATGGCTTCTATCTAAGTAGTGTTTGTGGGTAAGTGTACTCGGCGAGTATAGCGCGTAACGAGTATACCCCGACTCGTGGTTATTTCGCAACGCATTATATAAAATATATTAGAAACGATATTCAGATCGTTTCTCTTCTTGTAGCTGCGTCCACTAGCCAATCTTTTGCCAAAGACTCGTGTTAGTACAATTCTGTTCTATTAAATTGTATCGCTAATAATTGATTTGACATTGCGAATAATGACATTATTGCGACCCACGATAATGAATCATGTCCAATCCTCCACATACACATTTAGCAAAGTTTATGGTCTGCAGATGATTGTGCGGGAGACAGATTACCTAAAGCTGGATGCCTCCCAGTGACATACAGGGAGCTTAAAGAGTTTCTGATGTATTCCAACTCTAAAACAACCAGTAAACGTAACCAGGCGACAGAGTGCAGAAGTTAGTGAAGGTAGGTCTGGGTGACACCCCAGTATGTATAATAATAGTGACACGACCAAAGACCTTGTCCACGTCGACAACGGTTACGACGGCGACGCATCCATCACGTAACCCAGCTCACCGGAACTAGGGTGATCTGCGGTGGCCAAACAGGCCGCTCTGTAATGGATGATTTCGTAACCGCATCCCGTGAATACGAGCAATACTTTTGTTGAGTAATACCACAACGCGAAGACGGTACGGCTTGGTGGAGCCTGACCATCGCAGCACATACCGACGCCTGACTGATGATGATTGATTACACACAAAGCAGTTTGTGGACTATATATGATTCAGTAAGATCTCTGGTTCATACAAATATAATAAATAGTTTCGCTGCTGAACGCGCTCGGAAAGCCAAACCAAATCCCCAACAAATAACATTCGCCAAAAATACAACACGCATTCAACACACACGTGTCCAATATCAACACCAATTATCTGAAGCTCTGACAACCGAGCACACATACACCCAGGCACACGGACACGCGTGCACACGGCACACATGCACACAGCACACATGCACACGCAGAGCTAGAGAATTGATGCCAAGGTTGGGAGGAACGAACTCCGCTCGAGTCGAAGCAAATAGATATTCTACTCGAATAAATTATGTAGACCTTATGTGTAGGAGATACGAACAACTATCTACACTAATATCTAAGGTAGCATCGGGAAGTGACCTACGAGTTACAGCAGCGTCACAGACCGGGTGTGTGCGCGCAGCTTCTGGTGGAGTCTATAGCCCATACATACATCGTGTGGGTGCATGATACAGCTGTAATGTGCGACTATTTCAGGAACAATGTGAAGCCCCCAACGATCTGATCTTCCTTTCCAATATTTGAGGCTGAAAGTGGTCGGTGAGGTAGCCGAGTTGCCGCATTATATTCGCTAGACATCCAGAGGGCTGCGGGCGTGTGTTGTGATATAGAAAGAAAGAAAAACTTTATTTATCGCTTACAACAGTTACAACGCATTAAACACTGGATACACATTGGTAACAAATAATAATAATAATAATATGTAGGACAAATTACACATATTGCTCTGGTCACAAACTAAGCTCTAGGCTTGTACTATGTGTACCAGAAGCAACGATATAATACATATTATATTTTATAAACACCCAGACCATGACAAACTGTACAGAAAAAAACGTACTAATACTTTTTGCCATGGGTGGGAATCGAACCCAAGACCTCCGGATACAACGCCAAAGGCGCAACCACTAGTCTACAGAGGCTGTCATAAATATTGGTAAAAAAACTAATAAGAAAATAAACATATTCCCAGTAACAATAATTACTACTGTTGCTTGGTGAACAGCTCCGCATAAGCTGCAGCATTACTATGCTGCAGCGCTGACTTCCAGCTGGTGCCCACAAAATTAGATTACATATTACGAGTACATTTACAAATCTACTCATGACATCTATTTGTACCTCCCTGTTACCTTAACAGAATGTACAATAACAATAAAACTATATGGATGCCTAAATTATCTTCAAACCTACAATATTAAAATTGGATCAAAATTATATAAAACTAAAATAATATATATATAGAGCTAGTCCCTTGTTCGGTGTAGACTTATACCATCGGCTACGACGAGGTGGGATTAAGATCCCTCCGCTGGGTACCGTAAGGCACCCATGATGATACATAAAATAAAATATCACATAAATTCCTACAATATTTATTTATAATAACAAAATTAATTAATTTAATATTGCTTCATGTCTGGTGTTTTTTGTTTATTCCAACGGAAAATAACTTGCTGTAATAAAAAAATAACTTTCCGACATTTGGTTGGTTGTTTATTTGAGTTGTTTCAGTAAACGAAGCAGAATACATCAGGTTTTAATAGTTTCCTTTTTAAATGTTTAATTTTAGGCGGCGAGATATTATTTTAATATTATACCTACTTTGTTGTATAAGGACTTTTTTAAATCAAATGTAATGTTATTAGAAAGGAAGTGTCCCAGAAGAAGAATACTACGCTACGGGACGAGAACGGTCGACTACCCTTTTGGTAAAGACAAACATAAATAAACCAAACTTATGTAACACACATTAATTTCTCCAAATTAAAATAATCTGGCAAGTACTGATAGAATTCACTTGTATTTTTTTTTCTCTGTTTTAAAGGGCTTTTGTCATTTATATCTCCATGTCAGCCCTATTGCTTTACAATTTATATATAATTTAACCTATTGAAAATTCCGATCTCTTTTCTATATAAATAACTTGTACTTAAAATATAATAGGTATATCTCATGTAATAAATAATAATGTATAAATTATATTAGTGAATGTATTTTCAAAATCGGTCCAGTAGTTTTTGCGTTTTATATTACAAACATAAATACAAATCATTCCCCTTTAAAAAAAGGTTTTTAGATCTGTGTAGAAGTGTAAATAACTCAGAAAGTTTAAATTTCAAAAAAAAAGTGACATCGCTACTCAGTAGGGCGCCGAGGTAATAAATAATTTGTATCTGACATAAAGCTCCCCCTTTTCTCGGGCACCGCGCTATTCCAAACTTCATCTTCCCACCTCAAAAAACTTTTTAATTGTTCAAGTTTTAAATATGTTGGTCCACACGGACTGCGTGACCCACTAAGGTTTCGCGTTTTCTCTGACCGAGTAAACCCTAAAACATATTGATCTCAGGAACTCGCAATAAGAACGTAATCTGCTAATTCATGAACGGTGTTTGGTGATAAGACCTGCTACTCCTGCACAGACAAACAATAAGAGTGAGAGACTCCTGGTGTACGCGGGGAGATGTTATCCGGGAATCGCCCGCGCATACATTGGCTCATCCCCTTCCGAGTACTCTGCAGACTCTATAACTCACTTATCATAAACATTGCTCATTGTTATCGCATCGATACGGCAATCTCTCGGATGCAGTTACCGAACGGACGCAAAGTAAACAATTTGTACATAATATGTTTGCCTCGCTGAAGCAGGTCGCTGCTCTCGTATCTAGCCACGATGACGCCGGCTGTTTCATAACCGCAGTCATAACCTAGTCGACCACAATACACTGTCACAAACTTAACTTTAGTCTTGAACTATGTGTACCAGAAGCAACGATATAATATCTACATATTATGTGTTTATATATTGTGTCGTTATGATTATCGGGCTATCCCTGCGCCCTACACATGCTAACGCTAAGAGCCTCCCACGGACAGTCTAAGTGGCTTCTGCCGGGACTACGGGGTGCTCCATGCTGGGTACCCCAACAGTGGAGGTACACGGCAAATGCTCACCATATGGTTATGTGGGTAAACCAACAAGTATAAAAATGCTGGAACGCATTCATGCTATGTATATCTATGGGCAAAGGTTCAATGTATTTAAGAAGAATGTGAGAAATGTTGTTTGGTGATTTTACTCATTTACTTAATATACATTTATATGTAAAGCTAAAATGTAGGAATGCTTTAATTTTGCACATACCCAATTTTTCATGCAGTAATCTCACACCTTGGGGAAACTGTTAGTGATATGTATAACCAGGAATTCAATCATGCCATGGCTTACAGTTATTCCGCTGTGGGATGCTGTTGATTAAAATAAAAGACAATGACAGTTATTAAAATATCAAAACTACATTATATTTAAATTATTAATTAAAGATGTGAAAAAAAAAGTGAAATAAACGCATTTAAATGATGTGTTTCTACTGATCAAATCGAACAACTTTTCCCATGTAACCAGGAAATGTGTCGTCGCAAATGAAAATTGCCTTCTCCATTTTTTTTTATTTGTGACACAAGGTACCATGGGAAAAGTTGTTTGATTTGATCAGTAGAGCCAAATATTTTCCCAAAGTACAACTTAAAAATTTACCCTGTAGGTACCTATATGGATCCATTAGTTAAAACGTGACCCATGAAGTCTACGTAGGAGAGATGTCCATCGGTGGTCGCCTCTCCTTCAGGAATGATGCTGGACCTGGGACAAGTGCAGGCATCGTGCGAGGTGACAACCATTGTACGAGTATGTAGTACGCGAGCGCGTGGAGCCACATCATAACGCGTGCATGTGTGCTTACTATAAATAGCGTATACTATCAACAGTGTGGCAGCATTGCGTTGTCCACTCGATGGCTCAGGACTTAGAGCCGGGATTGGTTTGCGCGTTGCGCAGGGAAGTCGGGATGCTGCGCGTGAATTAGTCTCCAGTTCTGTCGGAGTACATGGCGTCGTTTGTGACTATTAAAACCGTTCTATTTCTGTTGTTCGTGTAAGGAATAATAATATAGATTAGGTAATGTTATGTATCAAAAGTTTTGGCGCAAGTAACCCGCAAGCTGGTTACCCGAGCTGTAGACAAGTAACCCGCAAGCTGGTTACCCGAGCTGTAGACAAGAGGCGACGTGTTTTGGTGGAGAGCGGACGATTGGACAATTAATTGATTCCGGACACATAAACTTTGATAACCAATCGAATGTCGCGCCCACTAGGCATGTGCCACAGTACCTTATCGATAATGGATAAAATATTTTTCAATCTGTAACAAAATGTGCTAAATATGAACCTACTATGTGAACATAATTATCTTAGTTATATAAATTAATTAGGTGGGCCTCTATAACTTCGCTAGGCTGTCCGACCGGACTCGTTGCCACCGCCGTGAACCGACCTAGTGGTGACCGGTGAGTGGGCGTTCTTCTTTCATGGTACTATTACGAAACGGGCGATTGTATGACGATAACACAGTGAGGATATTAAAGTATACTCGTAACGAAAATACATCCATGCCGCTGCCTATTTCATAACCGCATCATTTAGCGGCATAGTGGGAGCGATCAATATATAAATAACAATGTATTAATCGATTATATTTATGGACTTTGTGGGTCTGCTTAACATCAGGTAGTATACGAAATCACATATCGTGCTCAATAAAAAAAACTAAAATAAATCTAATAAAATATTTTTTATAGGGTAAGACTGAGGTTACCAAAATAAAAAACCCGTCAGTAAAAGTCAATTGATAAGTACCTAAGTATTGACATACTTCACTGTTACAGGTTACAATAAAGTTTTTTACAGTTGTTGTATTGAAGGTACTTATGTCTTAAAATATACGTGGTGGCCAAGTCGGATAGACGTGTTTTACACACTTTTCGGTCCAATTAGTTGGTACCAATTTAATGAAATAAAAAAAATCATTTTGTTTGACAGCACCTCGGAGAGCGTAAAGCTGGCGGACATTGTGATTGCTTCAGAATTAGGTTTATACTCGTATATCTTTTAAGGTTTGATAGGCTATATAGAGTAGCACAACACACTTTTGGAAGGTCACGCAACTGATATTCTTCCACATGTAGGCAGATGCACAAACCGAAAACATAATAAAAGTATCGATAACCCCTGAGAGAGCATGCCTAATGGCCGGGCGAGGTAAGGTTGTAAACAAGTCTCGCGGCCATCTTTATGTGATTGAAGATGTTTATCGGCCGCCATGTTGTGTTGCCAACGGTACCCAGCCCATTGTGCGCCGACTTGTTATTTGTTGTATGGCCAGTAGGTTACCTTCTCTTCGCTCCGTAGCCGTACCGCCACAAGTTCTTATACGTTTTACTGTAGATGCTAGCGACTTACTAAAATCCTATAGCAAAACGTTGAAGTAGTTTCGATACGATATAAAGCAAGAAAAAATAACGTAAAACATTGAGCCGCGATACTTTGATTTGTTTAGGAATTAGCGGAGCCAGAACTACAAATGCCTGAAGATCCGCGCCTGCGACAGTGAATGTGTTATCAAATTTCAATAAAACCTGCAACTCGTATCAAAACTCTAAACATTACTTACTACCTATTTGCTATGGAGTTTGGGTCACTTTTGGATGGTAACCACAACTAACCCTATTCTAACGTTTACTTACAGTTAACTATCGCTCGCATTTTTAGTTCACAAAATTTCCGCTTGGGGCGCTGAACTATTTCCCATACAAATAAGTTTTTCTAATCCGTGCAAATATGTAACTCAAACGCAAATTAATAGTTAGAAAATTTACACTATGGCTAATGATGTGCTGTGAGCCGGTGTAAGTTAATTCTTTAGAATTAAAACAAAAAGGTTCTCGCTCGGGAGCCAAAAAGGCACCCGTGATGGTATTTATTTATTAGAATTAGGACTGTCTTAAAAAATACTTCCACAGAGCAATATCTAAAACGTTGCGTACCCAAACACGGATGGCGAAATAAAAAAGGCACCTATTCACAATTATATCAAAAAAAAGTTAAAAAAATTAAAGATAATAGGAAAAATAAACGAGTTTACACTCCCTTTTAGGTAACAGTTCAGTGAGAAGCTACTAGATGGCAGCACGATGGCGCAAAGCTTGGAAGTTTGGAGAGATTTCCGCCCGGTAACAGTGTTGTGTGTCAGACTAACAACAGGTTTATGCCTCATTAAAACTGACGAACCAACAGCGGGCCTAGCGTCAGAGAAGAGAACATCTTTATAAACTAGAAATGCTCGAGCCAAAGTAGGTACTTACCTACAATAAGTACTTATGTAGGTAGGTATCCCACCCAATGTATATTACTCTACCTACCTATATAAAAAGGTAATTCACAATTTAAGTTGTTCGTTTAAGAGGAGGCACTATAAATTTTAGTCTTATTTGCTTATATCTGCAGAGGCAACCACACATCTATTTATTAAAACACTTCAACTTGAGTTTTTTCAGACCTTCCTCTCTCCATGTCTTAACCAAAAACCTAATTGGAAAACATTTTTTCGATACTTTTTCTATTTTAAAATGATGCCTTTTTAATGTATAAAGACATTTTTCTTCTAAACGGGTTGAGTTTTAAGTCTAAAATAAATACACCTCACAAGAAAATACAGTTTATAATCCACTACTAAACGAAATTTTACCTAAATAAATTATTAAGTATGTTATAGACAAAATTAGTTTTGTGACTTACGACATTTTTATTGATTGAAAATTGTTTGCGCGATTTTCAATCTTGCGGAGCAGATCCAAGAGCTATAATAAGTAATTATATGACCCCGTTGACCAGTCCCGCCTAGTGTGCCGATGCGTACGGACGTGTATCTCTCGTGCTGCCGGGGCTACTAAAGAGTTACGTAATTAATTTGACCATGTATAAACCTTACAAGTCCTTGAATTATAGAAAAAATACTTTTAAATAAAATAATATTATTATTTTTTAGTTTTAGGAATAAATTTAAGTTTTCGAATCTGGAACAAGGAAAACCAGAGTCACCGCGAAACATCATCGATTTTTTTTATCGGTTACCTATAACTTTTTTATTTATTTTTTTGACAACACAGAGAAGCCACATATATAGGGATACCCGAGACAGTCGATTGACGTTTTTTATAGGAATAATTTTTGACCGCCTCCGTAGACTGGTTGCGACTTTTGTGTAATATCCAAAGGTCGTGGTTCGATTCCCACCCATGACAAAAAAATATTAGTACAGTTTGTCATGGTCTGGGTGTTTATATATAATATGTATAATATTGTTGTTTCTGATACACATAGTAACTTAGTTTGTGACCAGAGAAATATGTGTAAATTGTCCTACATATTATTATTAAATCATCAAGTTACTTTTTTTTTTTCGACATAGGACACGGTTTTTGTGTGAGCCAAGCACGAATTTGAGGTCCGTTTAAAAATCCAACATGGCCGCCTCAACTTTATTTTTTTAATCGACATTGTACTCGTTATATATATTTTCGGGTGTGCCGAGCACGAATTTGAGGTCCATTTTAAAATCCAAGTTGGCGGCCTCAACTTTATTTTTAAAAATCGACATGGGACTCGTTATATAGGTTTTTGGGTGTGCAGAGCACGAATTTGAGGTCCATTTTAAAATCCAAGATGGCGGCTTCAACTTTATTTTAAAAAATCGACATGGGACTCGTTATATATATTTTTGGGTGTGCCAAGCACGAATTTGAGGTACATTTTAAAATCCAAGATGGCGGCCTCAACTTTATTTTAAAAAATCGACATGGGACTCGTTATATATGTTTTTAGGTGTGCCGAGCACGAATTTGAGGTCCATTTTAAAATCCAAAATGGCGGCCTCACTTTATTTTTAAAAATCGACATGGGACTCGTTATATAGTGATTTGGGTGAGGGGAGCACGAATTTGAGCTCCATTTTAAAATCCAAGATGGCGACCGTAACTTTATTTTAAAAAATCGACATGGGACTCGTTATATATATTTTTGGGTGTGCCAAGCACGAATTTGAGGTACATTTTAAAATCCAAGATGGCGGCCTCAACTTTATTTTTAAAAATCGACATGGGACTCGTTATATTTGTTTTTGGGTGTGCCGAGCACGAATTTGAGGTCCATTTTAAAATCCAAGATGGCGGCCTCAACTTTATTTTTAAAAATCGACATGGGACTCGTTATATAGGTTTTTGGGTGTGCAGAGCACGAATTTGAGGTCCATTTTAAAATCCAAGATGGCGGCTTCAACTTTATTTTAAAAAATCGACATGGGACTCGTTATACATATTTTTGGGTGTGCCAAGCACGAATTTGAGGTACATTTTAAAATCCAAGATGGCGGCCTTAACTTTATTTTTAAAAATCGACATGGGACTCGTTATCTATGTTTTTGGGTGTGCCGAGCACGAACTTGAGGTCAATTTTAAAATCCAAGATGGAGGCCTTAGCTTTATTTTTTTTAATCGACATTGGACTCGTAATACATGGTGACTTTGAAAGGTTGTACTTTGGGCTAATATGAGGTTCTGCTGATCAAATCGAACAACTTTTCACATGCAACGATTTAAAAAAAAAAGTTACGGTCGCCATCTTGGATTTTAAAATCGAGCTCAAATTCGTGCTCCCCTCACCCAAAACACTATATAACGAGCACATAGGACTCGTTATATAGGGTTTTGGGTGAGCCGAGCACGAATTTGAGGTCCATTTTAAAATCCAAGATGGCGACCTTAATTTTAATTTTAAAAATCGACATGGGACTCGTTATCTATGTTTTTGGGTGTGCCGAGCACGAATTTGAGGTCCATTTTAAAATCCAAGATGGCGGCTTCAACTTTATTTTAAAAAATCGACATGGGACTCGTTATACATAGTTTTGGGTGTGCCAAGCACGAATTTGAGGTACATTTTAAAATCCAAGATGGCGGCCTCAACTTTATTTTTAAAAATCGACATGGGATTCGTTATATATGTTTTTGGGTGTGCCGAGCACGAATTTGAGGTCCATTTTAAAATCCAAGATGGCGACCTTAATTTTAATTTTAAAAATCGACATGGGACTCGTTATCTATGTTTTTGGGTGTGCCGAGCACGAATTTGAGGTCCATTTTAAAATCCAAAATGGCCACCTTAATTTTATTTTTAAAAATCGACATGGGACTCGTTATCTATGTTTTTGGGTGTGCCGAGCACGAATTTAAGGTTCATTTTAAAATCCAAGATGGCTGTCCTAACTCAATTTTTTTTTAATCGACATTGGACTCGTTATCTATGTTTTTGGGTGTGCTGAGCACAATTTTGAGGTCCATTTTAAAATCTAAGATGGCGGCCTTAACTTTATTTTTTTAAATCGACATTGGACTCGTAATACATGGTGACTTTGAAAGGATGTACTTTGGGCTAATATGAGGTTCTGCTGATCAAATCGAACAACTTTTCACATGCAACGATTTAAAAAAAAAAGTTACGGTCGCCATCTTGGATTTTAAAATGGAGCTCAAATTCGTGCTCCCCTCACCCAAAACACTATATAACGAGCACATAGGACTCGTTATATAGGGTTTTGGGTGAGCCGAGCACGAATTTGAGGTCCATTTTAAAATCCAAGATGGCGACCTTAATTTTAATTTTAAAAATCGACATGGGACTCGTTATCTATGTTTTTGGGTGTGCCGAGCACGAATTTGAGGTCCATTTTAAAATCCAAGATGGCGGCTTCAACTTTATTTTAAAAAATCGACATGGGACTCGTTATACATAGTTTTGGGTGTGCCAAGCACGAATTTGAGGTACATTTTAAAATCCAAGATGGCGGCCTCAACTTTATTTTTAAAAATCGACATGGGATTCGTTATATATGTTTTTGGGTGTGCCGAGCACGAATTTGAGGTCCATTTTAAAATCCAAGATGGCGACCTTAATTTTAATTTTTAAAATCGACATGGGACTCGTTATCTATGTTTTTGGGTGTGCCGAGCACGAATTTGAGGTCCATTTTAAAATCCAAGATGGCGGCTTCAACTTTATTTTAAAAAATCGACATGGGACTCGTTATACATAGTTTTGGGTGTGCCAAGCACGAATTTGAGGTACATTTTAAAATCCAAGATGGCGGCCTCAACTTTATTTTTAAAAATCGACATGGGATTCGTTATATATGTTTTTGGGTGTGCCGAGCACGAATTTGAGGTCCATTTTAAAATCCAAAATGGCCACCTTAATTTTATTTTTAAAAATCGACATGGGACTCGTTATCTATGTTTTTGGGTGTGCCGAGCACGAATTTGAGGTCCATTTTAAAATCCAAGATGGCGACCTTAATTTTAATTTTTAAAATCGACATTGGACTCGTTATCTATGTTTTTGGGTGTGCTGAGCACAATTTTGAGGTCCATTTTAAAATCTAAGATGGCGGCCTTAACTTTATTTTTTTAAATCGACATTGGACTCGTAATACATGGTGACTTTGAAAGGATGTACTTTGGGCTAATATGAGGTTCTGCTGATCAAATCGAACAACTTTTCACATGCAACGATTTAAAAAATAAAGTTGAGGCCGCTATCTTGGATTCTAAAATGGACCTCAAATTCGTGCTCGGTACACCCAAAAACCTATATAACGAGTCCCATGTCGAATTTTAGAAATTAACTTGAGATCGCCATCTTGGATTTTAAAATGGACCTCAAATTCGTGCTCGGCACACCCAAAAATATATATAACGAGTCCCATGTCGATTTTTAAAAATAAAGTTGAGGCCACCATCTTGGATTTTAAAATGGACCTCAAATTCGTGCTCGACATACCCAAAAACCTATATAACGAGTCCCATGTCGATTTTAAAAATAAAGTTGAGGCCGCCATCTTGGATTTTAAAATGGACCTCAAATTCGTGCTCGGCACACCCAAAAACCTATATAACGAATCCCATGTCGAATTTTAGAAATAAACTTGATATCTCCATCTTGGATTTTAAAATGGACCTCAAATTCGTGCTCGACACACCCAAAAATATATATAACGAGTCCCATGTCGATTTTTAAAAATAAAGTTGAGGCCGCCATCTTGGATTTTAAAATGGACCTCAAATTCGTGCTCGGCACACCCAAAAACCTATATAACGAATCCCATGTCGAATTTTAGAAATAAACTTGATATCTCCATCTTGAATTTTAAAATGGACCTCAAATTCGTGCTCGGCACACCCAAAAGTATATATAACGAGTCCCATGTCGATTTTTAAAAATAAAGTTGAGGCCGCCATCTTGGATTTTAAAATTGACCTCAAATTCGTGCTCGACATACCCAAAAACCTATATAACGAGTCCCATGTCGATTTTTAAAAATAAAGTTGAGGCCGCCATCTTGGATTTTAAAATGGACCTCAAATTCGTGCTCGATATACCCAAAAACCTATATAACGAGTCCCATGTCGATTTTAAAAAATAAAGTTGAGGCCGCCATCTTGGATTTTAAAATGGACCTCAAATTCGTGCTCGACATACCCAAAAACCTATATAACGAGTCCCATGTCGATTTTTAAAAATAAACTTGAGGCCGCCATCTTGGATTTTAAAATGGACCTCAAATTCGTGCTCGATATACCCAAAAACCTATATAACGAGCCCCATGTCGATTTTTAAAAATAAAGTTGAGGCCGTCATCTTTGATTTTAAAATGGACCTCAAATTCGTGCTCGGCACACCCAAAAAACTATATAACGAGTCCCACGTCGATTTTTAAAAATAAAGTTCAGGTCGCCATAGTTTTAGTTAATAGATTATTTTAAAACTATTTTATCTATCAAATTTAATATTTATATAATTAAACTTAAAAATATTAATTATGAAAGATAAAATAAAAATATTAAATACGACTCACATTCATTTTGTGTTCGTAAAATCGCGCCAAATAGAAATTTCTTGCCTGCGACAGCGGCAAAACAGTGATGCCTGCGGGGAAGCACCGCCTATAGGGCGGGGCGATAACAAAAAAATATTTTGAGCGCAGGGTCTTAATATAATAACTATTAATAATGTAAACCTAAGTATAATAAGTACCATTCTAGTTAGAATGTATAATAGATGCTTTTTCATATCACACCAGTTGAGTATTCTCGTAGTTGTTTGTTCTACAAATAAATTAATTGCATTTTACAAATCTATAATCATTTAATTGAGTGATTAAAAATAAAACGATTTTACTCCGCTAAAATCAAACTCTGACATTGTTTTTTAAATAATCTGGTACCTACCTACATCAACAATCTGGTACCTACCTACATCAACAATCTGGTACCTACCTACATCAACAATCTGGTACCTACCTACATCAACAATATGGTACCTACCTACATCAACAATCTGGTACCTACCTACACCAACAATATGGTACCTACCTACATCAACAATATGGTACCTACCTACATCAACAATCTGGTACCTACCTACTTCAACAATCTGGTACCTACCTACATCAACAACCTGGTACCTACCTACATCAACAATCTGGTACCTACCTACATCAACAAATTAAAATAACAAAACAAGTTATAAAAAAAATAAAAAATACCATCACGGGTGCCAATTTGGCTCCCGAGAACCGTTTAAACGGCCTCAGGGTACCAGCGGAGGGATTAACCCATCCTCATTTCGCCGATGGTATTCGGAGGCAACACCTAACAAGTGGCGAGCTTGTTGCGGTGTTTATGATGAAATAGCCTCGTTGTATAAAGCGGTCACCCATCCCAGGCCGGTCTTGTTGTCATCTGCTTAACCTTGTTATCAGTTGCGTAGTGACTTAACCACTAGGCTGGGACCGCTTTTTTATAAGATTTAAAAATTATAAACTTTGCCTTAATTAGTAAGTAGTTAGAATTTATCATAAAGAAACCAGTAATTTGAATTTTCGCATCTGGAATAAGTAGGTAGGTACCTCATATTCATATTTTTTTTAAGTAGCTACCTATATCACCTTATAATATTTTTCAGTTCTTTATTTATAGGTGTACCAGAATATCATGGCGTATAAAAAAACTTACTGTCAAAGAAAGCATGATTCTATTACGACGAAGCAAGTGAATCCTATTTATTTTACGGCGCGGGGTACATACCGGAATGCATATTCGGCTACTGGGGACCGCTAGGACAGGTTCAGAGTTCCCAGCAGAGAGGGCTGAGCAGTCGTCGCCGATGCTATTCCTAGTCTACACTAAACAAGTGGCGAGTTGGTCACGGTCTTGTATTAGTCTAACATTAAAAAATAAGACAGCAAGGTATATACAGTGGTAGGTGGGTAGCTGGCACTCTAGCGCACAGTGTGTAGTTTATCAGAATTATCAAAGGTTAGCACCTACATACTTGGTATGTAGGTAGAAGGTGTTGTACCGAACCGAACCTTTGCCTATAATACCATCAATGAACGAACGAAATGTTTTCCGATTGCGACGAGACGATAGTACTAGCTAGTCCATCTTTGAGTCCGGATTGTTTTATAGCTGCTAAAGTATTCGGGAGATTTACGCGACTTTCGGTACAACCATTTATTGTATCATGTTTCTTACAATGTACAATGATCAAGACGGAATGCTAAAACCTTTCATTGAAACAATATTGTAAGTAGTGGTAAGTAGTTATTGCAATTCCAAGCCGAATAGATAGAACCGGAGTGAAGTTAGCGGCCAAAAGTTTTCTTCCATTATAACTCGACCAATTTTAAAATCCTCTTTTTTTAATATGATAAAACTGACACAATATACACAAAAACACAAAACTCACCCTTTAAGTAGATGCCTAAGTATCCCTATGACCCTATTATAACATAATTTTGTGAAAAAATAAAAGATAATATTTTATTTATTGATTTTACTTTGCGAGTAATTTGGATTATCTAATCCCCTTACCAAGAGATACTGGTATATTAGAATAGTTAGAGAAGACCATGACAAACTATTCCAGGAAGTTCCCAAGTAGTACTATGACTAGTTATTTAATTATGATTTTTTTAATTTCTGATGTCAAATACTTTAATTTTTTTTAATATAGGAGTGAATTGGAATATCAAATCCCCTGACCAAGAGTGTACTGAAAGTGAGTTTTGTTATTTTGTGTATATTGTGTCAGTTTTATCATATCAAAAAAAGAGGATTTTAAAATTGGTCGAGTTATAATGGCAGAAAACTTTTGGCCGCTAACTTCACTCCGGTATAGCTACTTATCTGAGATTGCAATCTGACCTCTGTAGCCGCCCAAAGGTAACTTGCTACACAAATAGCCCTATACCTTCTCTACTACAAAAAGCATTTATTATTGCAAGTAGATATTTAATGAGTGCGATGCCATAATGTGTAGGCAGCACAAGCACGATGCACTATCTGTGGTACACACAAGCACGATGCACTATTAAGTTTAATAAATAAAATAATCTTCGTAAACCATTTCATTTGGTCAACTACCGGGAACCATTTTTTATAACTATGTAGGTACCTATATACGAGTATGTATATTATTCTAATATGGTTTTAATAAAATGTCGATAATGGATAAATAGTGAATAAATACACATGTGTGCAATAGAGGTACCCAATGTATTTCCTATCGAGGCGGCACCAGTGACGACAGGCACCTATTATCGGCATTTTTTAACTATAAAAATATATACCTGGATTGGTTCATCAATCAACCCCAACCTACATCAGTGGTACCATGGTCAGTGGTGCCAAATTAATTTATTTATAAAAATCGGATGCCGGTTCTAATGTTTTATAGAAAACTGTAAATGTGTATAATCAGGGACATAGATAACCTACATAATATTATGAGCGTAATTTTAACTTTATTATTTTGGTATACTAAGATGCATGCGCACACCACAGTGTATGTAGACAAAGCATAGAGTAGATGCACGCGCACACCACAGTGTATGTAGACAAAGCATAGAGTAGATGCAAGAGGCATCGGTTACGATAATTGAGTACTTGATAACATATATGTACGGGTGCGGCCATCTTATCTGACAGAGTAGGTGGTGCTCGTCTGCTTACTATATGACGATGCAGCGACGAGTGTGTCCTGACATATAAGTAGAGAGGCAGGCATCACTAATGCATTTAGTTATCCTGCCCTATAGAAATAAATTGCTGAAGGTACCTAGTTTTATTTATTATTTAATACTAGCTTCTCACGGGTAAGCTATTCATCTAATTACCTAAAATAAATACTGAAAGATCACCCCGGGGGCACCAAATTGAAATTAATTGTATGATAACTTGATAACTCTTTATGTATAAACATGTTTTGCTACCGGTACTGCATACCGGTCTAAACTCCTATATAAAGGACGTTTGTATGTTGGAACTTTAGAATAGTTGAATAGATATTATCACTAATTGGTAATTAATTTCCTAATTTAATACCTAATTAAGTAGCTTAATCATCAGTTGGTTTTACAAATTAGTATATAGTAACATTAAGTTACATATCATCATCATCAGCCTATCGCAGTCCACTGCTGGACATAGGCCTCTCCCAAGACACGCCACTGATCCCTATCCTCCGCTCTTCGCATCCAGTCTCCGCCAGCCACCCTCCGCAAAGTTACATACCTACTACTTATAAATAACTGAGAAAAAAATAGGTAAATGTAAACCTAACTGATTAAGTAAATGCAAAAATTAGTAAATTTTTACATAATTTAGGTAGTAAAAACATTTTTTATATTAGGCAACTTGGTTAATACAACGTACAGCGTTTGGTAATGGATAAAGTAGATTGCATTTAACTAACATAATGATGCAGTTACATAACTTTTTTATCTTATTATTATGTTTTTTAGGAATAACCTATTTATTTCGGTTTTTTTTAACACCAGACTTAGGTAATACATACCAAGTTATAATAAATACTTTAAGACAACATATTTAAGGTGTCAACCTAATGATAAGGTCTTTTTAATATCGAAATATGTTTAAAATAAAATGGGTTGTAGGTTTAGTTAAGCAAATTAAATACATGTTTGTTAGTTATTGCTACCTACAATTATTTTTTTCCTTGTGATGCATTTGGAACCAAATTGATCGGTTTTGGCGGCTAATTGATAAGGTTTTTAATGATTTAACTTGAATACGTAGTAAAATAAAATTCAAAATAGGTTGGCACTATCAATATTATGACATGAATTCGGTTATAACAAAGTAGTCAATGAAATCATTAGGTTACAAATTATATTTTGTTCTTATAACTATTTTTATTTTCTTTACGAAGCATTAGAAAACTACTTAATGGGATTCAGCAACTAAATAAAAGTATTTTTAACGAATTTAACTTTAATACTTAGTACCTAAAGGGAAATCTACAATGAGACAAGACGCCTCTACAACTTCGCTAGACCAACCACTCGGTCACGAAACCATCGCCCATACACATCCAAAAACATCATAATCCATTCATGTTTTGTTTTTAGTGGATTCAACGGTTTTCGGGAACTACTGCATCGATTTGTTATCGAGGTGATAGTCTAATTTTGTGCGGTTGCGAAACGGGTGGTTAATTTGACAATAAAGCAGTAAAAATTTCTCATATAAAATTTTTATTTTGTTTGCCAACACTACAATATGGATATTTACCTCCTTTCTACTAACTATTGTTACTCAAGAAGTACATAATTTTATCCGATGCCTGCTACTTTAATGTATTATTTCAAACTATAGAAGCTAGGTATTTGAAACTTGGACAGTATTATTTTATGTATCATGATAGTTTCCTTTTATTCATCAATTAATAAAAATGTATAGAATTATGCATTTTTAGTTAAATACTTTGTTTGATTAAATATTTTGATATGGATTATAATTTTAGAACACCAAACATTTCTGAATTTAAAAATAAATATTGGCATTATTAAGTTAGAAGAGAAAGCAACGAAATTGATCCCTGATCCTCATAGATCCAGGCATTATTCTACTATTTGATTTGATCATAAGTGTTGTGATAGCCTATTTGTAAATAAGTATATTTTTATTAACGCTTTTCGTAAAAATAGGTATTAATTGAAAATACCTACTACTATACTATACTATACTGGTTCGAATCCCGGTGTGTACTAATGAGTTTTTAATTTAAATAACTATGTACATTTGTTTGACAACACCACTATAGTGACACGGAGAGCACATTAAGCTGTCGGTCCAGGTTTTACTATTCCAACTTGTGAAATTGAAACATAGATGAGTTATTGAGTCTTCAAAACATTGCGACGAGCTAGCCACTTGTTCGGTGTAGATTCATACCATCGGCTACGACGAGGTGGGATTAAAAACCCCTCCGCTGGGTACCCTGAGGCCGTCTAGGCGGTCACGGGCGCCGTAAGGCTCCCGTGATGATATATGTATATTTACGCTTCCAAGACCAAAACTAACTCAAACACTATATTTTTGATTTGATTGCTCTTCTTTTTTTGTACTTTTGTTTTATTATATTTGTTGTTTCTTTATTTTTACATAGATATACCTACTTACTTATAATAATATGTAATGCTTCACTAGAAATTGTCCACTAAATTGTTAACTAACTCTGTTATTATGGTAATCTATAAGAATACAGGGATAACCTAGCCTAGGAACCGGTGTTATGGTATACCTACAACATGTATTTATTTTCAATAAAACTTATTATTATATTAATTATTTCATATGTCTAGCAAATACAAGTAACAAATTGGCGGGTAACGATTGTTTACAAAACTATTTTATATAGTATGTGGACTCCATATTGCGTATTTATGGTTGGTATAGTTAGTTACCAGTTAAACAAATTATGAATGAATTAATAACAATGCAGATTAACCGCCACACGAGTACTTGTATAACCCAATAACTAGCAAATACACATATATATATATATCTCACTAACTAATACCTTATTCCAAGCAAACCCTTTAATTTGGTAACTCCTACTCACACTACACAAACTACCTCATTATTAGAGTAGTTTTACCTACTACCTAATAATTAAATACTTCACATCCATTTTTTTAGTAACTTCTACACACAAATCAAGTAAATACTACTTCATTATTAGACTACCTTTACCTACATATGTACTACCAAACACCTAGATACTCTAAACCCATTTGTTTGGTAACTTCTACACACAAATCAGGTAAATACTACTTCATTATTAGACTACCTTTACCTACATATGTACTACCAAACACCTAGATACTCTAAACCCATTTGTTTGGTAACTTCTACACACAAATCAGGTAAATACTACTTCATTATTAGACTACCTTTACCTACATATGTACTACCAAACACCTAGATACTCTAAACCCATTTGTTTGGTAACTTCTACAAACAAATCAGGTAAATACTACCTTATTATTAGACTACCTTTACCTACATATGTACTACCAAACACCTAGATACTCTAAACCCATTTGTTTGGTAACTTCTACACACAAATCAGGTAAATACTACTTCATTATTAGACTACCTTTACCTACATATGTACTACCAAACACCTAGATACTCTAAACCCATTTGTTTGGTAACTTCTACACACAAATCAAGTAAATACTACTTCATTATTAGACTACCTTTACCTACATATGTACTACCAAACACCTAGATACTCTAAACCCATTTGTTTGGTAACTTCTACACACAAATCAAGTAAATACTACTTCATTATTAGACTACCTTTACCTACATATGTACTACCAAACACCTAGATACTCTAAACCCATTTGTTTGGTAACTTCTACACACAAATCAAGTAAATACTACTTCATTATTAGACTACCTTTACCTACATATGTACTACCAAACACCTAGATACTCTAAACCCATTTGTTTGGTAACTTCTACACACAAATCAGGTAAATACTACCTTATTATTAGGTTTTGATCGGCGAAATGAGGACGGGTTAATCCCTCCGCTGGGTAGGTACCCTGAGGCCGTTTAAACGGTTCTCGGGAGCCAAATAGGCACCCGTGATGGTATTTATTTATTATTATTATTAGGTTTTGGTCATCATCATCATCATTACCCATTTTTTTAAATAGGTAAGATTTACCAAGCTATTTTATTTACCTATTAATAAAGGTTTTGGGAAGCCAAATTTATTAGGCTGTTACTTAGATACGTTAAACTAACCTAATCACGTGATTCTGTAAGTACCTATCGCACTTGGTTGATTTTACCAAACCCACTTTGTTGTCCGATGACAACGTAATCTTAGGTTAAAACTTAAGGTATATTTACCTATTTTCTTTCTGAGTGTAATGTAATATTACCCTTGCGACGCTATAATAACTGGCTATAATTTAACAATAATGACATTTGATATTTATTGCGCTAGGCAATATTTATGCCAATATAATGTGTACTAGAAGTAACAGTACAAATACATATTATACTTATTATATAAACAACAAGACCAAAGCTAATTATACAGAAGAACGTACTAATAGAATGCTCCGAGTGGGAATACAACTCACAACTGACGGATAGTACGCCAATGACTTACCTCTTAGCACTAGACTCCGAAAACGGTATTTTCTTTCAGAGAATTCCAAGATTTTATACTTTATCCGATTTCCTATAGAATAACTCTGCATGCTCTAGAACGTCTGAAGTGTATATATGCCGGAAACATATCTACACCAGTAAACAAAAACATTATTGTAGAGAAAGAAAAAAATCTATAGGTCACCCTGAAATGTGATAAATATATTCTCTGTAACACAAAGGGAACTTGGGACGTGACTATTTGGGACCAAGCGAGACATAAAATGTAAATGTAAACCTTCTTTGGCAACACAAATTGCTCCATAACACCCGAGCTTAGGGTACAAAATCGCTGTGGGGCACCAATCAGCTGTTTCTTAGGGCTTTCTATGTACCTACGTAGTTCGCCGAAACGGGTTGGGCGGGTTTTTTCATGGAGCCATTTCTGTATCTAGTTGTTAGGCATACATGTCTAAGCATACTACTTCTATTTCGGGAGTTGTGGTGCTAGAGAGAAGGCACATTAGACCAAATGTGTATGTTAATGTGTTGTGTAGCCTAGGCCTGGCTCGTACGTTGTTTGCTTTCTTATATACTACTGCGGCGCATCGTCTCACATTGCAACCGCTTAATGGGTTAAGAAACATAAAGGGGTTTTAGAATAAGACACAAAATCATTATTGAATCTATGTATTTTATCTTTTTTTTATAATTTCTACACATTTTTTTCTTTACATCTATCAAATAAATATCAATCATCAATAATTGATACATTTAATAATGATTATTGTTAGTTTTTTTATATATTCACATTTAATGTTGATTTATAAAATGAACGAGTGTACGATATCGTGCGGACCTAAGACCGGCACGGACTTATCACATACGGACTGAGGGCGGATCCCGCAATACTAAATCCTTCAACTTAAATAACTTAATACTTCTACTTATAACTATAACCTTGAGATCTTTGCAACATATTAATCTTTATAAAATACGCGCCGACTCCCGGCCGGGAGCCGAGAGCCGCGCCTACCGACATCTCTCTCTCCCTCCAACAATCATAAAATATGCATCTGACACTTCATATTACTCTTCATTAAAATTTTACATTACAAAAGTAGTATCACAAAAAAATGTACAAACTAGTCAAATACAAAAACATACAATAAGTATCTGCAATAATAAATACGACGCGACAATATCCGCGGGCGCGACTGAAAACCGCGGCGCGACTGAGATCCGCGAGCGCGACTGAGATCCGCGGCGCGACTGAGATCTGCCGGCGCGACTGAGACCGCCCGCCGCGCTATATCACTTGCGGCCGCTCCGCTCCGCTCGGCTCCGGACTCGGTCACTCCGCTTCGCTTCGGAACAGCCGCTTCTTGGTGACCGTGAACTCTGAGCTGATGATGACTGTGCCACCTCTCGTCAGGTTTCTGCAACAAAAACAAACATAACGTTAACCAAGTTAATCGGGTGATCGGCATATTCGTAAATTGTAAAAGTTAGGTAGGGTAATGGGATCAGTAACTTACAAACACCAGTAATGGACATATTTAAGACAGTAATGTACACACCAGTAATGGACTTATTTTTTAGAAAAATAAAATGTCGAACACTGGCGTCATAAATAGGTAAATTTCGTTTTGTGAGGATGTATGTAATAATATCAAGCGTACTCACTTTAAGAACTGTGGCAGCATGCTGGTCCAGGTGTCGGCGTCGTGCTGCAGGTGCAGATGTATCTCGTGCGTGGTGAGCGTGTGCGGGTCCAGCTGGAAGGCGGCGAGCGTGGCGCCGGCTACGTGCACTAGCAGCGCCGCGCCGCGCACGCCGCACGGCTCCCGCTCCGCCAGCCGCAGCGCCTGCGCCGCCGCGCGGGCAAGAAGCCCCGCCGGCACCAGCACCTCCGCTGCCGCTAGGGGACTCCGCGCCTTGGCCGCGCGCACCTCCCGCTCTAGCCGCGCCGCCAGCGCCGCCTCGCTTACCGCCCACCCACTGCTGCTCCAGCCTGCTGCAACACACAACGCTATCAGTCCCACTGCGCAACTCCCGCTCAGCTGACCGAACAGCTGTCAGGGGCGGGGCTTGCCGAGCCCTACCGTCGAAACTAATATAATTCATAATCTGCCTAACTCAATCAATGAAATAGAAAACAATAATAAATAAACTAGGTACCTCCGGCATCGGGATCTTAGAGATAAGGACACATCTATTCTAATTGCTTAATAACTTTTATAAGATTTTTTTTGTTACTAATTGCAATAAAGATTATTCCTATAATGAATTAGTCGGTATAGTGAGAACCGGAGGAGATTGGCCGCGATCGCATTGACCCAGATGGTCGCGCGGCGCATAGCAACAGCCGCCGACATTAGAAAGGCGCTCCTCCGGCGCTGGGGACTAGAAAGTTGTTGCGTGGTACTCACGTTTGTCTCCGCCGAAGCCGACGCTGTACTGGTTGGTAAGCTGCAAGACCTCCATGTTGTCCGGGTCGCCTGCGCTGAACACTTTTACAACAATCGGTAACCGCTCCCGAAGACGTGTTCCGCCACGGAACCCAATAAAGTTAATAATAATATCACAAGCGCGGTTCGCGACAGCACTCGCGTTTAGCTTCGAGATCGAAGGTGAAGTAATAATATAATAAAATGAGTCGGTTCGCCGGTCGCGTTCGTACGTGACCCGGCTCCGGTATTTCTTTCCGCGTGCGGTCTGTGCGACTTTCCGTGACGAACTGACGAAATCGGGAAGCGTCTGGTATATATAAGGCCGCGAGGCGGGGGGTGCGCGGGGCGGGCGCGGCGGGGAGGGGCTGCCCCGCGGCCGGCAGTGTGCCCGCGCGCCCCCGCCGGCTCCGTCGTGTGCGGAATCCTTTGTTCTCCAAATATCAATCCAAATATTACAAACATTTTTTTTAGTTCATAATGTGTTATTATAAGAGTCAGTGTTAGATTTAATGTAAAAAGATAATAAAATGTATGTGTTTTTTTTAAATATATTCGATAAGTTTGGTAACTTTATATATTTTATCTATAGTTTTAAGTTCATTTTACAAGCATCTGTAAGCTTGACGTTTAAGTTTTCCAATATTATTTTTTAATAATGTATAAATAAGTAGTTTGGCTGTCTTTGTGTTCCATTTTGTGGTATATTCCTTTGTTAAGAATAGAAATCATGTGAAGTATGTTAGGTATATAGTGTAAGTACCCATGTAATAACATAAGTAGGCGATGATAGTGTCGGCGTCGGGCTGGCTGCCGGGCTCGCAGATAACGCTATCACCGATCACCACTACCTGCTTTATCTAATGACTTCATTGTTAAAGTCATTTTCGTATGTAACAACTTAAACATTATTATAAAGTTTAGAAACTCCAACAAAATCTACTTACTGGTTTCATGAAAAAATATCTCTTCAAATCTGCCTTCCGAAATTAACTTTTCTTTAATACTAAACCTTTAATAATAATAAAAAACGATCAAATAATATTTTTCTCCCTGACCCCCGTGCTTACTGCTCTTATACCGTATTACATATTTTAATATATTATAGGTATTTCATTAATTTGATATCTTAACAGATTATTCAATAATTCAAAAATGGTGATAATATAAATATGTATATTGATATAACAAGCAAGATAGGTAGCAAAGCATATAGTAGGTAATTCAGGTATGATAAATGAATATTTTTAGGAAACCGGTCGGTACCAAAACAACCATATTAAGACCATTCCAATGATAATTATGCGCTATTAAATATGATAAATCGTTCTTTATACTTGCACAAATAGTTTTATTAACTAGTTTCTCCTAAAATATAAACCTAGATGTGAAGTTACGAAACATTTATTAAAATAAATAAACAACTACAGCAAATCAGTTGATAAAAATATACTTTTATTAATCTTTTATATTTATGGTAATTATCGTACGATGCGATTCGTCATCGTTTACACAGTTGATAATACAAAGACGTTAACAGAACGTTAAATGTTATAATTAGCACAACACCTGTAACTAGTCGTGTAAGTACTTACTAATTAATAGAAACCTCTGCTATAGCCACTTAGTTATGCGTTACCAAGATTGCATCAGACGAGAGCGTTCTCGAGAAGAACAGTTGTTACCGGCCGGCGTCCTGGCCTTGGCTGTAACAACTCCTAGCTAACCGTTTACTTTATTCATTTCTCATAAGGTAAAGTAAAATTTACGAGCTTTTGACCGTGACTTCTTAATGAGCCCTCAAAACGTATCTTAGATTTATTTAAATTAGGTACTTTCGTATATTTATGTTCCACCCCTCTTACGTCAAGATATTATATAATTAAATTAATTCCTAGAAATCAATTTATCTTCCTGATAAATTTCATCTAAACCAGGTAAATTTTAGATTTTTAAGGTTTTGTGTTCTTCTAACAAATGTAAATTGGTGGACAATTTCCTATTTTTAATATATTTGATATTAAGTTGGTAAGTAGTCTATTTATTTCAATAATAATTGCTTATTTTAAAATACATAATAAAAATGAGTAAACAATCAGATAAAGTGATAAGGCGTGTAACCTACTTTTAATTTAAATATTTCTTTGTCTGTTTATAACTTAAAGTTATAAGTTTTCGCTATACCTACTTAATTTTATCATTCGCTTCTTATCTATATTTATCCTACAAAAAACTTGATAAGTAGGAAATTTTGCAAAATTTTGAATGACTTTATTAAACGATCTTTCAATGTGATAACAAAAAAATCTCTATTTCAAAAATAGTTTTTTTTATTTCACAAATAAAATTATTTAGTGATTGTGTAACCATATCTAGTCATAAATAAAGTGTCATAGCTTGGCATTGGTAGGCCTGCGTAGACAAGTTGGGACAAGTCGTGCTCCCATTTCTTTGTGTGCCCGCGTCACACCCTGACAAGTTGCACATTATGTTTGTAATAATGGCACAGCATTAGTCATTGCTTTAATTGGATTATTAACGGTTTGCTATCAAACTCGACGAATCAAAATGAGTTTCATAATTAAAAAGGCTTATTCATATTACCTACACCTAAATTAGCCGATACTTACATTTATGAAAGCAGTTAGTTAATGAATCATTTAAATCGATGCTTTTTTATAAATTAAAGAGCCTTTAATTAATGCGATTTCTCAAAGAAGGCACAAGATGTAACTTATGGAGCTTTTGTCCACCATTGCATTTGTATTTGTGATCCAGAGCCCTTTTTTACAAGAAAATATGTTTGCATACCTGCGGACTACAGGTCTATAACTTACAATAAACATATCCCTTTATTTATAAACATAGAATAATAGAGATCATTTATTTGCTAAATATAAATTAGACAAAAATGTCCGGTGTGCTAGTTATTACCTAATTAGCTTTATTTTAAATTACATTTTTGTTAGAAATTTATTTACCTATGTACAATTTTGTGCAATAAAGAATTAAAAAAAAAAAAAAAAATTACCATAGGTATCTGGTTCGACATATAGAACAATTCAGTGTTTATTTTAAGCAATAACATATCAATATGAGCGGCAGGTAAAATTATGTAGTATGGAACATGTTGATGACCATATTATGTGTCCTGTAAACAAACACATTGTTCAGTATTAGAAACGCGAGGCACAATAACAGTAGACTGGCTCGGAATATAAAGCGAGGCACGTAGGTACAGTGAACAGAAAGGCAGACGCGTCGGCCGCTGCGTGACTAAAACACAATGATGTGAACACTCTGGTCCAACTTAACTTCAATAATGTGGTTATTGCACCTCCTCTAACGCCAAACTAAATGAGTAATGCCAACCAACAAGCACCAGCGTTCGACAGCACCTTGCTCTAGCAATGGCATCTTGCAAGTTTTTTTTAAATAAAATGTCCAAATATAAAACTAAATCGATTATTAAAGATAAAAATAACCACATCCTTATAATAAATAACACAATAAGACGAATACATCGCAGTTAACGCGGTTAGTTTATAACCGCGTAAACCTGCTAAAAATACTCAGTTGCTATGACAATTATAGTATTTTGACGAGTTGAATTTGGTACGACAAGGATTTAGGGCGCTTCAACAAAACATTCGATGATGATAAAATGGTTTCGTTGTAATTTATAGCTAAATATGTGTTTTAAGTATAGATTGCGCTGTGGTGTCAGCAGGTAAAGCCGCTAACAATGACTAATTGATTACAATGGACCCGATGTTTGTCACGTCCACAATTTTGCCACTCTTCCAGTATAAATAATTATTTATATACTTGTACAGGCACTTCACTTCAATTAGTTGTACCTACTTATATTTGATTTGTATTGTTAATAGAATATATTAAGTGTAATAGATTCGCGTTGTTGGGGTATCAAATATTCTGAGAGAGAGTTTGAAAACCTACCTTCCTTTCCTTTTTAATCTTACTTAGAACAGTTTAGATTGTGACTTTATTAAAGAGGAACATCCAACAAATAAAAGAAGGCATCGGCTATTGGAGCCGTAAGCGCAAAGAGTATTATTTACCTGGCAGATTAGATAGCAGTCGGTGTAGAGTTAGCGATAGTCCAGTTTATGTCGAAGGGAGTCACTACTATGGTATTGGTGAAACCACTTTTGGTACATTTAATTTATATTAAGTATTCTTATTTGAAGCTAAAACTAAAAATAGAAAGGTAGGTAATATGTTTGGTTAGGTTTTAGTGTTTATGTCAGATAAGGCTTTGGCTATCAGGTATTCCGCAGCCGTCTGATCGGGCTTAAGCAACACATTCAATCACTCATTTGCAATTACAATCAGGCTATTGTTTTGGTCTCCGAAATCATTACTAATTGAAACGTTATTGTATTGTAATAAGATTCATATTAAATTGTTAACTATTTGTAACCTTCAAGTGTTAGAACCAGTATAATGTATAAATAAATCTATTTTACGACTATTTTGCATTTTCATTTGAAATCTAAACAATTAGCATTTAACCCAAATTATTGGCAATACAGAAACAGATAAAAATACACGATTATTGTAATTGTATCGGGTCTGACAATGATTAATACACAACAAATTTACATTTGTCTAATATACTATACTAGATTGTCACCGATATATCTACAATAATACTGTATTTCTAAAGTTCTTATTGATTGATAAAGCTTTGTTTCAGTAGTCTCATGGGATTATGTTTTGTAATTTTTGTCTAACATTAAACCTTTTCAAAACGATTAAGTCTATTGAAACAAAATTATTGTCTAACTAAATTTTTGCCATTTCACCGCATCCAGTTACTGCTCCAGTATCAACTATATGAGTAACCGTGTAAGTATTAGTTCGTGGACTGGTAGGTAATGGAGCTTATCTGTCGACGATTGGTTTCCATTTCACTGGCAGATTAAAGTATTTGGCGTTATGATTGAGCGAGAGGTTATCACAAGTGGGTCGGGTTATCTCTCTCCCTCCCGTCAGACGACACACAGACACTGTTAGATAATTTGCTGATGACTCGATTCCATATCATTGCTTAGATACTTGGACCTAATACTTGATTTTCAATGTTTAGAAACCCTTAAGGACAGTAGCAGTAACTACTGCACTGTGCCAAATCGCGCTAAAATTTATTTTTTGATTTAATTAATGTAAATCACGCAAGAAAATTTAAAAAAAAAACAATCAAATAAGTGTTGTTTTGCACTTCACTTTTTTTAGTTTTAGTAAAATATCCTATTAGCGAATCGATATCTTTTATTAGGGTAAAGTTCCCAACAATCGCCACTCTAAATCTATTGAGACTTTTAAATCTAATTGAGAGGCCTCTATATCTTCGTTCGGCTGACCGATCGATCTCGTTACCTAGTCATGTTTCGGTTTTAGTCTGTGGGTTCCGGTTTTCAGGAGACTTCTGTATCGATGTCTTCGAGGTAATAAGTCTCTTTTGAGGATGCGGTTATGAAGGCAGATGATTTGACGATGCAGCGAGTATATTAAAATAGATCCGTAATGCTTATTCGTCTTTGTCGCCGGCCATTTCGCAACATCATCAATAAGCCGGCATAGTGGGAGCGATCAATATTGTTAAACAACAATGTATTCATCGACCTCATTCATGCACTCTGCTTATTATCAGGTAGTTAACCCACAAAAAAACCTTAACGTCATCCCAAATATTTTTAGCTAAAACAACAGAATACATAAAAATGCAAAGAAAAATTTATTCCACATCATATACCAAAAGAATATAAAATCATTTAAGTTAGGGATATTAAATATGTAAAACTAATTAAAATTATAATAAAAAAAATAATTTAAAAAAAAAAAAGCAACAAAGCATTGGATTGGCCGGGATACAATTATCCGAGGTTCTTTCCACATTAAAATGTTCGTAGGTCATCGATGACGTCAGTAATTGACAAGCACCAGTAATAGACAAGCACCAGTAATGGACACGCACCACTAATAGACAAGCACAAGACGCATAGCACTAGTATCCGACATTGTTTTAAATTTAATGATTTCTAAATTAAACAAAGTATTCATTCATTGTCTAAGGTTGGACCGTGCCTTAATTATTTGGCACTGACTGTACTATGCGCAGTCGCGTATTGATTAGTGGTGCCTCCAGAGCCTGTGGCTGGCGGATACCAAGTCTGTGCCATACTGGTACCTGATATACTGACGGTAAGCAAGTATACCTACATAAGTCCATGAATGGGGTCGATAAATACATAGTTTAATGATATTGATCGCTCCCACTATGCGGGCTGAATGATGCTGTTACGAAATGGGCGGCGACAAAGACGCTCTACAGCAGCTGATGACAAGGTTAAGCATTGGACAGCAATGTCGGTGTGGGATGGGTGACCGCACTCCAACACATAGGCAGGAGGACTTTGTTACCTGGTAGAGCCTAGCAACTCAATCAGTTGTGTGGACGTTGTTTGCGAAGGTACTTATAACAATATTACTGTTGCGGCTTGTCCGGCCAAACAAACCGTTCACACGTTTGTTTATCGAACACGCGATAATTATCTAAATAACTAGGTATATATATAATTAAGTTTGGATAATGGACAGTTTCTAAAAAGGTAAATTCATCTGATTGGTGGAAAGTTAACGGTTACCGAACATATTTGGTTAATAATAACATAGTTAAATAGGTACATTCTACCTAAAGATAAAATTCTGCCAGAAATAATTAAAAGCTGGGAGCGTGAAGGTGAAGGAGGCCCCCACGGTGTGAGAGGCCATAGACAACGGGCGGATCGCGCGGCGTCGCGGGCACCCTCGTGTACTTGGATGTGCTTGTGCTCGCGTTAGGGGAGTGGCGTGCTTGGGGTTGCCAGCTCCCGTTTTGTGCTGTAGAGGATCTGCGGAGAAAATAAAGGATGGACATTATATTTATTAATTTAAATCGAATATACGTGGTGGCCGAGTTGGTTAGATCTTGGACTTAAAAACACTTGGGTCCCTGGTTCGAATCCCGGTGTGTACCAATGAGTTTTTAAATTACATTTGTTCGACAACACCACTATAGTGCCTCGGAGAGCACGGAGTTAAGCTTTTGGTCCCGGTTTCACTATACCAACTTGTGAAACTGTTTATAGATGGGTTATTGAATGTATTCAAAACATCGCGATGTGCTAGCCACTTGTTCGGTGTAGACTCATACCATCGGCTACGACGAGGTGGGATTAAAACTCCTCCGCTGGGTACCCTGGGGCCGTAAGGCACCCGAGATGATATGTATGTATGTATGTATAAATCGAAAAAAAAAATTCGCCACAAACCATGCATGCGTTAATTTTTATCCAAAATAAAGTATTGAGTATTGTCTTTATTTTAAAATAATGGACACTATATTTAGAGCTGAAAATGTAAATTATAGGACGTCTGGCAACCCTAGTTGTGCCCCAAGTACCTATGAGAGGCCGGACCGAAGTGGCTCTCGTAGATAAACACTTAAATAATATTTTAAACTATATACAGGGTGAATTTGTAAGGATGTACTTTGGGCTAATATGAGGTTCTCCTAATCAAATCGAACAACTTTTGCCATGGAACCATGTGTCGCAAATGAAAAATATTTTTGGCTTACCCATACAAACTAGTAATGTTAAATTGACCAGTTTGTATGGGGAAGCCAAAATTTTTTTTTTCCCTTTCAAAGTCACCATGTATATGGATAGTCATTATTTGTAATATTTACATAATACTTATAGTATGGTGGACAAAGACAATATTTATTCAAACGGATAAAACCATTATGTTATCTATAGCCTAGTCCCCCTAGTCCCCCTAGCCCCCCTAGTCCCCATAGTCATAAATACTTTATTGAGCGCTTTAGTTGAAATGTTGTTTCGTGTCTTACCAATGAAAATCATCCTTCACAGAAAAGAGATAGAGCGACGATTCAATAAAGTTATTATAAATAAAAGGGTAAGTAGGTATCTACATAAACTAGGACGAGCTGGCCACTTGTTTGGTGTAGACTCCGCATACCATCGGCTACGAGGAGTGGGAACAAACCCCCACCGCTGGGTTCTCCGAGGCTTCTTGTAATCCCAAAATATAAGTTATCTTATCACAAAACCATCTCAAAAATCTAACTAAACGATTTAAAATTAAGTTCCTTAATAAAAAACTTTTATATTGGACATTAGAGTGGGCCATACTACTCAGTTCAGCAAAGTATACTACTTATATAATAATTAATAAAAGTACCTATTTATGGATTTAATAAGCTAATACGTATGTCGTCCATACTTACACGGATGAAGATAACTTTGCATTCGGTTGAAGAAGAGGTAAAACTATTTCACTACAATTCAAAGATTTTTATATTTGCACGGTTACAAAGTTGCACGGCACATACCTTGTATTGTTGCACGGCACATACCTTGTATTGTTGCACGGCACATACCTTGTATTGTTGCACGGCACATACCTTGTATTGACCTACAATTGGGGGCAATCAAAAATTATTATTGACAGTATTGATCTGATCGCTCCCACTGTCCCGGTCGGCTAATTGACGCGGTTACGAAATGGGCAAGACAATTATTATTATTGTGTATGACTGATATAAAACAATAATAGCTAACGGTCCGATACCTTTCATCAATAAAAACTAATTGAACTTTATCAAATGTCGCGGCTTGGGATCGAACCCCGGACCAGTCGGTCCTACATAATTACCGGCATAGCAACACTCGTGCCTTCACCCTCGTAATAAACATGTTTAATATTAATAAAGAATTCAACTGCAAGGCAGGTGGCACAACCCTTACATAAAATTAATATTATTCGGTATACTAGAATTGAAGTTCTATTGCTGTAGGATTAAAGTATCTTTTTATGTTTTTTTTTAAATATGTATGAATTAAAGTGTTCGTAAATAAGGTAGGGGTGTGCTCCGGACAGCTGACACCATTGTGCGATTATTGATTGTTGTGAGGTAAAGTACTTATCGATTATTTTTGGCGACGAATGCGAAAGGAAATTAATCGATTCGGTGTTATTTAGGATGACAGATTGATTTTTGGATAAATAACGTTTCACATCATCAATCAGTGCTTTGTTGTGCGCCAAACAAAATCCATAGTGTTATAAGTCTGTGGCATTTAGACAGCCACCGTAGACTAGTGGTTGCGCCTTTGGCGTTGTACCCGGAGGTCGTGGGTTATTTTGTCATGGTCTGGGTGTTTATAAAATATAATATGTATTATATCGTTGCTTCTGGTACACATAGTACAAGCCTAAAGCTTAGTTTGTGACCAGAGCAATATGTGTAATTTGCCCTACATATTATTATATTTCACTATTATTATTTTTTACACTGGATTGGTCCTACCAACACCTAACCTTTTATTGGCAAGCTGATATAAAATGGTAAAATACCTACCTAGGTATGTGATGACACCGAACACACGCCACATAACCAACTACTGTAACCTGGTTAACGGCTGCATTGACCTGCCAATCGATATAAGCCCTAAAAAGTGCCACCGCCCCCGAACATTCTCTGCTCTTAGTCACGAAAAGGTTGTGCGAACTACAACACTTGTATCAAAAAATGGCCGAACCCAAGTGAACGTTTTCTCCGTGTTCAGACGTTTTATTTTTCGTTTATTCGGCGCGAGAGAAATATGCAGAGTAAAAAAATTCAACATTGTTGGATTATTTCACTAATTAATTAATTTTTCACTTTTGATTCATTTTGTGTTCAGACGTTTCACTTTGAGCGAAATGAACAAACAGTGATCCGTCTGATATCACCTTACATATCTTCGGATACCTATATAAGTTTCTGGGTTCCGAGTTCCTACGTTGGGCGGCTGTCCTCGCATGACTATATAACACTTAGGCCGAGTTGTACCAAAGTGTCTGTAAATGTAATGTAACGATTAAAATTAAAAATGGCGTCGAATGTACCAGCTATCATTCGAACTGCAAAATAAAATTGGTACATTCGGCGCCATTTTTAATTTTAACCCTTACATTACAATAACAGACACTTTGGTACTACTCAGCCTTAGTTGTTGCGAAATAACAATCAGCTACAAATAAAGATGGTAAATAAGTATTTTTATAACTCATTTGGTCATAGAATAACCAAACAATTAGATAACCTATATCTATGGGTAACTTTTAAAAGTGAAAACTTGTAGAGACTTGTTCGGAACCAACCCCGAGCCAATAGCTTAATCCTCCGAAGGTATTTCATCATCATTTTGCCACAAACAAAGACATCCGACCACAATGGTATACATAGCGGTAACCGACCCCTAGCAACAGCGGGGTATGACTAACTGCTGTACGTGACTGCATTCAGGCTTATGTTACGTCACATATACGCTTATCGGTGACTACTATCATTTCAATACTCTTTAACTAGGTACCTAAGCTAGCTAACCCTCGCAACTACATCTGCGTAATTTTAACCGTTTACTCTGCGCACGATATAGAATAGCTATAAAAAGGAATAATTTTCATTGATAAAAATTGAAAACCGCTCCTATTGGTCGCAGCATTATGTTATTTAGCCTATATACATGGTGAATTTGAATGGGTGTACTTTGGGTTAATATGATGTTCTGCTGATCAATATGAACAACTTTTCCCATGGAACCATGTGTCGCAAATGAAAAAAAAAATGGCCTTCTCCATACAAACTAGTAATGTTAAAATGACCAATTTGTATAGGGAAGCCAAATTTTTTTTTCATTTGCGACACATGGTTCCATGGGAAAAGTTGTTCGATTTGAACAGCAGAACCTCATATTAGCCCAAAGTACATCCTTTCAAATTCACCATGTATATAACCTTCCGATAAATGGGCTAACCAACACAAATGTTATTCTTTCGAACCAGTAGTCCCTGAGATGAGCGCGTTCTACCAACCAAACTCTTCAGCTTTATTATTGTCCCTAGTATTGATAAAACGGTGCCCTGCGGCCGTCCAGGCGGTCGCGTCCCGGATGCTTTATGGCGCTTAGGTTTCTGGGATAATAACATAAATAATAAGGTTATTGATAAAACCTGCCTCCTTTACCACAATAACATACATAACGCGAAATCAGCGACACAGCTCATGACTAATCTACCGCAACAACTGTATGCTTCTACATTTAAACCCAAACCTTATCTCTTCGTAATAAGGTCGCAAGTACGACTTGTCTAGCTACAAGCTACAATAGAAGCAATGAAGAGTGACATTGCATCAGAAAATAATAATTAAATATTTGAGTTAATCACCTTAGTTATTATGATCAGGGTTTAACCATCGATTACTAAAACGATACCATCAGAAAGCCATTAGGTGTGAGCCAAACATTTCCTAGTCCACTACTGCACTGTGAAAAACTAAATATAAATTTACATACATATATACATATCATCACGGGTGCCTTACGG